>OX359292.1:12500-1212500 GCA_947179395.2 Pulicaria dysenterica
TCCATTAGAGATATGGTCTGGTGCTGGTATAGGCAAGATTATGAGTGGTATTGGGAGACCGTTGCAAGTGGATAAGATGACAAAAGAGAGATGTTTGAACAAGACAGGAAGAATGGGATATGCTAGGGCTTTGATTGAAGTAGATGCTTCTGATGAATTGCCTAATGAAGTAGAGCTTGTATATCCGGAAGTTGGACCTAATCCAGGTAAAGTCATTACATTAGAGGTTGCTTATCAATGGAAACCTCCTTTGTGTACTTTTTGCAAGGTGTTTGGTCACTCCTTGAAGGTTTGTAAAGCAAGGCCAAGAACAGAGGATGAGATAGCAGCACAAGTGTTGAAAGAGGCTTTGAAAAAATTTTTGCTCTCGTTTAGGTGCCATTTTAAAACCCTAAACCCGAAAAAATTTTTGCTCTCGTTTAGGTGCCATTTTACGTAACTGTGTGTTTCTGCCGTTACCACCTTAACACCACTATACTCCACCGTTGGATTGTTCAGTTTGCTGGTAGAGTTGGTCGGAATCCTTGAGTGAGTATGGGGGTGGTGCCTGATCGACCGCCGGACCTGTCGCCGGCCGGAGATCTTAGTGGCGGCGGATGTTCGACTTTGGGTTTTGAGTTGCGACAGGCTGCAGTCTCTGTTGAAAATCAAATCGAAGGTGGTATATCGACTAGTAATGATGATTCGAGTAAGGAAAAGCTGAGAAAACAAGAAATTGAAGCTGTTATGAATTTATCTCAGAAATTAAAATCCCGATCGGGAATGGCTTTTTCGATGGAGACAATGGAGGTTGATGGTGATACTATAATTAGTACTCCAGAAATTCCAATTATGGTTAATTTGGATGGAAATGATGTCGATATTGTTTTTTCTACGCCAATTGAAAGGTTTTCTGATACACCAGCTTCGATTTCAACTGATGGGGGATCGATGACTCCTGCTCAGCTTCGAGCTAAGGTTAGATCAGTTGTTAGAAGTAAAATTGAAGATCGGGATTTGCAATCTATGGATTTTAAAATGGAAAGAAAGAGGAAAGCGAATTTAAAGAGTGAGAAGAAATCGAAAACTCTGGTTGTTGAAGATGTTGACAGTGAAGATGGTGCTCTGGATGTTGACAGTGTTGATGATGTAATTCATATTGAAAATGAAGAAGGTACTGGTGATAAGGTTAACTGGGTAGGAGATTTAGTTAATCAGTTTGAAGGTAAAACAATTTCAGTCCCTAATCTGGTTTATAGCTTGAATTTGAATTATGATATGAACTTGGCTTCAAATTTGAATGCTGGTATGAACTCTAAGGAACCCTCTGTTTATGATATTATGCATGATGATAGTTTTGTTGATAGTCTATATTCTGGAGATAAAAATGTTAATGTTGTGCAAGATGTTACTGGTAATTTGAATTCTGGTGATAAAAATGTTACTGTTGATACTTGTGATGTGAAAAAATATGCTGATAAAGTAGAAAATGTGAATTGTTTGGCTGATGATATTAATACTAGTGATAGTGTTAAATTGAGTACTCAACATATTGTTATTAATGCTGATGATTTTGTTTTTGGAGCTGCTGAATTAAATAGGATTTATAAACCTGATGATGAACTTGCTATTAAGAAAAAGAGAGAAAGAATTGAAAAGCTGAATGCAAGAATTGCTGAACTGGCAAAAGAAAGAGATAGTGTTAAATCTGATTTAAGTAACAAAGTTAACTTGGTGGATATGAATGGTTCTAGTCCTGAAGGTAAAACGATAGACAAGTTGAAAGGGTTTGATAGTGCTTATTCTGTTAAGTCTGGTTGTGATACATCACCAGAGGCAACTTGTGATATGGATATGGATAGGAAACAAGGGAATAGTGAAATGAAGGATGATGCTGGAGTAGGTGGTTTAAAGGTTGAAAATGCATGGGATAAGAACAAGAATGGATGTACTACAATGGCTGATATGTTAAAGAGAAACAATGTTGACCAGGAGTTTAAATTGGAGTATATACCTCCGGTTAGAACTTGTGATGGCAAGAGGAGAGTTATGATGTCACAAGATGATCTTAATTATGGAAAATCTAACTTTTCTCTTTTGTTGTATGGTTACTTTGTAGGTACTTCAATGGATTATCTTGCTGTGAATGCTAGTCTGAAGAGAATGTGGAGGGCATTTGATCTAGCTGAAATTACAAAGAATGGAGCGGGAATTTTCTTTTTTAAATTCAAGAGTGAGAAGGGCATGAATTCAGTGTTAGAGAATGGTACTTGGCTGGTGGATAATGTCCCTTTGGTGGTAAACAAGTGGGAGCCTGGGATTTGTTTGCAAAAGATTGAGCCTTCAAAAGTATCTATTTGGGTTTGTGTATATAATGTTCCATTAGAGATATGGTCTGGTGCTGGTATAGGCAAGATTATGAGTGGTATTGGGAGACCGTTGCAAGTGGATAAGATGACAAAAGAGAGATGTTTGAACAAGACAGGAAGAATGGGATATGCTAGGGCTTTGATTGAAGTAGATGCTTCTGATGAATTGCCTAATGAAGTAGAGCTTGTATATCCGGAAGTTGGACCTAATCCAGGTAAAGTCATTACATTAGAGGTTGCTTATCAATGGAAACCTCCTTTGTGTACTTTTTGCAAGGTGTTTGGTCACTCCTTGAAGGTTTGTAAAGCAAGGCCAAGAACAGAGGATGAGATAGCAGCACAAGTGTTGAAAGAGGCTTTGAAAAAATTTTTGCTCTCGTTTAGGTGCCATTTTAAAACCCTAAACCCGAAAAAATTTTTGCTCTCGTTTAGGTGCCATTTTACGTAACTGTGTGTTTCTGCCGTTACCACCTTAACACCACTATACTCCACCGTTGGATTGTTCAGTTTGCTGGTAGAGTTGGTCGGAATCCTTGAGTGAGTATGGGGGTGGTGCCTGATCGACCGCCGGACCTGTCGCCGGCCGGAGATCTTAGTGGCGGCGGATGTTCGACTTTGGGTTTTGAGTTGCGACAGGCTGCAGTCTCTGTTGAAAATCAAATCGAAGGTGGTATATCGACTAGTAATGATGATTCGAGTAAGGAAAAGCTGAGAAAACAAGAAATTGAAGCTGTTATGAATTTATCTCAGAAATTAAAATCCCGATCGGGAATGGCTTTTTCGATGGAGACAATGGAGGTTGATGGTGATACTGTAATTAGTACTCCAGAAATTCCAATTATGGTTAATTTGGATGGAAATGATGTCGATATTGTTTTTTCTACGCCAATTGAAAGGTTTTCTGATACACCAGCTTCGATTTCAACTGATGGGGGATCGATGACTCCTGCTTAGCTTCGAGCTAAGGTTAGATCAGTTGTTAGAAGTAAAATTGAAGATCGGGATTTGCAATCTATGGATTTTAAAATGGAAAGAAAGAGGAAAGCGAATTTAAAGAGTGAGAAGAAATCGAAAACTCTGGTTGTTGAAGATGTTGACAGTGAAGATGGTGCTCTGGATGTTGACAGTGTTGATGATGTAATTCATATTGAAAATGAAGAAGGTACTGGTGATAAGGTTAACTGGGTAGGAGATTTAGTTAATCAGTTTGAAGGTAAAACAATTTCAGTCCCTAATCTGGTTTATAGCTTGAATTTGAATTATGATATGAACTTGGCTTCAAATTTGAATGCTGGTATGAACTCTAAGGAACCCTCTGTTTATGATATTATGCATGATGATAGTTTTGTTGATAGTCTATATTCTGGAGATAAAAATGTTAATGTTGTGCAAGATGTTACTGGTAATTTGAATTCTGGTGATAAAAATGTTACTGTTGATACTTGTGATGTGAAAAAATATGCTGATAAAGTAGAAAATGTGAATTGTTTGGCTGATGATATTAATACTAGTGATAGTGTTAAATTGAGTACTCAACATATTGTTATTAATGCTGATGATTTTGTTTTTGGAGCTGCTGAATTAAATAGGATTTATAAACCTGATGATGAACTTGCTATTAAGAAAAAGAGAGAAAGAATTGAAAAGCTGAATGCAAGAATTGCTGAACTGGCAAAAGAAAGAGATAGTGTTAAATCTGATTTAAGTAACAAAGTTAACTTGGTGGATATGAATGGTTCTAGTCCTGAAGGTAAAACGATAGACAAGTTGAAAGGGTTTGATAGTGCTTATTCTGTTAAGTCTGGTTGTGATACATCACCAGAGGCAACTTGTGATATGGATATGGATAGGAAACAAGGGAATAGTGAAATGAAGGATGATGCTGGAGTAGGTGGTTTAAAGGTTGAAAATGCATGGGATAAGAACAAGAATGGATGTACTACAATGGCTGATATGTTAAAGAGAAACAATGTTGACCAGGAGTTTAAATTGGAGTATATACCTCCGGTTAGAACTTGTGATGGCAAGAGGAGAGTTATGATGTCACAAGATGATCTTAATTATGGAAAATCTAACTTTTCTCTTTTGTTGTATGGTTACTTTGTAGGTACTTCAATGGATTATCTTGCTGTGAATGCTAGTCTGAAGAGAATGTGGAGGGCATTTGATCTAGCTGAAATTACAAAGAATGGAGCGGGAATTTTCTTTTTTAAATTCAAGAGTGAGAAGGGCATGAATTCAGTGTTAGAGAATGGTACTTGGCTGGTGGATAATGTCCCTTTGGTGGTAAACAAGTGGGAGCCTGGGATTTGTTTGCAAAAGATTGAGCCTTCAAAAGTATCTATTTGGGTTTGTGTATATAATGTTCCATTAGAGATATGGTCTGGTGCTGGTATAGGCAAGATTATGAGTGGTATTGGGAGACCGTTGCAAGTGGATAAGATGACAAAAGAGAGATGTTTGAACAAGACAGGAAGAATGGGATATGCTAGGGCTTTGATTGAAGTAGATGCTTCTGATGAATTGCCTAATGAAGTAGAGCTTGTATATCCGGAAGTTGGACCTAATCCAGGTAAAGTCATTACATTAGAGGTTGCTTATCAATGGAAACCTCCTTTGTGTACTTTTTGCAAGGTGTTTGGTCACTCCTTGAAGGTTTGTAAAGCAAGGCCAAGAACAGAGGATGAGATAGCAGCACAAGTGTTGAAAGAGGCTTTGAAAGTTGATAATGTGGCTGCCCCAGTTGATGATGATGGGTTTCAAGTAGTTGGTAAGAATAATAGAGTTGTGAATAACAAGGAAAAGGCTCAATTTAATAGGCAGGGTGGTGGTAGATATCAATATCAAGATAGATGGCAAAGAAATGAAGGCAATCAAGGGAGGAAAGTGTATTTACTAGATTAAACACAAATGGGCAGCCAAGTCAAAGTAAAGAAAATCAGAAAAATAGTCAGTTGCAGAGGCCTGTTCAAGGTATGCAACAAAGTGGTATTGAAAGTCAAAGTAAGGGTAACCAAGGGCAGCAGAGATATCAAGTGAAAAACAAGGTTTTGAAGCAGAATCAGGGTAGTCAAAGCAAGCAACAGGGTCCTACGATTTGGGGTAATGTTAGGTATCAAAGGAGTCAAGAAAATCAAGAGAAAGAAAAGAGTAATAAGGATAAGAAAACAAAGAGTGTTGAAAAAGGTGAAGTGTCTACTTCAAACAAGTTTGATGTTTTAAATGATGTGGAGGATTTGCTTGATGATGGGTGGGATGAAAGGTATCAAATATATGTTCATCAGAGAATGAAAGTGTTCAAGTATCTAGAAGCTCATGAGTATCCTGATGGGAATGTGTTGAAGTTTTGGGCTAATGGGCAGATTGGTCTGTTTATAGACTTATGTCCTATGTATAATTTAGACCCTGGTCTATTGTTAAAGGATGTTGAGTCAGACACAAATGGAGCTGCTCAGGAGATGAAGAATGATGCTGATGTTGAGGGTTTTAGGCAGAAGGGTGGTGATGGTGCTTCATCTTCAAAAGCTGTTTAAATGATGATGAAAATCATGTCTTGGAATGTGAGGGGTCTTAATAAGACTCTTTCCCAAAATGAGGTGTCTCAGGTTATTCATGATGAGGGTATTAGTATTTGTGGTATCCTTGAAACTCATGTTAAGGACAAAAATCTTACTAAAATTTGTGGTAAGGTTTTTGGTAACTGGTCATGGGTTTCTAATGCTGCTAGTTGTAGTGGGGGTGGTGTTAGGATTATTGTTTCTTGGGATCCTAATACAGCTAGGGTTATGGTAATTGATCATCATGCTCAAGCTTTACACTGTTTTGTTGAGCCAATCAATGGTGGAAGTAGCTTTTTTTGTTCATTTGTATATGCTCATCATAGGATGGTTCATAGAAGGGAGGCTTGGAAGAATCTTCAGAAGTATAGTAAGACTGTGAAGGATAGGCCTTGGGTATTGCTTGGGGACTTTAATTCTGTTATTGATCCTGAGGAAATGTCTGCTGGGCCATCTTTCTTGACTAAGAGCATGGTGGAATTTAGAGAGTGTATTGGCAAGATTGAAGTTGATGATGTTTGCAAGGCTGGCTTGAGCTTCACATGGAACAAGAGTCCAGGGAGATCTAATGGTTTATTGAAAAAGTTAGATAGAGTCATGGGAAACTGTGACTTCTTATCTGCTTTTTCAAATTCTTGGGCTAATTTCTTGCCTTTCTTATCTTCTGACCATAGCCCTTGTGTCCTTGTTATTCCTTCTATTATTAAGGCCAAGCCTAGGCCTTTTAAATTTTCTAATTTTCTTGTTAGAAAAGATGATTTTATTCCTACTATTGAAAATATTTGGGCTAATGAGGTTGTTGGTTTTGAAATGTTTCAGGTGGTTTCTAAATTGAAGGCTTTAAAGAAGCCTTTGAGGGCTTTGAATTATAAGCAAGGGAATCTTCATGCTAGAGTGATCAAGCTTAGGGAGGATTTGAAGCGAGTTCAATCTCAACTTGTAATTAATCCTTCTGATGATAGTTTGAGAGCTGAGGAGCTGGTGGTTTTGAAGGCTTATAATGATGCTATGGTTGATGAGGAATTATTTTTGAAGCAGAAATCTAAGATTCAATGGTTGAAAGAGGGTGACCAGAATTCTAAGTTCTTTCACAAAGCTGTTAAAGGCAGAGTGAATAGAAGTAGAATTGAGATGGTCAATGATATGGATGGAAATAGTTTTCATGGAAATGATGTTGCTGATCAGTTTGTCAGGAATTTTAAGAATGTGTTGGAATCTTCTGCTAATATCTCTCAAATCAGTGAGCCTGAGAATCTGTTTGTAAATAGACTGTCTCAGGCTAGTGCTGATCATATGGTGAGGCCTGTGTCTGATGATGAGATCAAAGCTGCTATGTTTAGTATTAGTGATGACAAGGCTCCTGGCCCTGATGGGTATTCGTCTAAGTTTTTCAAGGCTTCTTGGGGTGTTATTGGTCCTGATATTTGTAGAGCTGTTAGGCAGTTCTTTGATTCGGGGATTTTGTTGAAGGAAGTGAATGCAACCAGTATTGCTTTGGTTCCTAAGGTTCAGGCTCCATTAAAAGTGTCTGATTTTAGGCCTATAGCATGTTGTAATGTGATCTACAAGTGTGTTAGTAAGGTGATTACTCACAGGATTAAGGGTTACTTGGATATTTTGGTGGATGAGAACCAGAGTGCTTTTATTCCTGGAAGACAGATTAGTGACAATATTCTTCTTTCTCAGGAGTTAATGAGGAATTATCATAGGGATAGAGGGCCACCGAAGTGTGCTTTTAAGGTAGATATTCAGAAAACCTATGATACGGTTGAATGGGATTTCCTGAGGGCTTGCTTGAGGTGGTTTGGTTTTCATCCTTGTATGATTCACTGGATCATGGAGTGTGTGTCGTCTACTTCATTCATGATCAGTATTAATGGTGAGCATAGAGGGTTCTTTCAAGGCAAGAGGGGATTAAGACAGGGTGATCCTATGTCACCTTATCTTTTCACTCTTGTCATGGAAGTTCTTAATTTGATGCTTAAGAGGCAGATCAGTAATGATGTTGGGTTCAAGTATCATTGGAGGTGTGATGTGCTGAAGATTACTCATCTATCTTTTGCGGATGATTTATTGATCTTCTGCAATGGAGATAGTCATTCTGTTGCTGTTATTAGAAAGTCTCTTGATGAGTTCAGCTCGGTCTCAGGGTTGATACCTAGTATGGAGAAGAGTACGGCTTACTTTGGGAATGTAAGGCAGCATACTAGGAATGCCATATCTGCTGTTCTTCCTTTTAGAGTTGGTACTCTACCAGTGAGATATTTGGGTATTCCACTACTATCTTCAATATTGTATAAGAAAGATTGTGTCTGCTTGATCGATAAGGTTAAGAAAAGGGTCTTGGACTGGAAGAATAAGTCGTTGACTTTTGCGGGAAGACTTCAGCTTATTTCTTCAGTTTTGAGCTCTTTGCAGGTTTACTGGGCTTCTATGTTTGTGCTTCCTAAGGGGATATCTAATGATATAGAAAGGTTGCTTAGGGGTTTTTTGTGGTGTCATGGTGATCTTAAGAAGGGGAAAGCAAAAGTGAGGTGGGAGGATCTGTGTGTGCCTAAGTGTCAGGGTGGTCTTGGGTTGAAGCTACTCTATACCTGGAATGTCACTCTGATGTCTAAGCACATATGGAGTATTGTCACTAAAAAGAATACCTTGTGGGTGAGATGGTTGCAGGTGATTAAATTGAAAAATAGGAATTTTTGGACGCTTCCTTCCCCTACTAATGCTTGTTGGAGCTGGAGAAACATTCTTAGGCATAGGAAGGTGGTTAGGGAGAATTGTGTTTATAGGATTAGTAACGGGGTAGGCACATCTGCTTGGTTTGACAACTGGCACCCTGTTGGTCCTTTATGTGGGTTTATTACATATAGGGATATGTACGAGGAGGGTATCTCTAGAGATGCTTCGGTGGCTGATATTGTTCAAGATGGTCAATGGAGTATTCCTACCAGTTGGTATGATAAGTTTCCTATGATCTTCGGTGTTCCTCCCCCTCTTATCAGAGGTTATGGTGAAGATAGGATTCTATGGAAGTCTGCTACTGGTAGGTGTATTCCATACAGTGTTGCTAATGCTTGGAGAGTGTTGAGAGCGGAGAGGCCTTGTGTTGAGTGGGCAGATTGGGTCTGGTTTAGTCAGAATATCCCTAGACATGCGTTTATCTTGTGGCTGGTTTTTAAAGGGAGACTTAAGACTCAAGATAAATTTTCTGTTGATTTTATTACTGATGATGTTAGATGTGTTTTTTGCAGGAACCAGATAGACTCACATGATCATCTGTTCTTTGAGTGTGATTTTCCAGCTGCTGTTTGGGAGATCATGTGTTCCATGTGTAGATTAGACCATGCACCAAAGGTATGGTCTAGTGTGGTGGCTTATCTCCTTAGGTTACCCGTGAATAGGTCTATTTGGAGTGTTTTTCAGAGACTGGTGCTTGCTGCTACTGTCTACTATATCTGGCAAGAAAGGAATCTGAGAACATTTCAGAACAAGAGGAGAAGTGTTGATGATATCTGTAGTCTCATCAAGGAAGCTGTGAGACTGAGGGTGATTGGGTTGAAGTTGAGGAGGTCGAAGCAGGCTTTGCTAGCTGCTGAGATCTGGGACTTTAAGGTGATTCAAGGTGATGGTAATAGTACATCTATACATGTTAATAATGATGATTAGCTTTATTATTAAGTATATGTGTTTTTTGGGATGTATGGGTTTGGGTTGGTTTGGTGATAAAAGGGTGGTGATGGTAAGTATAGTGGCTGTGATCAAACTTCTTTTTGGTTGGAGTTATGGGTTGGCACTTTCTATATGCACACACCCACATAGTACTCCTTACATCTTTGATCATGGTCATAGGTTAGTGTTGGGGTTCGTTGCTGTGCAGGAGGTTTGCACCTATTATTGTTGCTTATGGAGTATAAGGGGGGTATTGCAAACCCATTTATACTTGTGCAGCTTTCTTTGTTTTGTTTGCACAAGTTGTTCTTTGAAGTTTCAGAATTTGTTTATGTTCTATGGTCTGATTGGGTGTTTGGGTTGGGTTGGAGAGAAAAGGGTGGTGATGGTAGGCTTAGTGGCTGTGATTAGAATTCTATTTGACTGGTGTATTTGGGTGGCACTCTATGTTAGCACACACTCACTTTGCATTCTTTACATTGCTAATCATGGTTATAGGCTAGAGGTGGGGTTTATGTTTATTATGCAGGAGGTTTGCATACTTGTTTGTAACCATGAAGATATAAGGGGGGCATTTCAATCCTATTTTGACTTGCAGAGCCATCTTCGTGTAGCTTCTGCATGTCCTTGTTTCAAGCTCCAGAGTTTGTGGGTTTTATTGGTTATGGTTTGGGTTGGGTGATATAAGGGTGGTGTTGGTTGGTGTTAAGGTCATGGTTAATCTGTTTTTTGAATGGGGATATAAGGTGGCACTGTTCAATAGCACGCATTCACATTGCTATTCTTTAAATTTTAATCATGACCTTAATATAGGATTGGCGGTTTTGGTCTGTGTGCAGGAGATTTGCACTTTGTTTGTTAAGCCTGGTGATATAAGGAGATATGATTTGCCCATTGATCTGTTTTTTATTTTTTTGTTTTTAAAAACATATCATTTTCTTTTCAAGCCACAGAATTTGCTTTTTGCTTACTTGGTGTTTGGGTTTTTTGGGTTTTGGTTTCTGCATGATGTGACTGTACTGTGGCTTTTATTCTACTGGTATAATCACATGATGCTGCTGTGTGTCACTGTTCATGGGTCATATGATGGTCTCTGTTACACTGGTCTTCGAATGACAGTCTGTTCATCTTTGATTATTGCTGGTTTACTGTTTGCTGTGAACAGTGAATGGTACTGTTTCATTAAATTGGGGTTGTGTGGAATTGACAAGCAGTTGACTGGTTTGAATTTTGACTATGGAGAGGGATCTGAGTGGGTTTGGAGTGAATATCAGTGGTATAAACCAACCATTAGTACAGGGTACAATTTCTGCTCCCAGTGATCTTAGGCCTAGTGAGGGACCTTGGTGTATAGACCTAAGATTACTGGGAGCAGAAATTGTACCCTGTACCAATGGTTGGTTTATACCACTGATATTGACAGGCAGTGCAATAGTATGTGTTAGAAGTAAATCATACATAGGTGCAAGTCTGTGAGTGTGAGTGAGGGTTGCACTCATTGGGGTATTGTTGGGAAATAATCTAAGTTATTGAGTATAAAAATGAGAACTGTTTGGTAAAGGTTGGTGAAACAGTTTAAAACTGTTTGTTGAAAATATGAAAACAGTTGAAAACTGTTAGTATAAATATCTACAACTATTTGAAGACCTTGAAGCTGAAGACTGTTAGAAGACTAAAGAACTGTTGTGTTCATTAAACAGTTTCTGTTGAGCTATATTTGGAAAATCCTATCTTAGAAGATATCTCGAAATACTTTGAAGATTATCAAGATTATCTCAGAAGATAGAAGATTACCTAACTGTCAACAATTCAAGGAGGATCAAGAGTATATATATACTTCATTAGATGATCAATTTAGTACGACGATTTGATCTCATTATTCAAAGCATTTGTTCTTATTGTTATTTATTTCTGAAAGTGTTTAGCCTCTAAGTTTCTTGTTGAAACCTAAGAACAGTCTGTGTTCTTCGTCTAACAGAATAAGTTAGATTGGGGGTGAAGTTTGCTTTTGTAATCATTCTGGTTGGTTAATAAAACTACAATTTGATTGAATTAATCTTTGTTTAAGACCTTCTTTAATCAATTAAGTGTGATTCCGCAACTTCTTAATTGATTGTGATCATAGTTAAAGATTAACTTTTATTTTACTCTGATTGATTATTTAAAGTTAGTTCTTGTTATTTGATATAATCTATATCCGATCCTGACAAGTGGTATCAGAGCCTTATCATTAAGGTTCCTTTGATCACCAGTTGAAGGTTTTTGCTTTACCTTGCTTTATTTTTCAAAACTGTTTTTTTGTTTAAATCATTTTGTTTCAATGGATTCGGGAGGTTCTTCGGATAACAGTGGATCAGGGTCCAACATTCGTGTTCCCATGCTCAAACCATCTGATTTTGAGATGTGGAAACTAAGAATTAAACAGCATGTCCAACTAATGGACTATGCTGTTTGGCAAATCATTGAAACTGTTCCTACTAATCCCATTGAACTGGAAGAGAATGGAAAACCAAAGAAGAAACCACCTCCAAAGACAGATGCTGAAAAGAAGGATAGAATGATTGAGATGAAAGCCCTCAGCATCCTTCAGATTGCTATTCCCAATGAGTATCAACATCAATTCAAGAAACTTGATGATGCTCATGAACTTTGGAATGCTCTGGAGAAGAGGTTTGCTGGGAATGCTAGTTCTAAGAGAAACCAAAGAGATCTTCTTAAACAAGCCTATGAGAACTTCACCAGTGGGAAGAATGAGAGTATCACCCAAATCTTTGATAGGTTTTACAAACTGGTGAGTCAACTGGAGAGTGCTAAGGTTAGGCTTGATCAAGATGAGATAAATAGAAAGTTTCTTAGGTCTCTAGGTGATGAATGGACTGTATTTGCTGCACAATGGAGAACCAAGGATTCTCTTGAAGACATAGAGTTAGATGACCTTTATAATAGTTTGATAGTGTTTGAGGGAGAGATAGAGGGAAAAAGAAAAACTGTAGTCCCTAGTCACAATGCTGCTCTCCTGTCATCCTCAGGTATGGAATCAAACCATTCATTAACTAACTCTACTGATAGTTATGCAGGTACTAGTTCTGCTGTTGGACTAGATATGAATACTCCAGATGCAGTTCTTGAAGCTTTTCTTGCCAGCCATGCACATTCAACCCTCACCAATGAGGATCTTGAACAAGTGCACCCTGATGATCTTGAGGAAATGGATCTCAAATGGCAGATGGCCATGCTTACTGTTAGAGCCAAGCGATTCATTAAAAGGACTGGAAGGCAAAACATGAATTTCAGAGCTGATGGCAAGGCTGGATTTGACAAGTCAAAGGTTAGATGCTTCAAATGTCAACAACTTGGCCACTTTGCAAGAGAATGCAGATCTGGTGGACAAGTTCAGAATCAAGGTCAGAGGCCAACTCAGAATCATACCTCCTCAGCATTGGTCTCACAAGAAGGCCATGGATTTGATTGGAGTGATCAAGCAGAGGAGGCTACCAGCAACAAAGCTTTGATGGCATTGACTGACTCCTCCATCAAGATGGATTCTCCAGAATCTGAGGACATACAGGTATCTTCTAAACTATGTCCTGGTGAATGTAGAGCTATTGTTAAGAGATTTAGAGAGCACAATAAGAAAGTATGTGCTGCTCTAAGTAAAATGGAGGAGAGAAGATATGAGTATACTGCTGTGATAGAAGATTTTGAAAAGAAAATTAAAGACTATCAGGCTAATGAACTGCAAATGGACTATGATAGAAAATATCATAAGTGGGAGAAAGAGCAGTTTCAAGATGAGATTGATAGTCTGAAAAAGAAATTGGTTGAAAAAGAAAGCAAGGTGGATGAACTCACAAAGAAATTGGAGGGTGTGGACATTGATCTTGGAATGTTCAAGGCTGCAAACCTTAAGCTTGAGACTCTGCTACAATCTCAAGTGAGAGACAAGGTGAAAACTGGCCTAGGATACAAACAAACCCCACCTCCATACAACCAAAACTACATAACTCCAATGTCTGAGCTAGCTGACAGATATGTTAATGAACCTTTGGAAGATGAACTTAAGTCAGCTGATCCAAAGTTTGAGAGTTATGAAGATGAAGTTGTGTCAGTAGTAAGTGTTGAAGATAATGAGGAAGTTGTGAAGAAGGATGAAGGTATTCCATATGAAAATCACATCCTGTGTGAGCCCATTCCCACAAAATCATCTTTACAACCTGTGGTGTTTGTAAAAGCATCCACTGAACCCCTCACTAATGAGCCAAAACCCTCAAAAGCTGTTAACTCTATTAGCAGTTCCACAACTGTTACAAATAGTCCCCATCTTTACACTAACAGTTCCAACAAGAACCCAAACAGTTCTAAGCTAAAAAGCCCAACTGTTAGTACCAAAGCCAAAGGAAAGGAGAAAGTTGGTGAAGTTGTGTATACCAAGAAGAAAATGGAAGCTTCAAAATCTCAGGCTAAACCCAAGCCTAAGAAAAGGCATACTGAAATGCCTGCATGCTCATGTCAAAAACATGGTGTCCAAAAGTTTCCTCAATCTGCAGCTGTTAGAGGAAATCAAAGAAATAGGAACCAATTCTGGTCACAAAGAACTGGTTTACCTATTGTGAAAACCAAAAAGTGCTACATTTGTGGAAGATCTAATCATTTAGTTCAAGACTGTTACTATAACCCACAGACCAATGGCACTCAAAACAAAAGTCCCAAACTACAGAATAACAGTTCTAAAACTGTTAAGTCAAAACAGATCAACAGTTCTAAGACTGCTAAGCCAAAACTGGCAAACAGTTCTAAAACAGTTACATCCAAACCAACTAACAGTTCCAAAACTGTTTTAGCAAAACCAAAAACTGCTGGTTTGGCTTGGATGAAAATTTAAAAAACAAACTGATTCTGGAGAAGGTAAAACTGTTCTTCATACTGAAAATCAAAAGGAATCACAAGTTGATTCATCTGTTTTACCAACTCCACCAGCTGTTTGTTCAAAGGTGTCCACTGTTAATCACAACAGTTGGAAACCACATGTTCTTACAAAGTATTCTTCACACAAGTTAGAGAAATCTAATTTGGATGAAATCAAAAAGAACAAAACTCTGTTTAAGTATTATGACTTGAATGGTGTACCCAAGACCTGCATGGCCTGGGTACTTCCTGCTACTAACTGATTGTATTTGTGCAGAGCATTCATAGGGCGAATCAAGGAGGAATTTGGCATGTGGATAGTGGATGCTCAAGGCACATGACTGGAAATCCACAATGTTTGAAGGATTTCAAAAGAATCACTGGAGGATTTGTAGCATTTGGAGGCAATCCAAAGGGAGGAAAAATCACAGGTAAAGGAGCTGTTGAGGCAGGTACACTTACATTTAATGATGTTTTCTTTGTTGAACAGCTTAAGTACAATTTGTTAAGTGTATCTCAAATCTGTGACAATGGAAACAAAGTTTTGTTTACAGATTCAGAATGCATTATTCTTTCAAAAGATTTTAAATTAAATGAGAAGGATGTTCTTTTAAGAACACCTAGAAAAGATAATGTATATTGTCTTGATCCACAAAAGATTGCTAAACAGAATGTGTTAAGCTGTTTACTCTCCAAAGCATCTCATGATGAGTCTGCCATTTGGCATAGGAGGATGTGTCACATCAATTTTAAAACCATGAATTTGTTAGCTAAAAACAATTTGGTAAGAGGTTTGCCCCAAAAAGAGTTCTCATGTGATGATCATTGTGTGGCATGTCTTAAAGGCAAGCAACACAAAACTTCTTATAAGTCCAAAGAGACTTCTTCCATTACTGCACCTTTAAAACTATTGCATATGGATCTTTTTGGTCCTACTTCTGTAGTGAGTATAGGGAAGAAAGCCTACTGTTTAGTCATAGTTGATGATTTCACCAGGTTTACTTGGGTTCAATTTCTTAGAACTAAGGATGAAACTGCTGAGTTAGTTAAGTCTCTTATTCTTAAAATTGAAAATCAATCTGATTTAAAGGTGAAAGTCATTAGATCTGACAATGGTTCTGAATTCAAGAACTATGAACTAAACAGTTTTTTTTGTGAAAGTAAAGGTATTGAAAGACAGTTCAGTGCCCCTAGGACTCCCCAACAGAATGGAGTTGCTGAGAGAAGGAATAGGACTTTGATAGAGGCTGCTAGATCCATGTTAGCTGATTCTAGGTTTCCAATGACATTCTGGGCAGAAGCAGTGAACACTGCCTGCTATGTTCAGAATAGAGTACAAGTAGTCAAGTCAAAAGGGAAAACTCCTTATGAGTTGTTTCTCAAGAGAAAACCTTTAATCAACTTCTTCAAACCATTTGGTTGTCCTTGCACTATCCTCAATACCAAATCACAGTTAGGCAAGTTTGAGAGTAAGGCTGAAGAAGGTTTCTTTGTAGGATACTCCACTCAAAGTAAAGCTTATAGAGTTTTTAACAATATCACTAGAATCATAGAAGAGAGTATGAATGTCTCTTTCAATGAGCATAGGATCAATATTGCAGGTAATGGACCTGATTGGTTATTTGATATTGATGCATTGTCTAAATCTCTTTCTTTTGAGTATTCTACTGAAACAGCTACAGGTATTTCAACAACTGTTGGTGAAAATCATCAAACAGCTTCAACAAGCCCGAACAGTTTTGACACTGTTAGCTCAAAACCAACAACTGTTGGTTCAAACAAAGTTACTGAAGACTTTGTCGTAATTCCTCTGCTTCAACAAGAGTTTTCAAATGTTGTTGATCCATTGATTGATGCTGAATCTTCAAAGGACATGGAATCTCATGATCCTCAACACCACACTGAATCTGCTGATCAAGTGTGTGATAACGCTGAAAATTCAAGTGAATGTGAGTTTGATCTGTCTAATCTAGGGGATGAACTGACTGAAGAAAACATTCCTACATCAAGAGTTCACAAGATTCATCCAATATCACAAATAATTGGAAATCCAACCACTCCTATCAGAACAAGGAATATGCTGCAAAATGAAAACAGTGGTGTAGATCTTGCCCAATTTGATGTGAATGCTTGCTTTTTGTCTCAAATAGAACCAAAGAAAGCAATTGAGGCATTGAAAGATCCTTCATGGGTAGAGGCAATGCAAGAGGAGCTCTTACAATTTCAAATTCAGCAAGTTTGGAAATTGGATGAGCTTCCAAGAGGCAAAAGAGTAATTGGCACCAAGTGGGTGTTCAGAAACAAGAAAGATGAAAGAGGGATTGTTATCAAGAATAAAGCAAGACTGGTTGCACAAGGCTACACACAAGAAGAAGGAATAGACTATGATGATGTTTTTGCACCTGTTGCAAGGATTGAAGCCATTAGGCTATTTCTTGCTTTTGCAAGCTTCAAAGGATTTAAGGTGTATCAAATGGATGTTAAGTCTGCTTTTCTCTATGGAACTATTGATGAGGAGGTATATGTGTGTCAACCCCCTGGCTTTGAAGACTCAAAGTACCCTGACAAGGTATATCGGTTGGATAAAGCCCTATATGGTCTACATCAAGCTCCTCGAGCTTGGTATGAGACATTATCATCCTATCTCCTTGAGAATGGTTTTAAGAGAGGCACAATTGACAAAACATTGTTTACAAAGATTGCTAAAACAGAGATTTTGCTTGTTCAAATCTATGTTGATGATATAATCTTTGGATCCACTAATGACAGCTTGTGCAAAGAATTTGAAGTCATTATGCACAAAAGATTTCAGATGAGTTCAATGGGTGAACTCACATTTTTTCTGGGATTGCAAGTCAAACAAAAGCCAACTGGTATTTTTCTAAGCCAATCTAAGTATGTCAAGGACATATTGGACAAGTTTGGCTATCAAGATGTGAAGCTGGCAAGTACTCCAATGGAAACACACAAACAGTTGGGAGCAGATTCTGAGGGGGAGGATGTTGATATACACCTCTATCGATCAATGATTGGTTCATTAATGTACTTAACTGCTTCTAGACCTGATATAATGTTTGTTGTTTGTGTTTGTGCCAGGTTCCAATGCAGTCCGAAGATGTCACATCTGTTTGCTGTAAAGAGAATCTTTAGATACCTCAAAGGCCAACCAAAACTGGGACTTTGGTATCCTAAAGATTCACCTTTTGATTTGGTGGCATATTCTGATAGTGACTATGGTGGAGCCAATGTGGACAGAAAATCAACCTCTGGAGGATGTTAATTCTTTGGATCAAGGCTGGTTTCATGGCAATGCAAGAAACAAACAACAGTTTCAACTTCAACAGCTGAGGCTGAATACATTGCTGCATCAAGCTACTGTTCACAAGTGTTATGGATCCAAAATCAGCTTCTGGATTATGATTTCACTTCATAAGAGACTGCAATGAAAAGATATTAATCCAAGTTATGAAAATTCATACTGATGATCAATTAGCTGATTTGTTCACTAAAGCTTTTGATGTGAGCAGATTCAACTTTTTGATTTCCAACATTGGAATGATTAACTTGGACTAACAGTTGTTCATTATTCCATGTTTTTCACACTAACAGTTTGCAACTGTTAGTTACGTTTTCTAACAACTGTTATCCTTTAAGTATTCAGAGAGGGAAATGCAATTTCACACATCAGTTTTGGACATATCTGCTGACCTGTCTCACAAACAGTTTTCACACCCGTGACTGTCCTTGTTATGAGGTAAAGGTAAATTCACTTTCTTGAATCAACAGTTCCAAACTGATAAAGGTGAGTCATTTTGCTTGTTCTATAGTGCATTTGATATGACAAGTCACTGCATGCTATTAATGGAAATTACTGGATATTAATGGTCATTAATGACTATTAATGGACATTAATGCCTCCCAGTTTCTCTATAAATAGCCTTGCACCCATCCTTCCCAAATCGCACCTACATTTGCACACTCTTCTCTCTGCAAATGGCTTCTAACTTTTTTCTCATAACCCTCAAAGATATTAATGTTAGACAAAGTTATGTAACCATCCCTGCCCCATTTGTAAGAATGCATGAGCTTTGGCAATACTCATCATGTGTTCTTGAGATGTATGATGATCGAGATAGGTTCACCTTGACACAACATCCAGATCCACGTAGGCCACATAAACCAATTGATCATATTCGTATAAGAGGTGATTTTGAAAATTTCACTCTTTTCCATGAATTGCCTACACCATGTTGTCTAAGATTCGTCTTGAACCTGGCAGGCACTACAAACTTCGTAGTGTGGTTCAATGTTCGAAGATATAATACTCGTAACCACCAGAGGGCCTCAGATGATGAGGCAGTGGAAGTCATTGTAATAGATGACTAGTTCCACTGCACACCCACGAGGCAAATTATGACAATCGTCTCTGGTGATGCATATGATGAGAAGGTCTACTGCACACCCATTGGTAGGTAGTATGTTTTGACAATTGTCTAAGGCTTGTCAACAGTTAACGGAGAAAGTTGTCTACACTTTCGGTGTAGATCATTGTTCTCCCACACCTACGAGACGGCCTTGCACAATTAGATAAGCAGTACCAACAATGGCTTGTGCATTACATGACCATTCTTTGAAGGCAGGCTTCTCAGTAAGGCGATGGCGGCACTGTAGAGGCTATTCTGAACTCGATTCTTAAATAACGAAGACATTCTTGAGCAAGAATGTGATGATGATTGTCTTCCCTTAAAGTTCAGATTTGATGATACAAACTGTTAACGATAATTTGTCATATGTAGATCTCGGAGTTAAGACAGTTCTTATAAGCTGTGTTTAGATCTATAGCACAAGACAGTTTTGTTTTCTCAAAATTATTGTAGCTCAATTGTGATTATCTTGAATAAAATATATCTTATGTTGATGACTGTGTTCTCTAATGATTTATTATTATTGCTTCAACATTTGATATATGTGAGCTGAAAGTTTGTTTGACAGTTGCACATTTCTGTTTCATTCAATACTAACAGTTTTCAACTGTTAGCATATGGCTTCGGCAACTGTTAGACAAAGTCCATGTGCAACAGAGGGGGAGAAATTTGTCAACTAAGGGAGTTAACTTTTGAATAACAGTTGTTACATCTTATGAAAACAGTTTCTCAACTGTTAGTTTATTTTGTCCGTCAACTGTTAAGCTATTAAAGGGTGTTTTGGTCTTTGCAGAATTTTGGAAACTTTGAATTGCATTCAACATTCGAAACATATATAAGGCAATTCCCTCCTTACCAAGCAACTCACACGTCCAAAACGAACTTCGATCATAAACAAACCCTAACCCTCAAAAACTCTCAGAGATCGAAATCAAAATGTCTCCTCTTCCATTTGTCAAAGAGCACAATGTGATCGCTTATCTTGAAAAACCAGAAAATCTTGACGCTTTCCACGTCATGATTGATTATCTCACGGTATCAAACATTCATTATGCTCTAACTGCCAACCCCACGATCTATACCTCACATATTGAGAACTTCTGGAAGAATGCCAAAGTTCAAGAAGTTGATGAAGTGCAACAGATTTCTACAACTGTTGATGATATGGAGGTTTCTATAACCGAAGACACTATTCGCCATGCACTACAACTGAATGATCTTAATGGTGAGTATTCTGATTCGGTTGCGTTAGAATATCTACACACCGAGTTACTGAAACTTGGGTATGAGGGCCCTGGGGGTAAGGGTACCTTCTACAAAGGACAGTTTTACGCACACTGGAAGTTCATTATCCATACTCTCCAGCAGTGCATAAGCCCTAAGAGAACAGGCTGGAATGAGTTTGGGAGCAACATTGCTCTCGCACTCATCTGTCTAGCCAACAACAGATGTTTTAATTTTTCAAAATTGATATTTAATGGTATGGTAAAACATCTAGGGACCAAGTATGGTCTCTTTTTGATGTATCCTCGATTTGTGCAAGTATTGTTAAACTTTTTGATGCCAAATCTAAAAAAACACAAGAGGGTCATTATTCCCTCTGCTCATGTGGCTTCCACTTTGAGCAAACTGTTGATTAATGGCAAGAGTTTATCTAGTGCCATAACTCCTCCACTCTCTGAAATGGTGGAGTTTCTGTCAAGAAACAGGACTGCCAGTGTTGAGCATGAAACTCATCGTATTGCTACACCACCAACACTGGAACCCACAGTCCAAGATACTCAAAATTCCCAACCTGCTTCCTTTGAAA
Source organism: Pulicaria dysenterica (assembly GCA_947179395.2). Lineage (NCBI taxonomy): Eukaryota > Viridiplantae > Streptophyta > Magnoliopsida > Asterales > Asteraceae > Pulicaria > Pulicaria dysenterica. The sequence continues at coordinate 33,214 of OX359292.1, forward strand.
AAGCTACAACACAAGCCCCTGCACTAAAAGTATTTAAAAAGAAGAGGAAAACTGTTGGTGCTCCTTCCACCACAGTTAGAGAACCCCAAACTGTTAGCCCTGCACAGGTGCATTCACCTATGCAGAATATCGAAAGGGAACCTTTGGTGCTGTCTCCCAGGCACAATGAGGAGGTGATCATTCCTCAAGAGGGTGATCATATGGTCTTTGAGGCTGACACTACTGTTTTATTCGCAAGGGATAAACAGGACAGTGTCAACATAGCTAAGACCTCAACCATGGCAACAGAGACTAGTAAAACAGTTTCTGGTAATTCCCAGAACCAAGAAAAGAGGGGTACTGATGGTGATACTCAGGGGAGTTAACCACCAGTGAAAAATGTCAATGATATGGTCACAGTGGAAACACTAACTGATATTGAGACTAGACTGAAACAACATGCATTGACGGATCCTAACTTTGCACCTTACCTTGCTGCTCATTTACACCTAAAGAAAAGGATTGCTCTTCAAAACAAAAGGATTGTTTCTCAAGATGAGAAGATAAAAGAACTGACTGAACAGTTGGAGAAGGCAACTGAAGTACTCAAGGTAGTAGCAATTCACAATGAGGTGCTAATAAGGCAAGATAAGCAGCTGAACTTTCTTGATGAGAATCTGAAGAAGGCAACAAATGTTCTTCATACTCATGAGATGCTGCTTAAACCCAAATCCTTGGTGAAAATCTCTTCAACTGCTCAAGCTAAAGGAAGAAGAAAATCCAAGCAGGAAGAAGTTAAACAGACAGTTTCACAGGATAAACAAACAGTTGTTGCTCCAAATGAGCAAACAGTTGCAACACAACAACCAACAGTTGTAACTTCAAATCAACTAACAGTTGCAAGTGTCCAAGCGATTAATGAAGAAGAAGAAGAACAGCTTTCAAGTGTTGATAGGATGCTAATCAACAGGATGGTATCAACTGCAGATGTTCCAAGCACTGAGATTTTCAAATCGTGATCAACAGTTAAGCAGAACTACTTGGTTGATATTAGTGCTCAATATCTGGGAATAAGTTCTTCTAGAATGGCACAGAAAATCGATGATGGATGGCTTGATGGAAAGGTTGCTACGTTAGAATCTTTACCACCAAAGAAAGGGTATAAAGGGATAGTCATCCAGGAAGGAAAGAAAGAATCAAAGTTGCCTCCTGTTTCAGGCAAAGGTAAAGAAATTGTTGTTGTTTGTCCTAAGCTCAAGCTTTCAAGACAGCAACAAGAAGAGCGTGATCATGAATTTGCATTAAGGCTAGCAGCTGAGCTAAGAGAACAAGAACAGTCTGATTTTGAGATAGCAAAGAAGCTAGCTGATGAGATTACTGCTCAGATTGATGAGGAAGAGATAGTAAAGGAAGTTGCTGGTAAGGGAGTTAAAAGAAAAAGGGTAATAAAAGATAAAACAGTTACAGTTAAGCCAACCAAGAAACTTCCCACTTCAAACAAAGCTGCTGTGGTTCACAAAATTTTGAAAGATAAACTGACAGTAGACGTTCAGCAAGGGATTAACAAATTGGAAAAAGAATTAGGTGAAAAGTATCATGTTGTTGAATGGAAGTTTGAAGAAAAAGCAAGTGATAAACATTATATTACTATTGCAAGGGAAGATAGATCTGTTGAGATGTATGACAATTTTGTACAAATGATGACAAGAATATCACCAGAAGATGTACAAGAATTGTATGCATATGGAATTAAGCATTTTAGTGACTCAAATGAAGGAATCAAGATTCTAATGGAATATCTTACAAGCATTTGCAACCCATTGAAGATTATGCCCAAACTGACAGCAGAGGAAGCTTTTCCCATAAAGGCAGTGAAGGTATATGCAAGATCAAGGACGTATTACGTGGTAATGGGAAATACATTGCATGAGTGGTTTGATTTGAACTTCATTGAGCATCACAAGACTAAGCTGGAGTTTTTGATTAAAGCTAAATTCCATGGAGACTCAAAACAGAAGGAAGACTTACTGAACAGATTCAAAAGGAGATTAGAAGAAATGTGACTCATTACTTATGTCAATTTGTCTATGATCAAACCAACAACTTAAATGTATTGTTCAATACTTTAAGTTAGGGGGATATTGTTGGGAAATAATCTAAGTTATTGAGTATAAAAATGAGAACTGTTTGGTAAAGGTTGGTGAAACAGTTTAAAACTGTTTGTTGAAAATATGAAAACAGTTGAAAACTGTTAGTATAAATATCTACAACTATTTGAAGACCTTGAAGCTGAAGACTGTTAGAAGACTAAAGAACTGTTGTGTTCATTAAACAGTTTCTGTTGAGCTATATTTGGAAAATCCTATCTTAGAAGATATCTCGAAATACTTTGAAGATTATCAAGATTATCTCAGAAGATAGAAGATTACCTAACTGTCAACAATTCAAGGAGGATCAAGAGTATATATATACTTCATTAGATGATCAATTTAGTACGACGATTTGATCTCATTATTCAAAGCATTTGTTCTTATTGTTATTTATTTCTGAAAGTGTTTAGCCTCTAAGTTTCTTGTTGAAACCTAAGAACAGTCTGTGTTCTTCGTCTAACAGAATAAGTTAGATTAGGGGTGAAGTTTGCTTTTGTAATCATTCTGGTTGGTTAATAAAACTACTGTTTGATTGAATTAATCTTTGTTTAAGACCTTCTTTAATCAATTAAGTGTGATTCCGCAACTTTTTAATTGATTGTGATCATAGTTAAAGATTAACTTTTATTTTACTCTGATTGATTATTTAAAGTTAGTTCTTGTTATTTGATATAATCTATATCCGATCCTGACAGGTATCCCTTATTTCAGTAGTAAGTTGTTGTGAACTTACTAAGGGCATGGGTAGACTCAATGTGGGTGTAGACACAGTGTGACCTTGGGAGGAGGTCTGTCTTTCAATGGCATCACCCTGTTGGGAGGGTGATCCAGATTGCAGGAGTCCCATATTTACGAATGTGACCTTTTGTGACGGCACATCCACTGGCAGTTAGGTTAAAGCAACATCCATAAGCTCCCCCTCAACATAAGAGGTAGCTATAGGAGTTGAGGTCAGAGGTGTAGATAACACTACCTCAGAGACTTGTGACAAAGGCACAAGCTCTTGTGACCTTGATTCAGTATGGGTGTAGGAGGGAGTAGAACTAGTGACTGTTGGGAGTACACTAGAGCTTGGCATTTGTATGGGTGTTGCAACTGGAGTTGAGGATGAGTTCTCACAGGTTGGGATTACCAAATGAGTGTCCTCAGGGAGTGATAAAGGTATACCTGAGATGCGTTTTGCTTTGCTGATTTCTAAGAGCTCCACCAGCTTATCAGAGACCTCTTCAGCATCAGGGACTTCTTCAGCTTCACCACTTGGTGCTCTATGAACAGAGTCACTTGATCCTTGTTGTTGATCAGGATTGGGATATGCAACTGTGCCTCCAAGAGTCCTACTGGGAGAATCATCATCAGATTCTTCTTCACTGTCATGAGTGCTTAGGTGCCCGAACCTCCTTGAAGTAGTTGAACTAGAGGGAAACATTTGTAATGGTATTCCATGTTGACTGGATGAAGTAGAACCAGAATGATAAGGCTCATCTCCCATGTAAAATCCACCAGTATCACCATCATGGCCATTACGACCATCACTATCATCATCACCATCACCATTATCAGCATCAGTACCATCACTTGAATCGTTACCTTTTACAGGTTCATCAACATTCACTTCATCTAAATTTCCTGCTTCAAATATGGCTTCATCATGAGTGACAGATTGAGCCACTTCCTCAGTTATAACATCAGGGGACTCAGAATCATGAGCCACATTTTCCATAACAACATCCTCTCCATCATCAATTAACTCCTGCATCTCAGGAGTAATAGCAGGACCAACTTCATCTCTTATCAAGTGAAACACTTTTTGACCCATCTGTGGGATTGGCATTGTGTTATGTGTAACATTCAGATGTGTATATGCCTCCCACTGCAAAGTTTGTAGAGCAATCAAACTAAGAAATCTGATATAAGGCACATGGGTCCTTGTTGTCTTTTTGACAGTTCCCAAAGTTATCTTATCCACCATCTCAATAAAGATAATCTGAGCAAAATCTACATTCCTTCCAGTCACCAGAGCATGAAGAACCATAAGCTCATTCTGATTCAGTAAATCATGGCTCCCTGATTTATGACCAAAACATCTAATGATGACACCAGCCAAGTACTTCCAGGGGTGACCTAAAACTGACAGCTTGTATCTACCATGAGAGATAGGTTCATTGTAGCCAATCAGTGGCAGAACCTCCAAGGTTTGTTCAGCAGTAGCAAAGGGTTGGAATGGTGCAAAGTTGGGTATGGATAATGCTTGTCTGAGGGTTTCAACAGAGGTGACAATGGGTGTTTGGTTGTTTAAGATAGTGCAAGTAATGGTTTGATTGTTTGGATGGTATATGGCAGTGTACCACATCTCCCCAATAATATTAGGGAAGATAAACAAAGGATGAGTTGAAAGGCAGGGAAACAGGGGATGTGCTTTTATGAAGTTAACAATGGGTTCAAATCCCTGATTTGCCTTGGATTGAGGTATGTCGGTGTTGATTATGATATTATTTGGGGTAATGGTGAAGAGAGAGTTAGGAGTAACATTCTCACCTGAAATAGCATTGGGAACATCAGTAGGGTTGAACATCACCATTGTTGCAGAGCTTGAGAACACGACGATACAGTTACTTGAAAGTAGTGAAAGAGAAAGGTCTCGGAGAATGAGAGTTTTGAGTATTTTGAAAGCGTAAGAAATGAAAAACCGCTCAAAACATCTTTATATCTTTCTTGGAAATCTAATCTATCACAATATCTTTTTGAAAAAGTAACTGTCACATCTGCAAAAAGGTGATACACGGAATTGTTAATAAATACACAGACAACTAACGGACAATTAAATGAAATTAAATACCTAGTTAACATATTAGCTACAAATGATAAATTAATAAAATAAGTGTGGGGACACAAGAATTTTAACTCTGAGAATCATCAGCTGACTGAATAAGGTGTCAGCTGATCCTTTTTGAGTCAAAAATAAGTGTCAGCTAATGAATGCACTTAGCTGAGCGTCTAAGTCTTAGCTGATGGTTGATCAGCTGAGGTCTAGTATCAGCTGATGATTGTCAGCTGACAAAATATCATTAGCTGATTCTCCATTAATAAGACAAAGAAGCTTAGATAAGTACTTCATTTTACACACGAATTGTATTATTTTCTCACACAAAATTAACTACCTAAGAAAGGGAAATGTTACAAATTTAACATGCCAAGTTTGGATATTAGGAAGTTGAACCGAGACTCATCCAAAGGTTTTGTAAAAAGATCAGCTAATTGAAAATCAGTACTTATATAATGCATTGAAACTTTCTTTTTCTGCACATTATCTCTAAGAAAATGATGTCTGATTTCAATATGCTTGGTCTTAGAATGCAAAACAGGATTGTTAGAGATAGAAATGGCACTAGTGTTGTCACGCAGAATTGGTGAGTTTTCAAACTGTATGTCATAATCAAGTAGTTGATTCTGCAGCCACAAAAGTTGAGCACAACAGCTTCCAGCAGCAATGTATTATGCTTCAGCTGTTGAAGTTGAAACTGAGTTATGTTTCTTGCTTGACCAGCTGACTAATCTTCCACCTAACAGTTGACAACCACCAGATGTACTTTTTCTGTCTAGTGTGTCCAACTAACTCAAAACCAGAATCTTTGGGATACTAAAGACCTAGATTAGGAGTTCCTTTGAGATACCTGAAAATCCTTTTAACTGCAGCTAAGTGAGATTCTTTGGGATCAGCTTGATATCTAGCACAGAGACATGTTGAAAACATAATATCTGGTCTACTTGCAGTGAGATATAAAAGAGACCCTATCATGCCTCTATAAGCTATAATGTTCATTGATTTACCATCAGTGTCCTTTCCAAGCTTTAAGGCAGTGGACATGGGTGTTTTCATTGAAGAACAATTTTCAAACTCAAATTTCTTAAGTAGATCATTTACATACTTTGTTTGATGAATGAAAATTCCATCAACCTCTTGCCTGATTTGAACTCCAAGAAAATAGTTTAGTTCACCCATCATGCTCATCTGATAGTTATCAGACATGAGTTTAGAAAACTTTTTGCAAATATCCAAATTTGTAGACCCAAATATTATATCATCTACATATATCTGTACAAGTATCACATCACCTTTGAATTTCCTTATAAACAAAGTGCTATCTATGCTTCCTCTTATAAAGCCTTTGTGAATTAGAAAAGAAGAGAGGGTATCATACCAGGCTCTTGGTGCTTGTTTTAGACCATACAAAGCTTTGTTTAAGAAGTATACATGGTCAGGTTTGCTGGCATCCTCAAAACCTGGAGGTTGTTTGACATACACCTCTTCCTTCAGTTCACCATTGAGGAAAGAACTCTTAACATCCATTTGGAAAACTTTAAAGTCTTTGAAGGCAGCATAAGCTAAAAACAGTCTTATGGCTTCAAGTCTTGCAACAGGGGCAAAGGTTTCATCATAATCAATACCTTCTTCTTGACAATACCCCTGTGCAACTAGCCTAGCTTTGGTTCTTATGATCAGCCATTGTTCATCCATTTTGTTTCTGAATACCCACTTAATACCAATGACGGATTTATCCTTTGGTCTTGGTACCAAAGTCCATACATTGTTTCTTGTGAATTCTGCCAATTCTTCTTGCATGGCATTTATCCAATGAGGATCATTTAGAGCTTCCTCCACCATCTTTGGTTCAATCATAGAAACAAAACCTGTTTATAAACAGAAATTACAAGCTTTTGATCTTCTTAGTACAGGTTCTTCTATGTTGCCTATGACCTGATCTTTAGGATGATCCCTGTGGTTCTTATAGGCATTTTGGATTCTGGGAGAGTGTTGGGAAATTCGCTAAGTCATTGAAACTGTTGAACATGCAAAGGTAAAACTGTTAGAGTATTTTGGTGATAACAGTTGTAACTAACAATTGCTGCAAGGTTTACAACTGTTAGTACAAAAGTTCAGAACTGTTAGTTAACAAAGTCAAAAACTGTTAGAAGACCTTGAAGTGAAGACTGTTAGAAGGATAAAGAACTGTTGTGTTCATTAAACAGTTTCTGTTGAGCTATATTTGGAAAATCCTATCTTTGAAGATATCTCGAAATACTTTGAAGATTATCAAGATTATCTCAGAAGATAGAAGATTACCTAACTGTCAACAATTCAAGGAGGATCAAAAGTCTATATATACTTCATTAGATGATCAATTAAGCACGACGATTTGATCTCATTATTCAAAGCATTTGTTCTTATTGTTATTTAATTTTTTTTCAGAAAGTGTTTTTAGCCTCTAAGTTTCTTGTTGAAACCTAAGAACAGTCTGTGTTCTTCGTCTAACAGAATAAGTTAGATTGGGGGTGAAGTTTGCTTTTGTAATCATTCTGGTTGATTAATAAAACTACTGTTTGATTGAATTAATCTTTGTTTGAAACCTTCTTTAATCAATTAAGTGTGATTCCGCAACTTCTTAATTGATTGTGATCATAGTTAAAGATTAACTTTTATTTTACTCTGATTGATTATTTAAAGTTAGTTCTTGTTATTTGATATAATCTATATCCGATCCTGACAAGTGGTATCAGAGCCTTATCATTAAGGTTCCTTTGATCACCAGTTGAAGGTTTTTGCTTTACCTTGCTTTATTTTTCAAAACTGTTTTTTGTTTAAATCAATTTGTTTCAATGGATTCGGGAGGTTCTTCTGATAACAGTGGATCAGGGTCCAACATTCGTGTTCCCATGCTCAAACCATCTGATTTTGAGATGTGGAAACTAAGAATTAAACAGCATGTCCAACTAATGGACTATGCTGTTTGGCAAATCATTGAAACTGTTCCTACTAATCCCATTGAACTGGATGAGAATGGAAAACCAAAGAAGAAACCACCACCAAAGACAGATGCTGAAAAGAAGGATAGAATGATTGAGATGAAAGCCCTCAGCATCCTTCAGATTGCTATTCCCAATGAGTATCAACATCAATTCAAGAAATTTGATGATGCTCATGAACTTTGGAATGCTCTGGAGAAGAGGTTTGCTGGGAATGCTAGTTCTAAGAGAAACCAAAGAGACCTTCTTAAACAAGCCTATGAGAACTTCACCAGTGGGAAGAATGAGAGTATCACCCAAATCTTTGATAGGTTTTACAAACTGGTGAGTCAACTGGAGAGTGCTAAGGTTAGGCTTGATCAAGATGAGATAAATAGAAAATTTCTTAGGTCTCTAGGTGATGAATGGACTGTGTTTGCTGCACAATGGAGAACCAAGGATTCTCTTGAAGACATAGAGTTAGATGACCTCTATAATAGTTTGATAGTGTTTGAGGGAGAGATAGAGGGAAAAAGAAAAACTGCTATCCCTAGCCATAATGCTACTCTCCTATCTTCCTCAGGTATGGAATCAAACCATTCATTAACTAACTCTCTTGATAGTGGTGCAGGTACTAGTTCTGTTGTTGGACTAGATATGAATACTCCAGATGCAGTTCTTGAAGCTTTTCTTGCCAGCCATGCACATTCAACCCTCACCAATGAGGATCTTGAACAAGTGCACCCTGATGATCTTGAGGAAATGGATCTCAAATGGCAGATGGCCATGCTTACCGTTAGAGCCAAGCGATTCATTAAAAGAACTGGAAGGCAAAACATGAATTTCAGAGCTGATGGCAAGGCTGGATTTGACAAGTCAAAGGTTAGATGCTTCAAATGTCAACAACTTGGCCACTTTGCAAGAGAATGCAGATCTGGTGGACAAGTTCAGAATCAAGGTCAGAGGCCAACTCAGAACCATACCTCCTCAGCATTGGTCTCACAAGAAGGCCATGGATTTGATTGGAGTGATCAAGCAGAGGAGGCTACCAGCAACAAAGCTTTGATGGCATTGACTGACTCCTCCATCAAGATGGATTCTCCAGAATCTGAGGACATACAGGTATCTTCTAAACTATGTCCTGGTGAATGTAGAGCTATTGTTAAGAGATTTAGAGAGCACAATAAGAAAGTATGTGCTGCTCTAAGTAAAATGGAGGAGAGAAGGTATGAGTATACTGCTGTGATAGAAGATTTTGAAAAGAAAATTAAAGACTATCAGGCTAATGAACTGCAAATGGACTATGATAGAAAATATCATAAGTGGGAGAAAGAGCAGTTTCAAGATGAGATTGATAGTCTGAAAAGGAAGTTGGTTGAAAAAGAAAGCAAGGTGGATGAACTCACAAAGAAATTGGAGGGTGTGGACATTGATCTTGGAATGTTCAAGGCGGCAAACCTTAAGCTTGAGACTCTGCTACAATCTCAAGTGAAAGACAAGGTGAAAACTGGCCTAGGATACAAACAAACCCCACCTCCATACAACCAAAACTACATAACTCCAATGTCTGAGGTAGCTGACAGATATGTTAATGAACCTTTGGAAGATGAACTTAAATCAGCTGATCCAAAGTTTGAAAGTTATGAAGATGAAGTTGTGTCAGTAGTAAGTATTGAAGATAATGAGGAAGTTGTGAAGAAGGATGAAGGTATTCCATATGAAAATCACATCCTGTGTGAGCCCATTCGCACAAAATCATCTTTGCAACCTGTGGTGTTTGTAAAAGCATCCACTGAACCCCTCACCAATGAGCCAAAACCCTCAAAAGTTGTTAACTCTATTAGCAGTTCCACAACTGTTACAAATAGTCCCCATCTTTACACTAACAGTTCCAACAAGAACCCAAACAGTTGTAAGCCAAAAAGCCCAACTGTTAGTACCAAAGCCAAAGGAAAGGAGAAAGTTGGTGAAGTTATGTATGCCAAGAAGAAAATGGAAGCTTCAAAATCTCAGGCTAAACCCAAGCCTAAGAAAAGGCATACTGAAATGCCTGCATGCACATGTCAAAAACATGGTGTCCAAAAGTTTCCTCAATCTGCAACTGTTAGAGGAAACCAAAGAAATAGGAACCAATTCTGGTCACAAAGAACTGGTTTACCTATTGTGAAAACCAAAAAGTGCTACATTTGTGGAAGATTTAATCATTTAGTTCAAGATTGTTACTATAACCCACAGACCAATGGCACTCAAAACAAAAGTCCCAAACTACAGAATAACAGTTCTAAAACTGTTAAGTCAAAACAGATCAATAGTTCTAAGACTGCTAAGCCAAAACTGGCAAACAGTTCTAAAACTGTTACATCCAAACCAACTAACAGTTCCAAAACTGTTTTAGCAAAACCAAAAACTGCTGGTTTGGCTTGGATGAAAATTCAAAAACAAACTGATTCTGGAGAGGGTAAGACTGTTCTTCATACTGAAAATCAAAAGGAATCACAAGTTGATTCATCTGTTTTATCAACTCCACCAGCTGTTTGTTCAAAGGTGTCCACTGTTAATCACAACAGTTGGAAACCACATGTTCTTACAAAGTATTCTTCACACAAGTTAGAGAAATCTAATTTTGATGAAATCAAAAAGAACAAAACTCTGTTTAAGTATTATGACTTGAATGGTGTACCCAAGACCTGCATGGCCTGGGTACTTCCTGCTACTAACTGATTGTATTTGTGCAGAGCATTCATAGGGCGAATCAAGGAGGAATTTGGCATGTGGATAGTGGATGCTCAAGGCACATGACTGGAAATCCACAATGTTTGAAGGATTTCAAAAGAATCACTGGAGGATTTGTAGCATTTGGAGGCAATCCAAAGGGAGGAAAAATCACAGGTAAAGGAGCTGTTGAGGCAGGTACACTTACATTTAATGATGTTTTCTTTGTTGAACAGCTTAAGTACAATTTGTTAAGTGTATCTCAAATCTGTGACAATGGAAACAAAGTTTTGTTTACAGATTCAGAATGCATTATTCTTTCAAAAGATTTTAAATTAAATGAGAAGGATGTTCTTTTAAGAACACCTAGAAAAGATAATGTATATTGTCTTGATCCACAAAAGATTGCTAAACAGAATGTGTTAAGCTGTTTACTCTCCAAAGCATCTCATGATGAGTCTGCCATTTGGCATAGGAGGATGTGTCACATCAATTTTAAAACCATGAATTTGTTAGCTAAAAACAATTTGGTAAGAGGTTTGCCCCAAAAAGAGTTCTCATGTGATGATCATTGTGTGGCATGTCTTAAAGGCAAGCAACACAAAACTTCTTATAAGTCCAAAGAGACTTCTTCCATTACTGCACCTTTAAAACTATTGCATATGGATCTTTTTGGTCCTACTTCTGTAGTGAGTATAGGGAAGAAAGCCTACTGTTTAGTCATAGTTGATGATTTCACCAGGTTTACTTGGGTTTAATTTCTTAGAACTAAGGATGAAACTGCTGAGTTAGTTAAGTCTCTTATTCTTAAAATTGAAAATCAATCTGATTTAAAGGTGAAAGTCATTAGATCTGACAATGGTTCTGAATTCAAGAACTATGAACTAAACAGTTTTTTTTGTGAAAGTAAAGGTATTGAAAGACAGTTCAGTGCCCCTAGGACTCCCCAACAGAATGGAGTTGCTGAGAGAAGGAATAGGACTTTGATAGAGGCTGCTAGATCCATGTTAGCTGATTCTAGGTTTCCAATGACATTCTGGGCAGAAGCAGTGAACACTGCCTGCTATGTTCAGAATAGAGTACAAGTAGTCAAGTCAAAAGGGAAAACTCCTTATGAGTTGTTTCTCAAGAGAAAACCTTTAATCAACTTCTTCAAACCATTTGGTTGTCCTTGCACTATCCTCAATACCAAATCACAGTTAGGCAAGTTTGAGAGTAAGGCTGAAGAAGGTTTCTTTGTAGGATACTCCACTCAAAGTAAAGCTTATAGAGTTTTTAACAATATCACTAGAATCATAGAAGAGAGTATGAATGTCTCTTTCAATGAGCATAGGATCAATATTGCAGGTAATGGACCTGATTGGTTATTTGATATTGATGCATTGTCTAAATCTCTTTCTTTTGAGTATTCTACTGAAACAGCTACAGGTATTTCAACAACTGTTGGTGAAAATCATCAAACAGCTTCAACAAGCCCGAACAGTTTTGACACTGTTAGCTCAAAACCAACAACTGTTGGTTCAAACAAAGTTACTGAAGACTTTGTCGTAATTCCTCTGCTTCAACAAGAGTTTTCAAATGCTGTTGATCCATTGATTGATGCTGAATCTTCAAAGGACATGGAATCTCATGATCCTCAACACCACACTGAATCTGCTGATCAAGTGTGTGATAACGCTGAAAATTCAAGTGAATGTGAGTTTGATCTGTCTAATCTAGGGGATGAACTGACTGAAGAAAACATTCCTACATCAAGAGTTCACAAGATTCATCCAATATCACAAATAATTGGAAATCCAACCACTCCTATCAGAACAAGGAATATGCTGCAAAATGAAAACAGTGGTGTAGATCTTGCCCAATTTGATGTGAATGCTTGCTTTTTGTCTCAAATAGAACCAAAGAAAGCAATTGAGGCATTGAAAGATCCTTCATGGGTAGAGGCAATGCAAGAGGAGCTCTTACAATTTCAAATTCAGCAAGTTTGGAAATTGGATGAGCTTCCAAGAGGCAAAAGAGTAATTGGCACCAAGTGGGTGTTCAGAAACAAGAAAGATGAAAGAGGGATTGTTATCAAGAATAAAGCAAGACTGGTTGCACAAGGCTACACACAAGAAGAAGGAATAGACTATGATGATGTTTTTGCACCTGTTGCAAGGATTGAAGCCATTAGGCTATTTCTTGCTTTTGCAAGCTTCAAAGGATTTAAGGTGTATCAAATGGATGTTAAGTCTGCTTTTCTCTATGGAACTATTGATGAGGAGGTATATGTGTGTCAACCCCCTGGCTTTGAAGACTCAAAGTACCCTGACAAGGTATATCGGTTGGATAAAGCCCTATATGGTCTACATCAAGCTCCTCGAGCTTGGTATGAGACATTATCATCCTATCTCCTTGAGAATGGTTTTAAGAGAGGCACAATTGACAAAACATTGTTTACAAAGATTGCTAAAACAGAGATTTTGCTTGTTCAAATCTATGTTGATGATATAATCTTTGGATCCACTAATGACAGCTTGTGCAAAGAATTTGAAGTCATTATGCACAAAAGATTTCAGATGAGTTCAATGGGTGAACTCACATTTTTTCTGGGATTGCAAGTCAAACAAAAGCCAACTGGTATTTTTCTAAGCCAATCTAAGTATGTCAAGGACATATTGGACAAGTTTGGCTATCAAGATGTGAAGCTGGCAAGTACTCCAATGGAAACACACAAACAGTTGGGAGCAGATTCTGAGGGGGAGGATGTTGATATACACCTCTATCGATCAATGATTGGTTCATTAATGTACTTAACTGCTTCTAGACCTGATATAATGTTTGTTGTTTGTGTTTGTGCCAGGTTCCAATGCAGTCCGAAGATGTCACATCTGTTTGCTGTAAAGAGAATCTTTAGATACCTCAAAGGCCAACCAAAACTGGGACTTTGGTATCCTAAAGATTCACCTTTTGATTTGGTGGCATATTCTGATAGTGACTATGGTGGAGCCAATGTGGACAGAAAATCAACCTCTGGGGGATGTTAATTCTTTGGATCAAGGCTGGTTTCATGGCAATGCAAGAAACAAACAACAGTTTCAACTTCAACAGCTGAGGCTGAATACATTGCTGCATCAAGCTACTGTTCACAAGTGTTATGGATCCAAAATCAGCTTCTGGATTATGATTTCACTTCATAAGAGACTGCAATGAAAAGATATTAATCCAAGTTATGAAAATTCATACTGATGATCAATTAGCTGATTTGTTCACTAAAGCTTTTGATGTGAGCAGATTCAACTTTTTGATTTCCAACATTGGAATGATTAACTTGGACTAACAGTTGTTCATTATTCCATGTTTTTCACACTAACAGTTTGCAACTGTTAGTTACGTTTTCTAACAACTGTTATCCTTTAAGTATTCAGAGAGGGAAATGCAATTTCACACATCAGTTTTGGACATATCTGCTGACCTGTCTCACAAACAGTTTTCACACCCGTGACTGTCCTTGTTATGAGGTAAAGGTAAATTCACTTTCTTGAATCAACAGTTCCAAACTGATAAAGGTGAGTCATTTTGCTTGTTCTATAGTGCATTTGATATGACAAGTCACTGCATGCTATTAATGGAAATTACTGGATATTAATGGTCATTAATGACTATTAATGGACATTAATGCCTCCCAGTTTCTCTATAAATAGCCTTGCACCCATCCTTCCCAAATCGCACCTACATTTGCACACTCTTCTCTCTGCAAATGGCTTCTAACTTTTTTCTCATAACCCTCAAAGATATTAATGTTAGACAAAGTTATGTAACCATCCCTGCCCCATTTGTAAGAATGCATGAGCTTTGGCAATACTCATCATGTGTTCTTGAGATGTATGATGATCGAGATAGGTTCACCTTGACACAACATCCAGATCCACGTAGGCCACATAAACCAATTGATCATATTCGTATAAGAGGTGATTTTGAAAATTTCACTCTTTTCCATTAATTGCCTACACCATGTTGTCTAAGATTCGTCTTGAACCTGGCAGGCACTACAAACTTCGTAGTGTGGTTCAATGTTCGAAGATATAATACTCGTAACCACCAGAGGGCCTCAGATGATGAGGCAGTGGAAGTCATTGTAATAGATGACTAGTTCCACTGCACACCCACGAGGCAAATTATGACAATCGTCTCTGGTGATGCATATGATGAGAAGGTCTACTGCACACCCATTGGTAGGTAGTATGTTTTGACAATTGTCTAAGGCTTGTCAACAGTTAACGGAGAAAGTTGTCTACACTTTCGGTGTAGATCATTGTTCTCCCACACCTACGAGACGGCCTTGCACAATTAGATAAGCAGTACCAACAATGGCTTGTGCATTACATGACCATTCTTTGAAGGCAGGCTTCTCAGTAAGGCGATGGCGGCACTGTAGAGGCTATTCTGAACTCGATTCTTAAATAACGAAGACATTCTTGAGCAAGAATGTGATGATGATTGTCTTCCCTTAAAGTTCAGATTTGATGATACAAACTGTTAACGATAATTTGTCATATGTAGATCTCGGAGTTAAGACAGTTCTTATAAGCTGTGTTTAGATCTATAGCACAAGACAGTTTTGTTTTCTCAAAATTATTGTAGCTCAATTGTGATTATCTTGAATAAAATATATCTTATGTTGATGACTGTGTTCTCTAATGATTTATTATTATTGCTTCAACATTTGATATATGTGAGCTGAAAGTTTGTTTGACAGTTGCACATTTCTGTTTCATTCAATACTAACAGTTTTCAACTGTTAGCATATGGCTTCGGCAACTGTTAGACAAAGTCCATGTGCAACAGAGGGGGAGAAATTTGTCAACTAAGGGAGTTAACTTTTGAATAACAGTTGTTACATCTTATGAAAACAGTTTCTCAACTGTTAGTTTATTTTGTCCGTCAACTGTTAAGCTATTAAAGGGTGTTTTGGTCTTTGCAGAATTTTGGAAACTTTGAATTGCATTCAACATTCGAAACATATATAAGGCAATTCCCTCCTTACCAAGCAACTCACACGTCCAAAACGAACTTCGATCATAAACAAACCCTAACCCTCAAAAACTCTCAGAGATCGAAATCAAAATGTCTCCTCTTCCATTTGTCAAAGAGCACAATGTGATCGCTTATCTTGAAAAACCAGAAAATCTTGACGCTTTCCACGTCATGATTGATTATCTCACGGTATCAAACATTCATTATGCTCTAACTGCCAACCCCACGATCTATACCTCACATATTGAGAACTTCTGGAAGAATGCCAAAGTTCAAGAAGTTGATGAAGTGCAACAGATTTCTACAACTGTTGATGATATGGAGGTTTCTATAACCGAAGACACTATTCGCCATGCACTACAACTGAATGATCTTAATGGTGAGTATTCTGATTCAGTTGCGTTAGAATATCTACACACCGAGTTACTGAAACTTGGGTATGAGGGCCCTGGGGGTAAGGGTACCTTCTACAAAGGACAGTTTTACGCACACTGGAAGTTCATTATCCATACTCTCCAGCAGTGCATAAGCCCTAAGAGAACAGGCTGGAATGAGTTTGGGAGCAACATTGCTCTCGCACTCATCTGTCTAGCCAACAACAGATGTTTTAATTTTTCAAAATTGATATTTAATGGTATGGTAAAACATCTAGGGACCAAGTATGGTCTCTTTTTGATGTATCCTCGATTTGTGCAAGTATTGTTAAACTTTTTGATGCCAAATCTAAAAAAACACAAGAGGGTCATTATTCCCTCTGCTCATGTGGCTTCCACTTTGAGCAAACTGTTGATTAATGGCAAGAGTTTATCTAGTGCCATAACTCCTCCACTCTCTGAAATGGAGGAGTTTCTGTCAAGAAACAGGACTGCCAGTGTTGAGCATGAAACTCATCGTATTGCTACACCACCAACACTGGAACCCACAGTCCAAGATACTCAAAATTCCCAACCTGCTTCCTTTGAAAAAGCTACAACACAAGCCCCTGCACTAAAAGTATTTAAAAAGAAGAGGAAAACTGTTGGTGCTCCTTCCACCACAGTTAGAGAACCCCAAACTGTTAGCCCTGCACAGGTGCATTCACCTATGCAGAATATCGAAAGGGAACCTTTGGTGCTGTCTCCCAGGCACAATGAGGAGGTGATCATTCCTCAAGAGGGTGATCATATGGTCTTTGAGGCTGACACTACTGTTTTATTCGCAAGGGATAAACAGGACAGTGTCAACATAGCTAAGACCTCAACCATGGCAACAGAGACTAGTAAAACAGTTTCTGGTAATTCCCAGAACCAAGAAAAGAGGGGTACTGATGGTGATACTCAGGGGAGTTAACCACCAGTGAAAAATGTCAATGATATGGTCACAGTGGAAACACTAACTGACATTGAGACTAGACTGAAACAACATGCATTGACGGATCCTAACTTTGCACCTTACCTTGCTGCTCATTTACACCTAAAGAAAAGGATTGCTCTTCAAAACAAAAGGATTGTTTCTCAAGATGAGAAGATAAAAGAACTGACTGAACAGTTAGAGAAGGCAACTGAAGTACTCAAGGTAGTAGCAATTCACAATGAGGTGCTAATAAGGCAAGATAAGCAGCTGAACTTTCTTGATGAGAATCTGAAGAAGGCAACAAATGTTCTTCATACTCATGAGATGCTGCTTAAACCCAAATCCTTGGTGAAAATCTCTTCAACTGCTCAAGCTAAAGGAAGAAGAAAATCCAAGCAGGAAGAAGTTAAACAGACAGTTTCACAGGATAAACAAACAGTTGTTGCTCCAAATGAGCAAACAGTTGCAACACAACAACCAACAGTTGTAACTTCAAATCAACTAACAGTTGCAAGTGTCCAAGCGATTAATGAAGAAGAAGAAGAACAGCTTTCAAGTGTTGATAGGATGCTAATCAACAGGATGGTATCAACTGCAGATGTTCCAAGCACTGAGATTTTCAAATCGTGATCAACAGTTAAGCAGAACTACTTGGTTGATATTAGTGCTCAATATCTGGGAATAAGTTCTTCTAGAATGGCACAGAAAATCGATGATGGATGGCTTGATGGAAAGGTTGCTACGTTAGAATCTTTACCACCAAAGAAAGGGTATAAAGGGATAGTCATCCAGGAAGGAAAGAAAGAATCAAAGTTGCCTCCTGTTTCAGGCAAAGGTAAAGAAATTGTTGTTGTTTGTCCTAAGCTCAAGCTTTCAAGACAGCAACAAGAAGAGCGTGATCATGAATTTGCATTAAGGCTAGCAGCTGAGCTAAGAGAACAAGAACAGTCTGATTTTGAGATAGCAAAGAAGCTAGCTGATGAGATTACTGCTCAGATTGATGAGGAAGAGATAGTAAAGGAAGTTGCTGGTAAGGGAGTTAAAAGAAAAAGGGTAATAAAAGATAAAACAGTTACAGTTAAGCCAACCAAGAAACTTCCCACTTCAAACAAAGCTGCTGTGGTTCACAAAATTTTGAAAGATAAACTGACAGTAGACGTTCAGCAAGGGATTAACAAATTGGAAAAAGAATTAGGTGAAAAGTATCATGTTGTTGAATGGAAGTTTGAAGAAAAAGCAAGTGATAAACATTATATTACTATTGCAAGGGAAGATGGATCTGTTGAGATGTATGACAATTTTGTACAAATGATGACAAGAATATCACTAGAAGATGTACAAGAATTGTATGCATATGGAATTAAGCATTTTAGTGACTCAAATGAAGGAATCAAGATTCTAATGGAATATCTTACAAGCATTTGCAACCCATTGAAGATTATGCCCAAACTGACAGCAGAGGAAGCTTTTCCCATAAAGGCAGTGAAGGTATATGCAAGATCAAGGACGTATTACGTGGTAATGGGAAATACATTGCATGAGTGGTTTGATTTGAACTTCATTGAGCATCACAAGACTAAGCTGGAGTTTTTGATTAAAGCTAAATTCCATGGAGACTCAAAACAGAAGGAAGACTTACTGAACAGATTCAAAAGGAGATTAGAAGAAATGTGACTCATTACTTATGTCAATTTGTCTATGATCAAACCAACAACTTAAATGTATTGTTCAATACTTTAAGTTAGGGGGAGATTGTTGGGAAATAATCTAAGTTATTGAGTATAAAAATGAGAACTGTTTGGTAAAGGTTGGTGAAACAGTTTAAAACTGTTTGTTGAAAATATAAAAACAGTTGAAAACTGTTAGTATAAATATCTACAACTATTTGAAGACCTTGAAGCTGAAGACTGTTAGAAGACTAAAGAACTGTTGTGTTCATTAAACAGTTTCTGTTGAGCTATATTTGGAAAATCCTATCTTAGAAGATATCTCGAAATACTTTGAAGATTATCAAGATTATCTCAGAAGATAGAAGATTACCTAACTGTCAACAATTCAAGGAGGATCAAGAGTATATATATACTTCATTAGATGATCAATTTAGTACGACGATTTGATCTCATTATTCAAAGCATTTGTTCTTATTGTTATTTATTTCTGAAAGTGTTTAGCCTCTAAGTTTCTTGTTGAAACCTAAGAACAGTCTGTGTTCTTCGTCTAACAGAATAAGTTAGATTGGGGGTGAAGTTTGCTTTTGTAATCATTCTGGTTGGTTAATAAAACTACTGTTTGATTGAATTAATCTTTGTTTAAGACCTTCTTTAATCAATTAAGTGTGATTCCGCAACTTTTTAATTGATTGTGATCATAGTTAAAGATTAACTTTTATTTTACTCTGATTGATTATTTAAAGTTAGTTCTTGTTATTTGATATAATCTATATCCGATCCTGACAGGTATCCCTTATTTCAGTAGTAAGTTGTTGTGAACTTACTAAGGGCATGGGTAGACTCAATGTGGGTGTAGACACAGTGTGACCTTGGGAGGAGGTCTGTCTTTCAATGGCATCACCCTGTTGGGAGGGTGATCCAGATTGCAGGAGTCCCATATTTACGAATGTGACCTTTTGTGACGGCACATCCACTGGCAGTTAGGTTAAAGCAACATCCATAAGCTCCCCCTCAACATAAGAGGTAGCTATAGGAGTTGAGGTCAGAGGTGTAGATAACACTACCTCAGAGACTTGTGACAAAGGCACAAGCTCTTGTGACCTTGATTCAGTATGGGTGTAGGAGGGAGTAGAACTAGTGACTGTTGGGAGTACACTAGAGCTTGGCATTTGTGGGGGTGTTGCAACTGGAGTTGAGGATGAGTTCTCACAGGTTGGGATTACCAAATGAGTGTCCTCAGGGAGTGATAAAGGTATACCTGAGATGCGTTTTGCTTTGCTGATTTCTAAGAGCTCCACCAGCTTATCAGAGACCTCTTCAGCATCAGGGACTTCTTCAGCTTCACCACTTGGTGCTCTATGAACAGAGTCACTTGATCCTTGTTGTTGATCAGGATTGGGATATGCAACTGTGCCTCCAAGAGTCCTACTGGGAGAATCATCATCAGATTCTTCTTCACTGTCATGAGTGCTTAGGTGCCCGAACCTCCTTGAAGTAGTTGAACTAGAGGGAAACATTTGTAATGGTATTCCATGTTGACTGGATGAAGTAGAACCAGAATGATAAGGCTCATCTCCCATGTAAAATCCACCAGTATCACCATCATGGCCATTACGACCATCACTATCATCATCACCATCACCATTATCAGCATCAGTACCATCACTTGAATCGTTACCTTTTACAGGTTCATCAACATTCACTTCATCTAAATTTCCTGCTTCAAATATGGCTTCATCATGAGTGACAGATTGAGCCACTTCCTCAGTTATAACATCAGGGGACTCAGAATCATGAGCCACATTTTCCATAACAACATCCTCTCCATCATCAATTAACTCCTGCATCTCAGGAGTAATAGCAGGACCAACTTCATCTCTTATCAAGTGAAACACTTTTTGACCCATCTGTGGGATTGGCATTGTGTTATGTGTAACATTCAGATGTGTATATGCCTCCCACTGCAAAGTTTGTAGAGCAATCAAACTAAGAAATCTGATATAAGGCACATGGGTCCTTGTTGTCTTTTTGACAGTTCCCAAAGTTATCTTATCCACCATCTCAATAAAGATAATCTGAGCAAAATCTACATTCCTTCCAGTCACCAGAGCATGAAGAACCATAAGCTCATTCTGATTCAGTAAATCATGGCTCCCTGATTTATGACCAAAACATCTAATGATGACACCAGCCAAGTACTTCCAGGGGTGACCTAAAACTGACAGCTTGTATCTACCATGAGAGATAGGTTCATTGTAGCCAATCAGTGGCAGAACCTCCAAGGTTTGTTCAGCAGTAGCAAAGGGTTGGAATGGTGCAAAGTTGGGTATGGATAATGCTTGTCTGAGGGTTTCAACAGAGGTGACAATGGGTGTTTGGTTGTTTAAGATAGTGCAAGTAATGGTTTGATTGTTTGGATGGTATATGGCAGTGTACCACATCTCCCCAATAATATTAGGGAAGATAAACAAAGGATGAGTTGAAAGGCAGGGAAACAGGGGATGTGCTTTTATGAAGTTAACAATGGGTTCAAATCCCTGATTTGCCTTGGATTGAGGTATGTCGGTGTTGATTATGATATTATTTGGGGTAATGGTGAAGAGAGAGTTAGGAGTAACATTCTCACCTGAAATAGCATTGGGAACATCAGTAGGGTTGAACATCACCATTGTTGCAGAGCTTGAGAACACGACGATACAGTTACTTGAAAGTAGTGAAAGAGAAAGGTCTCGGAGAATGAGAGTTTTGAGTATTTTGAAAGCGTAAGAAATGAAAAACCGCTCAAAACATCTTTATATCTTTCTTGGAAATCTAATCTATCACAATATCTTTTTGAAAAAGTAACTGTCACATCTGCAAAAAGGTGATACACGGAATTGTTAATAAATACACAGACAACTAACGGACAATTAAATGAAATTAAATACCTAGTTAACATATTAGCTACAAATGATAAATTAATAAAATAAGTGTGGGGACACAAGAATTTTAACTCTGAGAATCATCAGCTGACTGAATAAGGTGTCAGCTGATCCTTTTTGAGTCAAAAATAAGTGTCAGCTAATGAATGCACTTAGCTGAGCGTCTAAGTCTTAGCTGATGGTTGATCAGCTGAGGTCTAGTATCAGCTGATGATTGTCAGCTGACAAAATATCATTAGCTGATTCTCCATTAATAAGACAAAGAAGCTTAGATAAGTACTTCATTTTACACACGAATTGTATTATTTTCTCACACAAAATTAACTACCTAAGAAAGGGAAATGTTACAAATTTAACATGCCAAGTTTGGATATTAGGAAGTTGAACCGAGACTCATCCAAAGGTTTTGTAAAAAGATCAGCTAATTGAAAATCAGTACTTATATAATGCATTGAAACTTTCTTTTTCTGCACATTATCTCTAAGAAAATGATGTCTGATTTCAATATGCTTGGTCTTAGAATGCAAAACAGGATTGTTAGAGATAGAAATGGCACTAGTGTTGTCACGCAGAATTGGTGAGTTTTCAAACTGTATGTCATAATCAAGTAGTTGATTCTGCAGCCACAAAAGTTGAGCACAACAGCTTCCAGCAGCAATGTATTATGCTTCAGCTGTTGAAGTTGAAACTGAGTTATGTTTCTTGCTTGACCAGCTGACTAATCTTCCACCTAACAGTTGACAACCACCAGATGTACTTTTTCTGTCTAGTGTGTCCAACTAACTCAAAACCAGAATCTTTGGGATACTAAAGACCTAGATTAGGAGTTCCTTTGAGATACCTGAAAATCCTTTTAACTGCAGCTAAGTGAGATTCTTTGGGATCAGCTTGATATCTAGCACAGAGACATGTTGAAAACATAATATCTGGTCTACTTGCAGTGAGATATAAAAGAGACCCTATCATGCCTCTATAAGCTATAATGTTCATTGATTTACCATCAGTGTCCTTTCCAAGCTTTAAGGCAGTGGACATGGGTGTTTTCATTGAAGAACAATTTTCAAACTCAAATTTCTTAAGTAGATCATTTACATACTTTGTTTGATGAATGAAAATTCCATCAACCTCTTGCCTGATTTGAACTCCAAGAAAATAGTTTAGTTCACCCATCATGCTCATCTGATAGTTATCAGACATGAGTTTAGAAAACTTTTTGCAAATATCCAAATTTGTAGACCCAAATATTATATCATCTACATATATCTGTACAAGTATCACATCACCTTTGAATTTCCTTATAAACAAAGTGCTATCTATGCTTCCTCTTATAAAGCCTTTGTGAATTAGAAAAGAAGAGAGGGTATCATACCAGGCTCTTGGTGCTTGTTTTAGACCATACAAAGCTTTGTTTAAGAAGTATACATGGTCAGGTTTGCTGGCATCCTCAAAACCTGGAGGTTGTTTGACATACACCTCTTCCTTCAGTTCACCATTGAGGAAAGAACTCTTAACATCCATTTGGAAAACTTTAAAGTCTTTGAAGGCAGCATAAGCTAAAAACAGTCTTATGGCTTCAAGTCTTGCAACAGGGGCAAAGGTTTCATCATAATCAATACCTTCTTCTTGACAATACCCCTGTGCAACTAGCCTAGCTTTGGTTCTTATGATCAGCCATTGTTCATCCATTTTGTTTATGAATACCCACTTAATACCAATGACGGATTTATCCTTTGGTCTTGGTACCAAAGTCCATACATTGTTTCTTGTGAATTCTGCCAATTCTTCTTGCATGGCATTTATCCAATGAGGATCATTTAGAGCTTCCTCCACCATCTTTGGTTCAATCATAGAAACAAAACCTGTTTATAAACAGAAATTACAAGCTTTTGATCTTCTTAGTACAGGTTCTTCTATGTTGCCTATGACCTGATCTTTAGGATGATCCCTGTGGTTCTTATAGGCATTTTGGATTCTGGGAGAGTGTTGGGAAATTCGCTAAGTCATTGAAACTGTTGAACATGCAAAGGTAAAACTGTTAGAGTATTTTGGTGATAACAGTTGTAACTAACAATTGCTGCAAGGTTTACAACTGTTAGTACAAAAGTTCAGAACTGTTAGTTAACAAAGTCAAAAACTGTTAGAAGACCTTGAAGTGAAGACTGTTAGAAGGATAAAGAACTGTTGTGTTCATTAAACAGTTTCTGTTGAGCTATATTTGGAAAATCCTATCTTTGAAGATATCTCGAAATACTTTGAAGATTATCAAGATTATCTCAGAAGATAGAAGATTACCTAACTGTCAACAATTCAAGGAGGATCAAAAGTCTATATATACTTCATTAGATGATCAATTAAGCACGACGATTTGATCTCATTATTCAAAGCATTTGTTCTTATTGTTATTTAATTTTTTTTCAGAAAGTGTTTTTAGCCTCTAAGTTTCTTGTTGAAACCTAAGAACAGTCTGTGTTCTTCGTCTAACAGAATAAGTTAGATTGGGGGTGAAGTTTGCTTTTGTAATCATTCTGGTTGATTAATAAAACTACTGTTTGATTGAATTAATCTTTGTTTGAAACCTTCTTTAATCAATTAAGTGTGATTCCGCAACTTCTTAATTGATTATGATCATAGTTAAAGATTAACTTTTATTTTACTCTGATTGATTATTTAAAGTTAGTTCTTGTTATTTGATATAATCTATATCCGATCCTGACAAGTGGTATCAGAGCCTTATCATTAAGGTTCCTTTGATCACCAGTTGAAGGTTTTTGCTTTACCTTGCTTTATTTTTCAAAACTGTTTTTTGTTTAAATCAATTTGTTTCAATGGATTCGGGAGGTTCTTCTGATAACAGTGGATCAGGGTCCAACATTCGTGTTCCCATGCTCAAACCATCTGATTTTGAGATGTGGAAACTAAGAATTAAACAGCATGTCCAACTAATGGACTATGCTGTTTGGCAAATCATTGAAACTGTTCCTACTAATCCCATTGAACTGGATGAGAATGGAAAACCAAAGAAGAAACCACCACCAAAGACAGATGCTGAAAAGAAGGATAGAATGATTGAGATGAAAGCCCTCAGCATCCTTCAGATTGCTATTCCCAATGAGTATCAACATCAATTCAAGAAATTTGATGATGCTCATGAACTTTGGAATGCTCTGGAGAAGAGGTTTGCTGGGAATGCTAGTTCTAAGAGAAACCAAAGAGACCTTCTTAAACAAGCCTATGAGAACTTCACCAGTGGGAAGAATGAGAGTATCACCCAAATCTTTGATAGGTTTTACAAACTGGTGAGTCAACTGGAGAGTGCTAAGGTTAGGCTTGATCAAGATGAGATAAATAGAAAATTTCTTAGGTCTCTAGGTGATGAATGGACTGTGTTTGCTGCACAATGGAGAACCAAGGATTCTCTTGAAGACATAGAGTTAGATGACCTCTATAATAGTTTGATAGTGTTTGAGGGAGAGATAGAGGGAAAAAGAAAAACTGCTATCCCTAGCCATAATGCTACTCTCCTATCTTCCTCAGGTATGGAATCAAACCATTCATTAACTAACTCTCTTGATAGTGGTGCAGGTACTAGTTCTGTTGTTGGACTAGATATGAATACTCCAGATGCAGTTCTTGAAGCTTTTCTTGCCAGCCATGCACATTCAACCCTCACCAATGAGGATCTTGAACAAGTGCACCCTGATGATCTTGAGGAAATGGATCTCAAATGGCAGATGGCCATGCTTACCGTTAGAGCCAAGCGATTCCTTAAAAGAACTGGAAGGCAAAACATGAATTTCAGAGCTGATGGCAAGGCTGGATTTGACAAGTCAAAGGTTAGATGCTTCAAATGTCAACAACTTGGCCACTTTGCAAGAGAATGCAGATCTGGTGGACAAGTTCAGAATCAAGGTCAGAGGCCAACTCAGAACCATACCTCCTCAGCATTGGTCTCACAAGAAGGCCATGGATTTGATTGGAGTGATCAAGCAGAGGAGGCTACCAGCAACAAAGCTTTGATGGCATTGACTGACTCCTCCATCAAGATGGATTCTCCAGAATCTGAGGACATACAGGTATCTTCTAAACTATGTCCTGGTGAATGTAGAGCTATTGTTAAGAGATTTAGAGAGCACAATAAGAAAGTATGTGCTGCTCTAAGTTAAATGGAGGAGAGAAGGTATGAGTATACTGCTGTGATAGAAGATTTTGAAAAGAAAATTAAAGACTATCAGGCTAATGAACTGCAAATGGACTATGATAGAAAATATCATAAGTGGGAGAAAGAGCAGTTTCAAGATGAGATTGATAGTCTGAAAAGGAAGTTGGTTGAAAAAGAAAGCAAGGTGGATGAACTCACAAAGAAATTGGAGGGTGTGGACATTGATCTTGGAATGTTCAAGGCGGCAAACCTTAAGCTTGAGACTCTGCTACAATCTCAAGTGAAAGACAAGGTGAAAACTGGCCTAGGATACAAACAAACTCCACCTCCATACAACCAAAACTACATAACTCCAATGTCTGAGGTAGCTGACAGATATGTTAATGAACCTTTGGAAGATGAACTTAAATCAGCTGATCCAAAGTTTGAAAGTTATGAAGATGAAGTTGTGTCAGTAGTAAGTATTGAAGATAATGAGGAAGTTGTGAAGAAGGATGAAGGTATTCCATATGAAAATCACATCCTGTGTGAGCCCATTCGCACAAAATCATCTTTGCAACCTGTGGTGTTTGTAAAAGCATCCACTGAACCCCTCACCAATGAGCCAAAACCCTCAAAAGTTGTTAACTCTATTAGCAGTTCCACAACTGTTACAAATAGTCCCCATCTTTACACTAACAGTTCCAACAAGAACCCAAACAGTTGTAAGCCAAAAAGCCCAACTGTTAGTACCAAAGCCAAAGGAAAGGAGAAAGTTGGTGAAGTTATGTATGCCAAGAAGAAAATGGAAGCTTCAAAATCTCAGGCTAAACCCAAGCCTAAGAAAAGGCATACTGAAATGCCTGCATGCACATGTCAAAAACATGGTGTCCAAAAGTTTCCTCAATCTGCAACTGTTAGAGGAAACCAAAGAAATAGGAACCAATTCTGGTCACAAAGAACTGGTTTACCTATTGTGAAAACCAAAAAGTGCTACATTTGTGGAAGATTTAATCATTTAGTTCAAGATTGTTACTATAACCCACAGACCAATGGCACTCAAAACAAAAGTCCCAAACTACAGAATAACAGTTCTAAAACTGTTAAGTCAAAACAGATCAATAGTTCTAAGACTGCTAAGCCAAAACTGGCAAACAGTTCTAAAACTGTTACATCCAAACCAACTAACAGTTCCAAAACTGTTTTAGCAAAACCAAAAACTGCTGGTTTGGCTTGGATGAAAATTCAAAAACAAACTGATTCTGGAGAGGGTAAGACTGTTCTTCATACTGAAAATCAAAAGGAATCACAAGTTGATTCATCTGTTTTATCAACTCCACCAGCTGTTTGTTCAAAGGTGTCCACTGTTAATCACAACAGTTGGAAACCACATGTTCTTACAAAGTATTCTTCACACAAGTTAGAGAAATCTAATTTTGATGAAATCAAAAAGAACAAAACTCTGTTTAAGTATTATGACTTGAATGGTGTACCCAAGACCTGCATGGCCTGGGTACTTCCTGCTACTAACTGATTGTATTTGTGCAGAGCATTCATAGGGCGAATCAAGGAGGAATTTGGCATGTGGATAGTGGATGCTCAAGGCACATGACTGGAAATCCACAATGTTTGAAGGATTTCAAAAGAATCACTGGAGGATTTGTAGCATTTGGAGGTAATCCAAAGGGAGGAAAAATCACAGGTAAAGGAGCTGTTGAGGCAGGTACACTTACATTTAATGATGTTTTCTTTGTTGAACAGCTTAAGTACAATTTGTTAAGTGTATCTCAAATCTGTGACAATGGAAACAAAGTTTTGTTTACAGATTCAGAATGCATTATTCTTTCAAAAGATTTTAAATTAAATGAGAAGGATGTTCTTTTAAGAACACCTAGAAAAGATAATGTATATTGTCTTGATCCACAAAAGATTGCTAAACAGAATGTGTTAAGCTGTTTACTCTCCAAAGCATCTCATGATGAGTCTGCCATTTGGCATAGGAGGATGTGTCACATCAATTTTAAAACCATGAATTTGTTAGCTAAAAACAATTTGGTAAGAGGTTTGCCCCAAAAAGAGTTCTCATGTGATGATCATTGTGTGGCATGTCTTAAAGGCAAGCAACACAAAACTTCTTATAAGACCAAAGAAGTTTCTTCTATTACTGCACCTTTACAATTGTTACACATGGACCTTTTTGGTCCTACATCTGTGGTGAGTATAGGGAAGAAAGCGTATTGTTTAGTCATAGTTGATGACTTCACCAGGTTCACATGGGTTCAATTTCTTAGAACAAAGGATGAAACAGCTGAGTTAGTTAAGTCTCTTATTCTTAAAATTGAAAATCAATCTGATTTGAAGGTGAAAGTCATTAGATCTGACAATGGTTCTGAATTTAAGAACTATGAGCTAAACAGTTTTTGTGAAAGTAAAGGTATTGAAAGACAGTTTAGTGCTCCTAGGACTCCCCAACAGAATGGAGTTGCTGAGAGAAGGAATAGGACTTTGATAGAGGCTGCTAGGTCAATGTTAGCCGATTCTAGGCTTCCAATGACATTCTGGGCAGAAGCAGTGAACACTGCCTGCTATGTTCAGAATAGAGTACAAGTAGTCAAGTCCAAAGGGAAAACTCCTTATGAGTTGTTTCTCAAGAGAAAACCTTTAATCAACTTCTTCAAACCGTTTTGTTGTCCGTGCACTATCCTTAATACCAAGTCACAGTTAGGCAAGTTTGAGAGTAAGGCTGAAGAAGGTTTCTTTGTAGGATACTCCACTCAAAGTAAAGCTTATAGAGTTTTTAACAATGTCACTAGAATCATAGAAGAGAGTATGAATGTCTCTTTCAATGAAAATAGGATCAATATTGCAGGTAATGGACCTGATTGGTTATTTGATATTGATGCATTGTCTAAACTCTTTCTTTTGAGTATTCTACTGAAACAGCTACAGGTACCCCAACAACTGTTGGTGAAAATCATCAAACATCTTCCTCCAGCCCAAACAGTTTTGACACTGTTAGCTCAAAACCAACAACTGTTGGTTCAAACAAAGTTACTGAAGACTTTGTTGTGATTCCTATGCTTCAACAAGAGTTCTCCAATGCTGTTGATCCATTGATGGATGCTGAATCTTTAAAGGACATGGAATCCCATGATCCTCAACACCACACTGACTCTGCTGATCAAGTGTGTGATAACGCTGAAAATTCAAGTGAATGTGAGTTTGATCTGTCTAATCTAGGGGATGAACTGACTGCAGAAAACATTCCTACATCAAGAGTTCACAAGATTCATCCAATATCACAAATAATTGGAAATCCAACCACTCCTATCAGAACAAGGAATATGCTGCAAAATGAAAACAGTGGTGTGGATCTTGCCCAATTTGACGTGAATGCTTGCTTTTTGTCTCAAATAGAACCAAAGAAAGCAATTGAGGCATTGAAAGATCCTTCATGGGTAGAGGCAATGCAAGAGGAGCTCTTACAATTTCAAATTCAGCAAGTTTGGAAGTTGGTTGAGCTTCCAAGAGGTAAAAGAGTAATTGGCACCAAGTGGGTGTTCAGAAACAAGAAAGATGAAAGAGGAATTGTTATCAAGAATAAAGCAAGACTGGTTGCACAAGGCTACACACAAGAGGAAGGAATAGACTATGATGATGTTTTTGCACCTGTTGCAAGGATTGAAGCCATTAGGCTATTTCTTGTTTTTGCAAGCTTCAAAGGATTTAAGGTGTATCAAATGGATGTCAAGTCTGCTTTTCTCTATGGCACTATTGATGAGGAGGTATATGTGTGTCAACCCCCTGGCTTTGAAGACTCAAAGTACCCTGACAAGGTATATAGGTTAGATAAAGCCCTATATGGTCTACATCAAGCTCCTCGAGCTTGGTATGAGACATTGTCATCCTATCTCCTTGAGAATGGTTTTAAGAGAGGCACAATTGACAAAACATTGTTTACAAAGATTGTTAAAACAGAGATTTTGCTTGTTCAAATCTATGTTGATGATATAATCTTTGGATCCACAAATGACAGCTTGTGCAAAGAATTTGAAGTCATTATGCACAAAAGATTTCAGATGAGTTCAATGGGTGAACTCACATTTTTCTTGGGATTACAAGTCAAACAGAAGCCCACTGGTATTTTTCTAAGCCAATCTAAGTATGTCAAGGACATATTGGACAAGTTTGGCTATCAAGATGTGAAGCTGGCAAGTACTCCAATGGAAACACACAAACAGTTGGGAGCAGATTCTGAGGGGGAGGATGTTGATATACACCTCTATCCATCAATGATTGGTTCATTAATGTACTTAACTGCTTCTAGACCTGATATAATGTTTGCTGTTTGTGTTTGTGCCAGGTTCCAATGCAGTCCGAAGATGTCACACCTGTTTGCTGTAAAGAGAATCTTTAGATACCTCAAAGGCCAACCAAAATTGGGACTTTGGTATCCTAAAGATTCATCTTTTGATTTGGTGGCATATTCTGATAGTGACTATGGTGGAGCCAATGTGGACAGAAAATCAACCTCTGGAGGATGTCAATTCTTTGGATCAAGGCTGGTTTCATGGCAATGCAAGAAACAAACAACTGTTTCAACTTCAACAGCTGAGGCTGAATACATTGCTGCATCAAGCTGCTGTTCACAAGTGTTATGGATCCAAAATCAGCTTCTGGATTATGGTTTGTCTTTCTTAAATACTCCTATTTATGTTGATAACACCAGTGCTATTAGCATAGTTAATAATCCAGTGAAGCATTCTAAAACCAAGCACATTGAAATCAGATTTCACTTCATAAGAGACTGCAATGAAAAGAGATTAATCCAAGTTATGAAAATTCATACTGATGATCAATTAGCTGATTTGTTCACTAAAGCTTTTGATGTGAGCAGATTCAACTTTTTGATTTCCAACATTGGAATGATTAACTTGGACTAACAGTTGTTCATTATTCCATGTTTTTCACACTAACAGTTTGCAACTGTTAGTTACGTTTTCTAACAACTGTTATCCTTTAAGTATTCAGAGAGGGAAATGCAATTTCACACATCAGTTTTGGACATATCTGATGACCTGTCTCACAAACAGTTTTTCACACTCGTGACTGTCCTTGTTATGAGGTAAAGGTAAATTCACTTTCTTGAATCAACAGTTCCAAACTGATAAAGGTGAGTCATTTTGCTTGTTCTATAGTGCATTTGATATGACCAGTCACTGCATGCTATTAATGGAAATTACTGGATATTAATCGTCATTAATGGCTATTAATGGACATTAATGCCTCCTAGTTTCTCTATAAATAGTCTTGCACCCATCCTTCACAAATCACACCTACATTTGCACACTCTTCTCTCTGCAAATGGATACTAACTTTTTCTAATAACCCTCAAAGATATTAATGTTAGACAAAGTTATGTAACCATCCCTGCCCCATTTGTAAGCTTTGGCATTACTCATCATGTGTTCTTGAGATGCATGATGATCGAGATAGGTTCACCTTGACACAACATCCAGATCCACGTAGGCCAAATAAACCAAATGATCATATTCGTATAAGAGGTGATTTTGAAAATTTCACTCTCTTCCATGAATTGCCTACACCATGTTGTCTAAGATTCGTCTTGAACCTAGCAGGCACTACAAACTCCGTAGTGTGGTTCCATGTTCGAAGATATAATACTCGTAACCACCAGAGGGCCTCAGATGCTGAGGCAGTGGAAGTCACTGTCATAGATGACTAGTTCCACTGCACACCCACGAGGCAAATTATGACAATCGTCTCTGGTGATGCATATGATGAGAAGGTCTACTGCACACCCATTGGTAGGTAGTATGTTTTGACAATTGTCTAAGGCTTGTCAACAGTTGACGGAGAAAGTTGTCTACACTTACGGTGTAGATCATTGTTCTCCCACACCTACGAGACGGCCTTGCACAATTAGATAAGCAGTACCAACAATGGCTCGTGCATTACATGACCACTCTTTGAAGACAGGCTTCTCAGTAAGGCGATGGCGGCACTGTAAAGGCTATTCTGAACTCGATTCTTAAATAACAAAGACATTCTTGAGCAAGAATGTGATGATGATTGTCTTCCCTTAAAGTTCAGATTTGATGATACAAACTGTTATCGATAATTTGTCATATGTAGATCTCGGTGTTAAGACAGTTCTTATAAGCTGTGTTTAGATCTATAGCACAAGACAGTATTGTTTGTCTCAATATTATTGTAGCTCAATTGTGATTATCTTGAATAAAATATATCTTATGTTGATGACTGTGTTCTCTAATGTTTTATTTTTATTGCTTCAGCATTTGATATATGTGAGCTGAAAGTTTGTTTGACAGTTGCACATTTCTGTTTCAATCAATACTAACAGTTTTTCAACTGTTAGCATATGGCTTCGGCAACTGTTAGACAAAGTCCATGTGCAACTGAGGGGGAGAAATTTGTCAACTAAGGGCGAGAAATGAAGAACAGTTGTAAACCCTAAACAACTGTCAATTCATATAAATGATCAAACAAAAGGGAGTGAACTTTTGAATAACAGTTGTTACATCTTATGAAAACAGTTTCTCAACTGTTAGTTCATTTTTGTCCGTCAACTGTTAAGCTATTAAAAACAGTTTCTCAACTGTTAGTTCATTTTTGTCCGTCAACTGTTAAGCTATTAAAGGGTGCGTTGGTCTTTGCAGGATTTTGGAAGCCTTTGGATTGCGTTCAACAATCGAAACATATATAAACCATTCCCTCCTCAGAGGTTTCTTTACGCATACTGAACTTCGTTTGAACGCTAAAACCCTAGAATTCTGCTATCAAATCGCCATGGCTCCCCTTCCATTCGTCAAGGAACATAACATGCTTGCTTTTCTTTCAAAACCCGATGATCTTCACACGTTTCACGATATGATTGATTATCTCTCATTGTCCGATCTCAACACTGCACTCACCATCAATCCTACCATATACACTTCTTACATTGATCAGTTTTGGAAACATGCTCAACTTCGAACAACTGATGACGTGCAATGGATTGATTCTACCATTGATGAGTTGACCGTCTCAATCTCTGAGGACACCATTCGCCACCTTCTACAACTCAATGATAGTGAGGGTGAGTATTCTGATTCAGTTTCACTAGATTTTTTGCATGCCGAGCTTGTTAAGCTTGGGTATGAGGGTCCTTCAGGGAAGGGTACATTCTATAAGGGACAATTCTGTGCTCACTGGAAGTATTTGATTCATACTCTCCAGCAGTGCATCAGTCCTAAAAGAACAGGATGGAACGAATTTGGAAGCAACATTGCATTGGCCTTAATCTGTTTGGCCAACAATCGTTGCTTCAACTTTTCAAAATTAATTTTCAATGGCATGGTAAAACATCTAGGGACCAAGTATGGTCTCTTTTTTATGTATCCTCGATTTGTGCAAGTATTGTTAAACTTTTTGATGCCAAATCTAAAAACACACAAGAGGGTCATTATTCCCTCTGCTCATGTGGCTTCCACTTTGAGCAAACTGTTGATTAATGGCAAGAGTTTCTCTGGTGCCATAACTCCTCCACTCTCTGAAATGGTGGAGTTTTTGTCAAAAAACAGGACTGCCAGTGTTGAGCATGAAACCCATCGTATTGCTACACCACCAACACTGGAACCCACAGTCCAAGATACTCAAAATTCCCAACCTGCTTCTTTTGAAAAATCTACAACACAAGCCCCTGCACTAAAAGTATTTAGAAAGAAGAGGAAAACTGTTGGTGTTCCTTCCACCACAGTTAGAGAACCCCAAACTGTTAGCCCTGCACAGGTGCATTTACCTGTGCAGAATATCGAAAGGGAACCTTTGGTGCTGTCTCCCAGGCACAATGAGGAGGTGATCATTCCTCAAGAGGGTGATCATATGGTCTTTGAGGCTGACACTACTGTTTTATCCGCAAGGGATAAACAGGACAGTGTTAACATAGCTAAGACCTCAACCATGGCAACAGAGACTAGTAAAACAGTTTCTGGTAATCCCCAGAACCAAGAACAGAGGGGTACTGATGGTGACACTCAGGGGAGTCAACCACCAGTGAAAAATGTCAATGATATGGTCACAGTGGAAACACTAACTGACATTGAGACTAGACTGAAACAACATGCATTGACGGATCCTAACTTTGCACCTTACCTTGCTGCTCATTTACACCTAAAGAAAAGGATTTCTCTTCAAAACAAAAGGATAGTTTCTCAAGATGAGAAGATAAAAGAACTGACTGAACAGTTGGAGAAGGCAACCGAAGTACTCAAGGTGGTAGCAGTTCACAATGAGGTGTTAATAAGGCAAGATAAGCAGCTGAACTTTCTTGATGAGAATCTGAAGAAAGCAACAAATGTTCTTCATACTCATGAGATGTTGCTTAAACCCAAATCCTTGGTGAAAATCTCTTCAACTGCTCAAGCTAAAGGAAGAAGAAAATCCAAGCAGGAAGAAGTTAAACAGACAGCTCCACAGGATAAACAAACAGTTGTTGCTCCAAATGAGCAAACAGTTGCAACACAACAACCAACAGTTGTAACTTCAAATCAATTAACAGTTGCAAGTGTCCAAGCGGTTAATGAAGAAGAAGAAGAACAGCTTTCAAGTGTTGATAGGATGCTAATCAACAGGATGGTATCAACTGCAGATGTTCCAAGCACTGAGATTTTCAAATCGTGGTCAACAGTTAAGCAGAACTATTTGGTTGATATTAGTGCTCAATATTTGGGAATAAGTTCTTCTAGAATGGCACAGAAAATCGATGATGGATGGCTTGATGGAAAGGTTGCTACGTTAGAATCTTTACCTCCAAAGAAAGGGTATAAAGGGATAGTCATCCAGGAAGGAAAGAAAGAATCTGAGTTGCCTCCTGTTTCAGGCAAAGGTAAAGAAATTGTTGTTGTTTGTCCTAAACTCAAGCTTTCAAGACAGCAACAAGAAGAGCGTGATCATGAATTTGCATTAAGGCTAGCAGCTGAGCTAAGAGAACAAGAACAGACTGATTTTGAGATAGCAAAGAAGCTGGCTGATGAGATTACTACTCAGATTGATGAAGAAGAGAAAGTAAAGGAAGCTGCTGGTAAGGGAGTAAAAAGAAAAAGAGTTGTAAAGAAGAAAACAGTTCCACCTCCCAAGCCAGTAGTGGAAAAGAAGAAACCCCAATCAGTCCAAAAACCCCAACAGTCTGAAGAAAAAGTCAAAACAGGCTTGGTCAAAACTATTTTGCAAGATAGACTCTCAGAAGAGATAAAAAGAAAGAATTGATAAATTTGAAGCTCAAAAGTCGCATATCAAAGAATGGAGGTTTGAAATGCTGAGAGTGGAAACTGGAAAGCAGGGTGTCACCATTGTTAGAGAGGTGGAACCAATTGAAAGCTATGTCAGTTTCTCTGCACTGATGGATAGTGTGACCAGGAGAGATGTACAAGAAATGTATGAATATGGGGTAAGTCATTTTGGAAAGGAAGCTGAAATTGAGATAAAAGTATTTTTAGTACATTTATCGAGTATATGCAATCCACAGAGAGTAATGTCAATACTGACAAATGATGAAAGATTTCCTATATTGACTGTGAAAGTTTTTGAAAGATCAAGGGTGTATAATCTTGTGACAAACAATGCTAAAACCCAGTGGTTTGATCTTAATTTTGTTGATCACAGTAGGACCAAGCTGATGTACATGGTAAAGGCAAGGTTCTATGGTCCTGTAAGGTTAAGGGAAGATCTGGGAAGAAGACTGAAAGAAAGGATGGAGCTGATAGAGAAAGAGAAAATGTAATTTTTCTTTCATATTTTGATTATAACAATTTTACTTTGCAGAATTAATGTTAATATGTTCTTTGCTTATGTGAATGTTTCTATGGTTGAACCCTATAAAACAACTTAAGTGTATTGTTCAATACTTTAAGTTAGGGGGAGATTGTTGGGAAATTCGCTAAGTCATTGAAACTGTTGAACATGCAAAGGTAAAACTGTTAGAGTATTTTGGTGATAACAGTTGTAACTAACAATTGCTGCAAGGTTTACAACTGTTAGTACAAAAGTTCAGAACTGTTAGTTAACAAAGTCAAAAACTGTTAGAAGACCTTGAAGTGAAGACTGTTAGAAGGATAAAGAACTGTTGTGTTCATTAAACAGTTTCTGTTGAGCTATATTTGGAAAATCCTATCTTTGAAGATATCTCGAAATACTTTGAAGATTATCAAGATTATCTCAGAAGATAGAAGATTACCTAACTGTCAACAATTCAAGGAGGATCAAAAGTCTATATATACTTCATTAGATGATCAATTAAGCACGACGATTTGATCTCATTATTCAAAGCATTTGTTCTTATTGTTATTTAATTTTTTTTCAGAAAGTGTTTTTAGCCTCTAAGTTTCTTGTTGAAACCTAAGAACAGTCTGTGTTCTTCGTCTAACAGAATAAGTTAGATTGGGGGTGAAGTTTGCTTTTGTAATCATTCTGGTTGATTAATAAAACTACTGTTTGATTGAATTAATCTTTGTTTAAAACCTTCTTTAATCAATTAAGTGTGATTCCGCAACTTCTTAATTGATTGTGATCATAGTTAAAGATTAACTTTTATTTTACTCTGATTGATTATTTAAAGTTAGTTCTTGTTATTTGATATAATCTATATCCGATCCTGACAGAGAGTTTGAAACAGTTTGGATTAAGGGAGTTGAAATTCTTTTATTTGGGCCAGCTGATGAGACTTCTGGTTGATCAGCTGACAGAATTTCAGGAATGATATCTAATGAAACTTCTACTGATGAAGGAATGCTTGATATGGAATTAAAGTCCATTGATGTTGAAACATGATTCCCATCATTCAGTAAAAGTATGGGTTGGTTTGAGGTAGGTTTAGCATTGGCTGGTTGCGCATTTGGAACAGTTTCATCTAGATCCTCTATATCAGCTGATGGGAGTGGATCAACTGACACTGGAATGTTGTCTTTAGTACACAGCAGATCATTAAATTCCTCACCTGTAGATGGATTAGTAGAGCAGGAAGCAACAAAGTCATTTTCATTAAAACTTACATTGATTGATTCTTCTATGACCTTTGTTCTAAGGTTCTAGATTTTGTAGGCTTTGGAAATTACAGAATATCCCACAAACACACCTTCATCAGCTTTTGGTGCAAACTTCTGCAACTGATCTCTCTAATTCAGGATAAAACACTGACACCCAAAGATATGCAGAAAGCTGATGTTGGGCTTCCTTCCTTTGAGCACTTCATAGGGTGTCTTGTTGTGCCTCTTGATAACAAGGGATCTGTTCTGAGTGAAACATGCACAGCTGACAGCTTCAGCCCACAGATTAAATCCTAACCCACTCTCATATAACATGGTTCTTGCAGCTTCTATTAATGTTATGTTTCTTCTTTTAGCTACACCATTCTGTTGTGGAGTTCTTGGAGCAGAGAAGTTTTGAGATATACCTTTATCATCACAGGATCCTTCTAGAGTTTGATTTCTAAACTCTGTTCCATGATCACTTCTGAGCATCCTTACCAGATTTCCGTTTAGCA
Organism: Pulicaria dysenterica; assembly: GCA_947179395.2. Classification (NCBI taxonomy): domain Eukaryota; kingdom Viridiplantae; phylum Streptophyta; class Magnoliopsida; order Asterales; family Asteraceae; genus Pulicaria; species Pulicaria dysenterica. The sequence continues at coordinate 70,473 of OX359292.1, forward strand.
CTTCCATCTTCTTTATGAAGCTTATTATTTCTTCAGCTTCCTCACTCTTTGCTTTTAGGAAGATGACCCAAGTGTACCTTGAGAATTCATCAACCATCACTAAAGCATACTTACTTCCACCAATACTAGCAGTAGCAACAGGACCAAATAGATCCATGTGCAAGATGTAGAAAGGTTCAGTAATAGAGAAGGCTTTCTTAGATGAAAAAGAAGTCTTGTGATGCTTTCCCTTCTCACAGGCAGAACAAGGTTTAGGCTTTTCATAAGTCAGTGAAGGTAGTCCTGACACTAGTTCACCCTTGCTCAGCTTGTTTATATTTTTGAAGTTTAAGTGAGAAAGCCTTTTGTGCCATAACCAGTTTGTGTCAGTTACAGATTTTGTATACAAATAAGTTAACTTGGATGGATCACCAGAGGACATATCTAGAGTATATACGTCCTTGGTTCTTTTTGCACGAATTATTGTTTTACCTTCTTGATCTAAAATGGAACCACCTGTCTTTGTAAAGAGGACTTTATTATCACCATCACATAACTGACTTATGCCGATGAGATTGTACTTAAGCCCTTTAACATATGATACTTTGGACAAGGTTAAGTTCCCATTATGAAGTTCACCATAGCCTTTTGTTTGCCCACAATTTTTATCACCAAAGGTCACTCTTGGACCCTTTTCCTTCTTGTAGTTACTTAACAGAGCTTTACAACCTGTCATGGTCCTTGAACATCCACTGTCAAGATACCATGTATTAATGCCCTGAAAAGATTAGATTTAAAGAAGGTTAGTGAAACTTGGGTATCCACGACTAAGTGGACCCCTATGGATTGCACCTAGCTATCCACTTCATATTAGGTTGTTTAAAAATGAGAGGAACAACTGTTTTATCAATATCAGTCCGCTGTCTTGACATGTTTTAGTGATTGCTCAGGAGATGTCTTAACTATCTTCTGATGACTATGGGTCATCAGCTGACAGATTTCACCATTCATCTGTTGCAGCTGATTCTGTAAACTAATTAGGTCTTTGTTTACAGAAACCTTAGATTGATCCTTAGGTAAAAGGAATTTTTGATCAACCTTAGATGTGGCAGACTTGGACTTTACGTGACATTAAGTCCTTTTCTCTTGGTTTCTTTTATTGAGAGAGTTTGAAGTGAAGCTGGATCAGCTAAGCCGATTACAGAGGATCTTTGATCAGCTGACAGGCTATCAGCTGAGCAACTATCATATGTTCTCTGATCAGCTGATGAAGGATCATTAGCTAACGAAATGTCAGTAAGCTGAGCACTTATATTTAATGTATCAGCTTTCAAGGTTTGACAACATGATGTCTCTTTGGATTCAACAAATGATTCCATTCCTTTACTGGCTTCCTTTAATATTAAATTATTAGTACTTTTACTATCTGACAGAACAATAGAATTTTCAATAACTTTTGAAGTTGTTGAGTCCTTTAGCTGAGTACATTTACTTTTGACAAATCTGTTAGTGATAATACTTTTTCCTTTTACTATCTTTTGAAAAGTAAGAGTTAAAATATCAGTTTTTTCTAAAATATTAATGTTCTTACTAAAATCAATACAATTAGCAGCTTGGGAATAATTTCCACCAATAATAGCTTGAACTTGTTTAGGAATCTGCTAATTGACACACTGAGTGGTTTTTTCAGCAGAACCACACCAAGATTTAACTATTTTTTGTAGGTCATTAAACTTTATAGTTGATTCATTGGTTTCTTTTACCAAGATCTGATTAAGTATCTTTTGATTAGCTAAATTATCTTCTAGTTTTGTCATTAGTTTCAGTTTCTCATCTTTAAGACTTAACATCTCTTTTAGTGATTTTATTTCTATTTTTAGCTTCTTTTCTCTTTGAATATTTGACTGAAACTCAACACACAGATAATCAAACATAGTGTTTTTTTCATTATCTTCATAGTTAATAAATTTTCCAACCTGATACATAGAAGAGGGATCCCAGTCAGGAGAAGTACAAGCTTTGGCAGCTTTCTTCATGTCCTCATTAAAGGAACTTGTACTCCCAGTGTTGGCTATCAAGCTGAGTTGAGCAGAGAGGACCTCATCTTCATCACTTGAGAGATCTTCCTCAGCCCAATCTTCTTCTTCAGCCACCAACACACTACTCTGGGCCTTCTTCTTCTTCTTGTCAAGGACAGCAGCAAGAAGCTTTTGTTACTTATCTTCATAATCAATCTTGCTGTCTGAGTTTGAGGAACCCTTGAAGCCTGTGCTTCCTCTGGACTTATATTCACTGGCATAGTGACCAGTCTTGCCACAGGAAAAGCAACCTTCAGAAGTCTTTGATTTAAACTTGGTTTTTTCTCCCTTGAAAGGTTTCTTCTCAAACCTCTTGACACCCTTTCTTTTTAAGAAAGGTTTGAACCTTTTTACCAACATGGCAGCCTGCTCAACAGCAGCTTCAGTGTGAGACCCTTGATTTTCTCACCAAGTTTAAGCACAGTGATGAAATGATCCCAAGATTCTGGGAGGGAGTCTAGAAACTTGTTTACAAGCTCCTTATTGCTCTTGGGAACATCTGCCCTTCTTAAGTCATTAATAAGGCAGTTGAACCTGGTGTAGGTCTGAGTTAGACTTTCACCTTTATGAGAAAAGAAGAACTCATATTCTCTTACCAAAAGGAGTTTCTTATTTTCCTGCACTTCTTCAGTGCCTTCATAAGCAACAGTCAAAGTGTCTATCATGTTCTTTGCAGATTTGTAGTTGAGAACTTGATGAAAGACATCATTTGGTAGTGCAGAGACTAAGGCTGTTCTTGCTTTAACAACAAGATTAACAAGCCTTTTGTCTTCATCAGACCATTGATTTATAGGCTTTATAATTAGTCTTTCAACAGCAGGAACTTCATTAGTGGCTTCAGTTACTTGAATAGTTGAGGAAGGAACATAAGGACCTTCAGTTACAGTTTTGAGCATCACATCATCTAGGCTTGACATATAAAGAAGAACTCTACTCTTCCAGAGAGAAAAGTTTTCTCCATCAAAAGTTGGACACCTAGTGAGTCAGCCATTATTTGAAGAACCATTTGAAGCAGCAACCTAGTGAGTGTACCCACTATCTATTATTATATTGTTAAAGTACTACCTTTATATCTTGGAAAAGTAAACTTCTCCTTTCACGCTTGTGCTTTAATCAACACCATGCTTTCTGAAGATTTAACTTAACCAAGTATAGAGTTGCCAGCCATACTTAGTTGTTGAAGCATATCTTCGAGATCTTCTCTTCTAAAATATCTTTCTCCTTTTCCAGAGGTTAAAAATCTATCCTTTTTGTTTCTTTGCAGAAACAAAAAGTGCTAAGTACTTTTACAAAGAAAGATCTAAGGCATAATAGAACAACACATGTTCTGCCTTTGACTTAAGAAAATATTACACTGAAAAGCTATTAGCTGATTAACGACTCAGCTAACAGACACTGAACGGCTAACATAATTTTGCTCAGCTAATGACAATTGTAAAATACTCAGCTGACTAGATTTGCTCAGCTAATCAGACTGATCAACTAATCAATATAATTAGATTGCAGCTAATAAGCTAATCAAAACAAACTCTCAGCTGATCCCAAGGGCTCAGCTAATCATTTGAGTATGATCAGCTTACTGAGACAAGAATGAGTAAGTGTAGAATACCTTATCTGACATGTGGGAGGCATCAGCTGACAAAAGAGATACTGTCAGCTGATCCTTGACTGCTCAACTGATCCTTGAGGAACCCTTAGCTGATGGTTTGTACTATCAGCTGATGGTTTGTACTATCAGTTGATGCTTTGTAGATGCATAGTTGATGCTTCTTGACTTGTCTTTTCTTCTCAGCTGATCTTCCTTAAGCTGGTCCTTTAGCTGATACTCAGTGTTCAGCTGACACTATGATTCGTCAGCTGGAATTTCTTACTTAGAAATTCTTTAAGTCTAATATGAAAAACAACACATGTTTTTCATCAATCTAAGTCCAAAACTGAATATATGGTTTTGTTAACATCAAATCCTATTTTACTTAATAGACAGGTTTGATTTAGGTTTGTTATTGCTATCTCCCCAACAATGAGGTCAACAGGGGAACCGTAAGAATGAGGGGAATCATTAGAATGAACACATATATATACATGATGTCAACAGGAGAATTGTAAGATGAACACATATTTGAAATACCAGAAAACACATTAAACAGGGGAAGCGTAACAATGAAATATACATACCTTAGGAACCTTTGAAAATACAAAGAGATAATATACGGCTGCTACTGGGAATCAAACTGAAAATCGTGATGTAGGGCTCCTTTGTTTGCAAAATAAGAATAAAACGGCTGATGTAGGGTTTACAAAAAGCTATATGCAGTTGATTGAAAAGACACTTCACATATCGATATACGTACCTTAACGAAACGTGATGATTTTGTATAGCTGGATTCGAATAACAATCTGGTTCTTGTAGGGATTCAACAGAAAAAACGATAGGAGAGGAAGCGTCGATTCATTGTTAGGCGTGGAATACGAAAACCGATAGATAGGAACGTGAGGGCAATAACGTCATATGTACATATCTGAATGATTCGGAGAGACTTTTGGATCAGAATCGGTCAGAGCATTAATTCCATTCAGAGCGTTGTTTTTTGCTGGACCAAACACGCTGAATCGGTCAGCATCTCTCGTTAAGTAATGAACGGCACCATTAAGTGCCAAACAAACACACCCTTAGGGTAAATTACACCAATGGTCCTTGTGGTTTGCTCCAAATTGCACCAATGGTCCCTATAGTTCATTAATTACACCAGACGTCGTCCCTGAGGTTTACATTTTATCACGCCCATGGTCCCTGGCCCAAGTGAAATGACTAAACTACCCTTTTATTTTTAAATTAAACTTTTCTTTTACATTTTTATTCCTTTTTTAATTAATAAATAATTATTTACTTATTATTATAATTATTATATAACTAAAAACCCATAACCCCACCTTCCCCCCAATCTCTCCCGTCTCTCACTCCACCCCCTGCCACCGCCTTCGCCGGAGCACCACCCACATCTCTCTCTGCTCTCTCACTTCGTCTCTCTCTACGCCACCCCTACCACCGCCTTTCGCCGGAGCACTACCCACATCTCTCTCTGCTCTCACTTCGTCTCTCTCTACGCCACCCCCTGCCACCGCCTCTTGCCGGAGCACCACCCACAATCTTCTATGCTCTCTTACTCCGTCTCTCTCTCTCGCCGTAGAGGAGTCGCACCGCCGGCCAACAACCATTGGGAGAACCCCTGCAGCTCTCGCAAATCGATGATGATGGTGTGTTTAGGTTTTTTCAATACAGATCTGGGTGTGTGTGTGTGTGTTACAAATCGATGGTGATGATGTGTGTGGGTTTAGGTTTGTTCAACACAGATCTGGGTGTGTGTGTTACAAATCGATGGTGATGGTGTGTGTGGGTTTAGGGTTTGTTCTTGTTTAGGGTTTGGTTAGGGTTTGATTTTGTGTGTTCTTTACATATTTGGGCGTTTTCTTGGATGATGGTTATTACGAACTAGGGCGGTGGTGGTTGTTACGAACTACGCCGGTGGAGGTGGAGGTTCTTGGACTTGGTGGATGCCAGTGGTGTGTGTGTGTTTTTTGTTCATTGTTCTTGTTTACAGATCTGGGTTGAATGTTCTTGATGAAGATGGTGGTGGGATGATGATGGCCATGGTGGTGGGCTTGATTAGGGTTTGGTAAGATGGTGACCGGCGGTGGTGGTGGTTACAACCTATGGCGGACTTGCAGCCGGCGGTGGTGGCCGGAGTTGCAGTGGTGGCCGGTGTTGGTGACCTACCGGTGGTGGTGACTCAATCGACGGGGAGGGTGGAGGGGATGGGGTTTTTGTTTGTTTGTTTGTTTTTATTATTATTAATATATTATTTTTAAATATTAAAAGTATTTAATATCAATTTAAAATCAAGAAAAACAATTAAAAAATGGGTTAGGGGTAGTTTAGTTATTTCACTTGGGCCAGGGACCATGGGAGTGACAAAATGTAAACCTCATGGACGTCTGGTGTATTTAATGAACCATAGGGACCATTGGTGCAATTTGGGGCAAACCACAGGGATCATTGGTGTAATTTACTCAAATCTAAAAAATTGGAGATAGAGTGTGTGATACGATAAAGAAGGAAAGAATATGATTTATTTGCTAAAAAGTCTCTTTTACCCTTTCATCAATTTAATTTGTATCCTTTAATGTTGATTTATTTACAAAATTACCATACTCAATCTTAACCATTAATTAGTTAATCGTAGAGTCTAAAATACTTCTCGCACTTCTCGTAATAAAACCACTTCTCGCATGAACCTCCCTCTATATATATATAATTAACAATATATATTTATTAAGTAATAAATATATATTTTCTTGTCAATTAAATAACTTGGTAATTTCTCCCCTTCGTAAGTTAAAACCGTAACTTACAATTCTTGATTTATAACTAACTAGTTATAAATTCGTTCTTTCGAGTGTTGTTGCATTACTTCTCGGATATAGGCCCTCACAAGTGTGACCCTTGAGTGCCTAATGACGTTGGACGTGGTATCAGGATTCACTGACTATGCACATAAAACTAACAATATGGAATATGGTAAAGATTCAGATGGGTCACCAGCAAGTATGCTAATTTTTTATGATGATAATAGTGTTCCTGCTTTTAAGGATGATAGTCCTTAATCTGAGTGGCAACTCCAGATGGGAGGAATTGGACAAGCGTATTAATAGAAAGAATTGTCCTTCAAGCTCTGAGTATGCTTCTAAGTAGAGAGATTATTTTGATAGGAAGTGTGAAAAGAAGATGGAGGACCTTGATGATTCAGAGGAGGATGTAGATTGAGATCATTGTGGTGCAACCCTGTATATGTAGAATGATGTTGAGTAGGTTCGTGATGTTTAGGGCTTTCTAATTCTCATTGTATAGATTTCTTTAGCCCTATTTATTTTTATTTTGATGTATTATACCTAGTACTTTCTAGTTTTGGCTAGGTAATGTTAGGATGGTTATTTCCCTTTGTGCTACTTTAGCTCCCTAAGTCTATACACTAGGGTGCTAAAGTAGGTTTGTACTGTATTCTTTTATTCTTTCATTAATAAATTTTTCCATGATGGAGAGACCTATTAACAAAAAAAAACCTAAAATCTAAACCCTGCATTCGGTTCTTGATTTGTAAAAGAGAGATTTTATCGAGTCGGAGAAAGCATCAGGGCTTCATTTACAATCATGTTAAAGATTCACCCAATGGTTTTTCAAAGGAATAATCACACAGTTGAAAGCAAATCAACAAAGACTTGAAGAACAAAAAGATGAAGAAATTCAACGTCTGAAGCTACAGCTCTAGCAGGCTAATAAAAAAAAAGACTGTGTGGGTCAAACTTTCAAAGATTTCGTCAGGAACAACTTGTTTGTTGATACATCATGCGGATGCTCCAATGTCTATGATTGCAGAAGTCTTGAATATTGGACAATAGAGGATGTAGAATTCGACACACATTGTAAAGCCTGTTTGTAACTTTTCGGATTTTTGGAGTTGATGTTGTGTTTTTTAAGGAATGGACTTCAGTTTGAGTGAAGGTCTCAAAGGGTTTCGCTGTTTGAAGACTTACTAAGATTGGGAATTCTTCTTCTTCTTTGTAGATATGGAAGGATAGAGGTTTGCATATGATTGTATGTGTACGAGTGTATGCTAAGGGGATGGGAAGGATGAATGTCGTTAATAATTAGATTTGAAACTTCATTCGCATTTTTTGTTTCATTAAAAACTAACCTATTATAAAGGATCCAAAGGTTAAATGACAGTCTGCAATATATTAGTTTATTAAGATTAAGAGACTGTGGACCTTAAGTATTTAATATGGTGATGATTTATTTTAACTTAGATCTAATGGCTATAACTTCAATTTGACATTCTCTCCCCTTACCATCGCAATAGATAACATGAGATGGCACTTGAAGGGAAAAACAAGTTTCTTGCGCTAGTTTGTATATATCTACCGTACAATTTAAGACCATAGACGAGTACGTTTTTATTTCTTAATTTTTCAAGCCTTTCAATGGGCAAGGCCTGGAGCGACGTAGTTGTTTCAAATTTGAATGAACATCCTTGCTTGCATGTTTCAAGTAATAAAAAAGTTACTAACATTTGAGACATCAATAACTCCTATTGCACAAAATTATGTAGAAATGTGTTTATAAGCACGTTACCGTCCATTATTCAAGTATAGAGTTGCCAGTCATACTTAGTTGTTGAAGCATATCTTCGAGATCTTCTCTTCTAAAGTATCTTTCTCATTTTCCAGAGGTTAAAGATCTATCCTTTTTGTTTCTTTGCAGAAACAAAAAGTGCTAAGTACTTTTACAAAGAAAGATCTAAGGCATAATAGAACAACACATGTTCTGCCTTTGACTTAAGAAAATATTACACTGAAAAGCTATTAGCTGATTAACGACTCAGCTAACAGACACTGAACGGCTAACATAATTTTGCTCAGCTAATGACAATTGTAAAAGACTCAAGTGACTAGATTTGCTCAGCTGATCAGACTGATAAGCTAATCAATATAATTAGGTTGCAGCTAATAAGCTAATCAAAACAAACTCTCAGCTGATACCAAGGGCTCAGCTAATCATTGGAGTATGATCAGCTTACTAAGACAAGAATGAATAAGTGTAGAATACCTTATCTGACATATGGGAAGCATCAATTGACAAAAGAGATACTGTCAGCTGATCCTTAACTGCTCAGCTGATCCTTGAGGAACCCTCAACTGATGGTTTGTACTATCAGCTGATGCTTTGTAGATGCATAGCTGATGCTTCTTGACTTGTCTTTTCTTCTCAGTTGATCTTCCTTAAGCTGGTCCTTTGGCTGATACTCAGTGTTCCGCTGACACTATGATTCGTCAGCTGACATTTCTTACTTAGAAATTCTTTAAGTCTAATATGAAAAACAATACATGTTTTTCATCAATCTAAGTCCAAAACTGAATATATGGTTTTGTTAACATCAAATCCTATTTTACATAATAGACAGGTTTGATTTAGGTTTGATATTGCTATCTCCCCAACAATCTCCCCCTATTTGATGATGACAAAACCTTATCTGTTTAAGAAGAATCAGTTTGACTCGGATTTGTAAAGATAAAACTTTTAAGTGCATTTTGGTTACCTAGCTATCTGTTTTTGGTAACTCTTTAATATGTGTTCCCTGATATTCTGTTTTTGGGAATCTTTTCATTTATGAAGTACCATGTTCTGTTTTTGTGGTATCTTTCATCCTTTTTCTGTTTTTAGGATTTTTATATTTTCTTTATTTACACTATGTGAGCTATTTACTAAGAGTCATCTATACTAGCATTTTAGCTAAGTAGTCCATGATCAAAATTTCAAGCTTGATTACAAAACAAAGTATTTACATCAGAGTTTGTACAATGTAATCTGACTAAGAGTTAAACTAAGTACAGAAGTTCAACTATTCTAGGAATTGAAAAATACAACTAGTCTAGTTATGAAGTATGGTCTTCATTCCCACCAGGGTTCTTCTTTGACTTCAAGAGTTCTGATCTGTGGATTTTCAGCTAGAAGTTGATCAACTCTTGATCTTATCAATTGTTCAAAGTGCTCATTTCCTGTCAAGTCTCTAGTAGCTATTACAACATGAAATATCAGTTCTTTTTTAGCTTTCCCTATCTCAGATTCTCTCAGAAATCTTCAATTGCCAGCTCTGTTCATGAAGAACATTCCTCTTTCAGGTTTAGTTATATACCTGAACATTTCAGGATGTGTATTGGGAGGAAGAGCAGTATTCAGATTCTCATAAGCAGGAAGATAGGGATGATCAGGATTGAGAATGATTTGTTCAGCAACAACAAAGGCTTTAGAAGTCTTCTTGAAGGCATCCTCAATTGCTTGAACATGAGCAACAAATTGATGATGAGTGAATAGTCTGTTGTATACTGATATTCTGATCCAGTATTCAAATTTAGCAATGAACCTCTGTACTATCTCACTCTTGGACTTAAGGAGATGGTACAGGATCTCAATCATCTCAAGGAAGGAGAGTAGTTTGCAGTGATGTAGATAAGTATCTTCATAAGTTTTTCTTTCATCTCTTCTCACTACTCTGAGATAAGGACCTTCATCTGTACCTCTGTAAGGAGTAACCCTTGAAATGATGTCTACACATCTTCTGTTTACCAAGTTTTCTTTATTTTCCAAAAACTCCTTGGATTGCCTTTCAGTTTGCTGAGCAGTGCTTCCAAAGTTGAAGTTGAGCAATGCTTGAATGGCTTCCTTGTGAGTCTTTCCTCTTTTGAGAGCTTTCTTGGTAGAAGGGTCACTCTGCAGTGGTGCTTGTTGTTCTTGAGGAGCTTGAGATGACAGTAAGATCATTTCTTCTTCTTGTATTTCCCTTATCTCATCATCTATAACACCAATTACAGCAGCAAGATCCTCAGTAACAGTGAAGTCCTCCTGGTGCCTTTTCCTGGCTTCTATGACTTCTTCAATTGTTGTGCCCAGGGCAGCAGCCAGATCACTGAACTCTTTGAGGTTTTCCTCATTTTTCTGTAATTTTTCCTCTCTCTTTTCTTCCTCTTCAATCTCCTCAGCTGACATTATCTTCTTTCCTTTTCTTCTTGAGCTGCTAGGAGTTGGTTGACTTGATTGTACTGGAGAGGAAGTTTGGACTGGTGGAGCTTGAGTAGAGAGACTCTGCTTTTTCAAGTTGAGCAGAGAGGACAGAGGCATCCTATCTTCATCATCATCATTATCAGAATCTTCTGATGGCACATTGATTGGTGCACAAGATTCATCTTGTCTTGGCTTTTTAGCACTCTTCCTTCTAGCCATTTGTTTGAATATTCTTTTTGGCCTCTGCTCATCTTGAGTAGGTTGCTCCTTCTCAGATAAATTCTCCCCCTCAACATTTGATTTTCTTTGAGTTTCTGTTTCATTGGGGGCAGATGCATCCTTTGCTTGCATAGCTTGAACCTCGGCTGTATATGCATCAACAGCTGCTCTGATTGTTTCTGGTGAAGGTTCTCTAACTGACTTCTCCCCCTTTTTGTCATCAGCAAATGAAAAAGGAAAGTTGTCAGATGGCTTGGCAACAGAAGGCGGGATAAAAGAATAAGTAGATGGAGAAGGAGTGGAGGGAGAGGGAGGGATAGTTGAAGTTGAAGGAGAGGTAGTGGGGATAGGAGGTTGGTTGAAGGATGGAGGTCTCCTCAGGCTTAGGATAGCATCAGTGATATTGGTGAATTCCTTAAGGGTTTCACTGTGCTTTTGGATGGAGTAGTTGTTTAAGTGTTTGAGGTCAGTAGTTATGGTTTGGAGAAGAGAAGGGACTCTAAGAAGAGAGTCAGGTATGGTTACAGAAATGTTGGGAGGGGAAGGTCTTAAGGTGTGGAGTTGGGAAAGAAGATTAGAGATGGTTTGGTTTAAGGAAGAAATGATATGGTTGGAAATGGGAGGTGAAGGAGTGGGTGCAGGGTGAGAAGTTTGGGATAAGAGTTGATCCAATTTATGAAGAATGGGTGACAGATCAACTGGGTAGGGGTGGGTTTGGATTGGGATTGGGTAGCTTTTAGTGACTCAACCTCTTGGGTTAGATGAGAGATTTGAGTTTCTGTTTGGGTTTGAAAAGAGGTAAAGGAGGCTTGAAGGCTATCCATCTTTTGAGAGATAGATAGGAGGGTTTGAAGTATTTGGGGGGAGGGTTCAGAAGAGATAGAGGGAAAGGGTTGAATGGGAGTTGATTGAGAGATTGTGCTTAGAACAGGAATAGATTGAGGTCCCTCACTTAGACCTTGGTGTATAGGCCTAAGATCACTGTGAGCAGAAATTGTACCCTGTACCAATGGTTGGTTTATACCACTGATATTGACAGGCAGTGCAATAGTATGTGTTAGAAGTAAATCATACATAGGTGCAAGTTTGTGAGTGTGAGTGAGGGTTGCACTCATTGGGGTATCCCTTATTTCAGTAGTAAGTTGTTGTGAACTTACTAAGGGCATGGGTAGACTCAATGTGGGTGTAGACACAGTGTGACCTTGGGAGGAGGTCTGTCTTTCAATGGCATCACCCTGTTGGGAGGGTGATCCAGATTGCAGGAGTCCCATATTTACGAATGTGACCTTTTGTGAGGGCACATCCACTGGCAGTTAGGTTTAAGCAACATCCATAAGCTCCCCCTCAACATAAGAGGTAGCTATAGGAGTTGAGGTCAGAGGTGTAGATAACACTACCTCAGAGACTTGTGACAAAGGCACAAGCTCTTGTGACCTTGATTCAGTATGGGTGTAGGAGGGAGTAGAACTAGTGACTGTTGGGAGTACACTAGAGCTTGGAATTTGTGGGGGTGTTGCAACTGGAGTTGAGGATGGGTTCTTACAGGTTGGGATTACCAAATGAGTGTCCTCAGGGAGTGATAAAGGTATACCTGAGATGCGTTTTGCTGTGCTGATTTCTAAGAGCTCCACCAGCTTATCAGAGACCTCTTCAGCATCAGGGACTTCTTCAGCATCAGGGACTTCTTCAGCTTCACCACTTGGTGCTCTATGAACAGAGTCACTTGATCCTTGTTTTTTATCAGGATTGGGATATGCAACTGTGCCTCCAAGAGTCCTACTGGGAGAATCATTATCAGATTCTTCTTCACTTTCATGAGTGCTTAGGTGCCCGGACCTCCTTGAAGTAGTTGAACTAGAGGGAAACATTTGTAATGGTATTCCATGTTGACTGGATGAAGTAGAACCAGAATGATAAGGCTCATCTCCCATGTAAAATCCACCAGTATCACCATCATGGCCATTACCACCATCACTATCATCATCACCATCACCATTATCAGCATCAGTACCATCACTTGAATCGTTACCTTTTACAGGTTCATCAACATTCACTTCATCTAAATTTCCTCCTTCAAATATGGCTTCATCATGAGTGACAGATTGAGCCACTTCCTCAGTTATAACATCAGGGGACTCAGAATCATGAGCCACATTTTCCATAACAACATCCTCTCCATCATCAATTAACTTCTGCATCTCAGGAGTAATTGTAGGACCAGCTTCATCAATTATCAAGTGAAACACTTTTTGACCCATCTGTGGGATTGGCATTGTGTTATGTGTAACATTCAGATGTGTATATGCCTCCCACTGCAGAGTTGTAGAGCAATCAAACTAAGAAATCTGATATAAGGCACATGGGTCCTTGTTGTCTTTTTGACAGTTCCCAAAGTTATCTTATCCACCATCTCAGTAAAGATAATCTGAGCAAAATCTACATTCCTTCCAGTCACCAGAGCATGAAGAACCATAAGCTCATTCTGATTCAGTAAATCATGGCTCCCTGATTTATGACCAAAACATCTAATGATGACACCAGCCAAGTACTTCCAGGGGTGACCTAAAACTGACAGCTTATATCTACCATGAGAGATAGGTTCATTGTAGCCAATCAGTGGCAGAACCTCCAAGGTTTGTTCAGCAGTAGCAAAGGGTTGGAATGGTGATAAGTTGGGTATGGATAATGCGTGTCTGAGGGTTTCAACAGAGATGACAATGGGTGTTTGGTTGTTTAAGATAGTGCAAGTAATGTTTTGATTGTTTGGATGGTATCTGGCAGTGTACCACATCTCCCCAATAATATTAGGGAAGATAAACAAAGGATGAGTTGAAAGGCAGGGAAACAGGGGATGTGCTTTAATGAAGTTAACAATGGGTTCAAATCCCTGATTTGCCTTGGATTGAGGTATGTCGGTGTTGATTATGATATTATTTGGGGTAATGGTGAAGAGAGAGTTAGGAGTAACATTCTCACCTGAAATAGCATTGGGAACCTCAGTAGGGTTGAACATCACCATTGTTGCAGAGCTTGAGAACACGACGATACAGTTACTTGAAAGTAGTGAAAGAGAAAGGTCTCGGAGAATGAGAGTTTTGAGTATTTTGAAAGCGTAAGAAATGAAAAACCGCTCAAAACATCTTTATATCTTTCTTGGAAATCTAATCTATCACAATATCTTTTTGAAAAAGTAACTGTCACATCTGCAAAAAGGTGATACACGGAATTGTTAATAAATACACAGACAACTAACAGACAATTAAATGAAATTAAATACCTAGTTAGCATATTAGCTACAAATGATAAATTAATAAAATAAGTGTGGGGACACAAGAATTTTAACTCTGAGAATCATCAGCTGACTGAATAAGGTGTCAGCTGATCCTTTTTGAGTCAAAAATAAGTGTCAGCTAATGAATGCACTTAGCTGAGCGTCTAAGTCTTAGCTGATGGTTGATCAGCTGAGGTCTAGTATCTGCTGATGATTGTCAGCTGACAAAATATCATTAGCTGATTCTCCATTAATAAGACAAAGAAACTTAGATAAGTACTTCATTTTACACACGAACTGAATTATTTTCTCACACAAAATTAACTACCTAAGAAAGGGAAATGTTACAAATTTAACATGCCAAGTTTGGATATTAGGAAGTTGAACCGAGACTCATCCAAAGGTTTTGTAAAAAGATCAGCTAATTGAAAATCAGTACTTATATAATGCATTGAAACTTTCTTTTTCTGCACATTATCTCTAAGAAAATGATGTCTGATTTCAATATGCTTGGTCTTAGAATGCCAAACAGGATTGTTAGAGATAGAAATGGCACTAGTGTTGTCACCCAGAATTGGTGAGTTTTCAAACTGTATATCATAATCAAGTAGTTGATTCTGCAGCCACAAAAGTTGAGCACAACAGCTTCCAGCAGCAATGTATTATGCTTCAGCTGTTGAAGTTGAAACTGAGTTCTGTTTCTTGCTTGACCAGCTGACTAATCTTCCACCTAACAGTTGACAACCACCAGATGTACTTTTTCTGTCTAGTGTGTCTAACTAACTCAAAACCAGAATCTTTGGGATACCAAAGACCTAGATTAGGAGTTCCTTTGAGATACCTGAAAATCCTTTTAACTGCAGCTAAGTGAGATTCTTTGGGATCAGCTTGATATCTAGCACAGAGACATGTTGAAAACATAATATCTGGTCTACTTGCAGTGAGATATAAAAGAGACCCTATCATGCCTCTATAAGCTATAATGTTCATTGATTTACCATCAGTGTCCTTTCCAAGCTTTAAGGCAGTGGACATGGGTGTTTTCATTGAAGAACAATTTTCAAACTCAAATTTCTTAAGTAGATCATTTACATACTTTGTTTGATGAATGAAAATTCCATCAACCTCTTGCCTGATTTGAAGTCCAAGAAAATAGTTTAGTTCACCCATCATGCTCATCTGATAGTTATCAGACATGAGTTTAGAAAACTTTTTGCAAAGATCCAAATTTGTAGACCCAAATATTATATCATCTACATATATCTGTACAAGTATCACATCACCTTTTAATTTCCTTATAAACAAAGTGCTATCTATGCTTCCTCTTATAAAGCCTTTGTGAATTAGAAAAGAAGAGAGGGTATCATACCAGGCTCTTGGTGCTTGTTTTAGACCATACAAAGCTTTGTTTAAGAAGTATACATGGTCAGGTTTGCTGGCATCCTCAAAACCTGGAGGTTGTTTGACATACACCTCTTCCTTCAGTTCAACATTGAGGAAAGCACTCTTAACATCCATTTGGAAAACTTTAAAGTCTTTGAAGGCAGCATAAGCTAAAAACAGTCTTATGGCTTCAAGTCTTGCAACAGGGGCAAAGGTTTCATCATAATCAATACCTTCTTCTTGACAATACCCCTGTGCAACTAGCCTAGCTTTGTTTCTTATTATCAGCCATTGTTCATCCATTTTGTTTCTGAATACCCACTTAGTACCAATGAAGGATTTATCCTTTGGTCTTGGTACCAAAGTCCATACATTGTTTCTTGTGAATTCTGCCAATTCTTCTTGCATGGCATTTATCCAATGAGGATCATTTAGAGCTTCCTCCACCTTTTTTGGTTCAATCATAGAAACAAAACCTGTGTATAAACAGAAATTACAAGCTTTTGATCTTGTTAGTATAGGTTCTTCTATGTTGCCATTGACCTGATCTTTAGGATGATCCTTGTGGTTCTTATAGGCATTTTGGATTCTGGGAGAGTTTGAAACAGTTTGGATTAAGGGAGTTGAAATTATTTTATTTGGGTCAGCTGATGAGACTTCTGGTTGATCAGCTGACAGAATTTCAGGAATGTTATCTAATGAAACTTCTACTGATGAAGGATTGCTTGATATGGAATTAGAGTCCATTGATGTTGAAACATGATTCCCATCATTCAGTAAAAGTATGGGTTGGTTTGAGGTAGGTTTAGCATTGGCTGGTTGCGCATTTGGAACAGTTTCATCTAGATCCTCTATATCAGCTGATGGGAGTGGATCAGCTGACACTGGAATGTTGTCTTTAGTACACAGCAGATCATTAAATTCCTCACCTGTAGATGGATTAGTAGAGCAGGAAGCAACAAAGTCATTTTCATTAAAACTTACATTGATTGATTCTTCTATGACCTTTGTTCTAAGGTTCTAGATTTTGTAGGCTTTGGAAATTATAGAATATCCCACAAACACACCTTCATCAGCTTTTGGTGCAAACTTCTGCAACTGATCTCTCTGATTCAGGATAAAACACTGACACCCAAAGATATGCAGAAAGATGATGTTGGGCTTCCTTCCTTTGAGCACTTCATAGGGTGTCTTGTTGTGCCTCTTGATAACAAGGGATCTGTTCTGAGTGAAACATGCACAGCTGACAGCTTCAGCCCACAGATTAAATCCTAACCCACTCTCATATAACATGGTTCTTGCAGCTTCTATTAATGTTATGTTTCTTCTTTCAGCTACACCATTCTGTTGTGGAGTTCTTGGAGCAGAGAAGTTTTGAGATATTCCTTTATCATCACAGAATCCTTCTAGAGTTTGATTTCTAAACTCTGTTCCATGATCACTTCTGAGCATCCTTACCAGATTTCCGTTTAGCACTTCCATCTTCTTTATGAAGCTTATTATTTCTTCAGCTTCCTCACTCTTTGCTTTTAGGAAGATGACCCAAGTGTACCTTGAGAATTCATCAACCATCACTAAAGCATACTTACTTCCACCAATACTAGCAGTAGCAACAGGACCAAATAGATCCATGTGCAAGATGTAGAAAGGTTCAGTAATAGAGAAGGCTTTCTTAGATGAAAAAGAAGTCTTGTGCTGCTTTCCCTTCTCACAGGCAGAACAAGGTTTAAGCTTTACATAAGTCAGTGAAGGTAGTCCTGACACTAGTTCACCCTTGCTCAGCTTGTTTATATTTTTGAAGTTTAAGTGAGAAAGCCTTTTGTGCCATAACCAGTTTGTGTCAGTTACAGATTTTGTATACAAACAAGTTAACTTGGATGGATCACCAGAGGACATATCTAGAGTATATACGTCCTTGGTTCTTTTTGCACGAATTATTGTTTTACCTCCTTGATCTAAAATTGAACCACCTGTCTTTGTAAAGAGGACTTTATTATCACCATCACATAACTGACTTATGCTGATGAGATTGTACTTAAGCCCTTTAACATATGATACTTTGGACAAGGTTAAGTTCCCATTATGAAGTTGACCATAGCCTTTTGTTTGCCCACAATTGTTATCGCCAAAGGTCACTCTTGGACCCTTTTCCATCTTGTAGTTACTTAACAGAGCTTTACAACATGTCATGGTCCTTGAACATCCACTGTCAAGATACCATGTATTAATGCCCTGAAAAGATTAGATTTAAAGAAGGTTAGTGAAACTTGGGTATCCACGACTAAGTGGACCCCTGTGGATTGCACCTAGCTATCCACTTCATATTAGGTTGTTTAAAAATGAGAGGAACAACTGTTTTATCAATATCAGTCCGCTGTCTTGAGTTACCTTCAAGGGAACAATCACTTGCCTTATGTACTTTGCTCCCACATTTATAGCATTTTTTTATTTTTGGAGCCTTTGACATGTTTATTGATTGCTCAGGAGATGTCTTAACTATCTTCTGATGACTATGTGTCATCAGCTGACATATTTCACCATTCATCTGTTGCAGCTGATTCTGTAAACTAATTAGGTCTTTGTTTACAGAAACCTTAGATTGATCCTTAGGAAAAAGGAATTTTTGATCAACCTTAGATGTGGCAGACTTGGACTTTACGTGACATTAAGTCCTTTTCTCTTGGTTTCTTTTATTGAGAGAGTTTGAAGTGAAGCTGGTTCAGCTAAGCCGATTACAGAGGATCTTTGATCAGCTGACAGGCTATCAGCTGAGCAACTATCATATGTTCTCTGATCAGCTGATGAAGGATCATTAGCTAACGAAATGTCAGTAAGCTGAGAACTTATATTTAATGTATCAGCTTTCAAGGTTTGACAACATGATGTCTCTTTGGATTCAACAAATGATTCCATTCCTTTACTGGCTTCCTTTAACATTAAATTATTAGTACTTTTATTATCTGACAGAACAATAGAATTTTCAATAACTTTTGAAGTTGTTGAGTCCTTTAGCTGAGTACATTTACTTTTGACAAATCTGTTAGTGATAATACTTTTTCCTTTTACTATCTTTTGAAAAGTAAGAGTTAAAATATCAGCTTTTTCTAAAATATTAATGTTCTAACTAAAATCAATACAATTAGCAGCTTGGGAATAATTTCCACCAATAATAGCTTGAACTTGTTTAGGAATCTGCTCATTGACACACTGAGTTGTCTTTTCAGCAGAACCACACCAAGATTTAACTATTTTTTGTAGGTCATTAAACTTTATAGTTGCTTCATTGGTTTCTTTTACCAAGATCTGATTAAGTATCTTTTGATTAGCTAAATTATCTTCTAGTTTTGTCATTAGTTTCAGTTTCTCATCTTTAAGACTTAACATCTCTTTTAGTGATTTTATTTCTATTTTTAGCTTCTTTTCTCTGTGAATATTTGACTGAAACTCAACACACAGATAATCAAACATAGTGTTTTTTTCATTATCTTCATAGTTAATAAATTTTCCAACCTGATACATAGAAGAGGGATCCCAGTCAGGAGAAGTACAAGCTTTGGCAGCTTTCTTCATGTCCTCATTAAAGGAACTTGTACTCCCAGTGTTGGCCATCAAGCTGAGTTGAGCAGAGAGGACCTCATCTTCATCACTTGAGAGATCTTCCTCATCCCAATCTTCTTCTTCAGCCACCAACACACTACTCTGGGCCTTCTTCTTCTACTTGTCAAGGACAGCAGCAAGAAGCTTTTTGTACTTAGCTTCATAATCAATCTTGCTGTCTGAGTTTGAGGAACCCTTGAAGCCTGTGCTTCCTCTGGACTTATATTCACTGGCATAGTGACCAGTCTTGCCACAGGAAAAGCAACCTTCAGAAGCCTTTGATTTAAACTTGGCTTTTTCTCCCTTGAAAGGTTTCTTCTCAAACCTCTTGACACCCTTTCTTTTTAAGAAAGGTTTGAACCTTTTTACCAACATGGCAGCCTGCTCAACAGCAGCTTCAATGTTGTCCATGTTCTCCAGATCTTCATCCTCATCAGCCACCTGCTCTTCATCAGAAGTTTCCTCTTCTTCTTCCTCATCACTTGATTCATCCACCACTGCTGCAAAACCCCTGGATCTTGTATCCTTGGACACAAGGGCTGTGGATGGAGCTTTTGCAGCCTCCTTCATATCCTTGGTAGAGAGTTTCCTTTGTTTTACTGATTGTTCATGATTCATGAGGTTTCCATATAAACCAACCAGTGTGAGACCCTTGATTTTCTCACCATGTTTAAGCACAGTGATGAAATGATCCCAAGATTCTGGGAGGGAGTCTAGAAAATTGTTTACAAGCTCCTTATTGCTCTTGGGAACATCTGCCCTTCTTAAGTCATTAATAAGGCAGTTGAACTTGGTGTAGGTCTGAGTTAGACTTTCACCTTTATGAGAAAAGAAGAACTCATATTCTCTTACCAAAAGGAGTTTCTTATTTTCCTGCACTTCTTCAGTGCCTTCATAAGCAACAGTCAAAGTGTCTATCATCTCCTTTGCAGATTTGCAGTTGAGAACTTGATGATAGACATCATTTGGTAGTGCAAAGACTAAGGCTGTTCTTGCTTTAACATCAAGATTAACAAGCCTTTTGTCTTCATCAGACCATTGATTTATAGGCTTTATAATTAGTCTTTCAACAGCAGGAACTTCATCAGTGGCTTCAGTTACTTGAATAGTTGAGGAAGGAACATAAGGACCTTCAGTTACAGTTTTGAGCATCACATCATCTAGGCTTGACATATAAAGAAGAACTCTACTCTTCCAGAGAGAAAAGTTTTCTCCATCAAAAGTTGGACACCTAGTGAGTGAGCCATTATTTGAAGAACCATTTGAAGCAGCAACCGGAGTGGCCATTTGGTAGTGTGGGGTAGAATCAGTTGAAGAGTAAGCAAAACAGATCTTAGATATGAGTTATCTAGCCTGCTCTGATACTAAGTGTTGGTTCCGATAAGATACAACAACAACAAATGTTTGTATAAGGGGGGGTTGAATACAAAGTTTAGCAATTTAAAATTTAAGAGACACACGGTTTACTTTCATATAATTCTTATTGATTTGAATCAAGAATTACATGAACTAGATGTGGAAAATCTAAGTTCAATAAAAGGTGGCAACTAAATTAGTCTAACACATAGACTAAGCTAATCTTAAACAACTTATGTCTAAGATGTTCAACACATGAACAAGTTTGTTATACTGAAAGTAAAATGCTAACTCTTCTAATTCTCAACAAATGAGATTTCAGTATTCACCTATCTATTCGTATCTTTAGCATGTTTCCATGCATGAGTATATATAAGCAAGGGTGTACGGGTTTATGAAGAGGAGAAAGAGACAAAGGTACTTGGTTTAATAATATTATAATAGATAAAGTTAGTGGGTGAAAAGTAAGTTAACTTTATACACAAATTGTGTAAAGTGAACATACTTTTCAGTAATGAGTGTACCCACTATCTATTATTATATTGTTAAAGTACTACCTTTATATCTTGGAAAAGTAAACTTCTCCTTTCACGCTTGTGCTTTAATCAACACCATGCTTTCTGAAGATTTAACTTAACCAAGTATAGAGTTGCCAGCCATACTTAGTTGTTGAAGCATATCTTTGAGATCTTCTCTTCTAAAGTATCTTTCTCCTTTTCCAGAGGTTAAAGATCTATCCTTTTTGTTTCTTTGCTGAAACAAAAAGTGCTAAGTACTTTTACAAAGAAAGATCTAAGGCATAATAGAACAACACATGTTCTGCCTTTGACTTAAGAAAATATTACACTGAAAAGCTATTAGCTGATTAACGACTCAGCTAACAGACACTGAACGGCTAACATAATTTTGCTCAGCTAATGACAATTGTAAAAGACTCAGCTGACTAGATTTGCTCAGCTGATCAGACTAATCAGCTAATCAATATAATTAGGTTGCAGCTAATAAGCTAATCAAAACAAACTCTCAGCTGATCCCAAGGGCTCAGCTAATCATTTGAGTATGATCAGCTTACTGAGACAAGAATGAGTAACTGTAGAATACCTTATCTGACATGTGGGAGGCATCAGCTGACAAAAGAGATACTGTCAGCTGATCCTTGACTGCTCAGCTGATCCTTGAGGAACCCTTAGCTGATGGTTTGTACTATCAGCTGATGGTTTGTACTATCAGTTGATGCTTTGTAGATGCATAGTTGATGCTTCTTGACTTGTCTTTTCTTCTCAGCTGAGCGTCCTTAAGCTGATCCTTTGGCTGATACTCAGTGTTCAGCTGACACTATGATTCGTCAGCTGACATTTCTTACTTAGAAATTCTTTAAGTCTAATATGAAAAACAACACATGTTTTTCATCAATCTAAGTCCAAAACTGAATATATGGTTTTGTTAACATCAAATCCTATTTTACTTAATAGACATGTTTGATTTAGGTTTGTTATTGCTATCTCCCCAACAATGAGGTCAACAGGGGAACCGTAAGAATGAGGGGAATCATTAGAATGAACACATATATATACATGATGTCAACAGGAGAATTGTAAGATGAACACATATTTGAAATACCAGAAAACACATTAAACAGGGGAAGCGTAACAATGAAATATACATACCTTAGGAACCTTTGAAAATACAAAGAGATAATATACGGCTGCTACTGGGAATCAAACTGAAAATCGTGATGTAGGGCTCCTTTGTTTGCAAAATAAGAATAAACGGCTGATGTAGGGTTTACAAAAAGCTATATGCAGTTGATTGAAAAGACACTTCACATATCGATATACGTACCTTAACGAAACGTGCTGTAGTGCTGGATTCGAATAACAATCTGGTTCTTGTAGGGATTCAACAGAAAAAACGAGAGGAGAGGAAGCGTCGATTCATTGTTAGGCGTGGAATACGAAAACCGATAGATAGGAACGTGAGGGCAATAGCGTCATATGTACATATCTGAATGATTCGGAGAGACTTTTGGATCAGAATCGGTCAGAGCATTAATTCCATTCAGAGCGTTGTTTTTTGTTGGCCCAAACACGCTGAATCAGACAGAATCTCTCGTTAAGTGTTGAATGGCACCATTAAGTGCCAAACAAACACACCCTTAGGGTAAATTACACCAATGGTCCTTGTGGTTTGCTCCAAATTGCACCAATGGTCCCTATAGTTCATTAATTACACCAGACGTCGTCCCTGAGGTTTACATTTTATCACGCCCATGGTCCCTGGCCCAAGTGAAATGACTAAACTACCCTTTTATTTTTAAATTAAACTTTTCTTTTACATTTTTATTCCTTTTTTAATTAATAAATAATTATTTACTTATTATTATAATTATTATATAACTAAAAACCCATAACCCCACCTTCCCCCCAATCTCTCCCGTCTCTCACTCCACCCCCTGCCACCGCCTTCGCCGGAGCACCACCCACATCTCTCTCTGCTCTCTCACTTCGTCTCTCTCTACGCCACCCCTACCACCGCCTTTCGCCGGAGCACTACCCACATCTCTCTCTGCTCTCACTTCGTCTCTCTCTACGCCACCCCCTGCCACCGCCTCTCGCCGGAGCACCACCCACAATCTTCTATGCTCTCTCACTCCGTCTCTCTCTCGCCGTAGAAGAGTCGCACCGCCGGCCAACAACCATTGGGAGAACCCCTGCAGCTCTCGCAAATCGATGGTGATGGTGTGTTTAGGTTTTTTCAATACAGATCTGGGTGTGTGTGTGTGTGTTACAAATCGATGGTGATGATGTGTGTGGGTTTAGGTTTGTTCAAGACAGATCTGGGTATGTGTGTTACAAATCGATGGTGATGGTGTGTGTGGGTTTAGGGTTTGTTCTTGTTTATGGTTTGGTTAGGGTTTGATTTTGTGTGTTCTTTACATATTTGGGCGTTTTCTTGGATGATGGTTATTACGAACTAGGGCGGTGGTGGTTGTTACGAACTACGCCGGTGGAGGTGGAGGTTCTTGGACTTGGTGGATGCCAGTGGTGTGTGTGTGTTTTTTGTTCATTGTTCTTGTTTACAGATCTGGGTTGAATGTTCTTGATGAAGATGGTGGTGGGATGATGATGGCCATGGTGGTGGGATGATGATGGCCATGGTGGTGGGCTTGATTAGGGTTTGGTAAGATGGTGACCGGCGGTGGTGGTGGTTACAACCTATGGCGAAGTTGCATTCGGCGGTGGTGGCCGGAGTTGAAGTGGTGGCCGGTGTTGGTGACCTACCGGTGGTGGTGACTCAATCGACGAGGAGGGTGAAGGGGATGGGGTTTTTGTTTGTTTGTTTGTTTTTATTATTATTAATATATTATTTTTAAATATTAAAAGTATTTAATATCAATTTAAAATCAAGAAAAACAATTAAAAAAAGGGTTAGGGGTAGTTTAGTCATTTCACTTGTGCCAGGGACCATGGGAGTGACAAAATGTAAACCTCATGGACGTCTGGTGTAATTAATGAACCATAGGGACCATTGGTGCAATTTAGGGCAAACCACAGGGATCATTGGTGTAATTTACTCAAATCTAAAAAATTGGAGAGAGAGTGTGTGATACGATAAAGAAGGAAAGAATATGATTTATTTGCTAAAAAGTCTCTTTTACCCTTTCATCAATTTAATTTGTATCCTTTAATGTTGATTTATTTACAAAATTACCATACTCAATCTTAACCATTAATTAGTTAATCGTAGAGTCTAAAATACTTCTCGCACTTCTCGCAATAAAACCACTTCTCACATGAACCTCCCTCTATATATATATAATTAACAATATATATTTATTAACTAATAAATATATATTTTCTTGTCAATTAAATAACTTGGTAATTTCTCCCCTTCGTAAGTTAAAACCGTAACTTACAATTCTTGATTTATAACTAACTAGTTATAAATTCGTTCTTTCGAGTGTTGTTGCATTACTTCTCGGATATAGGCCCTCACAAGTGTGACCCTTGAGTGCCTAATGACGTTGGACGTGGTATCAGGATTCACTGACTATGCACATAAAACTAACAATATGGAATATGGTAAAGATTCAGATGGGTCACCAGCAAGTATGCTAATTTTTTATGATGATAATAGTGTTCCTGCTTTTAAGGATGATAGTCCTTAATCTGAGTGGCAACTCCAGATGGGAGGAATTGGACAAGCGTATTAATAGAAAGAATTGTCCTTCAAGCTCTGAGTATGCTTCTAAGCAGAGAGATTATTTTGATAGGAAGTGTGAAAAGAAGATGGAGGACCTTGATGATTCAGAGGAGGATGTAGATTGAGATCATTGTGGTGCAACCCTGTATATGTAGAATAATGTTGAGTAGGTTCGTGATGTTTAGGGCTTTCTAATTCTCATTGTATAGATTTATTTAGCCCTGTTTATTTTTATTTTGATGTATTATACCTAGTACTTTCTAGTTTTGGCTAGGTAATGTTAGGATGGTTATTTCCCTTTGTGCTACTTTAGCTCCCTAAGTCTATACACTAGGGTGCTAAAGTAGGTTTGTACTGTATTCTTTTATTCTTTCATTAATAAATTTTTCCATGATGGAGAGACCTATTAACAAAAAAAAACCTAAAATCTAAACCCTACATTCGGTTCTTGATTTGAAAAAGAGAGATTTTATCGAGTCGGAGAAAGCATCAGGGCTTCATTTACAATCATGTTAAAGATTCACCCAATGGTTTTTCAAAGGAATAATCACACAGTTGAAAGCAAATCAACAAAGACTTGAAGAACAAAAAGATGAAGAAATTCAACGTCTGAAGCTACAGCTCTAGCTGGCTAATAAAAAAAAGACTGTGTGGGTCAAACTTTCAAAGACTTCGTCAGGAACAACTTGTTTGTTGATACATCATGCGGATGCTCCAATGTCTATGATTGCAGAAGTCTTGAATATTGGACAATAGAGGATGTAGAATTCGACACACATTGTAAAGCCTGTTTGTAACTTTTCGGATTTTTGGAGTTGATGTTGTGTTTTTTAACGAATGGACTTCAGTTTGAGTGAAGGTCTCAAAGGGTTTCGCTGTTTGAAGACTTACTAAGATTGGGAATTCTTCTTCTTCTTTGTAGATATGGAAGGATAGAGGTTTGCATATGACTGTATGTGTACGAGTGTATGCTAAGGGGATGGGAAGGATGAATGTCGTTAATAATTAGATTTGAAACTTCATTCGCATTTTTTGTTTCATTAAAAATTAACCTATTATAAAGGATCCAAAGGTTAAATGACAGTCTGCAATATATTAGTTTATTAAGATTAAGATACTGTGGACCTTAAGTATTTAATATGGGGATGATTTATTTTAACTTAGATCTAATGGCTATAACTTCAATTTGACATTCTCTCCCCTTACCATCACAATAGATAACATGAGATGGCACTTGAAGGGAAAAACAAGTTTCTTGCGCTAGTTTGTATATATCTACCGTACAATGCAAAACCATAGACGAGTATGTTTTTATTTCTTAATTTTTCAAGCCTTTCAATGGGCAAGGCCTGCAGCGACGTAGTTGTTTCAAATTTGAATGAACATACTTGCTTGCATGTTTCAAGTAATAAAAAAGTTACTAACATTTGAGACATCAATAACTCCTATTGCACAAAATTATGTAGAAATGTGTTTATAAGCACGTTACCGTCCATTATTCAAGTATAGAGTTGCCAGCCATACTTAGTTGTTGAAGCATATCTTCGAGATCTTCTCTTCTAAAGTATCTTTCTCCTTTTCCAGAGGTTAAAGATCTATCCTTTTTGTTTCTTTGCAGAAACAAAAAGTGCTAAGTACTTTTACAAAGAAAGATCTAAGGCATAATAGAACAACACATGTTCTGCCTTTGACTTAAGAAAATATTACACTGAAAAGCTATTAGCTTATTAACGACTCAGCTAACAGACACTGAATGGCTAACATAATTTTGCTCAGCTAATGACAATTGTAAAAGACTCAGCTGACTAGATTTGCTCAGCTGATCAGACTGATCAACTACTCAATATAATTAGGTTGCAGCTAATAAGTTAATCAAAACAAACTCTCGGCTGATCCCAAGGGCTCAGCTAATCATTTGAGTATGATCAGCTTACTGAGGCAAGAATGAATAAGTGTAGAATACCTTATCTGACATGTGGGAGGCATCAGTTGACAAAACAGATACTGTCAGCTGATCCTTGACTGCTCATCTGATCCTTGAGGAACCCTCAGCTGATGGTTTGTACTATCAGGTGAGGCTTTGTAGATGCATAGTTGATGCTTCTTGACTTGTCTTTTCTTCTCAGCTGATTTTCCTTAAGCTGGTCCTTTGGCTGATACTCAGTGTTCAGCTGACACTATGATTCGTCAGCTGACATTTCTTACTTAGAAATTCTTTAAGTCTAATATGAAAAACAATACATGTTTTTCATCAATCTAAGTCCAAAACTGAATATATGGTTGTGTTAACATCAAATCCTATTTTACATAATAGACAGGTTTGATTTAGGTTTGATATTGCTATCTCCCCAACAATCTCCCCCTATTTGATGATGACAAAACCTTATCTGTTTAAGAAGAATCAGTTTGACTCGGATTTGTAAAGATAAAACTTTTAAGTGCATTTTGGTTACCTAGCTATCTGTTTTTGGTAACTCTTTAATATGTGTTCCCTGATATTCTGTTTTTGGGAATCTTTTCATTTATGAAGTACCATGTTCTGTTTTTGTGGTATCTTTAATCCTTTTTCTGTTTTTAGGATTTTTATATTTTCTTTATTTACACTATGTGAGCTATTTACTAAGAGTCATCTATACTAGCATTTTAGCTAAGTAGTCCATGATCAAAATTTCAAGCTTGATTACAAAACAAAGTATTTACATCAGAGTTTGTACAATGTAATCTGACTAAAAGTTAAACTAAGCACAAAAGTTAAACTATTCTAGGAATTGAAAAATACAACTAGTCTAGTTATGAAGTATGGTATTCATTCCCACCAGGGTTCTTCTTTGACTTCAAGAGTTCTGATCTGTGGATTTTCAGCTAGAAGTTGATCAGCTCTTGATCTTATCAATTGCTCAAAGTGCTCATTTCCTGTCAAGTCTCTAGTAGCTATTACAACATGAAATATCAGTTCTTTTTTAGCTTTCCCTATCTCAGATTCTTTCAGAAATCTCCAATTGCCAGCACTGTTCATGAAGAACATTCCTCTTTCAGGTTTAGTTATATACCTGAACATTTCAGGATGTGTATTGGGAGGAAGAGCAGTATTCAGATTCTCATAAGCAGGAAGATAGGGATGATCAGGATTGAGAATGATTTGTTCAGCAGCAACAAAGGCTTTAGAAGTCTTCTTGAAGGCATCCTCAATTGCTTGAACATGAGCAACAAATTGATCATGAGTGAATAGTCTGTTGTATACTGACATTCTGATCCAGTATTCAAATTTAGCAATGAACCTCTAGACTATCTCACTCATGGACTTAAGGAGATGGTACAGGATCTCAATCATCTCAAAGAAGGAGAGTAGTTTGCAGTGATGTAGATAAGTATCTTCATAAGTTTTTCTTTCATCTCTTCTCACTACTCTGAGATAAGGACCTTCATCTGTACCTCTGTAAGGAGTAACCCTTGAAATGATGTCTGCACATCTTCTGTTTACCAAGTTTTCTTTATTTTCCAAGAACTCCTTGGATTGCCTTTCAGTTTGCTGAGCAGTGCTTCCAAAGTTGAAGTTGAGCAATGCTTGAATGGCTTCCTTGTGAGTCTTTCCTCTTTTGAGAGCGTTCTTGGTAGAAGGGTCACTCTGCAGTGGTGCTTGTTGTTCTTGAGGAGCTTGAGATGACAGTAAGATCATTTCTTCTTCTTGTATTTCCCTTATCTCATCATCTATAACACCAATTGCAGCAGCAAGATCCTCAGTAACAGTGAAGTCCTCCTGGTGCCTTTTCCTGGCTTCTATGACTTCTTCAATTGTTTTGCCCAGGGCAGCAGCCAGATCACTGAACTCTTTGAGGTTTTCCTCATTTTTCTGTAATTTTTCCTCTCTCTTTTCTTCCTCTTCAATCTCCTCAGCTGACATTATCTTCTTTCCTTTTCTTCTTGAGCTGCTAGGAGTTGGTTGACTTGATTGTAATGGAGAGGAAGTTTGGACTGGTGGAGCTTGAGTAGAGAGACTCTGCTTTTTCAAGTTGAGCAGAGAGGACAGAGGCATCCTATCTTCATCATCATCATTATCAGAATCTTCTGATGGCACATTGATTGGTGCACAAGATTCATCTTGTCTTGGCTTTTTAGCACTCTTCCTTCTAGCCATTTGTTTGAATATTATTTTTGGCCTCTGCTCATCTTGAGTAGGTTGCTCCTTCTCAGATAAATTCTCCCCCTCAACATTTGATTTTCTTTGAGTTTCTATTTCATTGGGGGCGGATGCATCCTTTGCTTGCATAGCTTGAACCTCGGCTGTATATGCATCAACAGCTGCTCTGATTGTTTCTGGTGAAGGTTCTCTAACTGACTTCTCCCCCTTTTTGTCATCAGCAAATGAAAAAGGAAAGTTGTCATATGGCTTGGCAACAGAAGGCGGGATAAAAGAATAAGTAGATGGAGAAGGAATGGAGGTAGAGGGAGGGATAGTTGAAGTTGAAGGAGAGGTAGTGGGGATAGGAGGTTGGTTGAAGGATGGAGGTCTCCTCAGGCTTAGGATAGCATCAGTGATATTGGTGAATTCCTTAAGGGTTTCACTGTGCTTTTGGATGGAGTAGTTGTTTAAGTGTTTGAGGTCAGTAGTTATGGTTTGGAGAAGAGAAGGGACTCTAAGAAGAGAGTCAGGTATGGTTACAGAAATGTTGGGAGGGGAAGGTCTTAAGGTGTGGAGTTGGGAAAGAAGATTAGAGATGGTTTGGTTTAAGGAAGAAATGATATGGTTGGAAATGGGAGGTGAAGGAGTGGGTGCAGGGTGAGAAGTTTGGGATAAGAGTTGATCCAATTTATGAAGAATGGGTGACAGATCAACTGGGTAGGGGTGGGTTTGGATTGGGATTGGGTAGCTTTTAGTGACTCAACCTCTTGGGTTAGATGAGAGATTTGAGTTTCTGTTTGGGTTTGAAAAGAGGTAAAGGAGGCTTGAAGGCTATCCATCTTTTGAGAGATAGATAGGAGGGTTTGAAGTATTTGGGGGGAGGGTTCAGAAGAGATAGAGGGAAAGGGTTGAATGGGAGTTGATTGAGAGATTGTGCTTAGAACAGGAATAGATTGAGGTCCCTCACTTAGACCTTGGTGTATAGGCCTAAGATCACTGTGAGCAGAAATTGTACCCTGTACCAATGGTTGGTTTATACCACTGATATTGACAGGCAGTGCAATAGTATGTGTTAGAAGTAAATCATACATAGGTGCAAGTCTGTGAGTGTGAGTGAGGGTTGCACTCATTGGGGTATCCCTTATTTCAGTAGTAAGTTGTTGTGAACTTACTAAGGGCATGGGTAGACTCAATGTGGGTGTAGACACAGTGTGACCTTGGGAGGAGGTCTGTCTTTCAATGGCATCACCCTGTTGGGAGGGTGATCCAGATTGCAGGAGTCCCATATTTACGAATGTGACCTTTTGTGAGGGCACATCCACTGGCAGTTAGGTTTAAGCAACATCCATAAGCTCCCCCTCAACATAAGAGGTAGCTATAGGAGTTGAGGTCAGAGGTGTAGATAACACTACCTCAGAGACTTGTGACAAAGGCACAAGCTCTTGTGACCTTGATTCAGTATGGGTGTAGGAGGGAGTAGAACTAGTGACTGTTGGGAGTACACTAGAGCTTGGCATTTGTGGGGGTGTTGCAACTGGAGTTGAGGATGGGTTCTCACAGGTTGGGATTACCAAATGAGTGTCCTCAGGGAGTGATAAAGGTATACCTGAGATGCGTTTTGCTTTGCTGATTTCTAAGAGCTCCACCAGCTTATCAGAGACCTCTTCAGCATCAGGGACTTCTTCGGCTTCACCACTTGGTGCTCTATGAACAGAGTCACTTGATCCTTGTTTTTTATCAGGATTGGGATATGCAACTGTGCCTCCAAGAGTCCTACTGGGAGAATCATTATCATATTCTTTTTCACTTTCATGAGTGCTTAGGTGCCCGGACGTCCTTGAAGTAGTTGAACTAGAGGGAAACATTTGTAATGGTATTCCATGTTGACTAGATGAAGTAGAACCAGAATGATAAGGCTCATCTCCCATGTAAAATCCACCAGTATCACCATCATGGCCATTACCACCATCACTATCATCATCACCATCACCATTATCAGCATCAGTACCATCACTTGAATCGTTACCTTTTACAGGTTCATCAACATTCACTTCATCTAAATTTCCTCCTTCAAATATGGCTTCATCATGAGTGACAGATTGAGCCACTTCCTCAGTTATAACATCAGGGGACTCAGAATCATGAGCCACATTTTCCATAACAACATCCTCTCCATCATCAATTAACTCCTGCATCTCAGGAGTAATTGCAGGACCAGCTTCATCTCTTATCAAGTGAAACACTTTTTGACCCATCTGTGGGATTGGCATTGTGTTATGTGTAACATTCAGATGTGTATATGCCTCCCACTGCAAAGTTTGTAGAGCAATCAAACTAAGAAATCTGATATAAGGCACATGGGTCCTTGTTGTCTTTTTGACAGTTCCCAAAGTTATCTTATCCACCATCTCAGTAAAGATAATCTGACCAAAATCTACATTCCTTCCAGTCACCAGAGCATGAAGAACCATAAGCTCATTCTGATTCAGTAAATCATGGCTCCCTGATTTATGACCAAAACATCTAATGATGACACCAGCCAAGTACTTCCAGGGGTGACCTAAAAATGACAGCTTGTATCTACCATGAGAGATAGGTTCATTGTAGCCAATCAGTGGCAGAACCTCCAAGGTTTGTTCAGCAGTAGCAAAGGGTTGGAATGGTGCAAAGTTGGGTATGGATAATGCTTGTCTGAGGGTTTCAACAGAGATGACAATGGGTGTTTGGTTGTTTAAGATAGTGCAAGTAATGGTTTGATTGTTTGGATGGTATCTGGCAGTGTACCACATCTCCCCAATAATATTAGGGAAGATAAACAAAGGATGAGTTGAAAGGCAGGGAAACAGGGGATGTGCTTTAATGAAGTTAACAATGGGTTCAAATCCCTGATTTGCCTTGGATTGAGGTATGTCGGTGTTGATTATGATATTATTTGGGGAAATGGTGAAGAGAGAGTTAGGAGTAACATTCTCACCTGAAATAGCATTGGGAACCTCAGTAGGGTTGAACATCACCATTGTTGCAGAGCTTGAGAACACGACGATACAGTTACTTGAAAGTAGTCAAAGAGAAAGGTCTCGGAGAATGAGAGTTTTGAGTATTTTGAAAGCGTAAGAAATGAAAAACCGCTCAAAACATCTTTATATCTTTCTTGGAAATCTAATCTATCACAATATCTTTTTGAAAAAGTAACTGTCACATCTGCAAAAAGGTGATACACGGAATTGTTAATAAATACACAGACAACTAACAGACAATTAAATGAAATTAAATACCTAGTTAGCATATTAGCTACAAATGATAAATTAATAAAATAAGTGTGGGGACACAAGAATTTTAACTCTGAGAATCATCAGCTGACTGAATAAGGTGTCAGCTGATCCTTTTTGAGTCAAAAATAAGTGTCAGCTAATGAATGCACTTAGCTGAGCGTCTAAGTCTTAGCTGATGGTTGATCAGCTGAGGTCTAGTATCTGCTGATGATTGTCAGCTGACAAAATATCATTAGCTGATTCTCCATTAATAAGACAAAGAAGCTTAGATAAGTACTTCATTTTACACACGAACTGAATTATTTTCTCACACAAAATTAACTACCTAAGAAAGGGAAATGTTACAAATTTAACATGCCAAGTTTGGATATTAGGAAGTTGAACCGAGACTCATCCAAAGGTTTTGTAAAAAGATCAGCTAATTGAAAATCAGTACTTATATAATGCATTGAAACTTTCTTTTTCTGCACATTATCTCTAAGAAAATGATGTCTGATTTCAATATGCTTGGTCTTAGAATGCAAAACAGGATTGTTAGAGATAGAAATGGCACTAGTGTTGTCACCCAGAATTGGTGAGTTTCCAAACTGTATATCATAATCAAGTAGTTGGTTCTGCAGCCACAAAAGTTGAGCACAACAGCTTCCAGCAGCAATGTATTATGCTTCAGCTGTTGAAGTTGAAACTGAGTTCTATTTCTTGCTTGACCAGCAGACTAATCTTCCACCTAACAGTTGACAACCACCAGATGTACTTTTTCTGTCTAGTGTGTCTAACTAACTCAAAACCAGAATCTTTGGGATACCAAAGACCTAGATTAGGAGTTCCTTTGAGATACCTGAAAATCCTTTTAACTGCAGCTAAGTGAGATTCTTTGGGATCAGCTTGATATCTAGCACAGAGACATGTTGAAAACATAATATCTGGTCTACTTGCAGTGAGATATAAAAGAGACCCTATCATGCCTCTATAAGCTATAATGTTCATTGATTTACCATCAGTGTCCTTTCCAAGCTTTAAGGCAGTGGACATGGGTGTTTTCATTGAAGAACAATTTTCAAACTCAAATTTCTTAAGTAGATCATTTACATACTTTGTTTGATGAATGAAAATTCCATCAACCTCTTGCCTGATTTGAAGTCCAAGAAAATAGTTTAGTTCACCCATCATGCTCATCTGATAGTTATCAGACATGAGTTTAGAAAACTTTTTGCAAAGATCCAAATTTGTAGACCCAAATATTATATCATCTACATATATCTGTACAAGTATCACATCACCTTTTAATTTCCTTATAAACAAAGTGCTATCTATGCTTCCTCTTATAAAGCCTTTGTGAATTAGAAAAGAAGAGAGGGTATCATACCAGGCTCTTGGTGCTTGTTTTAGACCATACAAAGCTTTGTTTAAGAAGTATACATGGTCAGGTTTGCTGGCATCCTCAAAACCTGGGGGTTGTTTGACATACACCTCTTCCTTCAGTTCAACATTGAGGAAAGCACTCTTAACATCCATTTGGAAAACTTTAAAGTCTTTGAAGGCAGCATAAGCTAAAAACAGTCTTATGGCTTCAAGTCTTGCAACAGGGGCAAAGGTTTCATCATAATCAATACCTTCTTCTTGACAATACCCCTGTGCAACTAGCCTAGCTTTGTTTCTAATTATCAGCCATTGTTCATCCATTTTGTTTCTGAATACCCACTTAGTACCAATGACAGATTTATCCTTTGGTCTTGGTACCAAAGTCCATACATTGTTTCTTGTGAATTCTGCCAATTCTTCTTGCATGGCATTTATCCAATGAGGATCATTTAGAGCTTCCTCCACCTCTTTTGGTTCAATCATAGAAACAAAACCTGTGTATAAACAGAAATTACAAGCTTTTGATCTTGTTAGTATAGGTTCTTCTATGTTGCCATTGACCTGATCTTTAGGATGATCCCTGTGGTTCTTATAGGCATTTTGGATTCTGGGAGAGTTTGAAACAGTTTGGATTAAGGGAGTTGAAATTATTTTATTTGGGTCAGCTGATGAGACTTCTGGTTGATCAGCTGACAGAATTTCAGGAATGTTATCTAATGAAACTTCTACTGATGAAGGATTGCTTGATATGGAATTAGAGTCCATTGATGTTGAAACATGATTCCCATCATTCAGTAAAAGTATGGGTTGGTTTGAGGTAGGTTTAGCATTGGCTGGTTGTGCATTTGGAACAGTTTCATCTAGATCCTCTATATCAGCTGATGGGAGTGGATCAGCTGACACTGGAATGTTGTCTTCAGTACACAGCAGATCATTAAATTCCTCACCTGTAGATGGATTAGTAGAGCAGGAAGCAACAAAGTCATTTTCATTAAAACTTACATTGATTGATTCTTCTATGACTTTTTTTCTAAGGTTCTAGATTTTGTAGGCTTTGGAAATTACAGAATATCCCACAAACACACCTTCATCAGCTTTTGGTGCAAACTTCTGCAACTGATCTCTCTGATTCAGGATAAAACACTGACACCCAAAGATATGCAGAAAGCTGATGTTGGGCTTCCTTCCTTTGAGCACTTCATAGGGTGTCTTGTTGTGCCTCTTGATAACAAGGGATCTGTTCTGAGTGAAACATGCACAGCTGACATCTTCAGCCCACAGATTAAATCCTAACCCACTCTCATATAACATGGTTCTTGCAGCTTCTATTAATGTTATGTTTCTTCTTTCAGCTACACCATTCTGTTGTGGAGTTCTTGGAGTAGAGATGTTTTGAGATATTCCTTTATCATC
This sequence comes from Pulicaria dysenterica, assembly GCA_947179395.2. Lineage (NCBI taxonomy): Eukaryota > Viridiplantae > Streptophyta > Magnoliopsida > Asterales > Asteraceae > Pulicaria > Pulicaria dysenterica. Next base: position 105,340 of record OX359292.1, read on the forward strand.
ACAGAATCCTTCTAGAGTTTGATTTCTAAACTCTGTTCCATGATCACTTCTGAGCATCCTTACCAGATTTCCGTTTAGCACTTCCATCTTCTTTATGAAGCTTATTATTTCTTCAGCTTCCTCACTCTTTGCTTTTAGGAAGATGACCCAAGTGTACCTTGAGAATTCATCAACCATCACTAAAGCATACTTACTTCCACCAATACTAGCAGTAGCAACAGGACCAAATAGATCCATGTGCAAGATGTAGAAAGGTTCAGTAATAGAGAAGGCTTTCTTAGATGAAAAAGAAGTCTTGTGCTGCTTTCCCTTCTCACAGGCAGAACAAGGTTTAGGCTTTACATAAGTCAGTGAAGGTAGTCCTGACACTAGTTCACCCTTGCTCAGCTTGTTTATATTTTTGAAGTTTAAGTGAGAAAGCCTTTTGTGCCATAACCAGTTTGTGTCAGTTACAGATTTTATATACAAACAAGTTAACTTGGATGGATCACCAGAGGACATATCTAGAGTATATACGTCCTTGGTTCTTTTTGCACGAATTATTGTTTTACCTCCTTGATCTAAAATTGAACCACCTGTCTTTGTAAAGAGGACTTTATTATCACCATCACATAACTGACTTATGCTGATGAGATTGTACTTAAGCCCTTTAACATATGATACTTTGGATAAGGTTAAGTTCCCATTATGAAGTTCACCATAGCCTTTTGTTTGCCCACAATTGTTATCGCCAAAGGTCACTCTTGGACCCTTTTCCTTCTTGTAGTTACTTAACATAGCTTTACAACCTGTCATGGTCCTTGAACATCCACTGTCAAGATACCATGTATTAATGCCCTGAAAAGATTAGATTTAAAGAAGGTTAGTGAAACTTGGGTATCCACGACTAAGTGGACCCCTGTGGATTGCACCTAGCTATCCACTTCATATTAGGTTGTTTAAAAATGAGAGGAACAACTGTTTTATCAATATCAGTCCACTGTCTTGAGTTACCTTCAAGGGAACAATCACTTGCCTTATGTACTTTGCTCCCACATTTATAGCATTTTTTTATTTTTGGAGCCTTTGACATGTTTATTGATTGCTCAGGAGATGTCTTAACTATCTTCTGTGACTATGGGTCATCAGCTGACAGATTTCACCATTCATCTGTTGCAGCTGATTCTGTAAACTAATTAGGTCTTTGTTTACAGAAACCTTAGATTGATCCTTAGGAAAAAGGAATTTTTGATCAACCTTAGATGTGGCAGACTTGGACTTTACGTGACATTAAGTCCTTTTCTCATGGTTTCTTTTATTGAGAGAGTTTGAAGTGAAGCTGGATCACCTAAGCCGATTACAGAGGATCTTTGATCAGCTGACAGGCTATCAGCTGAGCAACTATCATATGTTCTCTGATCAGCTGATGAAGGATCATTAGCTAACGAAATGTCAGTAAGCTGAGCACTTATATTTAATGTATCAGCTTTCAAGGTTTGACAACATGATGTCTCTTTGGATTCAACAAATGATTTCATTCCTTTACTGGCTTCCTTTAACATTAAATTATTAGTACTTTTATTATCTGACAGAACAATAGAATTTTCAATAACTTTTGAAGTTGTTGAGTCCTTTAGCTGAGTACATTTACTTTTGACAAATCTGTTAGTGATAATACTTTTTCCTTTTACTATCTTTTGAAAAGTAAGAGTTAAAATATCAGCTTTTTCTAAAATATTAATGTTCTTACTAAAATCAATACAATTAGCAGCTTGGGAATAATTTCCACCAATAATAGCTTGAACTTGTTTAGGAATCTGCTCATTGACTCACTGAGTGGTCTTTTCAGCAGAACCACACCAAGATTTAACTATTTTTTGTAGGTCATTAAACTTTATAGTTGCTTCATTGGTTTCTTTTACCAAGATCTGATTAAGTATCTTTTGATTAGCTAAATTATCTTCTAGTTTTGTCATTAGTTTCAGTTTCTCATCTTTAAGACTTAACATCTCTTTTAGTGATTTTATTTCTATTTTTAGCTTCTTTTCTCTGTGAATATTTGACTGAAACTCAACACACAGATAATCAAACATAGTGTTTTTTTCATTATCTTCATAGTTAATAAATTTTCCAACCTGATACATAGAAGAGGGATCCCAGTCAGGAGAAGTACAAACTTTGGCAGCTTTCTTCATGTCATCATTAAAGGAACTTGTACTCCCAGTGTTGGCCATCAAGCTGAGTTGAGCAGAGAGGACCTCATCTTCATCACTTGAGAGATCTTCCTCAGCCCAATCTTCTTCTTCAGCCACCAACACACTACTCTGGGCCTTCTTCTTCTACTTGTCAAGGACAGCAGCAAGAAGCTTTTTGTACTTAGCTTCATAATCAATCTTGATGTCTGAGTTTGAGGAACCCTTGAAGCCTGTGCTTCCTATGGACTTATATTCACTGGCATAGTGACCAGTCTTGCCACAGGAAAAGCAACCTTCAGAAGCCTTTGATTTAAACTTGGCTTTTTCTCCCTTGAAAGGTTTCTTCTCAAACCTCTTGACACCCTTTCTTTTTAAGAAAGGTTTGAACCTTTTTACCAACATGGCAGCCTGCTCAACAGCAGCTTCAATGTTGTCCATGTTCTCCAGATCTTCATCCTCATTAGCCACCTGCTCTTCATCAGAAGTTTCCTCTTCTTCTTCCTCGTCACTTGATTCATCCACCACTGCTGCAAAACCCCTGGATCTTGTATCCTTGGACACAAAGGCTGTGGATGGAGCTTTTGCAGCCTCCTTCATATCCTTGGTAGAGAGTTTCCTTTGTTTTACTGATTGTTCATGATTCATGAGGTTTCCATATAAACCAACCAGTGTGAGACCCTTGATTTTCTCACCATGTTTAAGCACAGTGATGAAATGATCCCAAGATTCTGGGAGGGAGTCTAGAAACTTGTTTACAAGCTCCTTATTGCTCTTGGGAACATCTGCCCTTCTTAAGTCATTAATAAGGCAGTTGAACTTGGTGTATGTCTGAGTTAGACTTTCACCTTTATGAGAAAAGAAGAACTCATATTCTCTTACCAAAAGGAGTTTCTTATTTTCCTGCACTTCTTCAGTGCCTTCATAAGCAACAGTCAAAGTGTCTATCATCTCCTTTGCAGATTTGCAGTTGAGAACTTGATGATAGACATCATTTGGTAGTGCAGAGACTAAGGCTGTTCTTGCTTTAACATCAAGATTAACAAGCTTTTTGTCTTCATCAGACCATTGATTTATAGGCTTTATAATTAGTCTTTCAATAGCAGGAACTTCATCAGTGGCTTCAGTTACTTGAATAGTTGAGGAAGGAACATAAGGACCTTCAGTTACAGTTTTAAGCATCACATCATCTAGGCTTGACATATAAAGAAGAACTCTACTCTTCCAGAGAGAAAAGTTTTCTCCATCAAAAGTTGGACACCTAGTGAGTGAGCCATTATTTGAAGAACCATTTGAAGCAGCAACCGGAGTGGCCATTTGGTAGTGTGGGGTAGAATCAGTTGAAGAGTAAGCAAAACAGATCTTAGATATGAGTTATCTAGCCTGCTCTGATACCAGTTGTTGGTTCCGAAAAGATACAACAACAACAAATGTTTGTATAAGGGGGGGTTGAATACAAAGTTTAGCAATTTAAAATTTAAGAGACACACGGTTTACTTTCATATAATTCTTATTGATGTGAATCAAGAATTACATGAACTAGATGTGGAAAATCTAAGTTCAATAAAAGGTGGCAACTAAATTAGTCTAACACATAGACTAAGCTAATCTTAAACAACTTATGTCTAAGATGTTCAACACATGAACAAGTTTGTTATACTGAAAGTAAAATGCTAACTCTTCTAATTCTCAACAAATGAGATTTCAGTATTCAACTATCTATTCGTATCTTTAGCATGTTTCCATGCATGAGTATATATAAGCAAGGGTGTACGGGTTGATGAAGAGGAGAAAGAGACAAAGGTACTTGGTTTAATAATATTATAATAGATAAAGTTAGTGGGTGAAAAGTAAGTTAACTTTATACACAAATTGTGTAAAGTGAACATACTTTTCAGTAATGAGTGTACCCACTATCTATTATTATATTGTTAAAGTACTACCTTTATATCTTGGAAAAGTAAACTTCTCCTTTCACGCTTGTGCTTTAATCAACACCATGCTTTCTGAAGATTTAACTTAACCAAGTATAGAGTTGCCAGCCATACTTAGTTGTTGAAGCATATCTTCGAGATCTTCTCTTCTAAAGTATCTTTCTCCTTTTCCAGAGGTTAAAGATCTATCCTTTTTGCTTCTTTGCAGAAACAAAAAGTGCTAAGTACTTTTACAAAGAAAGATCTAAGGCATAATAGAACAACACATGTTCTGCCTTTGACTTAAGAAAATATTACACTGAAAAGCTATTAGCTGATTAACGACTCAGCTAACAGACACTGAACGGCTAACATAATTTTGCTCAGCTAATGACAATTGTAAAAGACTCAGCTGACTAGATTTGCTCAGCTGATCAGACTAATCAGCTAATCAATATAATTAGGTTGCAGCTAATAAGCTAATCAAAACAAACTCTCAGCTGATCCCAAGGGCTCAGCTAATCATTTGAGTATGATCAGCTTACTGAGACAAGAATGAGTAAGTGTAGAATACCTTATCTGACATGTGGGAGGCATCAGCTGACAAAAGAGATACTGTCAGCTGATCCTTGACTGCTCAGCTGATCCTTGAGGAACCCTCAGATGATGGTTTGTACTATCAGGTGAGGCTTTGTAGATGCATAGCTGATGCTTCTTGACTTGTCTTTTCTTCTCAGCTGATTTTTCTTAAGTTAGTGGCTGATACTCAGTGTTCAGCTGACACTATGATTCGTCAGCTAACATTTCTTACTTAGAAATTCTTTAAGTCTAATATGAAAAACAACACATGTTTTTCATCAATCTAAGTCCAAAACTGAATATATGGTTTTGTTAACATCAAATCCTATTTTACTTAATAGACAGGTTTGATTTAGGTTTGTTATTGCTATCTCCCCAACAATGAGGTCAACAGGGGAACCGTAAGAATGAGGGGAATCATTAGAATGAACACATATATATACATGATGTCAACAGGAGAATTATAAGATGAACACATATTTGAAATACCAGAAAACACATTAAACAGGGGAAGCGTAACAATGAAATATACATGCCTTAGGAACCTTTGAAAATACAAAGAGATAATATACGGCTGCTACTGGGAATCAAACTGAAAATCGTGATGTAGGGCTCCTTTGTTTGCAAAATAAGAATAAACGGCTGATGTAGGGTTTACAAAAAGCTATATGCAGTTGATTGAAAAGACACTTCACATATCGATATACGTACCTTAACGAAACGTGATGATTTTGTAGTGCTGGATTCGAATAATAATCTGGTTCTTGTAGGGATTCAACAGACAAAACGAGAGGAGAGGAAGCGTCGATTCATTGTTAGGCGTGGAATACGAAAACCGATAGATAGGAACGTGAGGGAAATAGCGTCATATGTACATATCTGAATGATTCGGAGAGACTTTTGGATCAGAATCGGTCAGAGCATTAATTCCATTCAGAGCGTTGTTTTTTGTTGGCCCAAACACGCTGAATCAGACAGAATCTCTCGTTAAGTGTTGAATGGCACCATTAAGTGCCAAACAAACACACCCTTAGGGTAAATTACACCAATGGTCCTTGTGGTTTGCTCCAAATTGCACCAATGGTCCCTATAGTTCATTAATTACACCAGACGTCGTCCCTGAGGTTTACATTTTATCACGCCCATGGTCCCTGGCCCAAGTGAAATGACTAAACTACCCTTTTATTTTTAAATTAAACTTTTCTTTTACATTTTTATTCCTTTTTTAATTAATAAATAATTATTTACTTATTATTATAATTATTATATAACTAAAAACCCATAACCCCACCTTCCCCCCAATCTCTCCCGTCTCTCACTCCACCCCCTGCCACCGCCTTCGCCGGAGCACCACCCATATCTCTCTCTGCTCTCTCACTTCGTCTCTCTCTACGCCACCCCTACCACCGCCTTTCGCCGGAGCACTACCCACATCTCTCTCTGCTATCACTTCGTCTCTCTCTACGCCACCCCCTGCCACCGCCTCTCGCCGGAGCACCACCCACAATCTTCTATGCTCTCTCACTCCGTCTCTCTCTCACCGTAGAAGAGTCGCACCGCCGGCCAACAACCATTGGGAGAACCCCTGGAGCTCTCGCAAATCGATGGTGATGGTGTGTTTAGGTTTTTTCAATACAGATCTGGGTGTGTGTGTGTGTGTTACAAATCGATGGTGATGATGTGTGTGGGTTTAGGTTTGTTCAACACAGATCTGGGTGTGTGTGTTACAAATCGATGGTGATGGTGTGTGTGGGTTTAGGGTTTGTTCTTGTTTAGGGTTTGGTTAGGGTTTGATTTTGTGTGTTCTTTACATATTTGGGCGTTTTCTTGGATGATGGTTATTACGAACTAGGGCGGTGGTGGTTGTTACGAACTACGCCGGTGGAGGTGGAGGTTCTTGGACTTGGTGGATGCCAGTGGTGTGTGTGTGTTTTTTGTTCATTGTTCTTGTTTACAGATCTGGGTTGAATGTTCTTGATGAAGATGGTGGTGGGATGATGATGGCCATGGTGGTGGGCTTGATTAGGGTTTGGTAAGATGGTGACCGGCGGTGGTGGTGGTTACAACCTATGGCGGAGTTGCAGCCGGCGGTGGTGGCCGAAGTTGAAGTGGTGGCCGGTGTTGGTGACCTACCGGTGGTGGTGACTCAATCGACGAGGAGGGTGAAGGGGATGGGGTTTTTGTTTGTTTGTTTGTTTTTATTATTATTAATATATTATTTTTAAATATTAAAAGTATTTAATATCAATTTAAAATCAAGAAAAACAATTAAAAAAAGGGTTAAGGGTAGTTTAGTCATTTCACTTGGGCCAGGGACCATGGGAGTGAGTAAATGTAAACCTCATGGACGTCTGGTGTAATTAATGAACCATAGGGACCATTGGTGCAATTTGGGGCAAACCACAGGGATCATTGGTGTAATTTACTCAAATCTAAAAAATTGGAGAGAGAGTGTGTGATACGATAAAGAAGGAAAGAATATGATTTATTTGCTAAAAAGTCTCTTTTACCCTTTCATCAATTTAATTTGTATCCTTTAATGTTGATTTATTTACAAAATTACCATACTCAATCTTAACCATTAATTAGTTAATCGTAGAGTCTAAAATACTTCTCGCACTTCTCGCAATAAAACCACTTCTCGCATGAACCTCCCTCTATATATATATAATTAACAATATATATTTATTAACTAATAAATATATATTTTCTTGTCAATTAAATAACTTGGTAATTTCTCCCCTTCGTAAGTTAAAACCGTAACTTACAATTCTTGATTTATAACTAACTAGTTATAAATTCGTTCTTTCGAGTGTTGTTGCATTACTTCTCGGATATAGGCCCTCACAAGTGTGACCCTTGAGTGCCTAATGACGTTGGACGTGGTATCAGGATTCACTGACTATGCACATAAAACTAACAATATGGAATATGGTAAAGATTCAGATGGGTCACCAGCAAGTATGCTAATTTTTTATGATGATAATAGTGTTCCTGCTTTTAAGGATGATAGTCCTTAATCTGAGTGGCAACTCCAGATGGGAGGAATTGGACAAGCGTATTAATAGAAAGAATTGTCCTTCAAGCTCTGAGTATGCTTCTAAGCAGAGAGATTATTTTGATAGGAAGTGTGAAAAAAAGATGGAGGACCTTGATGATTCAGAGGAGGATGTAGATTGAGATCATTGTGGTGCAACCCTGTATATGTAGAATGATGTTGAGTAGGTTCGTGATGTTTAGGGCTTTCTAATTCTCATTGTATAGATTTCTTTAGCCCTGTTTATTTTTATTTTGATGTATTATACCTAGTACTTTCTAGTTTTGGCTAGGTAATGTTAGGATGGTTATTTCCCTTTGTGCTACTTTAGCTCCCTAAGTCTATACACTAGGGTGCTAAAGTAGGTTTGTACTGTATTCTTTTATTCTTTCATTAATAAATTTTTCCATGATGGAGAGACCTATTAACAAAAAAAAACCTAAAATCTAAACCCTACATTCGGTTCTTGATTTGAAAAAGAGAGATTTTATCGAGTCGGAGAAAGCATCAGGGCTTCATTTACAATCATGTTAAAGATTCACCCAATGGTTTTTCAAAGGAATAATCACACAGTTGAAAGCAAATCAACAAAGACTTGAAGAACAAAAAGATGAAGAAATTCAACGTCTGAAGCTACAGCTCTAGCAGGCTAATAAAAAAAAGACTGTGTGGGTCAAACTTTCAAAGACTTCGTCAGGAACAACTTGTTTGTTGATACATCATGCGGATGCTCCAATGTCTATGATTGCAGAAGTCTTGAATATTGGACAATAGAGGATGTAGAATTCGACACACATTGTAAAGCCTGTTTGTAACTTTTCGGATTTTTGGAGTTGATGTTGTGTTTTTTAACGAATGGACTTCAGTTTGAGTGAAGGTCTCAAAGGGTTTCGCTGTTTGAAGACTTACTAAGATTGGGAATTCTTCTTCTTCTTTGTAGATATGGAAGGATAGAGGTTTGCATATGACTGTATGTGTACGAGTGTATGCTAAGGGGATGGGAAGGATGAATGTCGTTAATAATTAGATTTGAAACTTCATTCGCATTTTTTGTTTCATTAAAAACTAACCTATTATAAAGGATCCAAAGGTTAAATGACAGTCTGCAATATATTAGTTTATTAAGATTAAGATACTGTGGACCTTAAGTATTTAATATGGTGATGATTTATTTTAACTTAGATCTAATGGCTATAACTTCAATTTGACATTCTCTCCCCTTACCATCGCAATAGATAACATGAGATGGCACTTGAAGGGAAAAACAAGTTTCTTGCGCTAGTTTGTATATATCTACCGTACAATTTAGGGCACGAGTACGTTTTTATTTCTTAATTTTTCAAGCCTTTCAATGGGCAAGGCCTGGAGCGACGTGGTTGTTTCAAATTTGAATGAACATCCTTGCTTGCATGTTTCAAGTAATAAAAAAGTTACTAACATTTGAGACATCAATAACTCCTATTGCACAAAATTATGTAGAAATGTGTTTATAAGCACGTTACCGTCCATTATTCAAATACCTAAAAACAGTGTATGAATTATACATAAAAACACAGCAGTTTCCCTAAATAAATAATACATAAGAGTATTCATTTATGCTTCACGCTTGCTAACTCCTAATGATAATTAAGCAATATGAGACCTTTCAAAGAACATGTGACGATTATGGGATGTGAAGGACAGAGAATGGATCTTCTACTTTGTATAACAATGTTGGGAGCTAAGAAATTGTAATGCATACACCACTGCTGATGAATGTATAGGAGGGAAAATACTTCTCTAAAACTCTCTTATGTGGCTTCCTCTAAACCAGTGTCTTGCTTCTCATCATCATTTTCATTGTTTTGGGTGAGATCTTGCATTTCAAGCAGTTTTTCTTGCTCCTCTTCTAGGTTCTCCTCTTGTGCCTCTACTGGTGTGGCATTGGCAGGCATAGGCTTGTTGCTAGTAGATTGCTGGTACATGACCCCGCCAAACATACAAATCAGAAGCCCAATTGTTCCTACTAAAGACGAGTGTTTATCCCAAACCATCAAATTGATTACCACGGTTAACAATTTATTCACGATGCCAAGCACAGTGAAACCAGTGGCAGATATAGCCCTACGACAAGAGAATCCAAAGAAAGAAATTGCCAAACCAAACATACATGATAACCCCACAGGCAAAATCACCTCAAATGAGTTCCAATCTGACTCGTCTCTGATTCCATGTTTTATCTTCTTTAGCTCTCCCATTATTAAAAGTTCTAATGGAAAAAGTACTAGAGCTTCAAGATTATTGTACAACACGAGACCCCACGTGTTCAACCCAATTGTCATTACCACATGCTTTATGTAAACAAAATCTATGGACATGCTTATTAAGTAAGCTAAAGCCCAACTGTAGGCCATGAAAGTGAACTGGTAATCAGTAATGACATAGAGCACGCTACCACCAAATATAGTGCCAAGTGAAAGCCATGTCTTTAGTGAAGGCCATGGTTGGTGGAGATAGAGGGTTTCTCCTATGGCAACAAAAATTGGTACTGCAGAGCGAAACACAATAAAGGTGTCAACATTTGCATGAAGGAGAAGCTCACTGTTTGTGAAGAGGGATAGATAGAATATAACTGCTGCTGGAAGGAAACGCCACATTATCAGCAGATCTAAATGGTCATGTTCTAGAAGCTCAAAGTAACCAAAAAAGAGGACACCTGCTGCACTGGTCAAATATTGTAAAGCAGTCAAGGCTCCAGGGTAAGGGAATTTCATAATAGCCCATTTGTTGATGATGGAGAGTAGTGATGCTGATAAGCAGTATCCAGCAGCTATACCATACACTGAAGCTTGCTGAAGCAAACCACTATACCATTTTGATTTGGCTTTGATAGCAGCATGAGTGGAAACGGAACCATTTGGCTGATTTTCCACATCACTCAACATTTAACTCTGCAAGGAGATCAATTAATGATATTTGTTTTCAGACTTCAGTTGTTATATACAATGAACATGGGATAGAAAGATCGACAGGCATGCAACAGTCTCGTTTGCTACAGTACCTTTCCCTAGATTATAGAATTTAACCATCACTCTAACATATAGATTAAAATAATCAAGAGTCTTATTTTATCAGCATAGAAGATCTTCATCCTACATTTTCAACAATACTCCTAAGTACCAGATAGAGGTATTTATAACGCTCAATCTTAAAAGTGAATTACATTTGAACAAAACCACTATCGACTTACTAAGATTGGGAATTCTTCTTCTTCTTTGTAGATATGGAAGGATAGAGGTTTGCATATGATTGTATGTGTACGAGTGTATGCTAAGGGGATGGGAAGGATGAATGTCGTTAATAATTAGATTTGAAACTTCATTCGCATTTTTTGTTTCATTAAAAACTAACCTATTATAAAGGATCCAAAGGTTAAATGACAGTCTGCAATATATTAGTTTATTAAGATTAAGATACTGTGGACCTTAAGTATTTAATATGGGGATGATTTATTTTAACTTAGATCTAATGGCTATAACTTCAATTTGACATTCTCTCCCCTTACCATCGCAATAGATAACATGAGATGGCACTTGAAGGGAAAAACAAGTTTCTTGCGCTAGTTTGTATATATCTGCCGTACAATTTAAGACCATAGACGAGTATGTTTTTATTTCTTAATTTTTCAAGCCTTTCAATGGGCAAGGCCTGGAGCGACGTAGTTGTTTCAAATTTGAATGAACATACTTGCTTGCATGTTTCAAGTAATAAAAAATTTACTAACATTTGAGACATCAATAACTCCTATTGCACAAAATTATGTAGAAATGTGTTTATAAGCACGTTACCGTCCATTATTCAAGTATAGAGTTGCCAGCCATACTTAGTTGTTGAAGCATATCTTCGAGATCTTCTCTTCTAAAGTATCTTTCTCCTTTTCCAGAGGTTAAAGATCTATCCTTTTTGTTTCTTTGCAGAAACAAAAAGTGCTAAGTACTTTTACAAAGAAAGATCTAAGGCATAATAGAACAACACATGTTCTGCCATTGACTTAAGAAAATATTACACTGAAAAGCTATTAGCTGATTAACGACTCAGCTAACAGACACTAAATTTCCTCCCATGTAAAATCCACCAGTATCACCATCATGGCCATTACCACCATCACTATCATCATCACCATCACCATTATCAGCATCAGTACCATCACATGAATCGTTACCTTTTACAGGTTCATCAACATTCACTTCATCTAAATTTCCTCCTTCAAATATGGCTTCATCATGAGTGACAGATTGAGCCACTTCCTCAGTTATAACATCAGGGGACTCAGAATCATGAGCCACATTTTCCATAACAACATCCTCTCCATCATCAATTAACTCCTGCATCTCAGGAGTAATTGCAGGACCAGCTTCATCTCTTATCAAGTGAAACACTTTTTGACCCATCTGTGGGATTGGCATTGTGTTATGTGTAACATTCAGATGTGTATATGCCTCCCACTGCAAAGTTTGTAGAGCAATCAAACTAAGAAATCTGATATAAGGTACATGGGTCCTTGTTGTCTTTTTGACAGTTCCCAAAGTTATCTTATCCACCATCTCAGTAAAGATAATCTGAGCAAAATCTACATTCCTTCCAGTCACCAGAGCATGAAGAACCATAAGCTCATTCTGATTCAGTAAATCATGGCTCCCTGATTTATGACCAAAACATCTAATGATGACACCAGCCAAGTACTTCCAGGGGTGACCTAAAAATGACAGCTTGTATCTACCATGAGAGATAGGTTCATTGTAGCCAATCAGTGGCAGAACCTCCAAGGTTTGTTCAGCAGTAGCAAAGGGTTGGAATGGTGCAAAGTTGGGTATGGATAATGCTTGTCTGAGGGTTTCAACAGAGATGACAATGGGTGTTTGGTTGTTTAAGATAGTGCAAGTAATGGTTTGATTGTTTGGATGGTATCTGGCAGTGTACCACATCTCCCCAATAATATTAGGGAAGATAAACAAAGGATGAGTTGAAAGGCAGGGAAACAGGGGATGTGCTTTAATGAAGTTAACAATGGGTTCAAATCCCTGATTTGCCTTGGATTGAGGTATGTCGGTGTTGATTATGATATTATTTGGGGAAATGGTGAAGAGAGAGTTAGGAGTAACATTCTCACCTGAAATAGCATTGGGAACCTCAGTAGGGTTGAACATCACCATTGTTGCAGAGCTTGAGAACACGACGATACAGTTACTTGAAAGTAGTCAAAGAGAAAGGTCTCGGAGAATGAGAGTTTTGAGTATTTTGAAAGCGTAAGAAATGAAAAACCGCTCAAAACATCTTTATATCTTTCTTGGAAATCTAATCTATCACAATATCTTTTTGAAAAAGTAACTGTCACATCTGCAAAAAGGTGATACACGGAATTGTTAATAAATACACAGACAACTAACAGACAATTAAATGAAATTAAATACCTAGTTAGCATATTAGCTACAAATGATAAATTAATAAAATAAGTGTGGGGACACAAGAATTTTAACTCTGAGAATCATCAGCTGACTGAATAAGGTGTCAGCTGATCCTTTTTGAGTCAAAAATAAGTGTCAGCTAATGAATGCACTTAGCTGAGCGTCTAAGTCTTAGCTGATGGTTGATCAGCTGAGGTCTAGTATCTGCTGATGATTGTCAGCTGACAAAATATCATTAGCTGATTCTCCATTAATAAGACAAAGAAGCTTAGATAAGTACTTCATTTTACACACGAACTGAATTATTTTCTCACACAAAATTAACTACCTAAGAAAGGGAAATGTTACAAATTTAACATGCCAAGTTTGGATATTAGGAAGTTGAACCGAGACTCATCCAAAGGTTTTGTAAAAAGATCAGCTAATTGAAAATCAGTACTTATATAATGCATTGAAACTTTCTTTTTCTGCACATTATCTCTAAGAAAATGATGTCTGATTTCAATATGCTTGGTCTTAGAATGCAAAACAGGATTGTTAGAGATAGAAATGGCACTAGTGTTGTCACCCAGAATTGGTGAGTTTCCAAACTGTATATCATAATCAAGTAGTTGGTTCTGCAGCCACAAAAGTTGAGCACAACAGCTTCCAGCAGCAATGTATTATGCTTCAGCTGTTGAAGTTGAAACTGAGTTCTGTTTCTTGCTTGACCAGCAGACTAATCTTCCACCTAACAGTTGACAACCACCAGATGTACTTTTTCTGTCTAGTGTGTCTAACTAACTCAAAACCAGAATCTTTGGGATACCAAAGACCTAGATTAGGAGTTCCTTTGAGATACCTGAAAATCCTTTTAACTGCAGCTAAGTGAGATTCTTTGGGATCAGCTTGATATCTAGCACAGAGACATGTTGAAAACATAATATCTGGTCTACTTGCAGTGAGATATAAAAGAGACCCTATCATGCCTCTATAAGCTATAATGTTCATTGATTTACCATCAGTGTCCTTTCCAAGCTTTAAGGCAGTGGACATGGGTGTTTTCATTGAAGAACAATTTTCAAACTCAAATTTCTTAAGTAGATCATTTACATACTTTGTTTGATGAATGAAAATTCCATCAACCTCTTGCCTGATTTGAAGTCCAAGAAAATAGTTTAGTTCACCCATCATGCTCATCTGATAGTTATCAGACATGAGTTTAGAAAACTTTTTGCAAAGATCCAAATTTGTAGACCCAAATATTATATCATCTACATATATCTGTACAAGTATCACATCACCTTTTAATTTCCTTATAAACAAAGTGCTATCTATGCTTCCTCTTATAAAGCCTTTGTGAATTAGAAAAGAAGAGAGGGTATCATACCAGGCTCTTGGTGCTTGTTTTAGACCATACAAAGCTTTGTTTAAGAAGTATACATGGTCAGGTTTGCTGGCATCCTCAAAACCTGGAGGTTGTTTGACATACACCTCTTCCTTCAGTTCACCATTGAGGAAAGCACTCTTAACATCCATTTGGAAAACTTTAAAGTCTTTGAAGGCAGCATAAGCTAAAAACAGTCTTATAGCTTCAAGTCTTGCAACAGGGGGAAAGGTTTCATCATAATCAATACCTTCTTCTTGACAATACCGCTATGCAACTAGCCTAGCTTTGTTTCTTATGATCAGCCATTGTTCATCCATTTTGTTTCTGAATACCCACTTAGTACCAATGACAGATTTATCCTTTGGTCTTGGTACCAAAGTCCATACATTGTTTCTTGTGAATTCTGCCAATTCTTCTTGCATGGCATTTATCCAATGAGGATCATTTAGAGCTTCCTCCACCTTCTTTGGTTCAATCATAGAAACAAAACCTGTGTATAAACAGAAATTACAAGCTTTTGATCTTGTTAGTACAGGTTCTTCTATGTTGCCTATGACCTGATCTTTAGGATGATCCCTGTGGTTCTTATAGGCATTTTGGAATCTGGGAGAGTTTGAAACAGTTTGGATTAAAGGAGTTGAAATTCTTTTATTTGGGTCAGCTGATGAGACTTCTGGTTGATCAGCTGACAGAATTTCAGGAATGTTATCTAATGAAACTTCTACTGATGAAGGAATGCTTGATATAGAATTAGAGTCCATTGATGTTGAAACATGATTCCCATCATTCAGTAAAAGTATGGGTGTACGGGTTGATGAAGAGGAGAAAGAGACAAAGGTACTTGGTTTAATAATATTATAATAGATAAAGTTAGTGGGTGAAAAGTAAGTTAACTTTATACACAAATTGTGTAAAGTGAACATACTTTTCAGTAATGAGTGTACCCACTATCTATTATTATATTGTTAAAGTACTACCTTTATATCTTGGAAAAGTAAACTTCTCCTTTCACGCTTGTGCTTTAATCAACACCATGCTTTCTGAAGATTTAACTTAACCAAGTATAGAGTTGCCAGCCATACTTAGTTGTTGAAGCATATCTTCGAGATCTTCTCTTCTAAAGTATCTTTCTCCTTTTCCAAAGGTTAAAGATCTATCCTTTTTGTTTCTTTGCAGAAACAAAAACTGCTAAGTACTTTTACAAAGAAAGATCTAAGGCATAATAGAACAACACATGTTCTGCCTTTGACTTAAGAAAATATTACACTGAAAAGCTATTAGCTGATTAACGACTCAGCTAACAGACACTGAACGGCTAACATAATTTTGCTCAGCTAATGACAATTGTAAAAGACTCAGCTGACTAGATTTGCTCAGCTGATCAGACTAATCAGCTAATCAATATAATTAGGTTGCAGCTAATAAGCTAATCAAAACAAACTCTCAGCTGATCCCAAGGGCTCACCTAATCATTTGAGTATGATCAGCTTACTGAGACAAGAATGAGTAAGTGTAGAATACCTTATCTGACATGTGGGAGGCATCAGCTAACAAAAGAGATACTGTCAGCTGATCCTTGACTGCTCAGCTGATCCTTGAGGAACCCTTAGCTGATGGTTTGTACTATCAGCTGATGGTTTGTACTATCAGTTGATGCTTTGTAGATGCATAGTTGATGCTTCTTGACTTGTCTTTTCTTCTCAGCTGATCTTCCTTAAGCTGGTCCTTTGGCTGATACTCAGTGTTCAGCTGACACTATGATTCGTCAGCTGACATTTCTTACTTAGAAATTCTTTAAGTCTAATATGAAAAACAACACATGTTTTTCATCAATCTAAGTCCAAAACTGAATATATGGTTTTGTTAACATCAAATCCTATTTTACTTAATAGATAGGTTTGATTTAGGTTTGATATTGCTATCTCCCCAACAATGAGGTCAACAGGGGAACCGTAAGAATGAGGGGAATCATTAGAATGAACACAAATATAAACATGATGTCTACAGGAGAATTGTAAGATGAACACATATTTGAAATACCAGAAAACACATTAAACAGGGGAAGCGTAACAATGAAATATACATACCTTAGGAACCTTTGAAAATACAAAGAGATAATATACGGCTGCTACTGGGAATCAAACTGAAAATCGTGATGTAGGGCTCCTTTGTTTGCAAAATAGGAATAAACGGCTGATGTAGGGTTTACATAAAGCTATATGCAGTTGATTGAAAAGACACTTCACATATCGATATACGTACCTTAATGAAACGTGATGATTTTGTAGTGCTGGATTCGAATAACAATCTGGTTCTTGTAGGGATTCAACAGAAAAAACGAGAGGAGAGGAAGCGTCGATTCATTGTTAGGCGTGGAATAAGAAAACCGATAGATACGAACATGAGGGCAATAGCGTCTGTTAGTCTTGATTTGTTTACACTCCATCAGTACTGAAGTTTTCTAAGAAGATTTCAGCAAAAGATGATTTCTGAAGATTTGCCTCTCGTCTCAAATAAGGTTCATCTGAAGAGCTGAAAGTTTCATCTCTGAAACTTTCAGTTTATGACTACTGAAGTTTATCTTCAGCAGATGGTCCCCTCGGTGACGTCATCAGCTGTCTCTTTCAAGATGGTTATGCATGAGGAAATCTGTTACTTATCAATCTACAAGATTATGACGTGTGTCACTAGTTCAACGGTTAGGATTGATAAGGGAAATGTATAAATACTCTTCTCTTAATAGAGAAGAGTGTGCTTGCGAATTCTGTCTGTTCAGATATTGCAAGAGCTTTGTGCGTCTGTATTCTCTCAAGTCTGTTCTTAAGTGTTAGTTGAATTTAAGAAGTCTGTTCTTCTTAAATTCTAGTCTGTAAAGTTCGTTATATCAATATTAACAAACTTTAGACATTTCTTACTGTTCTTATAATTACTTTTTCCGCACTTAATATTTCCTTAAGTTAGTATTATTCATAATTTTGGGAACAACAATTGGTATCAGAGCAGGTTCAAATTCTTCTATAATTTGAGATCTGCCGAGATGTCTAAAGTTGATTATAATGACAATGGATCGTTCGGTAAACCACCAAAGTTCTCTTCTGAAAACTTTTCTAGCTGGAAGGGAAGAATGCTTCTCTATCTTGAAAATCTGGATACCATGTCTTTGTCTGTTCTAGAGAGCGGTCCTATCATTCCAAAGACCATCTCACTCATGAGTGATGAAGGTGAACTACTGGAATCTCTTCCAAAACCAAGAACCCTGTGGACTGATGAGGACAGAAGACAGGTAAATTTGGATGCTAAGCTGCGAAACAACATTGCCATCTCACTTCCAAATGATGTCTATCACACAATATCCTCTCTGAAAACTGCTAAGGATATGTGGGATGCTCTGTGTATAGCATATGAAGGAACTAAAGAAGTAAAAGAAAACAAGAAGACAAATGTCATCAGAAAGTATGAAAGCTTTTGTGCTAAGGATTCTGAGACTCTCACTGAAGTCTACACCAGATTCACTTGTTTACTGAATGATATGCTAGAAGCTGGTGTTGAAAGAGAGAAAATTCAGATTCTCAACAGATTCTTAGATACTCTTCCCAGTGAGTGGGATACTATGTGTTTAGTTCTCAGAACCAACAACAAGCTGAGAAAACTGGATATGAGGAAGCTGTATGGTATTTTGCTGAATGATGAGCAAACTAGAGCTCAGAAACTGGAGCTGAAGATATCAGCTAAAAAGAGCTTAGCTCTCGTGGCAGAAACTAAAGTGTCAACTCAGCAATCCTCTGATGATTCTGACACAGAGACAGAGAATGACTGGGAAGCTGCAGATGAAGAGGGTCATCCGGAGTTCAAGATTGAACGAGCTTTCATCATGAAGAACTTCAATAAGTTTTTAAAATTCAAGGCTAAAACCAATAATCCAGGGTCAGGAAGCTTCAAATCTACTGCTGATAAATCTAAAATGGAATGTTACAAGTGTGGTAGGCTTGGCCACTTTGCCGCAAATTGTGTTGTCAAGACTCCAACTAAGGGTTATCCGTCAAAGGCTGACAAGTACAAGTCCAAGTACAAAGCACTGAAGCTGAAAAATCAAAGCTCGTCTGAAAAGAAGAAAGAAAAGGCTATGAAAGCTGGAGAATTGAACTGGACTGATTCCGACACTTCTGATGATGATGAAGAATCTGAAAAAGCTATGTTCGCAGAAGAATTTTCAGGGTGTGCTCAGCCCGATATATGTCTGATGGCTACTGAAAGCCAGTTCAAGAAAGACCTAGCTACTGCTGAACGATTAAGTTCAGCTGAAGGCTGGAATTCCTCTATGATGTACAAGGTATCAAACTTTCAGAATTATGATTCAAATGAGAAAAATGATATGTTTGCTTACTTGGTGTCTGATTTAATTTCTACTCATAGTGAACAAAAAAAAATCAAGAAAATCTTTTCTGATCAACAGATCCTAATTCAGAAAACTGAAACTGAGAATGATACTCTTGTTCAAGAGTCCTGTGCCTTGAAATGTCATCTAGAATTATTAGCAAATGAACTAAAAATGGCTAAAACTGAGCTTTCTTTAACAAACGATAAACTCAAAGATCGTCAGTCCATCATTGATCTCTGGCTTAGTCCAAACAAACTTGCTTTTGAAAGTATCAATCATCAAATGATCATTTAGAGAGAAAGAGTTGGGTTAGGAAAAATCAAAGAAGCTGCCTCATTCAGCAAAAAGTGTAAAACTGTTGATGAAATGTTTTTCAGTGAGTTCACATGTGAAAACATAGGAAACTCAGATATGCTTTATAAAAGATTCACTAAGGCAGACAATAATGTTCCTGTATTCAATGAGGAGACAAATTCTGAAATCAGAAATATACAGTTACCCTCC
Source organism: Pulicaria dysenterica (assembly GCA_947179395.2). Lineage (NCBI taxonomy): Eukaryota > Viridiplantae > Streptophyta > Magnoliopsida > Asterales > Asteraceae > Pulicaria > Pulicaria dysenterica. The sequence goes on from OX359292.1 coordinate 124,735, forward strand.
GATAATTTTGAAAAACAGAATGATCTTCAGCAAGATTTTTCCAAATCCACTGAATCTGAACGGTCTGTGATCACTGAATCTGAATTGATTACTGAATCTGAACTTTCCAATTTCACTGAACCTAAACCCATAGCTTTGGTTAAAACTGAATCTCCTTTAGTTCACATCATCACTGAAAGTCTGAAAGCTGAGACTTCACTTGAATCTAACCATTCAAAACACAGTCAAAAGTTTAAAAGATCTGAAACACAGAGTACTCAATATGATAAACCAAAGTCAAAGAGGTTGAACAAATTTCAAAAATTTGAATCAACACTGAAGATCATGATGATTCAGTTAAAGGAATTAACGAGATCTAGTTCTCAAAAAGATAGTGCCAAACATCATAAGAATACCAAATGTACACGTAAGTGTTACAAATGTGGTATTAAAGGTCATGAAGCCAAATTATGTAATGCTCCTGTTGCTACTTGTAATACTTCCTCTGAGCCCATCAGCAGGTGGGTTCACAAATTGGTTTAACTCTTTGTTACTTTGTGCAGGAAAGTCAAGGAAATAATACCTGGTACCTTGACAGTGGATGCTCCCGACACATGACTGGGTGCAAATCGTTACTAACAAAAGTTACTCCAGTTGATGGTCCAAAAGTTATATTTGGTGGAGGAAAATGTGGAAAAACAGATGCATACGGTCAACTAAAGAAAGTCGTTATTCACATCAAAAATATCGCTCACGTTACTGGACTCAAGCATAATCTGATAAGCATAAGCCAGATGTGTGATGCGGATTATTCTGTTCTTTTCAAGAAATACAAGTGTTCTATCAGAAACAAAGAAGGCACTGAAGTCCTTCAAGCCAAGAGAATAGATAATATGTATGTTCTCGATTTTAATTCAGTCACTTCTCCCTCGGATGTATGCTTCATTTCTCAGTCTGTTAAAGAATTGCATTGGTTATGGCATAAAAGATTGTCCCATCTGAATTTCAAGAATATGATTACACTTGCACAAGGGCAGTTAGCAAAAGGATTGCCTAAGATTAATTATGTGAAAGACAAAGTTTGTCATGCTTGTGAAAAAGGAAAGCAAAAGAAGTCTATTCACAAATCAAAGTACTGTGATCAGATCAATCAAGCATTTCAACTGCTTCACATGGATCTTTTTGGTCCAGTCAGCACTCCAAGTCTCAGTAGTAAGAAATACACTCTTGTGATCGTGGATGAATATACATGTTTCACTTGGGTATTCTTTCTGTCTAAAAAGAGTGAAACAGCAGAGATCATAATTAGCTTTATCATCAGAATGAATCGTCAGTACGATACTCATGTTAAGCAGCTAAGAAGTGATCATGGTACTGAATTTAGAAATAGAACTCTTGAAGACTTTTGTGAAGAAAATGGAATTATTCTGAATTTTTCAGCTGCATACACACCTCAACAGAATGGAGTTGCTGAAAGGAAGAATCGTACACTAATCGAAGCTGCACGGACTATGCTTGCTGAAGCAAAGATATCATTACGTTTCTGGGCTGAGGCCATCAATACAGCATGTTATAGTCAAAACAGATCTCTGGTTGTCAAAAGGCTCTTGAAAACTCCTTATGAATTGCTGCACAACAAAATTCCAAATGTTGGTCATTTGATAATATTTGGCAGTACTTGTTTCATTCTGAATAGTAAAGATCATCCAAGTAAATTTGCTCCCAAGGCTGATGAAGGAATATTTCTTGGGTACTCCAGCATTTCAAAGGCATACAGAGTCTTCAATCTCAAAAGCAAAACAATCTTTGAGACAATGGATGTCACTTTTGATGAGTTAGATCATCAGTCAAGACACTTAGATCAAAATACTACTTCTTCAGAAAACTGGGATGAGTTGCTTTCCTCACCATTTGAAGATAGTTCAGTCGATCAGACACCAGAAACAGCATACGATAACTGTGATGATAACGGCATACCTCCTGCTTCTTCAACACCCATTTTCACAAATACTTCTTCAAAAATACTTCTTCAAAAATACCTATTCATGAACCTATTAATCACGAAATACCACTGATTGAACTTGAATTTCAGTCTCCTTCAATGACTGAAGTTTCTACTGATCCTTTTCTTGAAATAAACTCTTCTATTTCTAAAACTACAACTGAACCTCCTCCAGCTGACAATCCTTTACCTCCTAATAACAAGTGGACTAAAGCCCATCCTATCGATCAAGTCATTGGAGATCTAGATAAAGGGATTCGTACTAGAAGTTCTGTGTTTTTGCATGTTTGCTGAGTTCATTTCTCAAACTGAACCTAAGAAGGTTAATGATGCTTTAAAAGATGCACATTGGGTTTCAGCAATGCAAGAAGAACTGAATGAATTCACAAGGAATAAGGTATGGAATCGTGTACCACCTCCTACAAATCAATCTGTAATAGGAACCAAGTGGGTGTTCAGGAACAAGAAGGATGAATCAGGGGTAGTAATCCGAAATAAAGCCAGACTTGTTGCCAAGGGATACTGCCAGGAAGAAGGAATTGATTATGATGAAACATTTGCTCCTGTTGCAAGAATGGAAGCAGTTCGTATATTTCTTGCTTTTGCTGCTCATAAAGGATTCAAAGTTTATCAGATGGATGTCAAATGTGCTTTTCTCAATGGCAAACTGAAAGAAGAGGTATATGTTCAGCAACCTCCCGGTTTCGAAAATCCCAAATATCCAAATCATGTATACAAGCTAGACAAAGCACTGTATGGATTAAAACAAGCACCTCGAGCCTGGTATGATACTCTTTCAGCATATCTTCTTAAAAAGGGCTTCAAACGAGGTACAATTGATAAAACTCTCTTTCTTGGTCGTGAAAAAGGTGATTTGCTTCTTGTTCAAATATATGTTGATGACATAATTTTTGGGTCTACTAATGAAAATTTGTGTAAGGAATTTGAAAGAATCATGACCAAAAAGTTTCAAATGAGTATGATGGGTGAGCTAACTTACTTTTTAGGACATCAGATTAAGCAAACTGAAACTGGCATTTTTATCAATCAAGGTAAGTATATTTCTGAATTACTGAACAAGTTCAATTTCACTGAATGTTCAGTCATGAAAACACTCATAGCTCCCAAAACCAAGTTAACTGCTGATCTTGATGGAAAAGCAGTTGACTTGCCCACTTTTCGAGGAATGATTGGTTCTTTGCTTTATTTAACTGCTAGTAGACCTGATATCATGTTTTCTACATGCTTATGTGCCTGATTTCAAGCAAATCCAAAAAAATCTCATATGTCTGCCGTTTCAAGGATTTTCAGATACCTGAAGGGTAATCCTCATCTGGGTCTTTGGTATCCCAGAGACTCGGGTTTTGATCTAATGGGTTTTTCAGATTCTGATTACGCAGGTTGTCATTTGGACAGAAAGAGTACAACTGGTGGATGTCAGTTGCTTGGACGAAAATTAGTTAGCTGGCAAAGTAAGAAACAAAACTCCATTTCGTTATCTACCGCCGAAGCTGAATATATTTCAGCAGGGATTTGTTGTGCTCAAATCTTATGGATTCAGCATCAGCTTGCTGACTATGGTGTTTCGCTAGTCAAGACTCCCATCTACTGTGACAACACCAGTGCCATAGCCATCTCCAACAATCCTGTGCTTCATATGCGAACCAAGCATATCGATGTTCGTCATCATTTCATCAGAGATCATATTGATAAAAATAATATTGAGCTGTACTTTGTTCCGACTGAACACCAATTAGCTGATATCTTTACAAAAGCTTTGGATGAAGCACGATTCAAATTTCTTGTTTCTGAACTTGGCATGCTGAACTACTGACGGAAGAATAGTCAACTGAACTCCTCTACTGAAACATGGTCTACTGAAACCTAATCAACTGAACTTCTCATCTGAATGTCTTCAGCTGCAAGGTAAGTATTCTTTTTACCTTTTTAATAAAATATCTACTGGATTTGTAGTCGTTTGGTTAACTCAGTTTATCTTTATTTGGGGTAGCATTTATTACAGCCGTCATTTCATGTTCAGTATCCCTCCAAATAATGATTACTTCTTCTCTTTATTTATCCTTGCTTATCTCTTTATTAATCTACTCCACTTCATTCTCACTTCTTTCATCTTCTTCCCTCCCTTTTCTCTTTTCGTAATCTTCACTCATGGAACTTACATTCGTCGTTGTCAATCACCCTTTTCTGTACACCATCACCATACAGATCAACAATATTGGAGTTGGAGCAACAGTTCAAATCGCCATTAATCTTCTTGATTAACTAGCATTGGCGATCATCTTTTGGCATGGATGCATTTCTTGTTCATCTTTTTGCTTTAGCTTATTTTTTGTTGAATGCTCCACTGTCAATGTATTGTTTACTCTATCTTTAATGAATGCAGTTTCTATGAGTTGTTCCGTGTTCTTCGTTGCTTTCTTCATATTATTTTATTTAATAAGTCAATGTAATTCTTAGTTATTTTCACTTAATGTTGTTTCCCTGAAATACCCTGATTAACAGCCTTTCAGATAACAATTATTAACTGTTAATAAATAACAATTATAAACATATGCAATTTTTTTTAACTATAGTTAGTCTCTGCGGTTTCATCCAACGGTTGAATTTCAATTAAATTGAACCTAATTTTCAACTCACCGTTCTTTTCTCTTTTCTCTGTTAACCGCCCTCTACTTCTAAAACCTATATAACACTCTCTCATCTTCTTCATCCCTTTCTCTACTGTTTCTTCATCTTTGCGAATTACCTTTTCTTCTCTCAAATCATCATGTCTCACCCTGCATCCTTGTGTGTTCATCTCCCAGCCTCTGTTGTACCAATCATCTCCAATGATGACATTGTTTTCAAATCCAACAACATTTCAGTATCTCTCTCTCCTGTTTCTTCCAAATCTAAGTTCTTCAATCTCATAAACTTTCTTCGTCATTGCCCGATCAACTATGCTTTAACCGCCCAAATTCATGTTTGAAGAGCATCTTTGTGAATTTTGGATGACTGCTGCTGTTATCGATGAAACCTCTGAAAACCCCAAAATTGCTTTCACCTTGCTGAACGGCAAGCAAAAATGTCGTATTGATAAATACTTTCTTGCCAAAACCCTGCATCTACCCACTGATGATGAGTCTCCTTGTGATCCTTTCACAAAATCAGCAAAGGATCTTATTGTTGATTATCTGAGGCTGCCTGAAACTTCCTACATCAAAGGAAAAACCCTTGTCCGAAACAAACTCCCTACCATCTGGTGTAGTTTCTTCAGTATTCTCTCCTTCTGTATGACTGCTAAAACTGGGGGAATGGATCAAATCGCTGACAATGTGCTGAGTTTAGGTCATGCTTTGATGTATGATACAAAGGTCGACTATGCTGCTTTTGTCTTCAATCTTCTTCTCACCCAAGTCAAGATGAAAAAGAGAAATCTCCATATTCCTTTTCCTAGATTTCTATCCCTCCTGTTTCAACAACTGCTACGAAGCTCTCATTATACTTCAGCCACACATTCAGTTGAATTGTCTTCTCTGCCTCCCTCTGTCTGGACCAGTATTAACTCTGCTGATCCCATTCCACTTACTGAAGCCATGATGGTTTACGCTAGGATGGACCATTCTCCTGCTATTTCAGGTCGCCCATCTCCTACTGATACAACCCTTGATAAGCCTTTAGATTCAGAGACTACTGAAAAGCCTGCTGCTCCTTCAGTTACACCTTCACCTGCTCCAAAGAAAAGGAAACACCTGTTTCGCAAATCTTCTACTACACAAGGACAATCTGATCTCTGTCCTGTTATAAAGTCAAAGAAGCTGAAGTGTACAATTCCATCTTCTTCTTCTGCTTCCTCTGACTCAATCCCTACTGCTGCACCTACTGCTGTCTCCCAACGACATGTTCGTCCCAAAGACTTCTCTATTGGATGTTCAGCACCAACAACAACAGCCAAATTGATTATTTTGAATCCAATCTCCACTGTAAGTCCTCTTCCCCCTGCTCATATTGGTTCACTGGCATCACAGACCCTTAGTAATCTAGTCGACCCAACTAGTTTACTGGTCCACAAAATTGCTCATGATGTCTCGGTTCAACACAAGACCGAATCTGAAGCACCACCATTTCAGCCCACACAGAGTTCAGCAATCCCCATTGAACTTGGGTTTGCCTTTGCAACTCATGATACATTTGTCAACCCATTTGTTAAAGTTGCTAAATCACCTACTACCAATGACGAGTGTAAATCTCCTTCACACTCTGAGGCTCTCCGAACCAATGATGTTGAGACAATCACAACCTCGACTAAGGTTCTTACCACTTCTGTTGCAATTCAACCCCCTGCTTCAGATGTTACCACTACTGCTACAGTTTCAATACTACAAACTGAAATCACAGTTCAGCCACAATCCCTTGATGGTTCAGTATTCTGAACTGATCCTATGGATTTTGCCAATACATATGATCTCTCAGACCCCAAACAATCTGAGCCTGATGTATTCACCCTCCATGATGAATCAGCTAAACCATCTGATTCTGAGATACCTTTGGCTTATGATGGTTCAGATATCCCTGACACTGAAGTCGTTCCTTTCTCTACCACCTTGGCCACTGATGGTTCAGCTAACCCAACTGAATCTACGGCTATTTCTTTTGCTCATGAAGATGTAGTTATACACAAATCTACTACTGAAGCACAGCCTATTTTAGCCCCTGGTGATTCATTAAACCCAAATGTTTCTATGGCTAAATATGCCCCACCTCCACCCATAAATTTTAAAAATTTAAACAAAGAACAAGCTCTCATTTGGGATCCTGTTTCGGGTTTTGAGTACTCTGTCAACCTTCTTCCTCCCACTGCCAATCAATCTCGTCTTGATCAACTACTAGCTTCTGGGCAGGAATTCTCAACTGAACTTCAAACTCAGTTTCCATCTCTCCAACACATACTCTCTGCCAAATCAGTGACCGATCCTCTCGACGGTTCTGCAAAATCTGACTCTTCCTCCTCATCCACTAATCATGATTTTCTGGATGAAACTACCACCCCTTTGTCTCCTCCTATCTTTCGCTCACCAAATGAGGTTGATGATGACTCTATGTCTGTTCTCGATGCCTACTCAAAGCTTGATGATACCATTCGTCTTCTTCAGAGTCAAGTCACCAAGGAATTTCATAGGTTCCATGTTCAGCACATGTCAAATGTCAATTTTGCTGATAAAATTAAACTTCTTACTGCACTCTTGGTTGACTACATTTGTACTTTAAATAAGGAGTTTCAATTTCACAATCAACTCAGAGTAACTCTCTTCAAACAACTTCATGACTATATTGCTAATGGTAATAAACGTTACGAGGATGTGTTATCTCAGCTCTCCACCTCTCAGTCATCCCTCTCTGAGTCTTTTCTCAAATTTCAAACCACTTTTCTAAAGTCATTCTCTGACACTATCTCGCAACTACGTGACTCTCTGAACGCTTATCCATCCAAATGCTATCTTCAGTCCTATCACAAAAAGGTAATTCTGAAAGACATGCAACGTATGATGGTAGCCACACTGAACAAATACATTGTTCCAAGATTGCAAAGAATAGAAGCTGCTTCAGTCTCTTCCTCAGCTTCTAAGGGGGGAGAAATTTTTGAAATCTTCAATTGGGGCTAAAGCTATAAGAGCTCAGATCAAGAAACGAAAAACAGAGTCGTTACGAGATAAGTAAGAAATTCGTCAGCTGAGACAGACTATCGAGGAATACTCAGTGATTAGAGATCAAAATGAAAAAGAAAGGGAAGAGTTGAACAGATTGTTTGAGGAATCCCTTAGTGAACCTCGTGATGAAAGCAATACTAAATTCTCTAAAAGATCGTCTCCTGAACATGACTTTAATATGATGATTCGATCCTCTCCTCAGAAATTCTTTCAACCTGAAACAGCCCTGATAATACATCCCAATGCACCTCACACTGGTGGTAGTTCAGTCTCTGCATCTGAAACAATAATGAATGTTGATGTTCTTAGCCCAAATGAACTAACCTCCAACATTCTGAAACCAACATATTTAGATCAGATTCCGCTGATAATTCCCAAAACTGATTTCTCTTCAGTTATCAGTGAGAAAGCTACCTCACCTGTTAGAAATCCTGACAAAGGAAAGAGTGTTGCAGATGACACTGAAATGATGAAACCCAAGGCTATCGTCACTGAAAAACTATTGTTTGACAGTATGAAGGCAATCAGAAATCAGGTGTCCAACACAGGGGGAGGAAAGACTGAACATCAGGTTACTGAAGAAGAAGAAGCTGCTTCGTTTGGAATGACTGTGGAAGAGTTCAGAAGAGAAAAAGGGTTAGCTGAAGAAAGAGATAGACTCCAAAAGCTATCTGAAGCAGAAGCCTTGAAGACAGCTGAACTTGAAGCTGAACTGCAAAAGGAAAAGAAGAAAATGTCTCCTCAGTCTCTTCAGCTTGCTGTTGAACGAAGAGTTGAGGAAGAAAGAGTCAAAAAGGAGAAAGCTCAATTGGTCAGAGAGCAAAAGGAAAAAGAATGGTTTGAATCCAAAATGAACAGATTTGATCCTGATCCAATCACAGCAGTCAGGGTTACCAAAGACAAACGTGGAATCATAGTAGAGATTGCCAGAAACAAAAATCGCCTCAAGGTTCAGTATGTTTGCAATATCAATCTTACAAAATTCAGTTTGTCTGAATGGGTTGAAATTGGAAAGTGTCTGAACAAACTGAAACTAACTGAACTAGTTAGGACGGTTAAAAAAAGGCTTTCTTATTTGCAAGAGTCCTATGATAATCTGAAGAAACGTTTTCAACTTTCTAAGGGTAACTCTGAAAATCAAGAAAAGGATCAACCAATAAAGAAAAGAAGAAGAAAGTCTTCTAGGAAATCTGAAGAAGAGATCATAAAGCTTAGGGCCGCTGGTGTTCTTCCAAACTGTAGAAATATGGATTGTTCAATCCCTCCAGGCTTTGTATTCATTGATAGACAGGTCCTCGATAATCCTAGAGGATTTTTCTTTAAAGATGCTTATGAAAGACCTAGGTTTCAGAGAATATCTGAACTTGACTATGCTGATTGGATGCATCTGAAAGTCATTTCTTCCTACTTTGATTCAAGGGATCCTGAAACGGCTGACATTCGACTGAAGATTATCAAATTATTTGAAGACAAGAAGCCTAAAGATACGGAAACTGATATATGGGAAGAAAAGTTCAAAGTCATAGAAAACTCTCAAGTGCACAAACCTTCAAAAAGTTCTTAATCTTCTATGTACCTTATTTTTCTTGTTTTCTTTAACCTTGTAAATCTGGAAAATTCAAAAACATTGGAAAATGAAAAGAATCCAAAAACAGTCAGCATGGATCATGTACATATGAGTTTTGTTATGTAAATAGTTATATTTGTTTCTTCCTTGTAAATAATGATGGATTATAAACAAATAGGGGGAGATTGTTAGTCTTGATTTGTTTACACTCCATCAGTACTGAAGTTTTCTAAGAAGATTTCAGCAAAAGATGATTTCTGAAGATTTGCCTCTCGTCTCAAATAAGGTTCATCTGAAGAGCTGAAAGTTTCATCTCTGAAACTTTCAGTTTATGACTACTGAAGTTTATCTTCAGCAGATGGTCCCCTCGGTGACGTCATCAGCTGTCTCTTTCAAGATGGTTATGCATGAGGAAATCTGTTACTTATCAATCTACAAGATTATGACGTGTGTCACTAGTTCAACGGTTAGGATTGATGAGGGAAATGTATAAATACTCTTCTCTTAATAGAGAAGAGTGTGCTTGCGAATTCTGTCTGTTCAGATATTGCAAGAGCTTTGTGCGTCAGTATTCTCTCAAGTCTGTTCTTAAGTGTTAGTTGAATTTAAGAAGTCTGTTCTTCTTAAATTCTAGTCTGTAAAGTTCGTTATATCAATATTAACAAACTTTAGACATTTCTTACTGTTCTTATAATTACTTTTTCCGCACTTAATATTTCCTTAAGTTAGTATTATTCATAATTTTGGGAACAACAGCGTCATATGTACATATCTGAATGATTCGGAGAGACTTTTGGATCAGAATCGGTCAGAGCATTAATTCCATTCAGAGCGTTGTTTTTTGCTGGCCCAAACACGCTGAATCGGTCAGCATCTCTCGTTAAGTGTTGAACGGCACCATTAAGTGCCAAACAAACACACCCTTAGGGTAAATTACACCAATGGTCCTTGTGGTTTGCTCCAAATTGCACCAATGGTCCCTATAGTTCATTAATTACACCAGACGTCGTCCCTGAGGTTTACATTTTATCACGCCCATGGTCCCTGGCCCAAGTGAAATGACTAAACTACCCTTTTATTTTTAAATTAAACTTTTCTTTTACATTTTTATTCCTTTTTTAATTAATAAATAATTATTTACTTATTATTATAATTATTATTATAATTATTATTATAATTATTATATAATTAAAAACCCATAACCCCACCTTCCCCCCAATCTCTCCCGTCTCTCACTCCACCCCTTGCCACCGCCTTCGCCGGAGCACCACCCACATCTCTCTCTGCTCTCTCACTTCGTCTCTCTCTACGCCACCCCTACCACCGCCTTTCGCCGAAGCACTACCCACATCTCTCTCTGCTCTCACTTCGTCTCTCTCTACGCCACCCCCTGCCACCGCCTCTCGCCGGAGCACCACCCACAATCTTCTCTGCTCTCTCACTCCGTCTCTCTCTCGCCGTAGAAGAGTCGCACCGCCGGCCAACAACCATTAGGAGAACCCCTGCAGCTCTCGCAAATCGATGGTGATGGTGTGTTTAGGTTTTTTCAATACAGATCTAGGTGTGTGTGTGTGTGTGTGTTACAAATCGATGGTGATGATGTGTGTGGGTTTAGGTTTGTTCAACACAGATCTGGGTGTGTGTGTTACAAATCGATGGTGATGGTGTGTGTGGGTTTAGGGTTTGTTCTTGTTTAGGGTTTGGTTAGGGTTTGATTTTGTGTGTTCTTTACATATTTGGGCGTTTTCTTGGATGATGGTTATTACGAACTAGGGCGGTGGTGGTTGTTACGAACTACGCCGGTGGAGGTGGAGGTTCTTGGACTTGGTGGATGCCAGTGGTGTGTGTGTTTTTTTGTTCATTGTTCTTGTTTACAGATCTGGGTTGAATGTTCTTGATGAAGATGGTGGTGGGATGATGATGGCCATGGGGGTGGGATGATGATGGCCATGGTGGTGGGGCTTGATTAGGGTTTGGTAAGATGGTGACCGGCGGTGGTGGTGGTTACAACCTATGGCGGAGTTGCAGCCGGCGGTGGTGGCCGGAGTTGGTGACCTACCGGTGGTGGTGACTCAATCGACGGGGAGGGTGGAGGGGATGGGGTTTTTGTTTGTTTGTTTGTTTTTATTATTATTAATATATTATTTTTAAATATTAAAAGTATTTAATATCAATTTAAAATCAAGAAAAATAATTAAAAAAAGGGTTAGGGGTAGTTTAGTCATTTCACTTGGGCCAGGGACCATGGGAGTGACAAAATGTAAACCTCATGGACGTCTGGTGTAATTAATGAACCATAGGGACCATTGGTGCAATTTGGGGCAAACCACAGGGATCATTGGTGTAATTTACTCAAATCTAAAAAATTGGAGAGAGAGTGTGTGATACGATAAAGAAGGAAAGAATATGATTTATTTGCTAAAAAGTCTCTTTTACCCTTTCATCAATTTAATTTGTATCCTTTAATGTTGATTTATTTACAAAATTACCATACTCAATCTTAACCATTAATTAGTTAATCGTTGAGTCTAAAATACTTCTCGCACTTCTCGCAATAAAACCACTTCTCGCATGAACCTCCCTCTCTATATATATAATTAACAATATATATTTATTAACTAATAAATATATATTTTCTTGTCAATAAAATAATTGGTAATTTCTCCCCTTCGTAAGTTAAAACCGTAACTTACAATTCTTGATTTATAACTAACTAGTTATAAATTCGTTCTTTCGAGTGTTGTTGCATTACTTCTCGGATATAGGCCCTCACAAGTGTGACCCTTGAATGCCTAATGACGTTGGACGTGGTATCAGGATTCACTGACTATGCACATAAAACTAACAATATGGAATATGGTAAAGATTCAGATGGGTCACCAGCAAGTATGCTAATTTTTTATGATGATAATAGTGTTCCTGCTTTTAAGGATGATAGTCCTTAATCTGAGTGGCAACTCCAGATGGGAGGAATTGGACAAGTGTATTAATAGAAAGAATTGTCCTTCAAGCTCTGAGTATGCTTCTAAGCAGAGAGATTATTTTGATAGGATGTGTGAAAAGAAGATGGAGGACCTTGATGATTCAGAGGAGGATGTAGATTGAGATCATTGTGGTGCAACCCTGTATATGTAGAATGATGTTGAGTAGGTTCGTGATGTTTAGGGCTTTCTAATTCTCATTGTATAGATTTCTTTAGCCTTGTTTATTTTTATTTTGATGTATTATACCTAGTACTTTCTAGTTTTGGCTAGGTAATGTTAGGATGGTTATTTCCCTTTGTGCTACTTTAGCTCCCTAAGTCTATACACTAGGGTGCTAAAGTAGGTTTGTACTGTATTCTTTTATTCTTTCATTAATAAATTTTGCCATGATGGAGAGACCTATTAACAAAAAAAACCTAAAATCTAAACCCTGCATTCGGTTCTTGATTTGTAAAAGAGAGATTTTATCGAGTCGGAGAAAGCATCAGGGCTTCATTTACAATCATGTTAAAGATTCACCCAATGGTTTTTCAAAGGAATAATCACACAGTTGAAAGCAAATCAACAAAGACTTAAAGAACAAAAAGATGAAGAAATTCAACGTCTGAAGCTACAGCTCTAGCAGGCTAATAAAAAAAAGACTGTGTGGGTCAAACTTTCAAAGACTTCGTCAGGAACAACTTGTTTGTTGATACATCATGCGGATGCTCCAATGTCTATGATTGCAGAAGTCTTGAATATTGGACAATAGAGGATGTAGAATTCGACACACATTGTAAAGCCTGTTTGTAACTTTTCGGATTTTTGGAGTTGATGTTGTGTTTTTTAACGAATGGACTTCAGTTTGAGTGAAGGTCTCAAAGGGTTTCGCTGTTTGAAGACTTACTAAGATTGGGAATTCTTCTTCTTCTTTGTAGATATGGAAGGATAGAGGTTTGCATATGATTGTATGTGTACGAGTGTATGCTAAGGGGATGGGAAGGATGAATGTCGTTAATAATTAGATTTGAAACTTCATTCGCATTTTTTGTTTCATTAAAAACTAACCTATTATAAAGGATCCAAAGGTTAAATGACAGTCTGCAATATATTAGTTTATTAAGATTAAGATACTGTGGACCTTAAGTATTTAATATGGTGATGATTTATTTTAACTTAGATCTAATGGCTATAACTTCAATTTGACATTCTCTCCCCTTACCATCGCAATAGATAACATGAGATGGCACTTGAAGGGAAAAACAAGTTTCTTGCGCTAGTTTGTATATATCTACCGTACAATTTAGGGCACGAGTACGTTTTTATTTCTTAATTTTTCAAGCCTTTCAATGGGCAAGGCCTGGAGCGACGTGGTTGTTTCAAATTTGAATGAACATCCTTGCTTGCATGTTTCAAGTAATAAAAAAGTTACTAACATTTGAGACATCAATAACTCCTATTGCACAAAATTATGTAGAAATGTGTTTATAAGCACGTTACCGTCCATTATTCAAATACCTAAAAACAGTGTATGAATTATACATAAAAACACAGCAGTTTCCCTAAATAAATAATACATAAGAGTATTCATTTATGCTTCACGCTTGCTAACTCCTAATGATAATTAAGCAATATGAGACCTTTCAAAGAACATGTGACGATTATGGGATGTGAAGGACAGAGAATGGATCTTCTACTTTGTATAACAATGTTGGGAGCTAAGAAATTGTAATGCATACACCACTGCTGATGAATGTATAGGAGGGAAAATACTTCTCTAAAACTCTCTTATGTGGCTTCCTCTAAACCAGTGTCTTGCTTCTCATCATCATTTTCATTGTTTTGGGTGAGATCTTGCATTTCAAGCAGTTTTTCTTGCTCCTCTTCTAGGTTCTCCTCTTGTGCCTCTACTGGTGTGGCATTGGCAGGCATAGGCTTGTTGCTAGTAGATTGCTGGTACATGACCCCGCCAAACATACAAATCAGAAGCCCGATTGTTCCTACTAAAGACGAGTGTTTATCCCAAACCATCAAATTGATTACCACGGTTAACAATTTATTCACGATGCCAAGCACAGTGAAACCAGTGGCAGATATAGCCCTACGACAAGAGAATCCAAAGAAAGAAATTGCCAAACCAAACATACATGATAACCCCACAGGCAAAATCACCTCAAATGAGTTCCAATCTGACTCGTCTCTGATTCCATGTTTTATCTTCTTTAGCTCTCCCATTATTAAAAGTTCTAATGGAAAAAGTACTAGAGCTTCAAGATTATTGTACAACACGAGACCCCACGTGTTCAACCCAATTGTCATTACCACATGCTTTATGTAAACAAAATCTATGGACATGCTTATTAAGTAAGCTAAAGCCCAACTGTAGGCCATGAAAGTGAACTGGTAATCAGTAATGACATAGAGCACGCTACCACCAAATATAGTGCCAAGTGAAAGCCATGTCTTTAGTGAAGGCCATGGTTGGTGGAGATAGAGGGTTTCTCCTATGGCAACAAAAATTGGTACTGCAGAGCGAAACACAATAAAGGTGTCAACATTTGCATGAAGGAGAAGCTCACTGTTTGTGAAGAGGGATAGATAGAATATAACTGCTGCTGGAAGGAAACGCCACATTATCAGCAGATCTAAATGGTCATGTTCTAGAAGCTCAAAGTAACCAAAAAAGAGGACACCTGCTGCACTGGTCAAATATTGTAAAGCAGTCAAGGCTCCAGGGTAAGGGAATTTCATAATAGCCCATTTGTTGATGATGGAGAGTAGTGATGCTGATAAGCAGTATCCAGCAGCTATACCATACACTGAAGCTTGCTGAAGCAAACCACTATACCATTTTGATTTGGCTTTGATAGCAGCATGAGTGGAAACGGAACCATTTGGCTGATTTTCCACATCACTCAACATTTAACTCTGCAAGGAGATCAATTAATGATATTTGTTTTCAGACTTCAGTTGTTATATACAATGAACATGGGATAGAAAGATCGACAGGCATGCAACAGTCTCGTTTGCTACAGTACCTTTCCCTAGATTATAGAATTTAACCATCACTCTAACATGTAGATTAAAATAATCAAGAGTCTTATTTTATCAGCATAGAAGATCTTCATCCTACATTTTCAACAATACTCCTAAGTACCAGATAGAGGTATTTATAACGCTCAATCTTAAAAGTGAATTACATTTGAACAAAACCACTATCGACTATACCAGTAATAAAGTATCAAAAACAAGATATATAACTAAAATACTCCTTACTGAAAACCAATATATTACTCACTGCAAAGTTTTCTTAAAACAGAGTTCAGTATATAAATGCACCGAGGAACAATTCATAGTTATACATATTTCAGACAATTCTACAGATAAAGTTAGTCCATTAAAACACCGTAGTATGATAACAAAATACTATAACAGAACACTTAAAATTCATGTGTACTTTTTCTGCAATTTCATAAGCAGATGCACTCATTTTCTTAAGCTGTAAAATCAAACAGGACCCCGTAGGTTTTCTCCATAAAATTTCAGAGTAGGTAGCTCCGAGCCAGGAACCGTATGCTTTTGGTTTCAAAGTTAAAACATAAGGAGTGAAACTAATTAGCATAAAATTCAATTTTACTCTCGTTATTCACTCACTAGCTAACCAACAATTCATATATTTTTGCCTATAAATCAATCCTGATATGACTTGATAGAACTATTATTTCCAATTCAAAGCTCACGAGGTCTCACTGGTCTCCTTTTTCTAAATTTCAAATTCAAGTGGTTTAGAGGCTAGGAGCTAGTAGTTCTACACTTAACTTGGTGATGGGTACAGAGAGAAGCTAAGGAGTAAGGAGCATAAAATGCCAAACTATACTATTGCTTCAATCCCTATCTTATGCATTATAACACTAGACCTTGACAGATAGGTAAAATGCTATGAGCAACGGGATCATAGAAATGCACAACTCAAGTGCTACTGTCACCAAATTCAGTCCATTGAAACACGATGGTATGACAGACTTGCAATTGAAAACATGCCAATAGTGTTCTTCTAAGTTTAACAGATCTAAACAACATTATACTCGTTTGATATATCATGAAAGTCTAAAACAGATCTGCATATTACATAAAAAAGAGAGATTGATATTTACGCGTACGTATAATGTGTGAATTTGGAGAGTGAACAAAGCGCTCTCTGTTAATTAATTACTCACACAGTCACACACCAAAGTGAAAATGTGAGGCGGCTGAGGGACGATAGGCGAGGAGGAAGAAGTGGGGGGCTGGCCAGAATCGCAAGGATATAGCGTGACAGCGGAAGCGACTACTTGAGGAGAAGAAGGTGACCACAAGACAATTCAATGGCGTGGGAGAGATGACGAATCTTCCGGAAGGCGGCGACAATTTGTTTAAGTTTGTGCAGTGCCCTTTCTCCTTTGCCTTCAATGTAAAAAGGGTTGATTATATAAAACATTAGCCATTTCTGTAAACCCCCGTCTCCAAAAAGAAATGGATACATAAACAAAGAAAAACCTACGAAATCGCCTTCTGAAAACAAACCAGAATAAGCTACCTCATAAGGTCCTGCAACCCCAATAGTCCCCTAGAATACTTGTCGCACAGAGAGAAAAGAAAACTGCAGCTGAGCCAACTGCCCAGACTGCGAATATATAATATACATAAATAATATTTCACGAAGGTTTTAAAAATCAAAATTCTAAATCAACGAACTGTTGAATAATAATCAATTTAGTAAAAGGTTTCCAACACCAAATGCCAACTTAAACATATTCATACATATAATACCAACAATTCATATTTTCATAAATCATATCACATCGAGCTCCTACTGAAACGCATACATGTACATATCGTCAACAGATAAATAAGACATATGCCAGACATGTATACATTGGACCTGCAGATCCAGATGTACCCTACAATGTGAGATCGGTTTTATTAATTAACAGATTGTTGTGTAATTAAAGAGTTCATTTAGTATGTTTTTAGTGTGACCCAAAAGAATTTTTTTATGTTTGTGTACCTTACAGTGTGTATATATTTTTAATTAGATTAACAGATTGTTGACCCAACACTGAGAATCAAACCATTTATCTACTCTCTAAGCAAATTCAATCGATTTATCAAATGTAGCTTACGAGTAGTTTATGTTCATAACTAGTTTATGTTCAGTGCTTACCAGTACATTGCAACTAATTGAAAACATTTATTAATCTGGTTTTATATCCTTTATCTATACCAATTCAAGTAACCCACCTTGTTTACCAATTTCAAACCACATTACAGTAGCTTATTTGATTCGAAATCTGACACCGGATTAATTTGTTAGTAACAAACCCTACAGTAGGTTCAAATTCAAACAAGACTTGCCCAAAATCAACCAACAATAATAATAATATATGATAGTGTGGTCCGGATTCAACTCAAACAAAAACAAATCAATACAATGGAATTCAAAGTGCTTGAAACAGAAGAAGAGGAGATCGAGACATACGTAACAAGGTTCTTTTCGAGCCTCTGTATTGCATCGACTGAGACTAGCAGAAAACGGAAAATAGAAACGAGGCTAACCACAATTTAGTTGAAACCTTGAACAGCCCTCACTCTCGAGTCCCCTCCTCGATCGATCTGCTTCGCCGCTCACTTGCCGCTGCAAATCGTCACTCCTCAGTATCTCTCCCTCGCTCTCGATTTTGGGTTTATAGCGGGGATATCGCCAGATGCGACAGTAAGAGAAAAGATTTAATCCAATATACTTTCTGTATGAATATTATAATATCTGTAACGTGTTCTGTAATTAGAGGTATTTTTTTATTACTTTGTTTTATATTATTATATTATTATTATTGAGGAATGTTCAATATAGTTCATAATTATTGCATAGTTTTGAGGGACTAATCTTAGCCTTTGGATCAGCCCCATCAATAGTCCAGATTGAATTTTAAAAATTTGGACGGAGTGGCATTTTCGTAATTAACATGTAATGATTTTACCATCACATGTGATTGTATAATAAATCACATGTGATTTTATATTGAATCACATGTGATTAAATATTAAAATTTAGGACTATGTTTTATATATGGACTATATTGAACACTGCTGCTGCCGTTGCCGCTGCCTGCCTGCTGCTGCTGTTGTTGTTGTTGTTATTATTATTCTTATTATTATCGTTATCGTTATTATTATTATTATAATAATCAAAGAAGGGAAGACGATAGTCAATCTGTATATAAGTACATATATTTATACTTTTAAAAATAAATATCAATATATGGTATGTGAGTCTGTCGGTTTTATATGATGAACCATGAATGTATGTTGTATAATGTATTATTAATTTATTATAGATATCTAATTTTTGTATATGAATTATTCATCATAGGGCTACTGTGTATTGGTGATTCAATCTTCCTACTTTTGGATGGGAACTCGGTAACAATCTCATTAGGTAAATTTGTTTATCAAGTTTTTATGCTAAAATTGTGTGTACTCAACTACTCAATTCTTCATATGTGTGTCTTCAAAAATCATTTAAGATTAGAAAAAAAAATCTTGTGTCTTGTGGTTTCTCTTACATTGTACTTTGCTTTCACTTTTACTTAAAGTTGTAAGTGGTAAGATACCCGCACCCCATCCATACTACCCTACCCCCACCCACCCCCACCCTACCTATACCACCCCGATCCCCTACTCTAACCCCTACCCCTACCCTACCCACCCCACTAACACATATCCCTACCACAAACACCTCTACCCTACCCAACCCTACCCACCTACCTTGCCCCCACCCCTACCTACCCTACACCAACATACCCTACCCAACGTTACTGTCCATCGTTACCGCTAATACCACCAGCAGCCACCAACGTTACTCTCCATCATTACTGCTACCACAACCAGCCGCCGCCAACGTTACTTCCCATCATTAAAGTTACCACCACCAGTCACCGCCAACATTCCTACCCATCGTTACCTATACCACTATCAGCCGCCTCCACCACCGTTGCCACCGTTACCGTCCCCGTTGTCGCCACCGTCATCGACCACTACTCACCGGTGGGGATAAGGTATGGGTAGGGTAGAGTGTCGGTATCGGGTGACGTGCGGTGATATATGTGTAGGGTATTGATTAAGGTAGGGGTAGGGTAATGTAGGGTGGGCGGGGTAGTTGTAGGGTGATGTAGGGTAGTGTAGGGGTAGGTGTGGGGTACTGTAGGGTGGGGTAGGTGGGTATAGGGTAGTGTAAGGTGGGGTTTGGTGTGGGGTAGGGTGGTGGTAGGTGTGGGCTAGGTGAGGTGGAAGTAGAGGTATGGTGGGATAGGGTAGAGTAGGGTGGAAATAGATTTGGGGTGGGGGTAGGTGTGGGGTAGGGTGGGGTGCGTGTAAAGGTAGGTGTGGATTATGGTGTGGTGGGTGGGGTTAGTTAGGGTAGAGTAGGTGGGGGTTAGGGTGGGATTAGTCGACTTACAAAAATGAATTGAATTACATCTAATATTAACGGAATTGAATTACATTACATTAAGAAAATTTTGAATTCCAAGGAATTTAATTACGCGTCAAAAAATTTACAAAACAAAAAATACAATGGAATTGGATCTAAATACATTTCATTCATTCACATTACGATGAAACAAACAGAACCTAAAAATGTTGTAAATGTTTGATTCATTAGAGTGGATTTAGATACACAACATTATTTGAATGTTGTGTATTCTAAATTCTAATTTCCTAATTATCATTTCCGCGTAGTAAATTTTGTACATAGAATGTCTAACGTGTTGACATTGTTAGAGATATGCCCACTAATGTACGTACGCCATAGACCGCTGCTGATGATGTATGGGCCTATTGGGTCATACACCGGGGTCAAACCTGACAGCAACTTAAATTTGGGGACCAATTATGACAAAAGACAAAAGTTGACATCGCAGGCCGCGTTAGCGCCGCTAACTATAAAGGGTTAGCGTCGCTAAGTCCTAAGAGTTAGCGCCGCTACGGCTGCATGTACTTTGTGTCACATCCCTGGCAGGCCGCGTTAGCGCCGCTAACTTTAAGGGGTTAGCGCCGCTAAACCCTAAGAGTTAGCGCCGCTACGGCTGCATGGGCTTTATGTCAAATTACCTCCCAAGCTGGCCAATGCGAGGGTAACACCTAGAATCGAGACTTGGCCGGTTTGTGGGGATAAGTCACGGATTCTGGAACATTTTAAAAAAATGAGAACTCATTTTTTCACTAGGTGAAAAAAAACACACACACCATATTCTCTCTAAAGTGCACTTAAGACTTTGAGAGAGATCTTGAGTTCTAGAGAGTGCTCCAGTGATTTTGGTCTTCTAGTTGCTGTTCCATTGTGGTTTTCATAGTGAAGTATCGCAATGGCTTGCTAGCACTCGTGGTTTGGCTTGTTCCCAGGGTATATCCCAATAGAAGATCCGGTTTTCGTTCTTGGAGGATCATCACCACGGTTGGAGATTACTGGAGCTAAGGAGAAAGGTATAACCTCTTTCTTTTCAAGTTGCATTTCTTGAACATAGAGTTTGGTCCATTTGAGGGATTTCGGTTTTTATGCTTTGATTGCTTGTACATTGGGCTATTTTGTTTGTACCTTGCTTCCGCTGTGAGCCCACGAAATCCCAACAGTGGTATCAGAGCCACCTCTATGTTAGATCTGCACTTGGTGGCTTGAAAAATCCCGAAATCAAAATGGTTGTTTTCTGTTCGAACAGAGTTAGCGGCGCTAACCTCGGGTTAGCGGCGCTAACTCATAAATGTTAGCGGCGCTAACGCGCTGTAACAGTTTAAATTTTCAAAGTTAAAATCAGTTTTGGTCTCGGGAATTTTTAGCCTTTTTGTGATTCTGGAAATTTGTTCCAGTTTAGTGTTTGGTAATTTTGTTACCACCTTGTTTGTTTGGTTGTATGTGATAGATTTGAAATTGGTAACCTTGTCTTTGACCTTGTGGTTGACTTTGTGTGTTTGGATGCATTTGGTGATTTTTAATCACATGGGCTGTAATATTTATTAAAATTGTTATATTTGTAATAATATTGTGGCTTGCATGCCATTTCATTCATCCGTGTATTTGTACTAGATAAATAGGAAATTAGTGTGGCTTGTACGCCATTTCAATTTCTATTGTATTTGTTGTACAATTTGGATGAAAACACACAAGATGGAGTCGGAAGGAGATGGAGCGTGTCCATAGAAGCCGGTGAAGTCCATTGGTGATAGCGGTTCTAGTGGGAGCTCGCATTGAAGACCTTCCGTCCCTTAGTTGACCACGTTCTACCCGTTTTGGCTCACGGGAAGAACGCATAGGATTTTGGCAAGGGTTACCAATTTATTTCGTATATATGCGTGTGATGTGATTTTATTTTATTCTTGCATGGTTTGCTTAGGATTCGCATGCTAGAAAATTTTTTCGAAATTAATAAAATCACAAGAGATTTGGTAAAAATGGTTTACAACTCTCTCGCGCGCTCACATACAAGATTAACTCACCTAGTGAAAATAGGTTTTGTCACTAAACAAGTTAATCAGTAACCAAGCCGAAAACAAAAGCCCGTTTTCATAAAAACATAAATCTTGCACCATCCAAAAGATGACACCACCCAAATCTAGTGAAGCATGGAGTGATTGTCGAGCTTAGCACGAGTTATTCCATGTGGATCTGTGTGGAAGGTGAGTGTGGGATCTTGAAATTATCGGTTGTCGAGCTTAGCACGAGCCGGTAGTTGTCGGGGTATCACCGTGTATCTTGTTGGACGATTTGCAATTACAAATTAGAATCCTTGAGTGATTGTCGAGCTTAGCACGAGTCAACCAAGAATTTTAATTTGGAATTGGTGCTAGTAGGGATCAAACATGCCAAACGACCGATGGTTGTCGTAGGATCCCGCAAGTGTCTAAGAGTTGCAATAGAGATTGCAATCGGTAAAGTGGTTATCGGCCTAAATAGCTCCATGAAGTGATCCGCGGCAACCCCGTCATGAATTGGAGTGAAATATGGTTCTTAGCCCTTGTTAAAAAAAAATTCGAGACGATAAGGGTAATTATTTTAACGAGGATTCAAATCAAACTAACTAATTCGTGTACTCTACTTTAATATAAGATGTCAAATCAAAACCACAACACGTCGATATTTTCACTTCGTATGATTCTACAAAGGGAAAAACTCACGGGAGTGAACTTTGTTGACTGGCTTAGGCAATTGAGAATTGTCCTACGTGCTGAGTCTAAGTTGCACATTCTTGAGGAACCCCTTCCTGAACCACCTGCTATCAATGCGGAATGGGCTATCCGATATGCGTATGAAAAGCATGTTCGGGATACACACGATGTTGCTAGTCTCATGTTATCAAGTATGAGCTCGGAACTGCGAAAGCAATTTGAGCACATGACTGTGTATGACATGATTAACAAGCTGAAGGATGTTTTCCGACAGCAAGTTAGACAAGAACATTTTGAGTGTGTTAAAAGTCTAACCGGTTGTAAGATGCGGGAAGGCGGGAGTGTAAGTGCCCATGTTTTGAAGATGAAATCATACATGGACCAGATGGAGAGATTAGGTTTTCCTATAGGGAGGGAGCTTGGTGTGAATTTCATACTTCAGTCTCTGCCCGCCACATATGAAAAGTTTATAAAGGACTATCATATGCATGGAAAGGAAATGTCTATAGATGAATTGCATGGAATGTTGAAGGTTGTAGAATCTAACATGTCCAAGCATGCATCATTTTCATCCACTCTTGTTTTTGGTTCTAAGGAACAACATAACATGAAGAAGAAGAAATCGATCCCATTAAAAGAAGAAGTTGGAGTTTCCAAGCTTGCTTCAAGTTTTGAGTCTATGGACATTGATGATGTGGCTAAAGAGACTCAACAAGGGGTGGTTTGCTACTTCTGCGGTAGATTTGGGGATTGGGGCCGTCATGCCTGCCCTTCGTGCCGAAAGGATATAAAACTTCTCAGACAAGAGAGAGTTAATTTTCCTACTTGAGGTACATTCATGATTATACTTCATTGCTATTCCTTATAAGCTGGGATGTTTACCCGAGCTATAAGACTCACGTTTGTCACAAATTTATTTTTGTTGCAAAGTGTAGGTCTATTCGTTGTAAAAAAGGAAAAAGCTTGAAGAACCGGATCTCTGAAGAAGAAATTTTGTTAATTGTATTCTACAAGAGAAATTGGAGTGTTGGTCTCGCCATTAAATCCGGATTTATTATTACTTTTGTTTGTATGCCCTGCGTGGCAAGAACTACTTTAGTGTATGCTCCTTTGGAGATGATGGATGTTTTTGAATCTTGTATTTTATAAAGATTTTTCATTTTAATAGTTTCATTTCAAATTCGATCCATGTCTATGCTTTTGTGTTATTTTGACTATTTTAGTGCTTAAATACACATTTGATGACGATGGATATGACTTAGAATTGAAACAATTTTGAAAAATTATTTTGAGATGATTTTATCAAAACTTATCCATATCATTGCATACATAAAGGCTCGTTATAAGTAATAAGACAATCATGAACAATTGATTCTTAAATCCAAAAGTGATTTGGATATATTAGCTCTATGGCATAATCAAACTTGACCAAGTAAACAAAATTTGCATCGCTTAGATCCATGTGGTTAGGATCTTTGTAAAAGTTTAGCCTCGGGCTAAATGAAAGATACAAATCTTGTTTATTGGAATAGGATGATTAATGAAATCCTTCACCAGTATTGGTTAGGAAGGATTGTGACTTGTTGGATATGATCATATTTGTGTGGATAATCCGTTCAAGTATGCCACAAAGAGTGACACTAGTGAAATTCTTCATCACTATCTTTATGGTAGTAGTTGAGAGAATGTTTACTAGAGAAAAGGCTTATGTCTGAAACCTAGTGGTGTTCGGAACTAACCTAAAGAGAATTAAGAATCAATAAGGGCATATAGATATAAATTCTTAGATCTAGAATAGATGCTAAGTTTTCTTATCTATATTGGTTTAAACATAAAATGAATCATGGGTTTAACCCATAATTCGTTTTTCCGAAGAAACACATTTGCACATGGTGTTACTTTAAATAAAACCGGATATCTGTGTTGATGATCTGGTAAAAGGCAGGCCTAAAACATGTATTCAATGTGGTTGGTATACATTAATTTTATGAACCAAGTCCTCGATCTAAAACACAGCATTGTGGTCACTTAAGCATCGAATGAGATATTGACTAGAAAGAGTTCTTTGCTTGTCAATCTCATAACTTAAATTATCCAGTCTACATTCAGTGGGAGATGGATGAATTATAAGTTGATGCCTACATATTTAAGTAGTTCATCTGAGTTTTGGATAATTGTTTCTTGAACTTTTGGGAACCATGTTTGGTTGCGCAAAAGGGAAAGTACAATTTACAAAAGCATTCCAGTGGAAGAACGTAAAACTTAAATAAAAGACCTAATGTTGACACTAGCATTTAATCAGCATAGAGATGCTGGTAAAACCTGACAATATCCATTGCTTCTTTATATCTGATGGAAATCAAGAAGGTTGTTTAGATATGAGGTTGTCATATTTTATTAACAGCAGCTTGATGGTAAATCATTGTGATGTTACCATTCATCGGAAACATAGTGGGACCCTGTGTTCACTAGTGAATAGAAGAAGATAATGGTGTAACCTATTTGCTGCATCCAAGTACTTGACTTGGGTTAATCCCACACCTAAGGTGTAATTCAAGAAGGGTGAAGGGACTAACATATATGCCATAATGGACAACTTCAAATACCGACTAGAGACAAAGTGTTTCATATTGATTTTATGGAAACAAGTTCTAGTGGTTATGTTGAAGATAATTTGGATAAAGTGTAATTTTGTTGTCACCTTGTGGAAACAAGTTTGCTCACATGGACAAAAGAGATATGAATCCTTCATAGGATCAAGTTGAGGAAATACTTAAGGCATTTTCCGAGGGTCTCATTCATCCATAAAAACCAGATTAAGTCTGGATTAAGCGAAACATTGTTGTCACTATGGGGAAACAAGTAATCTCGCATGAAATAAAAGGCCAAGATCCTTTGCAGGATTAAATTGAGGAAATGTTTGAATCATGTTCCGAGGCCTTATATATCCATTATGTCCAAATTGTGTTCATGACTAAGGTCAGCAAAACTTGCATCTTGTGGCTGTAATCCTGCTTTATGAGAAAGTCAAAGGAATGAGTTTTCTAGAAAGCATAGATTAAGCCAAATACCCTTGTCAGGGCTAGTGGGAGCATCATGTGTTCCTAGTCAAATATGCTCTATGAAAATAATGTCCTAATTTAGAGTTGTTCTACAACCTAATGGTGGAATTGTTGTTCTATGAGTATAAATAGAAAATATGGAATCAAGTGGATTTTCTAATTCAAGAAGTACTGATGTATGTTCTTGATGTTCGACGAAAGTAGAATTGTCTTGAGTAAGTTATTACTGCAAGCAGATCTATGCTTATGAGACTGTCGATTTTATCGAAGTTTAGATTAATCAAGTATGTGGTATAGATACGACATTTAGACCTAAATGAGTGTCATCGACCCTATTGTGGACTTCGGTCACATTGAGGGTATGTCGACTCTGATAAACATGAGTGTCAATGACTCTATTGTGAACTTCGGTTACATTGAGAGTATGTCGACTCTGATAATCATAAGTGTCATTAAACCTATTGTTGACTTCTGTAACATTGAGGATATGATGACTATGATAACTTTGTAAATGATCTCTTTAATAAACACTTCGCTAGTGGTTTAATAAGAGAATACAAAAGAGTACAAAGGGATATCGGGTAAATGATCCCATAATTAAGCCATTGTCAAATACTAGTGATGACTTTCATACTAGATATAAAAGCATTGTTCATGCTTATGACCGGGCTTAAATATCGTTTTAGTATATGTTTGATTTACTTATAAGCTTTGGGAACGATACAGACAGTATTGTAATTTATGCTTGTTTCGATATGCGAGTGATTCGGTTACATTCATAAGACTTTACTGTGTTCCATCTTAGCATGTTTAACCACTTCCCAGAATGTTTATACATTCTAAAATTCCACAGTCAGTCATTCTTCAAGGGAAGGAAGTTTGAAATAAGGCTGAGGTTAGGTGTTGGTTATGCATTAATCAAGGATTGAATGCATGAAACGCAACAGTAACCTGTGCTTGAAAGGAGTTTCAAGTGACTGGAAGACCCACACCTGAGTTCACTTCATGGATCATGGTCACAAGTAACTCGGGATGATAATATCATTACGTCCTTCGACCTGAGATGTATGAATTGCCATAGCATCAAACTTTCTTACTTTGGTTATTTCAAAACGTAGTTCGTAACTGGCTATTATAAAGGGAATAGTTGGGTAAGACAAGGTTCATGCTATGGGATTGTACAGTCAACGGAATTTGTTCCTCCTGTATGAGAGATATCCCTGGGCCCCTCGATGATTGGGCGCTGACACCAAAATAAGCATGGCCATGCGCAAAGAAATATTGATTGAGAATCAGATATGTCCTTAAATTTTGGTCACCACCAATCTTGATCGAGAAACATAATCGTGAACGATCTGGAGATTGACATATTAATCCATGTCTCGTGTTCACAAGGATATCGCGAACAAAAGGATGTTTGATCACTTATCTATAGGACCTCTACGTTTTATGTAGGTTATGGTTTTCTGCAAGGAAGCGGAACCCATACTGACTTGGGGGCATCGATGCTTTGCTAGAGGCCGCTCTTTGTCTGTGGTTACATGGGTACGGTGCATTATGTGCAAGTGGGAGTCTGTTAGAGATATGCCCACTAATGTACGTACGCCATAGACCGCTGCTGATGATGTATGGGCCTATTGGGTCATACACCGGGGTCAAACCTGACAGCAACTTAAGTTTGGGGACCAATTATGACAAAAGACAAAAGTTGACATCGCAGGCCGCGTTAGCGCCGCTAACTATAAAGGGTTAGCGTCGCTAAGTCCTAAGAGTTAGCGCCGCTACGGCTGCATGTACTTTGTGTCACATCCCTGGCAGGCCGCGTTAGCGCCGCTAACTTTAAGGGGTTAGCGCCGCTAAACCCTAAGAGTTAGCGCCGCTACGGCTGCATGGGCTTTATGTCAAATTACCTCCCAAGCTGGCCAATGCGAGGGTAACACCTAGAATCGAGACTTGGCCGGTTTGTGGGGATAAGTCACGGATTCTGGAACATTTTAAAAAAATGAGAACTCATTTTTTCACTAGGTGAAAAAAAACACACACACCATATTCTCTCTAAAGTGCACTTAAGACTTTGAGAGAGATCTTGAGTTCTAGAGAGTGCTCCAGTGATTTTGGTCTTCTAGTTGCTGTTCCATTGTGGTTTTCATAGTGAAGTATCGCAATGGCTTGCTAGCACTCGTGGTTTGGCTTGTTCCCAGGGTATATCCCAATAGAAGATCCGGTTTTCGTTCTTGGAGGATCATCACCACGGTTGGAGATTACTGGAGCTAAGGAGAAAGGTATAACCTCTTTCTTTTCAAGTTGCATTTCTTGAACATAGAGTTTGGTCCATTTGAGGGATTTCGGTTTTTATGCTTTGATTGCTTGTACATTGGGCTATTTTGTTTGTACCTTGCTTCCGCTGTGAGCCCACGAAATCCCAACAGACATGGCTTCCAATTATATTTTAACTCTCATCCTCAGTTGCTAATATGCATTTGACTAATCGGTGTTATAGCAGATGTGATCAACGCTTAAGATATATTGTGATGGGTGAAACTGGAGTTATCTGAAGTTGTTAAAGAGATATTATTGTTAAAAAGTCGGATTCTAAGGCTGCGTATGTTTCACGAAATGCAAGAAATGAAATCTCATTTCTTAAGAATTCAATTAGGAATTGAATATTTAAGTAATGAGATTCAAATTCATGTTTGTTTCACACACAAGTCAATGGAATTGAATTCCATTTTAATCCTATTTTGTGTTTTTTTGTAAATTTATTTAACAAATTAGAATGAAACCCTATCAAAAGACCAAAATACCCTTTATTCATTTTTGTAATAAAACTTTATATAATTGTGTTTGTAAAACGCACTCGAACCCACATTAACACCCAACCCCCACCCTACCCCATACCCTACCCATCCCACCCCTATGGTAACCCTACCCTACCCCACCCTACCCTACCCTACCCTTACTTACCCCCTATCTTACCCTACCCCCACCCTACACCTTACCACCATCCACCCCTAGCCCCTACCCTATACCACCCTCCCCTACCCCCTACCTTCTACCCTACCACTAACCTCACCCTACCCTCACGTACTTACACCACCTCTACCCTACCCTATCCACCCCACTAACCTCTACCCAACCTACCTTACCCCACCCCACCCCACCTTACCCCCTACATCACCCACCCCTACTAACCTCTACCCACCTTATCCTTACCCCCATCCACTGACACACACTCCACCCTACCTTACCCCACCCCACCTTACCCTCTACACCACCCAACTCACTAACCTCTGCCCACCTTAACCCTGCCCCTACCTCATTAACACACACCCCTACCACACCCACTACGCCTACCTATTAGCCCCACCCCTACCTACACTACACCATCTACCCTACCCAACACCTGTCATCACCATCATTACTACCTATCGTTACCGCTACCACAATCGTCACCGTCATCGACCACCAGCCACCGTGGGGGTATAGTTACCGCTATTACCACCAGCCGCCACCACAAGCGCCACCGTCACCGACAACCACTCACAGGTAGGGGTATCGTTACCACCACCGCCAACTATCGCTGTCGCCACCGTCGTCGCCTACCACTAAGCGCTGGGGGTAAGGAAGGGTGGGGTGTAGGGTAGGGTAGGGTAGGGGTAAATGTGGGGTAGGGTAGGATAGGGGTAGGGTGAGGTGGGGTGGGGTAGGGGTAGGTCTAGGGTAGGGTAGGGGTAGTGGTAGGTGTGGGGTAGGGGTATAAGGGGGTGGGGTAGGGTGGGGTATGGTAGGGTAGGGGTTGGTGGTGGTAAGGTGGTGTAGGAGTAAGGTAGGTTGGCATGGGTAGGGGTAGGGTGGGGATGGGGTTAGTGTGGGGTGGGGTAGGTGGGGGTTAGGGTTAAATTAAGGGTAATATTGTCTTTTTTTTGTCAACAATCCTGAAGAAAATGAATTCCATCCAATATAAAAAGGAATTGAATTACATTACTTAAAGGAATATTTAAATTTTAGAGAATTTGATTCCATTTCAAAAAGTTTACCAAACTCAAAATATAATGAAATTGGATTTGAAATCCATTCCATTCTTCATATTATGGTGAAACAAATGAGACTTTTTTTTTTGAACGGCAAACACACACACACCTAATTTATACCTTATGTCCTTAACATGACTTGAATCCTCAACCTCTAAGAGGGAGGGCCACTTAATCACACCTTAGTACCGCTAGGTCAAAGGCCCTTTGGTGAAACAAATGGGACCTATATGATCTATTGTGTGCATTTTTATGGTCTTTAAGTTTCATTGTAAAGTTTTGGTATCGGTCATATTCTCAAAGCATGTTTTGGGAAGCCGCCCATGTTTAGTTGGTTAAGTGGGTATGCCCACTTCATCTTTGCAATTTTCTTATTAGTTTTGCCTGGTAACATTCGTCTATTTGAAAAATAACATAGCAATTTAAGGAATAATAAATTAATAATTAAACTTTGGGATTCTGTTTTTGAATTATATACAATATATCATCTGTACTTTAACAAAAAGAACCCAATCTGAAGACAACTTTTTTAAAATGTATTATAATATAGTATACAAATCTGTATATATACATGGTTGACCTTAGAAAGAAAAAGAAAAATGCTGTGTTCCTCTTCCAAAAAAAAAGCCACTTGGTGATCATGGCGGTTGTTTTCTGCAAGTACTCAAATTCATGATTGTCCTCTAGTTAAAAAAAATTGGGTTAAGAAGAAAAAAGATTATGTTACCAAAAATCTCCACACGAGCAAGCTCCTCCTTCGAAGTGATGGTAACGAATTGGATCTCTGATAACTATTTTGCGATTCTCCATTAGTCCCAAAAGTTTAGCAAAGAGATGGCAGTCTCCACAGATTCTAAGGTTTTTCCTAATCCTGATGGCCTTTCCCTTTGTAAGAGCCATTAGGCCAAACACAATTGCCAGCTTTTCACTGTGATACAAGAGTGGATCTTCCATTTGTTCCCCTTCAATATCTTGCAAAACGAAATTTGTATCTGGAACATACCCCATTTTTTCCCTTAATCTCTTAACATAGTGGTTTAGTTGACGTGTGATCTCATCTATCTGGGGATGCGAATTGTCCCTTAATATGAAAACATGAATCTGTTTATTTACTTCAATCCAGCTACACCCTGGTTCCTTCCTAACCTTCATGGTCCTCCTCACCTCAGCAGCATCTTCCCATCTATGAGTATTCGCATAAATATTGGATAGAAGGATATATGTTCCTGCATCATCAGGGTCAAGGTCTAGCACCCGCTTAGCAGCATATGCAGCTATATCCATGTTGCCATGAATCCTACATGCACCAAGCAACGCTCTCCATGTCACTGCATCCGGTTCTAGTTCAGGTTTCATGCTTTTTATCAACTCAATGGCCTCATCAAGCTTCCCAGCCCTTCCAAGTAGATCAACCATGCAACCATAATGCTCTCTTCCTGGCCTAATACCAAAAACCTTTTCCATTGATTCAAAGTATGATCGCCCCTTATCTACCAATCCAGCATGGCTACAAGCAAACAATACCCCAACTATCGTAATGTAGTTAGGTTTGGTGCCTGAACTCTTCATCATCTGAAACATCTCTAAGGCTTCATGACTGAAACCATTTTGGGCCAGTCCTATTATCATAGTGCTCCAAGAGATCACATCCTTGTCCACCATTCTAATAAAATGAAGTCTTGCATCGTCCATGCTACCACACTTGCAATACATGTCAACAAGTGCATTGCCAAGAATTAAGTCTGGGTTGTACTTCAACACATGAACATGTACTTGTCTTCCTACTTCTAACAGGGCCAGCCCAGTGCAGGCTCTTAATACACTAGTCAATGTCGCCTGATCTGCCATAGAACCACATCTC
Source organism: Pulicaria dysenterica (assembly GCA_947179395.2). Classification (NCBI taxonomy): domain Eukaryota; kingdom Viridiplantae; phylum Streptophyta; class Magnoliopsida; order Asterales; family Asteraceae; genus Pulicaria; species Pulicaria dysenterica. Next base: position 156,105 of record OX359292.1, read on the forward strand.
TTCATGCGCTTGAAAAGATCCAGAGCTTCATCTCCATCGTTGTTCTGAGCAAAGGCACCAATTATCGAGTTCCAAACAATTAAATCCCTAATGTCCATCTCTTTAAATATGGCTAATGCATTTTTCAGTTCACCCCACTTGGAGTAGTTATCGATTAGGGCGCTCCTGACAAATACATCAGAGTCCAAACCAGCTTTAGCTATGCTGCAATGGATCTGTGAGAGACTGGGTAGGCCACCGCAAGCTCGCAAAACACAAGAGTAAGTAAACATGTTAGGACGAACACCATTTCTTAGCATAAGAATCAACAACTCCAGTGCTTGGTCATCCAGTCCTGCATTAGAGAAAGCAGCTATCATGGTGGTCCAAGAGACTACATTTCTCTCAGGCATTTGATTGAACAATGACAGTGCTTCGTCCAATAAGTCAAACTTGACGTACATATTAATGAAAGTATTAATCAAGAAAGTTTTGGGCTGGTAGCTATCAAAGAAAACGTGTTTATGGACTACTTTGGCTTCTTGAAGCGCGCCACAAGCCAGGCAGCACTTGATGAGCTCGGAATATGTTATAGAATCTGCCCAAATTTGGTGCTTCTGCATGGAGCTCAAAGCTTTCATGGCAGCCGGAAGGTCTCTGCGATAGCAGGAGGCAGTGAAATCATCAAGTATGGTATTAGATAAGGGCAATTGAATGGGAATAGGATGGGCCTGGTGATGAATTTTCAGCAACGTTTGCGATGCAACAAGAAGGATTGATTTGGGCTTGCAATTGGAGATGAAAATTGATTTCATTTGTGGGTATCTAGACAACTATGTAAACTAAGGGCGTGTTGTAGTTCTTGTGGAGCTGGAGCTGGAAAATACAAAGTGAATTATAATGACATATAAATAACAAAGCAAATAGCAGATACAAATAATTATAAATGCCATTCCTAAACATCAATTAAGTTTTCATAAAAATGTACCATTACGTGAAGACATAGTTAAAAGATATTTCTGAACAATCATTCTTTAAAGAGACCGCTGTAGTTTTTGTGTTCTCTTAATCATGTTATGTACTTAAGTGTTAAAAGATATATTTGAACGATCATTCTTTTTTTTCCTTCTTTTGAAAGGATATATCGTTTGCTACAGTACCTTTCCCTAGATTATAGAATTTAACCATCACTCATTCACTCTAACATGTAAATTAAAATAATCAAGAGTCTTATTTTATCATCATAGAAGATCTTCATCCTTCATTTTCAACAATACTCCTAAGTACCAGATAGAGGTATTTATAACGCTCAATCTTAAAAGTGAATTACATTTGAACAAAACCACTATCGACTATACCAGTAATAAAGTATCACAAACAAGATACATAACTAAAATACTCCTTACTGAAAACCAAGATATTACTCACTGCAAAGTTTTCTTGAAACAGAGTTCAGTATATAAATGCACCGAGGAACAATTCGTAGTTATATATATTCCATACAATTCTACAGAAAAAGTTAGTCCATTAAAACACCTTAGTATGATAACAGTATATTGCAACTAATTGAAAACATTTATTAATCTGGTTTTATATCCTTTATCTATACCAATTCAAGTAACCCACCTTGTTTACCAATTTCAAACCACATTACAGTAGCTTATTTGATTCGAAATCTGACACCTGATTAATTTGTTAGTAACAAACCCTACAGTAGGTTCAAATTCAAACAAGACTTGCCCAAAATCAACCAACAATAACGATAATATATGATAGTGTGGTCCGGATTCAACTCAAACAAAAACAAATCAATACAATGGAATTCAAAGTGCTTGAAACAGAAGAAGAGGAGATCGAGACATACGTAACAAGGTTCTTTTCGAGCCTCTGCCTCTGTATTGCATAGACTGATAGTAGCAGAAAACGGAAAATAGAAACGAGGCTAACCACAATTTAGTTAAAACCTTGAACAGCCCTCACTCTCGAGTCCCGTCCTCGATCGATCTGCTTCGTCGCTCACTTGCCGCTGCAAATCGTCACTCCTCGGTATCTCTCCCTCGCTCTCGATTTTGGGTTTATAGGGGGGACATCGCCAGATGCGATAGTAGGAGAAAAGATTTAATAAATAAAACATGTGTCCTATTGAATAGTTTTAATTCGTAATATCTATAATTTTTTTCATGTTTTTCAATTTATTTATTTCTTTAACTATTTATAAATTTTTATTTAATTTGTTATAATATATTGTAAGTTATAAATTAATTTGTGTTGACTTGACTTTTAAAACATTATATATTATGAAATGTTTAATTATTATAATAGTAATTAAAAATATAATTAAGTCCATTTAGTTGTTTATGTTAGGTTTAAATGAGAGTATATTAGTAATTTCATCTTACTTAAATTTTGAGAGTTTAAGTAAAAGTGCTAAATGTTTTACATAGAAGTATAGATGTAACGTGTTCTGTAATTAGAGGTATTTTATATTATTATTATTATTAATATTATTATTATTATTATTATTATTACTAGTTTAATACCCTGTGTTTAACACCGGGATAGTTAGAAATGACAACAGAGCAGGTTTGGACAGGCCGGTCTTATGGATGTGCAGTCCGTGCCAAGGCACAGGACACCAAACGGGCCAGGGGCATCAAACATATAGCCCAAAACATGTATATCTAAGTTCAATTTACTTGGGCCTTGGGCCTTGGGCTTGGGAGTTGAAGAAAAGGGGGCAGCCGCCTGAAATCAAAGAATGGAAGACGATAGTCGATAGGGCATGAAACCAAGCGGCGATAGCGATAATCGATAGTCGGCGATTGGGCAGGGAAACCGAATAGGCGACTTCAAGACATACTATGGCATCATGATGATATTCAATCTCTTGTTGGTTGCCACTGTATACAGTATACTCTCCTCCCTCCTGTAGTCCTCTCGATTTTCAAGTTCTTGTCGGTTGCCCGTCGTTCTTTCTTGGATTCTTGCATGTCGTTCTTTCTTGGATTCTTGCCTGTCGTTCTTTCTTGCAGTCAGCTCGGTGCTCCTCTCTCCTCCTATAGGCTATCGTTATGTCTTGCCCACTTGTTGTCGCCCGTCGCCCACGACCCACTTGCCCCCTCCAGTCGCCATCGCCGTCGCCCTAAAGCCTAAAAGCTAATTAATTGCATTTACCCTTTCGCAAGTGTTTGATAACTTTCTAACTTATTATAGTGGGGCGTTGTCTACAAGGTGTCAAGGAAGGAAGATCAAGAAGTTGCATTAACGGTATTGCTATCTAATTTTGAAATATATGTATTCTTGTTGTTCTTAATAACAATATACTTGGGGCCCTTTATGGAAAAAAACTGAGAAATACATAAAATTTGGGGGCTGCTAAACTTTAAAGGTCTGTTATTGTACAACATATATCAATTTGTATATTAGTACATATATTTATACTTTTAGACATAAATATCAATCTATGGTATGTGAGTTTGTCGGTTGTATATGATGAATCATGAATGTATGTTGTATAATGTATTATTAATTTATTATAGATATCTGATTTTTGTATATGAATTATTAATTGTTATCAATTTGATTTTCGTATGCAGATTCATTCGTAATAGGGCTACTGTCTATTGGTGATTCAATCTTCCTACTTCTGGATGGAAACTCGGTAACAATCTCAATAGGTAAATTTGTTTATCAAGTTTTTATGCTAAAAATGTGTGTACTCAACAACTCAATTCTTCATATGTGTCTTCAAAAATCATTTAAGATTTTGAAAAAAAAAATCTTGTGTCTTGTAGTTTCTCTTACATTGTACTTTGCTTTCACTTTTACTTATTTTTACTTAAAGTTGTAAGCGGTAAGATACCCTCACCTCATCCATACTACCCTACCCCACCCACCCCACCCACATATGCCACCCGGACCCCCTACTCTAACCCCTACCCCTACCCTACACATCCCCCACTAATCTCTACCCAACCTAACCCCTATCCTACCCCAACCCCACTAACACACATCCCTACCACACACACCCCTACACAACAACAACCCTAAATAACAACAATTGCAACAATAACCCTAAATAACAATAACAACAACAACAACAACAACAACAACAACAACAACCACCCTAAACAACAACAACAACCACAACAACCCTAAACAACAACAACAACAACAACAACAACAACAACAACCCTAAACAACAACATACCCAACCTACCTTGCAAACTACCTTAAATAACAAATCAAGCTCCTATCGCGAATCTCAATTATAAAGACTGAATCACAAATCATGTAAAGGACTCAAGCCAAGTGGTGAATCAACCTTTGAATCGCAAATCAATAATGTTACCGAATCGCAAATTACACTAAATCCAAGATAACATATTATAAGCCAACACACATTACAATTTGCGATTCACATACTTGAATCACAAATTACCGCACACACACATTCATCCACTTTAATCTTCAATCTACTTTGTCTCTTAGTTTAAACTCGAGTTTCTTACATCTACATCATCAACAACACCATGCTAACAGTTGTTGGTTGTCAATTTAACATTCTATCAACATTTGACTATCCAATTTAATTGAATTACCTTCGGTTTTGAAGAGCACGCACTAGTTGGCACTTTCAATCTTTAAATCTACAAATTATAAGACTATAATTTAGATTTCTTACACCAATAAGATCCTAAGCATGTTTCTAATATGCTTCCACTAATAATTCATTGTTTCATCATCAATTGACCTCCGAATTCTACCACTTGGTTCTCGGTTTACACACAGACACAAGACACAACCCACGTTTTTAATCCAAAATTCCACTCCTTAATCGACTAAACTAAAGTTTAACAATCAACAACTATAACTCTCAAAGCAGTTAATTCCTTACTTAAGTTAGTTTTAATTGACTAATTAGCTTTTTAATTCAATTTTCAAAGTTAATTTCTTAACAAACTTGCCACAACTTCTTATATACTTAAATAGAACCACTAACAACACCATTAATCGACATTCTAGATATTAAACTTAAATTCCAACCGTTTCACAATTACACATCTTATATGTTTCTCATTAAACCCGAGCTTCGGGTCGTTACATTTATATTTACTCACACTTTTTTAGAACTATAATTTCTACTAGATGCAAAGGTCCAAGAATACTAAAAACCGTAAATTTTATGCTCTCTAATTTGACATTGGTATTGCTATAATTTTTGAAGAAAAGATAACATTTTTATAAGATTTTGTTCAGCATGGGTCAGATATGTGCACATGTGCATAAAATACTTAATTTTTTTCCTAAAACGGGTGTGTACACACATGCACGGTGAAAATGTGTGTCTAAAATTACATTTCACGTGCACATATACACATATACACGTATACATATGCTAAAATACCTTAATCCAAACATTTCAACTTGTTTTATAAAGCTAGAAAGTTAACTAATAAGAGATTACTCAAAGGAAACATATGAATGCGTAAATCGCCCTTTGATATATGATTTATTAGCTACATGAATCGTTTCTCCATATTATACGTATTAATTTAGTGATATTTAGAAAACTTAATCACTAATTTCCTAATTTAAATAATTTCTGGTTACATCCAGAGATTAACAATTTGAAATTTCCATATACAAAACCAACACTATAATTATTGTCTACGCTACTAAAGAATACATTCATATATATAATTATTGTCTACGCTACTAAAGAATACATACATACATACATATATATATATATATACACACACACGCATAGCAAAAATAGAAATGTATTCTCCGCTAAGAAAAAAAGGGTATATATATATAGACAAAAGTTCATGCGAGAACCTTTTTTACCACGAGAACCGGGAGAACTGTAACATCGTGTTTAATGAGATTAAAATTAGCCCCAATTTAAACTTTTTAAACTTATTTATCAAAGGCTTGCAGCGCATATATATTCACCATTTACAAAGTATGAGATTGTTATCTGATATTGTCAGAAATATACATAAAATATATATCTGATATCTGACAATATCTGGTTTTTATTAAGAAAATATAGCCAAAATAATCTTTAAATGTTCTCTTATTTTATTTAAGGCTATTTCAGGTACACATTACGGAAAAATGGATAACATGCGTCAAAACGAGAAAACAGCGCGCAAAAGATGGAGATATTATGAAAATGTAATTTACGCGCCGCGTACCCTATCTTCTTCCGCTACGCGGACCCAACGAATTCTGTTACAACGAAATGCAAGCTGTCAGGGAATCTTGTCAGGCATCTTTCCGCGCCGCGTAAATGTATCGTTACGCGCCGCGTAAACCGTCGAACCTCTCCTATAAATAGATGCATTCGTCTTCAGTTGGAAGGAGAGCCAGAAATCAATGGCAAGAGCTATGCTCTCGTCCCAGGCTCAGTAGTTTACTAAATCTTAGTTTCTATATGTAATCTTTAGCGTAGATTACGTTTGCATGTTCGTTAGTTGCTATTTCAAGTTCATTTCCGCATTCCAGAAGCATGTACCTGTATTCCAAGTTCCAGAAGCTGTAAGACTCATCTTCCTTCTGTAATCTACATATTGGTACTTTGTTTCCTTAAATATGTCTTCGTATTCACGTATTCCAGTCATTATGTGTAGCTAACTTTCCATTACCTAGTTATGATGAATCCAGATCAGTAAAAATATGTAGTTGTTATGCATAGGTTATTTTAGAATGATTTTAATAAAGACATGATATTTCTGAATTAATGAAACATATATTTGGTTATTTTGTATAATACTATCAGTCCATGCGGGTATTCGGCATTGTAAGTGTTGAAAAACCATTTGCTTAGAATATTTGTATCTTTATACATATATATTCAAACAAACTCATATTTATATGTATTTGCTCATAAACCCACTTGAGGTGTACGATATGTATAAGTTTGGTATATGTATACAAGGACATTTGCTCATAGACCCACTTGAGGTGTTGAACTGATATATTATCTTAATACCCAAATGTATATCTTCTTACCGGATGTTGACCGACGATGGTATTTACTTTGTCTATTATTTCGTTAGAAGATAAATACTAACATTTTAAGTAAAACGGGATAACACCCGGAAAGCAAGGTTTTATCTTACTAATGTTTTAATAATTTAAAGATCAAATCAGGATTATCTATATTTGTGTCTAAAAGATAAATTATGTTCTAAAGACAGTCTTTGTTAAATCATCCTTTCATAACTGGATTAGTTAACACTACTAATTAATATTGATCTGGAGGATTCATGACTAGGTATCTTGTTTTTCATTTTACTTATTTCAATCTGTATTTCTGCTTAGTTATTGTTCTTTTTAGAGTTATTAATATTGTCTTAGTTTTATCTACATGTTCCTTGTAGTTAAATTCCATTCTTCCCATAATTATTGATAGCTAGACAATAGGTTCGGATTTAAGTAGCAACAGTCAACCCCCGATTTACACTTCTCAATCAATAATAATAAAAAACAACGATCAAATAAGCCAAATCGATCAAATTTCTTCAAGAACTTCCAAAACTCAAAAACTCAAAAATCTTCAATTTGGCCACTGATTTGTTATCCAATTAACTCCTTTTTTATTAACGAGTGTTTCCTTATCTATGCGACCCTAATCCAATCAATTAACACTCAAAAATTCCATTTGATCTAGACTTTGATCTCATACCCGAAAATACCCCTTTTTCTTCAAATCTTCAAAAAAATCTCGAAATTGTATGATGAATTCAGTATCAAATCACACTCCTTAGGCTCTGATACCACTTGTTAGTCCCATATAACAAGTGGTTCATGTATAATGTGTAGGATATATGAAGGTTTGTATGTAGAACTAGAGAGAATATGGTTTACACCATAGAAAACACATAGTTTATTTCATTCAATGTGTACAAACCTTACCTATTACAATAGGTCATATCCCTATATATACCCCATGGGTATTTTACAATTAAACTCCTATTTCTATACAATATTATGAATTTACATTCTCTCCCTTTGTATTGAAATAGGAGTGTACACGCCAGTAACCTAAGTCAATCAGTAACCTATATTACATACATGGGTGCTCTGCCCGTGTGCGTTTATTTAGACTAATAGTAATTACAAATTAAAACCTTTTCGTGACATCATTTCGCGTACTTGAGACATATATCACACGCACACCAAGGTTTTTGGCGCCGTTGCCGGGGAAAATTATTGATACTGTTGTAAAATTATTTGAATTATTGATTTAGCACTAGTTAATTAAAATACTCAACAAAACTACTGGAAAATGCCATAACATTACGGAGTGGAACAACCACGAAACCGTCGTTCGATCCCACAAAATCCAAAGAATCTGAAAAGGAAATTCTTGAAGAGAAAATAGAAAAACCAAAGGAAAATCAAGAAAAATTATCAAAGAAAAACCTTCAGTTCCAGAATTCAAGCCAAGAATTTCTTATCCTCAAAGACTAGCAAAAGAAAAGATGGAAGCTCAGTATGGGAAATTCCTGGAATTGTTTAAACAACTCCATGTTAATATTCCATTTATTGAAGCTCTATCTCAAATGCCAAAGTATGCGAAGTTTTTGAAGGATATTCTGAGTATTTAACATTTCAAATAACATGTGTTACCACAACTAACAACCGACCATCGGATCACATGCACATAATAACAAAAAGTGTTCCACGAAATATACATACTACAATTACTGTAACACTGTATTTTATAAAACACAAATTTGTAATACGAGAGGAAGCTAATAACATAATTACATATATATAATATTGTAAGTACAACTTTGCTGATTAACTTTACAAAACAACCACAGTGTTACTAATAAAAACAGGCTCTGTACAAAACACTTTCAATATCAGAGTTATGATCAGTCCACAATTCCAGTTACACCTCTATCTTCTACTGACAAGGAATATCCTGTAAAAGAGTTCAACAGTGGGGGATTAGCACAAAGCTAAGTGAGAGAATAGATAACACAAACATACAAGGCATAAGCCCAAACAATCAATGCTCATACAAACAAGAAAACCGGCGGTCTTGCGGGACCTTCAATCAAATGCCGGCCAAAGCAAAGGTTTACCGATAGCCTAGTTACAACAAACAACAATAATAGCACTTCTTGATTACAACAAATGCTTATCAAGACAATTACTAATACTGTATGTCTCTAAACATAGGCCCAGCTGAATAACAACCGCCAAGCTGATCTCACAACCACATGTATATATACAGTAAAAGAGCAAACAATCAGGTGATATATCTCATACATCCAAGATATATATCCACTCACCGATATCTTCAACAAGTTCAGGCAACTCAGTCTTTTCTTACTACTGAGTCTTGTCTCCACCTGAACAAATAACTAACAATCAGTATTTGCTTAATCAATACACAATAAGCACAATACTATAATCAAACACATATGTACATACAATCACAAGTATATATCAACTCATGTATATACAATCAATACACACAATTCACTATCACTCTTTACTTCCTGTAATTCAGTGAATTCATCAAACTCTTTAGCTTAGGAAATCCATACATTCCTTTCATAAGCCAAGGCAACAAGTTCATGTTTATCCTCAAATCATTCAAGAGTTGATCTTTCATAACACAACATTCACCAATTCCGAGCATATGTATTATTTGAATTCCGATTGTGTCCAAATCCGATAAGATCAAATCCGATAGGGTCAAATCCGATTAACATGAAATCCGGGAATAATCAATTCCGATTAAACTCCAATTCCGAGTAAGGGCAAATCCGAGTTAGGGAATTTCCTATCTAGTCGGATTCCGAGGTAATACACAATCCGAGTAACATACAATCCGAGTAAAGTGTTAGACATTTTACAAGTCTGATTTCATACTTTAAATCATGAATTCCGAGTTAAATTCCAAATCCGAGTGAAACCAAATCCGACTACATCAAATCCGATTAAAAAGTTAAGGCACAGTTTCAATTCTCTCGGATTCCTATCAATTCCGACTAATTCAGTTGGATTTCACCAAATCCGAGCCATTCATACTCAAAATCCGACTGATTCATATTTATGGAATCCGATTCATTCAAAATCCTGCATAACTCAAATTTCAATCTGATTTCAGACATGTAACTCATCTATGGTTTCCAGAACTAAATTCTAAACATGTATTAAGCAAACTAACATCAATTACTATCATACATGCATCCTAGATCACGAATTCATCATATAAATCATTCAATCGGATTTCACACATAAATTATATAAATCAGAAGTTAATTAACACTTAACATATGATTCTGAATTCTAACCTCTCAGATGATTCAGACTACTCTAGTTAATCAATTGCACAATTTAGATTAACAAAAATCCAATTCTTTTCTTCTTCTTTGATCTCTCGGCCGAAGCACACAAAACACACACAACACTTTAGATACTTGCATGCAAATGAACAACAACTATGTGTGTTGGTGACTAATTAGGCCATAACCGGCCACCTCACCATCCACTCACCAAAACACAATTAATTAATTATTTTACACAATTTAATTAACTAAATTAATTAAACACATAAATCAAATAATCAACCAATTAATTAAAGTAATTCAACTAAATTACCTTAATCCTACTAGGCCGGTAAGGAGGGTGTTAAAATTACCCATGAGTAACCCCAGCTACAACTAGCTAGTGAGCACCAATTTTACACATAAGCATCAATAAGCATGTTATCACATCACAATAAGGCACACAGAGCTAAGATATCACATAGCGGTGTGCCTACATGTCAGCGGGATCATATCTTGCGAGGTAGCAAGCCTGGTTCAACGATCCAAGCTGGGGAATCAGTCACAACCATCCGCATCGGTGGGGGAGCGAAGAGCAGCCCACCATCACGTTTACCAGTTCCGGTTTGCACCGAGAACCCCATTTCACAACCAGTTCCGACTTTCGCCGCGAACCCCATTACATAACCAGTTCCGGCTTACGCCAAGAACCCCATCTTCGTCAAGGAACGGTGGCCTGTATAGCCATCACCAAGCGTATACACTCGGATGCCGTTAATCCCCCACTTCCAGACCCTATCGGGTCCCCAAGGACCAGCCTACACGGCTGACCTTAACCAATCCCAGGAACTGTGGTACAGTCCCCCAATTGTCCGGACATAACATAATAACACATAAACGATCCAATGAGGATCCAATCACATGCATAATTTAATACTCTAACACAGCTGATCCAATCAGGATCCAATCACATACGCAATACAATAATCTAACATGGCTGATCCAATCAGAATCCAATTACATGCGCATATTGATTAACAGAATACAAATTACACTTTAAACATAGCATACAGTTGTCATCAATATATAGCTTGGCTAACTTACTCAAATTTGCTTGGCTAACTTACAGTTGTCATCAAATTACACTTTAAATCAGAATCCAAAAATTCGACACAAACCTTGAATCCCTATCTGACACAATAGACAAAGGAACTCCATGTCTAGATACAATCTCATCAATATATAGCTTAGCTAACTTACTCAAATTTGCAGTCGCAGCAGTAGCAAGAAAATGTGCACTTTTGGTTAATCTATCCACAATAACCCAAATCATATCGTTTCCCTTCTGAGTCCTTGGAAGTTTCGTTACAAAATCCATGGTGATATGATCCCACTTCCATTCAGGTATTACTAACTGTTTCAAAGATCCATACGGCTTCTGGTGTTCGGCTTTCACTTGTGCACATATATGACATGACTCCACGAATCGAGCAACATCTAACTTCATAGTAGGCCACCAATAAAAGGTCTTCATACTATGATACATCTTAGTGCTACCAGGATGAACAGTTATTCTGGATTTATGTGCTTCAGTCAAAATCAATTCCCGCAAATTACCAAACTTTGGCACCCAAATGCGATTCCGATACATCTTCAACCCACGTGAATCTGTTGTTAACTCATGTTGTCTCTTAACCATCAATTCATCTTTCAAATTCTCTGTTTTTAATGCTTCCAATTGTGCGGCCAACAATTGATCTATCAAATCTGACTTAATCTCTAATCGCATAAACTTTACTGTTTTTGCAGAACCTTTCCAACTAAGTGCATCAGCAACCACATTAGCTTTCCCCGGATGATACTGAATGTCACAGTCATAATCTTTTATCAACTCTAACCATCGGCGCTGTCTCATATTCAGTTCTTTCTGAGTGAACACAAACTGCAGACTCTTGTGATCAGTGCAAATTGTACACTTTGTACCATACAAATAATGTCTCCACAACTTCAAGGCAAAAACCACTGCTGCTAACTCCAAATCATGAGTAGGATAGTTCTTCTCGTTGGGTTTCAACTGTCTGGAAGCATAAGCTATAACTTTACCTCTTTGCATCAGTATACATCCTAACCCAGCATGTGAAGCATCATAGTAAACCACAAAATCCTCAGATCCTTCAGGTAACGCAAGAACAGGAGCTTGACACAGAAGTTGCTTCAAAGTCTGAAAAGCATTCTCCTGAGCCTCACCCCATAAAAACCGAACAACTTTTCTGGTTAGCTTAGTTAACGGACCCGCTAATTTCGAAAAGTCTTTAATAAACCGTCTGTAATAACCTGCCAGACCAAGAAAACTTTTAATCTCTGTCGGGGTCTTAGGAGCATTCCAATTCATTACAGCTTCTATCTTTGACGGATCCACTTTAACACCATCTTCACAAATCACATGACTAAGAAACTTGACTTCACGCAACCAGAACTCACACTTGGACAATTTGGCATACAACTTGTGTCGCTTTAGAGTCTCCAAAACTTGTCGCAGATGCTGATCATGATTATCCTCTGTTTTAGAATACACAAGAATGTCATCAATAACACACAATGACGAACTTATCCAGGAATGGTCGACACACCCGATTCATCAGATCCATGAATATTGCAGGAGCGTTAGTCAAACCGAACGGCATAACAAGAAACTCATAGTGACCATACCGCGTACGAAAAGCTGTCTTCGGTATATCCTCTTCGGCCACCCTAACCTGATGGTATCCCGACCTTAAATCAATCTTCGAGAAGTACGAAGCTCCCTGAAGTTGATCAAATAAATCATCTATTCTTTGCAACGGATACTTGTTCTTGACGGTCCTTTTATTCAAATCTCTGTAATCTATACACATACGCAGAGTCCCGTCTTTCTTTTTCACAAACAACACCAGTGAACCCCAAGGCGAAGAACTTGGACGAATAAACCCCTTATCTAACAGTTCCTGTATCTGAGTCATCATCTCTCTGATTTCTGAAGGAGCTAATCGGTAAGAAGCTTTCGCAATCAGAGTACTATCAGGTATCAGATCAATCTTATATTCGACGTCACGAACAGGTGGCAATCCTGGCAAATCATCTGGAAATACCTCTGGATATTCCGAAACCACACGAACATCGGTAACCGGACGCTTCTCTTTCTTAACATCAATAGCATAGGCTAGAAAGGACGCACACCCTTTGGCTAAAGATTGTATAGCCTTCATGTACGAGATAATCGGAAGAGAAGATGGAGATCTATCCCCACGAGCCACGGCATGCGACCCGTCAACCAGAGGAATAGTGATCAATTTCTTATGACACTGAATACTAGCCCTATGGTGACTCAACTAGTCCATGCGTAATACTAAATCAAATCCAGGTATAGGCATGACCAAACAGTCTACAGGGAAACTAGTACCATCAATACTAATCTGAACTCCATTCACAGAAGTGGTTACAGGTACTACATTACCATCAGCTACTTCTACCTCTAAAGGAGTAGTGTTCACAGAAGCAGGTAATTTCAATTTATCACACAAAGTCATAGATATAAACTATCTATTAGCACCAGAGTCAAACAAAACACGTGCAGGCATAGAGTTAACTATGAACATATAGGTTATCACATCATCACTGCCAGTAGCTTCCTTGGCAGTCATCTTGAAAGCCCTACCCTCAGCAGAAGGTACACTATTTCTCTTCTGACCTGCAGAAGACGATCCCCCGGTGATATTTACCCCTGCCCCAGTCCCCGCGGTCTTCAACTTATGACACTCACCTGCCCTGTGCCCCTCTTCTTTGCAGTTCCAGCAGACAAAGGTGTTGAACTTACATGCACCGATGTCATGACCTGTCTCACCATACGTCAAATATCTCCGTGTTTGCGGCGTGCACTATCCGTTGTGACGAGATTTGCAACTATGACACCACGGATTATTCTGAGAAAATCATGATCCCTTAGACCTCTGATCTGATTTACCCTGTTGATTCTGCCCTTTTCCTTTACCTTGGTTACCACTTGAACCTCCACTAAACTTGCTGAATGACCCTCTGTTCATCTTCTCCCAATCTTTTGCATCAGACTCTGCAGATCTTGCTAAAGTGAATGCCTGGACAATCGATGTCGCCAGTCGAGTGTTACCTCGATATTCTAGTAACAAAGCTTTTACAAAATGTTGTACCTGAGAATGTTCATCAGGCACCCACTGTTTTGCAAATCTGAGATTTACTTGAAATTTGCTGATCAACTCATCCACAGACATATTACTTGTCTGTGCCAAATCTAAGAACTCTCGCTGAATCTTGGCCATATTAAATGCATTACAATATTGCTCACAGAACTTATCCTGAAATTGCTCCCAGGTAATGGCATTTACAACATCTCGCGGTAGATGTGTAGTCAGAGAATCCCACCACGTCAAAGCTTGATCTTTCAACCGTCTCGTTGCAAACTTGACCCATTCAGCTTTCTCACAGTTGCAGGCTTCCAAAGCCTTCACAGTTTCTTTCAACCAGTTTAAGGTGACATTCGGATTTGAGCTTCCCGAATACTCAGGTGCTCCACACGCCACAAAATCTTTAAATTGGCATTTGTTCCTAGTTTCTTGTTGTGGAAACCACGGAATGAAGAAGTTCTGTTGTGGTGTTTGATGTTGGGTAGACACTTCTAGTGGCATAGGAATAAACGGAAAAGATCCATATGGAGTTGATACCGTACTCACAGTGGCTGTAGTATAAATTGGTGGTGGTATTGGTTGAGTAACGGAAACTGTTAATGGAGGCATCCGAACCGAGGTGGTTGGTTGGGAAGACTGGGTTTGATTTAACTGTTGCTCCAGTTCAAGAATCCGATCCCTCTGAGTCTGCAAAGTGTCTTCCAGCTGTAACACATAATCTTGATTATCTGACTCTCCATGATGAGAAGTACCTGCTCTGTGATGCTCATTCGCAGCAGTAGATGAAACATTGTTATGTTGTCTTCCAGGGGACTGTGGGGTAAATACCGGGATCTCGTTGTTATCAGCCATAATCTGTTCTACACAACATCTCACCAGTTGTCAGATTATAATTCGTTAGTACAACATCATATTCTCTATAGCTACCTTACTAATTACCCACCCTGGAATATTGGACTGATCTGAGCCTTAGTTCGAGTATTGCACAAAATCACCAATGCAAATCCTCAAACCAGGGCTCTAATACCAAATTGTAACACTGTATTTTCTAAAACACAAATTTGTAATACGAGCGGAAGCTAATAACATAATTACATATATATAATATTGTAAGTACAACTTTGCTGATTAACTTTACAAAACAACCACAGTGTTACTAATAAAAACAGGTTCTGTACAAAACACTTTCAATATCAGAGTTATGATCAGTCCACAATTCCAGTTACACCTCTATCTTCTACTGACCAGGAATATCCTGTAAAAGAGTTCAACAGTGGGGGATTAGCACAAAGCTAAGTGAGAGAATAGATATCACAAACATACAAGGCATAAGCCCAAACAATCAATGCTCAAACAAACAAGAGAACCGGCGGTCTTGCGGGACTTTCAACCAAATGCCGGCCAAAGCAAAGGTTTACCGATAGCCTAGTTACAACAAACAAAAATAATAGCACTTCTTGATTACAACAAATGCTTATCAAGACAATTACTAATACTGTATGTCTCTAAACATAGGCCCAGCTGAATAACAACCGCCAAGCTGATCTCACAACCACATGTATATATACAGTAAAAGAGCAAACAATCAGGTGATATATCTCATACATCCAAGATATATATCCACTCACCGATATCTTCAACAAGTTCAGGCAACTCAGTCTTTTCTTACTACTGAGTCTTGTCTCCACCTGAACAAATAACTAACAATCAGTATTTGCTTAATCAATACACAATAAGCACAATACTATAATCAAACACATATGTACATACAATCACAAGTATATATCAACTCATGTATATACAATCAATACACACAATTCACTATCACTCTTTACTTCCTGTAATTCAGTGAATTCATCCAACTCTTTAGCTTAGGAAATCCATACATTCCTTTCATAAGCCAAGGCAACAAGTTCATGTTTATCCTCAAATCATTCAAGAGTTGATCTTTCATAACACAACATTCACCAATTCCGAGCATATGTATTATTTGAATTCCGATTGTGTCCAAATCCGATAAGATCAAATCCGATAGGGTCAAATCCGATTAACATGAAATCCGGGAATAATCAATTCCGATTAAACTCCAATTCCGAGTAAGGGCAAATCCGAGTTAGGGAATTTCCTATCTAGTCGGATTCCGAGGTAATACACAATCCGAGTAACATACAATCCGAGTAAAGTGTTAGACATTTTACAAGTCTGATTTCATACTTTAAATCATGAATTCCGAGTTAAATTCCAAATCCGAGTGAAACCAAATCCGACTACATCAAATCCGATTAAAAAGTTAAGGCACAGTTTCAATTCTCTCGGATTCCTATCAATTCAGTTGGATTTCACCAAATCCGAGCCATTCATACTCAAAATCCGACTGATTCATATTTATGGAATCCGATTCATTCAAAATCCTGCATAACTCAAATTTCAATCTGATTTCAGACATGCAACTCATCTATGGTTTCCAGAACTGAATTCTAAACATGTATTAAGCAAACTAACATCAATTACTATCATACATGCATCCTAGATCACGAATTCATCATATAAATCATTCAATCGGATTTCACACATAAATTATATAAATCAGAAATTAATTAACACTTAACATATGATTCTGAATTCTAACCTCTCAGATGATTCAGACTACTCCAGTTAATCAATTGTACAATTTAGATTAACCAAAATCCAATTCTTTTCTTCTTCTTTGATCTCTCGGCCGAAGCACACAAAACACACACAACACTTTAGATACTTGCATGCAAATGAACAACAACTATGTGTGTTGGTGACTAATTAGGCCATAACCGGCCACCTCACCATCCACTCACCAAAACACAATTAATTAATTATTTTACACAATTTAATTAACTAAATTAATTAAACACATAAATCAAATAATCAACCAATTAATTAAAGTAATTCAACTAAATTACCTTAATCCTACTAGGCCGGTAAGGAGGGTGTTACAATTACCCATGAGTAACCCCAGCTACAACTAGCTAGTAAGCACCAATTTTACACATAAGCATCAATAAGCATGTTATCACATCCCAATAAGGCACACAGAGCTAAGATATCACATAGCGGTGTGCCGACATTTCAGCGGGATTATATCTTGCGAGGTAGCTAGCCTGGCTCAACGATCCAAGCTGGGGAATCAGTCACAACCATCCGCATCGGTGGGGGAGCGAAGAGCAGCCCACCATCACGTTTACCAGTTCCAGTTTGCACCGAGAACCCCATTTCACAACCAGTTCCGGCTTTCGCCGCGAACCCCATTACATAACCAGTTCCGGCTTACGCCAAGAACCCCATCTTCGTCAACGAACGGTGGCCTGCAGAACCATCACCAAGCGTATACACTCGGATGCCGTTAATCCCCCACTTCCAGACCCTATCGGGTCCCCAGGGACCAGCCTACACGGCTGACCTTAACCAATCCCAGGAACTGTGGTACACTCCCCCAATTGTCCGGACATAACATAATAACACATAACTTATCCAATGAGGATCCAATCGCATGCATAATTTAATACTCTAACACAGCTGATCCAATCAGGATCCAATCACATGCGCAATACAATAATCTAACATGGCTGATCCAATCAGAATCCAATTACATGCACATATTGATTAGCAGAATACAAATTACACTTTAAACATAGCATACAGTTGTCACATAAGTCATAACCCTACTTGGGTCTATCTCGTATCACTTCACTTATCTATCGCCACTACCATAATCACATTACACGTGTTATAACACAACACGTCACTTCACCACTACCATAATCACATTACACGTGTTATAACACAACACGTCACTTCACCACTTACCTCACATGTGCATATGTCACTATCACAATAGCACGTTTCAATACACAACAGTTAGCCCTACTTACTGAGTCTCATGGGAAAACCGGTACTCACCTTAAGCTCACAATAAGCTAACACAACGATCAACGGCTTCCGATTCCTCAGGAGTACCTAACACGACGCATACACATGGGGTTATCACTTAACACTTAACATTCTTCGTTTAAAACACGCGTCACAAATCTTTCAACACAAGACAGGGTCCTACGGCCGCAGAGTCCCTTTTCTAATGAACAAGGTCCTACGGCCGCAGAGACTTCTCCCTACGCCCGCAGAAGCTGTTCATTGGGTTCCTACGGCCGTAGGTTATGTACCCACGCCCGTAGGCTTCGTTCCTTCACCCGTAGGTGGTAAACCACATAAAACATCCTTCTACGGCCGCAGGAACCACTTACTACGGCCAGAGAAGGCTTAATTTCAACAAATCTGAAAAACACCTCCCTACGGCCGAAGAAACATTTTCTTACGGCCGCAGAAACATTCCCCTACGGCCGCAGGAAGGGTCTGCACAGCAGACTTCGTCCCTGTTCGCGAATCAGACCTGTAACACATGTTTTTGACCTTTAATTCGACCAAAACTCATTTTCAATTACTTATACAAGTTGTTTAACATCCCTTTGAGCTTACAAACACATTTAACACAATAACTAACCATCAAAACACCATTTACACCGTCAAATTGGTGTTTCTTACTCATAAACTCAAGACTAGGTTTTAACATAGAAATACTTACCAACAAGGAGCTACACCACGAATTGACACCTAAACTTGTGGCTGGAATCAGTAAACACAAAGGTTCCTTCGATTTCTCCAACTCAAAATTGCAAGAGTATATGTGTGTATGTTCACGTATGCTTGTGTGTGTGTTTTAGTGTGAAGTTAGGGGATAAGGACCCCAAACAACCGACTTAGGTTGCTTATTTTAAAACACGGGGTATTCTGTTCCCCTTTCTAACTTACAACTTAACACATGTTATCCCGTTTCAACTAACGGAGATATTTACGGAATCATAACACGAAACCGTTTAATATCTTATCACTTCTAAACGCGTTTGACACTTTTCAAATAATCACTTTAATTAACGCATAACACGTGTTACCAACTTAAAACACACTAACTTAAGTCACTTAAAGTCAAGGTACAACTATTTAAACACAAGGTACAAGTCTACACAACTAGGCCCAATTTCAGGATGTTACAAGAACCAATCTAAGCCGTCCAATTCTCCCTCTTTCAATGTCATTGCCCACCCATGAATTCCTCACATGCACCCTGCCACACCCTATCCCTCCACGCTCTCCATCCATGATACTTCCCATATCCAAGGAACGGCTAAGATTGGTTCTCGCGTTTCTCGCACTAACAACGGTTCTCGCATGAACCCTCCCCTATATATATATATATATATATATATATATATATATATATATATATATATATATATATATATATATATATATATATATATATAAGAAATGTTCAATATAGTCCATACTTATAGCATAGTCCTGAGGGACTAATCTTAGCTCTTGGATCAGCCCCATCAATGGTCCAGATTGAATTTTAAAAATTTGGGCGGAGTGACGTTTTCGTAATTAACATGTAATGATTTTACCATCACATGTGATTGTATAGTGAATCACATGTGATTAAATATTAAAATTTAGGACTATATTTTTTATATGGACTATATTGAACATAACTCATATATATATATATATATATATATATATATATATATATATATATATATATGCGAGAACCGTTGTTAGATTGAAAACCGCGAGAACCAATCTCGGTCGTTCATTGGATATGGAAAGTTTCATGGATGATGAGCGTGGAGGGATAGAGTGTGGCAGGGTGCATGTGAGGAATTCATGGGTGGGCAATGACATTGAAAGAGGGGAATTGGACGGCTCAGATTAGTTCTCGCACTAAGAAGAATGGTTCTCGCATGAACTTTTTCCTATATATATATATACTAGTTTATTGACCCGTGTATGCACGGGTATTTCGAAAGTGTATTTGAGATATTAAAACTTTTAAATAAAAATAATACAATAAATGAAATATCACCGAAAACTTTTAATCTTTTTTTACTTCTAACACGTGCAACGGCAACATATAATTGACCTTGTGTAAAGGTTTCCTAAGGAATAAACCGACTTATAAAAGTGACTGTACTTGACTTTTGTTAATCGTCATAGCAAAACACAATATTAGAGGAAATTGTCTTCTTTGAAACCTAACCGAAAGTTTTGTATATGATGAAATAATTTTCATTTAAGAATACCAACTACTATTAATGGATAACAAAAAATTAAGAATCTACTAATTTTAAAAAAGTGTCATTTTACAATAAAATTTACACCAAAACGTAGATAAACATGAGATGGTCGTATATATATAATTATTTTTTTATCTAAACAAATTATATCACAAGCTATTAAACATAATTTATAAACAGCCCATAATTAATTACATTAATTTACAATTTTTATATAACCCTCCCTTATTTTCTTAAAAGTCGCTCAAATGTTTTATAAATTTCCCCTCACAATTTTCATAAAACCCCCGTTTCTTTTATATATAGATATAGATTGCTACTACATTCTTCTATTCCTTTATTTTATTTTTCGTCAGCTTATTTTTTCATAAGTTAATTGGTATCCTTCGTTTAATTATTTTTATGTTATTATTTTTAGTATTGTTTTTGCTTATTTATTTATTTTTCTTTGTATTTTGGGCTTTTTTATTACTACGTATTTATTTATGTATTTTTTTTATTTCCCTCTTTCTTGTTTATGTCTTTCACTTTCGTTGTCGAAGGTCTATTTTAGAAAGCAGTCTCTCTATCTATGAGTGGAGGTATGATTGTCTATATTATACCTCCCTTATACCCTGCTATTACAGGGTTGTGTATTATTGTTGTTGTTGGTGAAGAAGAGCAAAACAGAGACTATAAACTAAATAAATAAGCCTAAAAATCAATACAACTTTCAAGCCCTTTGTTTTCTTCCACACAAAGTTACATACTCTATGATGATTATATGTAAAATGCAACCAAGATCATAATGGTCGTTCCGTGAATTTTGATGGTCTTGTACCATCACCGTAAAATAAGCCTTTTAATACTTAAATTTTAAATACATAAATTATTACTAGTGGGATGTCCGCGCAATGCGCCACTAATTAAAAAGAGACATTAATAAAATTGTGTAGTAGTTATTTTTTGTGGTGGATAGCGATAAAGAGGACAAAGGAGATGATAACATATGCAAGTAGCACCTTACATGTATTATTGAAGTAATATATGTAGTACTACATTTACGTTATATGAGAGGGATTGGTGTTGTATATATAATTTAAAAGAACTTTTCTTTAACTAATATTTCAAAACTATTATCTTGATTCTCTAAGATGATCATTTGTTCTTAAAAATTTCAAAAAAAATTATGAAATTAAATGGGTTACTAAAATATGAATAAATGCTTTTATAGTGATTGATAACACTAAGTGTGACACAAATTTAAAATAAATTAGAATCTATTTTTAGAAGGATGTGTACCAAATATAAAATTAGATTCACTTTTTACAAAATTCTGGATGAATGTGATTAATCATGATAAAATGGATGGTTAAATTTAAGTATTAATTGAAATTTAAGAACTTTTAAATTGATTATGAAAGAAAATGTTGTATGGTTTATAAAGTAGTATAGATTATTATACATAAAAGGCAAAAAGCTAAAATGAATAATTAACTAAATTTATAAATCTAATATATTAATATATAAATCAGTAAATCACAAATCAATATATATATAATAATTTGAAACAAAAAAAAGTACTATGTAAAGGATGAAACACAAAAATACACTTATCTTGTTAGGTGCACTTACACTCATATATCACTTAAATTATTAAAACACTCGAATAATTAAAAAACTCATTGTTTAAGTGATATGTAGGTGTAACTACACATAAGTTAGCTGTAATTAATTGCACAAATCATTTTCCCAAAATTTAAACATTAGAATCTTAAATGAAGAAGAAGAATTCACGTGGTGATTTACCTCATGTATATTGATATGTTTCTTTAGAAAATAACAATAAAATTTAAGAATTAAAGAAAATAATAAAAATGAGAAACGTCTACGAATGCCGAGGCAGAGGAAGCGCATGGACAGTGGCGGACTCAGGATTTCTGGGGACCGGTGGCACCATATAATGCGAGAATAAAATTAAACAAGTTTGAGAGTCTGGTTCGGGTTTTTTTTTTCGGGTTTTCGGTTAATCAGGTCGAATTAACACGATTTCGGCGGTTATTCTGGTATTTTAGGGCCAAAATTTAAAATAAAAACACAATTTACATGAAGTTATGAACTAAAATGCTATTTTAAAGATATAAATTGAAAGATTAACCTATTTTTTATCATTTTTTTTTAAAAAGTATCATTTTCCTTTTATTTTAGTGGTATCACCGGGTGCACCCCGAAAATTTACCCGTAGCAACGTCTCAAAAAATCGAAAATTAACACTACGAACCATCAAACGACCGGTGGCGCTTGACCCCTCCCCACTACTCACAGGTCCGCCACTGCGCATGGAGGCAACCGGCTATGCCTCTTGACCTTTGGTCTTCCCAGGCTATGCGAAAAAGAATGGGGGATATATCTCGTATCTGTTTCATCATGCCTCTTGACCACTTGAAATTAAAAGAAAGTAAAAATACCCTAACCTAAATATATCATCTTTCTATGTTAGCCATCTCTATAAAGATTAAGACTATCTTCTTATTTAGAACATTATTATTTCTTTTGAAGGCTTTCAAACACAAGTGTACTCTTTTTTACTTATTACATTCTCTTGTCCCTTCTTCGTCTACTTCTACATTCGAAACAATCACTACATGTATACCCTGAGTACCTGTTGATTTTAAACTTGTCTGGTGAAACTTTCAATTCTTCCACCAATATCTGCTGCAGCTTCTCATTTTCTTCTTTAAGCTTTTCAAGAGCAAGTTGTTGTTTCAGGACCTACATAACATAAATTTATCGAGAAATTCAAAGACAGATTTTGACTTTCCTGATCATACCTGGACTTCATAACAGACATCAAGTGTTTGAGTTTTAAATAATGTATCGAACTTTAAATTTAACACTTTTGACTCTAATAGTCAGATTCACAACCATACCAATTGGATGACATCCTTCTCAGACTGCAAGTACCCAACCTACAAGAAACAAGACCGTCTTTAGGAGTAGATTTATTAATCAAACAAAGGCTTTCACATTTTGATCATTCAAGAATCCTTTTCTTCATCGTGGTGCCGTAAAAACTAAAAAAGATATCATGAATGATATTCTCACTGTCCGTTAACGAGACACAACAGTATAAACATGGATGCAAACCAACAATCGTAGACATTGCACACAATACAACATTATCTCCCTAAATCCATTACTCTCACAAAATACTCTTATGAAGCAGGCAGACAGAAAAAAAGGGGAACATTTTAACATACCTGAGGTTTTGCCTCACCTTCTAGAAGAGGACTTTGCAAGAAATTGCTGATAACCTTCTCCGTACGACTTCCATAAGATGAACTCGATGATGACAATTTCTCTGTTGGGCTTAAGCCTCTATCCAGAGACATAGATCCTGTTGCTATTTTCATCATATCTTCCAGTGGATTTATGGTAGTATTACTACTTTGTAATGGCATGCCTCCAACAACGCTTGACAAACTGGGTGTCACTCCAAATCTCATCATCAACTTTGTGGCAATTTGCTGGAACATTACAAGTAATATAAGATGCAAGCTTAGTTTACAGGAAGAAAACATAAGACTAGATTATCAAAGGAAGTTCTTAAAAAAATAGATGATCAAAGGAAGTCACATACTACAAGACTAGTTTGTATTTGATGTACAACCCCAGGCTTTATAGCAATACCTGCCATGCAAGCATTATTGATTCTTTATATTTTTGGTATTTCAAGAGTTAAAAACAAACAGACCTACACCTTAGCAATTGCAGACTACTATGCGAACATCACAAAGAACGAGTGCTGATTATTCATTATTTAACATGCATACCAACTCCAAAACCATGGCCGAAACCAACTCCGCACCCAATGCCTGCTTCAATATTTCTGGCTCCAACCATTTTCAACTGAAATATTATATATGAATTATCATCATGCTCCATTTATGAAGTAGATGAAGGAATGGGAATAGCTTACAGAGTGGTTAACATGTCTTCCAACCCCCGAGAAAACATCAGATGCTCCTCTAGCAGCAACCATAACTTGATTTAATACGGGGATTGCACCTGATAAAGCAGGTTAAAATTAAAGCATGACCTGTAATGAATCTGAAATCATAATAGAGTTAGACAACTTAACATAATTGATTGTGTATTTACATGTGTTTTTTACATTTTTTGAGTTACCAAGTCATTTTGTTACTTTATACTTACAGGTGGAGCTAAAAAAAGAGCTTAGTAGTGTCAGCTCAGGTAATTTGGTTTGAAGATTCAAACATAAGGTGTCTGCAGGCATGCCAAGGCCCTTGTTAAATCAGAAGGAAGAAAAACTACCCAAAAAAAGTTAAAAAATAATAAAAATGCGAAGGGGTTGACCAAAAGACAAAAGTTACAGGTTCATATACAACAACAACAACAATACCCAAATCCCGCTAAAGCGGGGTATGGGGGAGGTGAGATGTAGACAATCATACCTCTACCCATAGGTAGAGAGATTGCTTCCTGAAAAGACCTCCGACATCCAAGGAACAGAAAACAATAAAGAAAAAGGAGCAACAAGGAAAACACTTGTCAAAAAAATAATAATAATAATAAAATAAAATAAAACAACATATATATATATATAATAAATTAAAAAATAAATTAAAAAATACAAAAAAATACAAAAGAAATACAAAAAAATACAAAAAAAATAAAAATAAATAAATAAATAAAAACATAAAACACAATAGAAAGAAATAATATATATATATATTTATATAGGAGAGGGTTCATGCGAGAACCGTTGTTAGTGCGAGCTTGGTTTAAAAATGCGGGATGCGCTCTGATGCGTTTAGAGTCCCGGGAGCCGATGCGTGATGCGTGATGCGCTCGCATCACGAACACGATGCGCCCAATTTTCACAAAAATTACTTCTAAACTAATTTTATACCTTCTAAGTACTTATATATCACAAATTCTTCAATCAATACTAAAAGTAGTTTAATAGTAGTTCATAAATGTTGAATAACATATTAGACAAGTACGGTTAGGTAACATTGGGAGTTGGTTGACTGGGTTCCATTCTATATATCACAAATAACTTACTAAAAGTCTAAAACACATAAAAGCATAAACAAAATGTATATATATATATATATATATATATATATATATATATATATATATATATATATATATATATATATATATATATATATCAAATCAGAAACATAATGTATATGTATAAAATATAAACATATTTATTTTATTAGTCATATATAAATTATAATTTATAAATTATAATAATTTTATATATTATTATTTATTCTTTAATAAGAATAATATATGACTTTTTTTGTATAAGAATAAGTCATATATAAGTTATGATAATTTATATATATTATTATTTATTGGTTTAACTGTAAAGATTAAACATACCAATGGGTTTAAAAATTAAAAAGCTGCCTCTTTATTTACAAAAAGCATATTTGGGGGATTGAATTCTGCATTTATTATGGACCTTGGGAGTTGAGGTCTTGGGAGTAGGCAAAACTGAAATCAAACCCAACACTCCATAGCCATAAAGAGAAGGGGAGAGAGAGTTTTTTGCAGATCTATCAATGGAGACAGCCAGGTTTCTATAAACTTATGCTAAAGTTGTGTTCAAGAACAGGTTAGAAGTGATGAACAACAGACATTTGTTTCATTTTTTTGATGGAGACAGCCCAGAAAACGCAACGCATCGCATCACGCATCGCTCCACCGCATCAGAGCACATCTCGTACCCCCTAGCGCATCAGACCCCTTGATGCGTTTCACGCATCGCATCGGGCGCATCACTCATCAGGCGCGCATTTTTAAACCAAGAGTGCGAGAACCGCGAGAACCAATCTCAGCCGTTCCTTGGATATGGGAAGTATCATGGATGGAGAGCGTGGAGGGATAGAGTGTGGCAAGGTGCATGTGAGGAATTCATGGGTGGGCAATGACATTAAATGAGGGGGAATTGGATGGCTTGGATTGGTTCTCGCGCTAACAACGATTCTCGCATGAACTTTTGTCTATATATATATATAGACCATAAACCCTAAGGCCTAAACCGCAAAGTGCTAAACTCTCTTCTACCTAATCCTGGATCCTAATCTTCCTTCTCCACGAGGACCTATCTGAGATCATGTCCACAAAGAGATGTAACTCCTGCAAATCCGCTCTAACTCTATCTTCCCACCTCAGAAAGGGGGCGACCACGGCTCCTACTGCCATCCATTGTAAGCGATTATGCTCTCCTAACTGGTGTTGTTAAAAGCCTCCTTTTAGCGTGGCCGAACCATCTCAGTCTCCCTTCTCTCAACTTGTAGACGATAGATGCCACTCTTAATTCGTTTCTAAAAACACCAACCGGAATTTTATCTAACAACGTTATCCCGCACATCCATCTAAGCATCCTCATCCCTGCGACTTCTAACTTCTCCACCTGCGCCTTTTTCAGTGGCCAACACTCTGATCCATATAACATGGCAGGTCTAACAGCTAGTCTGTAGAATTTTCCTTTAAGCCTAAGCGGTACTTTCTTGTCGCAAAGCACTCCTGACGCCGCTCTCCACTTCCTCCACCCCGCCTGAATAGGGTTGGAAACATCCTCATCTATCCTCCCCGTTCTGTGTAAAATGGATCCTAAATACATGAAAGACTCCTGGGGTCTCAAAGCGTGTTCCCCTATGTAGATATCTTAGCTCCCCTCGATAACGGTCTTGCTAAAGTGGCAAAAAAGATACTCGGTCTTACCTCTACTTATCCTTAGTCCTGAGTCTTCTAACGCAACCCTCCACTGTTCTAATCTTCTGTTTAACTCCTCTTTCGTATCCGAAACCAAGACAATGTCATCTGCGAAAATCATACACCATAGGATGCTTCCTTGAATCCCTCTCGTTAGTTGGTCGAGATTGATTGCAAAGATGAAAGGACTAAGTGCAGACCCTTGGTGTAGGCCGCATAAAATACAGGTTCCTATATATATATAGGGGAGGGTTCATTCGAGAACCATTGTTAGTGCGAGAACCGCGAGAACCAATCTCAACCGTTCCTTGGATATGGGAAGTTCATGGATGGAGAGCGTGGAGGGATAAAGTGTGACATGAACAAGATCAACTCGAAAGTAATATCTCAAACCTCAATGCCATAAATCAACCCTAACCTTCCATAAATAACCTACCAATCAGCTACAACAAGGAACTAATTCAAATACGGGAACCATTCTTAGTGCGAGAACTGCGAGAACCATTCTGAACCGTCCAATTCCCCCTCCTTCAATGTCATTGCCCACCCATGAATTCCTCACATGCACCCTGCCACACTCTATCCCTCCATGCTCTCCACATTCTTAGTGCGAGAACTGTTAGAACCAATCTGAACCGTCCAATTCCCCCTCCTTCAATGTCATTGCCCACCCATGAATTCCTCACATGCACCCTGCCACACTCTATCCCTCCACGCTCTCCATCCATGAACTTCCCATATCCAAGGAACGGCCGAGATTGGTTCTCGCTGTTCTCGCACTAACAACGGTTCTCGAATGAACCCTCCCCATAAAATGTTTCATATCTGCAACTCCAGCCCAACAATGCAAATACTTCGGAAAGAGATTTGAAGGTTGAACAAAAAGATCAAATTGGGAAGAAACCGAAGTCGGGGGATTACACGCCTCTTGCCATAATCATAATGTAAGTAAACTTGTGAACTCTTATCAATCTAAGACACATGGAAGGCTCCCAGACCACCACCGCCAGGGCTGTGTTATGACCAACCAATCCAATAAGGACATTAAACAATCAAAGAGCCATGGACTTCCTCAGATGCAATCCTCAAGACCTATACAGTTGTAGCTAGCAAAATACCCTGGTGTTTATACCCTTTTCGCATATGAAAACAGGGGCCTTCTCTGTACTTTGTGATCTAGGTTATTGTGTCAAGGCTTCATATGCGATTTTCCAAGTTTACAACAATGACAACAGCCATAAAAAATTATGAAATGGAGATACTCAAGATGATTAAATGCTTCATTTCACCTCCTGATCATCTGCTTCACTTCCCACTCATCTAAGATTTATTCTCTCCACCTTTGCTAGTGGAAACATGAGATGTGGAGTTTTTTGCATCTTGATTGTGTTCTTGCTAAGTTGCTAGTTCAATGAAGGTAAATCCCTTTGTGTCCAAGTGCACGATCACTGTCTTTTGTTATACTTGTAGATGGAATTGGTTATTAGTTAATCAGAAATATCAAGTGGATCTTGTCTTACCTCTTGTGTTTGGTTTAGCATCGGTATTTACTATTTGTGAATAGTCAATTGTGTAGCAATTCATTACTTTACAACTATAATTAACATGGCTAGAGTATGGAGATAGGAATTAATATGAGAATACTTGTTAGCTAGATAAATGCTTGGGTGATTGCACGATTTTCACGTTCCAACTATTTGACCGCAACTGAATTCAGTCCTTATGCACAAGCTACATTCGTGGAGCGCT
This sequence comes from Pulicaria dysenterica, assembly GCA_947179395.2. Taxonomy (NCBI): domain Eukaryota; kingdom Viridiplantae; phylum Streptophyta; class Magnoliopsida; order Asterales; family Asteraceae; genus Pulicaria; species Pulicaria dysenterica. The sequence goes on from OX359292.1 coordinate 185,238, forward strand.
AGTTCATCAGGACCAAGGAGTTTAGTCTATAAAATTCATAAGCCGTACGTAGCATGGAACGAATAGCTAACGAAGTTAATGTAGAGCGAAGTTAATGTAGAGCTAAAGGTGACCACAGAAACCAAATACCAAGTTCCACATGGTTATGGATTAAGATCATTCAAACCAAGGAGTCTATACTATTTCTATCAGTGTTATAAAACTCGGCCTACTCGGCCGAGTACTCGGCGAGTAACTCGGACTCGGTGCTCAGCCGAGGCGTGGAATTGTAACTCGGTCAAAATACTCGGACTCGGTCAAACTCGGTCAAACTCGGTCAAAACTCGGTCAAACTCGGTCAAACTCGGTCAAAGTCAAACTTTTTTTTCTTTCTTTTATCCGATTAGGTCATTAGGGAAGCTTTTTATCGCCGTTTTGTTCTTTGAACAAAATGGCCAAGACGATGCGTGACAAGGACGTAGATGAAATTTATGTTTGAGCTAGTATTTTAAGTCTTGAACAATTTTATTAATGTTTCTAAACACATGTTTTGGGTCTATGAACAATTATGTTTATGTTTGAGTTTTTATTAACATGTAGTTTATATAATTTTTAAATTTTTATATAAAAAGTTCCAATCCGAATACTCCCCGAGTACTCCCCGAGTAATCCGAGTACTCGCTACTCCCCGCCTACCGCCTAGCACCCGCCTAGCGAGTTCTGCAACATTGATTTCTATATAAAAGCAACCATAATTCAATGAACGACTTTAGAGGTTACTGATAGAGAAATCCCTAAGTTAACATTCTAATAATCACATATCAAGATCATCTGAAATTGGAGGAATTAAATTCCAAGTGTATACAATAAGTATCATGTATTCTATCTTCTTTAGTTATTCAGACCAAAGTACCAAGCTCTGTATGGATAAAAACTTCGATTCACCTGTATATAACTACTTCTTTAAAATACTTTACCTAGGAGATAGAAACTACACTGGCGACAAGATAATAATAAAGTTCGTCGATTACTTCTGCTTAGAAATTGATTGATCGTGGAAGAGATACACAAGTAAGATTTGGCAGAATTCATTATGCTAGTTCTAGTTTAGGTACTTCACATCTTGTGTTGCATCCTAGCCTCCTAGGTTGATATTCAAAACTACATGTCAACAAAGGCCTATCAGAGAAGTCCTTTCTCTGACCAAGTTGCATGAGGAACCAATTCAATCAAGCCCTTGGAAGAAGCACTTGCAAATGACGGATGAGATGTTTATCACAAAAGGGATCTATGAGACCAACAAACAAAAGAACAGCAATTGGTCCAACACTCCAACATGTTAGAGCGGCCCCATCGACTACGTGTTGTGTTCTCTGTGTTTCTTGCTTTACGTTGTTATTTGTATTAAATTATTGTCATGTTTGATTGTTGCGGCGAACTAACCAAACAGATTTTACACAAGTAATCAACAAATTCTAAAAGTCAAAACCTGGAATTCTACAAACACAACACCTGACAGGGTTCAAGAGTGTTTCTCCTACCCTCTATTCAACATTCATCTTCGATGAATGATTTTGTTGGCACTGATCATTCCTCCAGCAAAACATATAACTATATACCAGAATTGAACTGAACTATACCTTTTCTTGGAAACTATAAAGTCAAGGGACATAGTGTTATATTGCAATTGAGATCCAAAACAAAACTCATTTCAGACTTTAAGAAACAATCCAGCAAATCAAGGTAGGCAACTCACCCACCACAATGATTCAAAACACCAACTTAGAAATAATGCATAAGATTGCAAAAAAAATAGCATACATGCATCATCGCTTTTCCCACCTGTGGGTTTAAATATTCCCCAAAATATCATCTTTGCTTCTCAAAATATTTCACATACAAAAACAAAGACGAAGAGAAGTTACCTAGATTTATAGGCTTGCCAACACCAATACCAAGACCGCAGCCGACGCCAAATCCAGTAAATACTTTACCTACCTTCAAAGTAAATGGATTCTGCATCCCTTTTGATACAATGATACTGCCGCTACTACTTTCCATATTTTAGCAATTACTATGAACTTGAACCGGATTTATGGTTGAAAACTTCTTGAATCGCTGTGTAGTGGTAGATAAATTGGGGAGTTTGCAAAGGTTGAGTGAGCTGCGTATTCCAGTCTTGGCTGCCGACAAAAAAGAATGAGCAACATTAACAGGCAAAGGCCTTACCTTACTTTTCTTTTAAAGTAAGAGTAACTTACATGCACATCACAGATGTGTTCGGTTTGGTTTTGGGATAAAATTAAAACCAAGCCGAAAATCGGCTTTTGTTCAGTTTTATTGGTAGAAATCGATATTCAAAGTATTCATGTAAAAATTGATATTTACATTTGTTGTCCATTTCTTAACTACTCAAGTAGGAATCGATACTCAAAGACTCACAATACTTAGCCGATGAAACTTAGAAGATGAAAAAGAAAACATATTTGTAAATGAACTCAGCCAACGTAAGGATGAAACTATAAACTATAAAGGTACATCTTGATGTACTAGCAGATGAACTTACAAAGTTACAAGATTACCTTGTTCAATATTAACTAGTTAAACACATGAAGTTAGCGGATGAACTTTTAAAGATAAATTGATGAACTAGCCGATGAACTTCAAGATGAACTCAGAATCTGAGATCCAAACCAGTTCAAGAGATTTGGCAACGACAGTGAGAGGATGAAATCGAAGATCTGCCTACATCGTAGATGAATTCAGATCGATGAAATCGAGATGAACTACATCGATTGAAGGAATCATTCGTGAGAGGATGAGAGCCGATAAGTAGATTAATTGATGGAGTGTTAAATATTAATAAAAAAAAGTATTAAATAATTATAAATTACGAACGAATGAATTTTAAAAAAGGTGACAGACAGCGTCAACACTCAGACTAGTGGTAGAAGTATTAACGTGAGGGGGAGGGCGGACGTTAGGGATGTGCTCAGTTTAGTTTGGTTCGGTTTTAGGGTAAAACCAAAACCAAAACCATTCCGTTTTTTGGTTTTTGGTTTTATGTTCGGTTCTTGGTTCGGTTTTTCAGTCTTTGGGCTTTGGTTTTAACAAATGGGCTGCTCCTAATTTCCTATTATTTATATGCTTTTATATAAATTAAGACACAATATGGATCGTTCGGGCTACTTCTAATCTCCTATTTAACAACCTGTTTTAACACAACATTTTTATCACACACACAAAAAAACATATTCAAGTATATGTATATATTAGAGATTAAAGCTGCAAAAAACAGATTCAACTAAAAAACAGATTAAAAAAACAGATTCATAAGAAACCACAAACAACAATAAGGGAATGTTTGGTAGAGAGAAATGGGAGGAGGGAAAAGGAAATAAAAATGATTCTGTTGTTTGTTAAGCATGGAGAATTATAAAATGTGAAATAAATTAATTCCCATTCTCTAATTTAATTTCTCCTTATGGTGTAGAGAATTAAAACGATTTCAAATTTACATCCTTACTAATTTCTTAGATACATGGATCGAGACTTCCCCACCCAAACCTCATCCAACCAAACCGTACATCCATCCACGGCTAGGTTCTTTGTCTTCTCCGGCGAGGTGTGACATTTCTCTCCCTCTCGCTCTCTCTGTCACTTACCCTTCTGCGCCATCTTTCTCCGGCCTTCATCCGATCAGCAACATTTATTTCGAGCGGCGACATCTTCACCTACGGCAGGCGGTGGCCTAACTTACAGTGGCGGCGACGTCTTCTCCAGTGACGTATCTCTAGATGTGGCGGCGTCTTCTCCGTTTACATACCTCCAGATGCGGCGGCATCTTCTCCGGTGACGTACCTCAGATGTGGCGGCGTCTTCTCCAGTTACGTACCTCCAAATGCGGCGGCATCTTCTCCGGTTCCGTACCTCCAGATGCGGCGGCGTCTTCTCCAGTGACGTACCTCCAGATGCGGCGGCGTCTTCTCCGACGGCAACTTCTTCCCCTAGACGTCTTTCCGGCGATGTATTTTCCCACCATCGCCTGCTCATTACAAGTAACAGAACAATTTTGGATTAGGTCGTGTATACGGTAAAACATTTTTGGATGAGCTCCTGTAACCCTACGTTGAATTTCAATGTATCAAACAAAGAAAATCATTCCCTGTTAGATTCTCTATCCAAATCTCGGGTGCTACCAAACAAAAAGCCAATTCCTGTTCTCCACATTAATTCTTTTTCTCTGCATTTCTATTCTCTGCTACCATTTCTTTGTAATTTCATTCTCTGTACTAAACACACCCTAACTATAGTTTCTATTAGGTACAACATGGTGTATATAGATCACTAAATATAGCTCAAAAACAGATTGTAGAACACACAATAAACAATAAAAAAAGACTTCAAATGGTGAATATACATCCTAATGGTGAAAATAAAAGCATATACAATCAAAAACAGATTGTATAACCCACAATAAACAATAAAAAAAGGCCTTCAAATGATAATTATACATCACTAATGGTGAATATAATAACATATACATTAAAAAACAGATAGTAGAACCCACAAAAACAGATTGTAGTACCCACAAAAACAGATTGTAGTACCCACAAACAACAAGTAAAAAAACCTTCAAATGGTGAATATATTAGCATACATACAATCAAAAACAGATTGTAGAAGTGTAGAACCCACAAAAACAGATTGTATAACATGGTGAATATACATCACTATTTCACTACCCTAATCAAATTTTTTACTAGCATATGGCATTAGGTACAACTTCAAGTCTTCAAGACTTCAACTGTGATTATTATTTTAAACAACAAATAAGCTATTGTTCTTCAATTATTAGTTCAAAATGGCCACAACCCACAAACTAAGTCCATCGATTTTTAGTTGCATGAACAGACATGAAATTAACAATAGATTAACAGATTATCAACAAAAATATAACTCAAAAACAGATTGTAGAAGGAAGATGCTAGCCTAGTCGAGATAGAGATGTGCTAGCCTAATCGAGAACCAACTGTCGAGGGATTGGAGAAAATGTCAATCGAGAATACCTTGGAGCCGTGGAGGGGAAGACGCTTACGAGACTTTGAGAGTGGAATTCAATGTTTCAATGTTCTTAGTCTTCAATCGAGAATTCGAGACCGTGAGTTCGTGAGAGCAAAAAGAGTCGACAGAGTAAATTTAGGGGAAATGTAAAACGAGTCATTTGTATACATATATCTATATGTTTTTATTTATATACATATATCTATATATTTGTTTACATTTATTATTACTTTAATCTATTATTCTTATAATTCTTTTTGTATTTTATTAATTTCCTTTATTTGACTTTTCACTTCTTCTTTTTTAGTTGCTTCTTCTATTTCTATCTTCTAGTTATAATTTGTTTTATTTACGTTGCCGAAGGTCAATTCCTGGAATCAGTCTTTTTACCTACGGGTAGAGGTATAATTGTCTATATTCTACCTCCCCCATACCCCGCTGCTACGGGATTGGGTACTGTTGTTGTTGTTGTAGTTGTTGTGTAAAACGAGTCATTTGTCGGCTTGGGCCAGGGGAGGTGGGTAATTAGGATTAGGGATTTTATATGGGAAATGTACCATTATGCCCTTTACCCAAAAGGTTTGGTTTGGTTCGGTTTCAATCGGCTCGGTTTCTCTGAATTGGTTTGGTTGAGTTTTTATAGTCGATTTTAAAACCTATAGCCAAACCAAACCAAAAAAATTGATTTTTAAAATTTTTAAAACCAAAATTGTCGGTTTTAGTATTGGTTAGGTTTTTTGTTGGGTTTCGGTTTTTCCTGATCAGTCCTAGCAGATGTAATGGTAAAAACATGGTATTATGATACCAAATTTGATTGCATTTAATGTACAAGTCAAACAGTCAGTGATGTTACAATTAAAAGTAATAAAATCAAATATTTATTGGTTTATAATTTAAAAAGAATTCTAACTGATTATACTAAATATGATATTTGAAATGTTATAAATGGTAAATATAATATTTTTAAATTAGGATAGATAAATACGATATTTTAAGGTTTAATATATATATATATATATATATATATATATATATATATATATATATATATATATATATATATATATATTTATTATTCTCTAATAATTTTGATTCAACTTAAAGAACTTTGACTCCTAAAAGTCAAAATAATTTAAATGGATAGTTAATATTTAATTTTACAAAAATGAACACATATGATTGTCTAATAAAGATGATGTGAGTTAGTCTTTTATTTATATTTAAGATTCATGGGGTAGAATGTGAAAACAACGGGTAAGGTATATAAGGGGATTTGAGTTTTTAATGGATATTACTATTATGCCCCTTCAATACAACCATAGCATAATGGCTCGGCTCGGTTTTGCATTGTTTAGATTCGGCTTTTTTGGTTGGTTCTTAAGCATAAAACTGAACCAAACTGAAAAATCGGTTTCTTAAAGTTTGAAAACCAAAACCATTAGTTTCTATATTGGTTTGATTTTATGGTTTGTTTTTTTTTTTCGTTTGGCATCAGTTTCTTTTTCCTACTCACCCCTAGCATTGACTTTTGTGTTTGTCACATTCGAAAATAATGAATATTGTATAATTCACTCTAAACCAAACGAAAATTAAATCATCATAGAAAATAGATTATAAACTAGTAAACTAAAATCAACATGTAGAAGATGTCAATAAGATAAATAAACCTCTTCTAGAAAAGAGATGTGGATCATACCATCATTGCCTTGGAAAAGCACACATAGTATGTATCCCGTTCTGTAGTTGCAGCCACAAAGCCTCTATGAAGAAGCCCTATGGAACCTTAGAAGATATGTTTATATAATCCATGTGTAAGGGTGTAATTGAGTGTTGTTTTGTCCAGTCGAGCACCCAACTCCTCTATATATATGTGTAGGGGTGAATTGAGATAGTGGAGGGCGACGCTAAGGTAGTGGATCGAGAGAGGGACACGGAATTTAGGTCGTAGTGGATCGAGTGAGGGACGGAGAATTTAGTAAGTAGTATAAGTAGTAGTTATCGGTTGGAGTTAGTCCGGGTGGTCACAAGTACGAGGTACAAGGTACATACAGTGTTATATGATGAACAAGTTCGCCTAAGAAATATTGAACTGCTTTAGGAAGTAACAATGAGATAGTACAGCCTTTATGTGATTACTATGCGCAAAACTTGACATGAATGTGAATGAATGATTATTTACGCTATTAACGAATGCTCCATGCCATGCATATTATTAGCCATATAGGTTTAGAATATTTGATTTGGCCTTATTGCATGTTTTTGTTTGATTGTTGAAGTAGGGTAGAGTCAAACATTCGACTGCCGGTATGTATTATTAATATGTAGGGACTCGCATCTATAACGTATATGACGAGTACGATGGTAGTATGATCGGCCTTAGCTAGATTGCTTTAACACGAGTTGTACGGTATATGACAAGTATATGAGAAAAGTTAATTGATACATGACTCAAACCAGTGAATCGAGATTTCTAGTGGCAATGCTAAGATCTAGTACGTATAGTATGTTTGTAATAATAGGTCCCATATTATTATCTGCACACGATACTTGTTGGAACTTAACAGTATCTGGGGAATCTTGTGAATCCGGTGAGGGGTACTTGTAGAGATAGAATGTCTGTAGCTAGGGTGCCTTAGAAAATCTAGGGTTGTCTCATAGCTAAGTTCATAATATGTGATACATGATATATGAATTGATATGGTAGTGAGGACTATATGGCAATGCCGCCTATTTATTTGTGCACTATCTATACATCCAACATTGTGATACGAGAAAGAGTAATGTGATACCGACTGAAAGGGGTTTCGGAAACCCACCCGATGGAGCAGATGCTAACATGTCAGCAGTATGCTAGTAGAATAGAAATGCCTAAGTATGATCATTACCACTTCAAATTTTGAGATAGGCATGCTGGAAATCCCTACAGAGTTTTATTATGAACTGTATTATGATAATGACAGTATGATAGAGCAACCTGTTGAGGAGTGTTTTACCTATATTTCCAAATGACAACGGAGGAGGCTAAAGTAGAAGGTGGCCTTATTGTAGTACAAGTTTTGATGATGTACTGTTAAAGCTAGAAATGACACTAGAGGCGAAGATAGCCGAAAGAAGTAAATGTAATTAACGTTCATAACAACAATGTAACAAAGGTATATGATGTTGTTGGGTTTCAGTGTGTTAGATTATGTGCAGAGATAATTAATGGGCATATTGTATCCAATGTTATAAGAGACTAAAGGGTCACACTGCTACACACCCAAATCAGAGCAGTTGGATTTTACCATAAATCTGTGTGAAAATAATTAATCAGGTTGGATTAATTATTAAAGAGAAAAGTAAATAATTAATCAGTAGAATTAATTATTGACAAGAGAGAAATAAATAATTAATCAGTTTGTATTAATTATTAATAGGAAATAAATAATAAATAGTTATTTGTTATTTAAGGAGAAATTAAATATTAAGTTTTAATATAGACCAGTTAATTAATAGTTAATTAATTAACTAGTAAAGTCCCGGGGGTTAAAGTGCAAGAGATGAAAGTTTAATTAAAACCAGTGGGCTTTTAATTAAACGGGCTTGGGTCCTTTTAAAGTCTATATATATCCTTAAGCCTTAAGGATTAGAATAACTTAACAAAAGATTAAACCTAGCCACCACGCATCTCTCTCTCTCGATCTCGCCTCTCTCTCTCGTCGACACTCTCTCTTGTCGACACTCTCTCCTCTCTCGGCTCTCTCTTTTCTCGTCGAACACAAACCGAGAACACAAGGTGTGTTTCGTTTTTGGTGGTTTACGAAGATCACACACACAATCAAGCTTGAAGCTTTAAGGATTGGTGATTCCAGGAGCGGTCTAGCAGCCAGTTGGTTAGGAGGTGCAATAGTGGTGGACTGTCTTTAGCAATCCCAAGTTTGATCAGGTATATTTTCTTGTAACCTTATCTGTGGATTGTTTGTTCATTAGAAGCTATATTGATCATTAGTTTTAAAGATCCTAACCCTTTTTGGGGTTTAGAGGGTTGTGTTCAATCCAGTTCCGCTTTTAGGATTGAACCAGTAGAATCAAACTCAGGTTTGACCAGTTTGTGTCATTGGGTGGTTTGGTCAGATCAAAAACCCTTCAGTGGTATCAGAGCCTCGGCTCTATGATCTTTTAGTTTCTAGTTTTATCTGTTTCTAGGATTAAGGTTTGATTCTTGATCTCCTACTTGCTCTAGACTTTTTCGAAAATCACCAAGGGCAACAAAAACGTTTTTGTTTTTGTTATCCAGATTTAAAAGGTTTAATCCTATTAATCAGAAAGTTTAAACAGTTAGTTTAAATGGTTAAAAGGATTATGATTTTTGGATAAGGACAAGTTTGGATTAAGATAAATTAAACAGTTTGTTTAATTAGTCAAACCTAGATAATCTAGTTAGTTGGTTTGTTTAGGTTTAAATGATCTTCTTCATCTTGTTATTCTCCACATAAATTTCGAAAACCATAAGGGGATAAAAACAAGGTTTATGTTTTTATTCAGTTTATAAAAGGTTTGATTTTAATCAGTTAGGTTTAAACCAGGTTTGTGTTTAAACGGTTAAAAAGGATAAACTTTTTATCTAAAACTTTATCTTAACGAGTAATTTTTGAACTTTTGTTTAAAAAGGTTAATGCTTAGTTTTAGGATAATCAATTGTTAATAAAACTAGTTTTAGTTAATATTAATAATTGATATTTTTTGGTTTTTGAAATTAAATCCAGGTTTTAATCAGGATATTAAAACAGTTAGTTTTAATAGGTTAAAAAGGATTTAAAATATTTTAATTTATGTATTAATCGGGAAAACGGAAACCTAGGATGTAGTTCGGCCCAGAAAGTTTTTGGCCGAAGGGGGTCTCGGCCTTGGTAGGGGTCTCGGCCCATTAGGCTTCGGCCTAAAGGAGGTCACGGCCCAGGTAGGGCTCTTAGCCCAGGAATTTTTGGCCCAAATAGTTTCTCGGTTAAAACAAAAAGGGATATTAATTTTAAGAGTTAAAAATTAATAAGATATTATATAAACTAGTATTATATGTTATAATTAGTTTAGTTAAAATATATATTTTTAGATTTTTATTTATTATGACTAGTTTAGTTGTTTTGAATAAATTCTAAAAGGGTAAAGTTTATATAATAAAATGGAGAAACAAATAAGATAATATTTAATTGACCAAAAGTTGTCGGTTTTAAGTTTTTGAAAAACTAGTAAGAAAACCCGACATAAGGATTTCATTCAAGTTTTGAATGAGATCAAGTTTTTAAAGATTTATTGAAAAACTATTTTGGTCAAATAAATTTAATTAGAAGATCATGATTCTCATTTTTGGTTAATAGGTATTAATCAAAGGGTAAATGAGAATGATTAAACAAATCAGGTTATGTGCTTAACAACACAATTTATTGTTTATATATTATAACTGTGTGGTTGTTTTTATATATAGTGCTTATATATAATTGTGTGGTTGTGATACATATTGCTATAGTTTTGCCGACTTAGGACTCGCTTTTCCATTTCTTCTTTTATTTTGGTTTTGGGAAGGCCTGCGTGCCAATTACAATCCCTTCTTATTTGTAATATTGTACTGGTTCGGGGAGGCCTGCGTGCCACTTACAACCCCATTCAATTTTGTATTTGTAATAGATTAGTAGTAGTTTAATCCCTCAACCGAAATGGACTCCAAGAAGGTAATTAAGAAAATGGTGTTTTCACACGAAGCACGGATACTTCGGGGAGGTGTCAAGGCTAGTGGGAGCAGCACATCAAGAAGGCGAATCCAAGTCACTTTATCCTTAGGTTTGACTTTAAGATTAGTTGGCAAAACTATGGGTTTCATATGCTTATTATTACCTGTGTGGTTGTGTTTTTATTTACTGTTTATTCATATGTATATATGTGACATTTATATGATGCTAAATATAAAGGGGTTTAATAACAGGTTGTTATTAAACAGTGAAAAACCACGTTTTTATGACAAACTAAAATATGACTTCAGTTTGGTAGTCGTATTAACTAAATTTTTTATAAATTTAAAGTTTTGTCAAAGTTATAAGTTTGGAACTTATAAAAGCCGTCTTGTGCACCTAGTTTAGGTACACATGTAAATCGAATTTTTAAAACAGTTAGTTTTAAAATGGTTTTTCAAAAATTGGAAAATTAAGTTTTTAAACTTAATAGTAAAACTCAAGAAAATCTTAGATCAGTGTGCTACCCACCTAATGGTACACCCTTGCTGCTAAATGGTACTCGGGTGTTGGAAGTGCCCAAACCTTAGGCATCCGGGTTCAAACCATTGCGGGAAGGGGCATGAAAGATTCTGCGATAATCGGGAGTCCCGGCCAGAATTCATGTTGTCTTAGGTGGTGCGATCTATTTTGGTGATAATCGGGAGTCACGGCCCAAAAAGCACTAGAGTAGAGTTAAACATACTAGACTGAGTCTAAATGCTCTACGAGGTTCTAGGAGTCGTATCAGTTAGGTACGATTGGTACACAGTGTTACCTACCAAAAATTGCATGACTTGGCGGGAAGTGCCCAAACCTTGCGTCAAGTATGTGAAATTTGGGTCCTAGGTCTAATATATATTATTTATGGGTTTGATGATATATGATTAGAAAAGTTTATCTGCAATTACTAATTAAACCGAGTTTTTAATTTGTAGATGGCAACCAACGTTACCAGCACTAACAACCTCTCTCTTCGCTCTATCCTAGAGAAGGATAAGCTCACCAGGCCAAACTTTCTCACGTGGGAGAGAAATCTCCGGATCGTACTAAGGCACGAGAGAAAGTGGCATGTCCTAGAACAACCTCTAGGAAATCCCCCTGCCAACAATGCTAGGGCAGAAGTCAGGGAGGCTTTTCAGAAGCGCTCCAATGACGCCCTAGATGTCAGCTGCCTTATGCTTGCAACTATGAGTCCAGAGTTGCACTCTAGCATGATGGAGACTCCTGCTTATGACAAGATCCGCCAGCTGAGGGATATGTTCCAGGAGCAAGCCCGTACAGAACGTTATGATGCCACTAGAGCATTTAACTCGTGCAAAATGGCTAAGGGGACCTCGGTCAGTAACCACGTCATGAAAATGAAGGGTTACATGGACCACCTGGAGAGACTTGGGCAACGGATACGATACTCAACTCGTTGTCAGACGACTATAAGCCTTTTATAGTCAACTACAACATAAACAACATGGAGAAATCCGTGGCTGAGTTGCACTCAATGCTTAAGACAGCGGAGCAGAGTATCGGGACTAAGTCTAAGGATATTCTCATGGTGGGACATGGCGGACATAAGAAGAGGAAGGGGCGTAACGGAAAGGGAAAGGGCAAGGCCCAGCCAAGCCATAATGCACCCAGGGCTAATAACGACAACAAGGGCAAGAAGCCGAAACCGAACAAAGCAAGAACCGAGAATCGGTGCTTCAGGTGCGGTGAGGTCGGACAATGGAAAAGAGATTGTCCGAAGGGTCACGAGGCAGGTGGCAAGGCTGGCCCTCAGGTATCGTGTAAATAGCTTCTTTATCACTTTCCACTTGTAAAAGTTTTTACGAGTATTCTAATATCTTGCAATTGTTTATTGCAGGAGGAGATGGAAAGTGATGCGGCCCAACATGAAGAGATCCCACGTCCAGCTTACGGATATTTTAATAATTATATTTCCTAGTTTATTAAACTCTTTTTAAGTTTATCTGAACATGTTTATCTTGATTGGTTTTGGAAACTTATGTTTGAAATTATGACTTTGTGGAAATTTAATTATTTAGTTCATATCCGTGCACGTATTTTTTTGTGAATCAGGATTAGTCCAGTTGTGACTAAAAGAATACCAATAAGTCAAGTCTTGACTTGATTGGTGATTCATAGTGATCTTATGCTACGATTTGTTGTAGTTACATAAATGCTGGCTTCACTATTCAAATACTTAAATAAACAAGTGTTGTTTATAAAATTAGGTAGTTTTTTCTAATTTAACAAGTGTTTAAGATTTTTGTGAAAAGTGAATGTTCAAGGTCTTGAACAAATGGAAATAATAGTCATTATTTCTAAGTAAAATAGTTTTTGATATAACATTTTAGATAGTATAAAAGTGATTATGGTTGTTACTAAAATCAAGGGAGTTTTATACTAAATGTTTTAAGGGAAAGAAATTTAAAATGCCTTCACAAGTGGTTTGCACTTATGGTAAGTTTAATGAGACCACTTTCTGTAATTAGAAAGATGGATATATGGAGATCCAAGTTTTTGGTTTCATAAAACAATTTCTTACAAAAAACTATGTTTTAAAACGTGTGTTTAGAACACAAGTTTTAGGCATGATAGTCAAGGATTGACTAAGCCTAAAAGGATGTTTTAAAGTAATGCACTTTTTCATAAAAGATAGTGGAGCATCTGACTAATGTATTTATCAAAGTTAATAAAAAGTTTTTAACTAGTATGATAAATACAGGATTTAACTTTTAGAGTATATAATTATCGGATGATTTTAGAAGTTATCTAAAATAGTAAGTTCTTGAGAAAGGACTAATCCGAGGAATGCATGACTTATTGAGAGGTACTCAATAAAGATATCATTGCAAGACTTTGAGTCAGGTTATGACTTAAATAAAAAATTATACACGTTCTAAAATGTTTAGTAAGTCAGCTTAATTAAATGTTGTTGGTTGGTCAACGTTAGAAATGATGAAATATGATGTTCTTTAACATTCTTAGTAATGATATTAGATTAGTGTTGGTATGCACTGGGAATCTAATTTCAAGTTTCTTACAAGCAGGTGTAAGATGGTTTATCATTTCAAATGGACTATAAAATCTAGTAATCTACAAATGTAATTAAAGTTTTAATTACAGAGAGGTTATTTTATAAAAATCAGAAACTTAGGAGTTATTTCCAGTTTCTCCAAGTTTAAGGAATTCATAAACTAAGTAAGTCTAGAATTGTTCCAATGTTGCAAGAACGATTTCTAGCAAAACCAAGAAGGAGTACTTGAGGGTACTAGTCTTGAGTTTTAGGTTTATAACCATATTAATTTTTCCTTGTAATATGTGATAAGTTACAATACAAAAATAATAAGTAATTCAGATATACGCCGTGAATCGAGTCAATGAAATGGTAGAAATTATGCATCTTTATTTCAGGGCGGAATATGGAAGGGTGTAGAAATTAGTTTCATAATTCTTCACAAATTTTGTATATTTTGGTTCATCCAGGAATAAACTAGGTTTATTCAAAATATTATCCGTGACTACTTATCGTGGTGGGAACTATGATAGGGCTATAAAGTCATCGTAATTTTGGGGTAGATTCGAAAGTATATCGAATATAGATGCAAAAGGATTTTGCGGACCAAAATTGACGGATATTCGTTAGGGTTACGAATATTGGATTGACCCACTGTGAATAATATTTCGTGGATTCATGTCAAAAGTATTTATCACATAGGTTATCCTTAAGCCTGAGGTTTTTGGTTTGGGATACGGTAACTATTGTCTTCTTAGCGCGTTTTAACGCCACGCCGTAACAGGGTGGTCATAAGGAGCGTGTCTAGATTCAGTGGGACCCGTATTTCCAGATGCAAATATGCAAGATGGCAATTGCACCTCCTTTTTATGAGAGATATTTCCGGGCCCCTTGACTGATTAGAGAAACTGGTAAGTGCACGGCCGTGCCCAAACGAACTGATCTGTTCTTTGTTGTTTATCACGCAGTTTTGAAATCAAGTATGTCATGAACCAAGTTCTTGAGTCTCTGAGTTGACTTTCTCCATGCTTATGCTCAAAATTGAAATATCGCGCTGCATGGGACAAACCTATATATATATATATATGTATATATATTATATTATATTATATTATATTATATATATATATAACGTACCCATTCATGAACAGGGAGTTTATGATAGTTTAGTTTATAAACAGTTAGTTTATAACAGGTTACTTCTAAGCAGGTTACTTATGAAGTTTTATCACAAGTTACTTTGGGGTATAAGAGTTCTTATAACCTGGTTACCCTAAGTGTCTGGCTAGGGACCTCCTTAGGCTAACAATGTGCAGTAACTACTACTTATCTTGCACAAGTAGGAATCTGTTAGATTATGTGCAGAGATAATTAATGGGCACATTGTATCAAATGTTATAAGAGACTAAAGGGTCACACTGCTACACACCCAAATCAGAACAGTTGGATTTTACTATAAATCTGTGTGGAAATAATTAATCAGGTTGGATTAATTATTAAAGAGAAAAGTAAATAATTAACCAGTAGAATTAATTATTGAAAATAGAGAAATAAATGGAAGTTTAATTAAAACCAGTGGGCTTTTAATTAAACGGGTTTGGGTCCTTTTAAAGTATATATATATCCTTAAGCCTTAAGGATTAGAATAACTTAACAAAAGATTAAACCTAGCCACCACACATCTCTCTCTCTCTCTCGATCTCGCCTCTCTCTCTCGTCGACACTCTCTCTTGTCGACGCTCTCTCCTCTCTCGGCTCTCTCTTTTCTCGCCGAACACAACCCGAGAACACAAGGTGTGTTTCGTTTTTGGTGGTTTACGAAGATCACACACACAATCAAGCTTGAAGCTTTGAGGATTGGTGATTCCAGGAGCGGTCTAGCAGCAAGTTGGTTATGAGGTGCAGTAGTGGTGGACTGTCTTTAACAATCCCAAGTTTGATCAGGTATATTTTTTTGTAACCTTATCTGTGGATTGTTTGTTCATTAGAAACTATAT
Source organism: Pulicaria dysenterica (assembly GCA_947179395.2). NCBI lineage: Eukaryota > Viridiplantae > Streptophyta > Magnoliopsida > Asterales > Asteraceae > Pulicaria > Pulicaria dysenterica. The sequence continues at coordinate 201,035 of OX359292.1, forward strand.
TGATCATTAGTTTTAAAGATCCTAACCCTTTTTGGGGTTTAGAGGGATGTGTTCAATCCAGTTCCGCTTTTAGGATTGAACCTGTAGAATCAAACTCAGGTTTGACCAGTTTGTGTCATTGGGTGGTTTGGTCAGATCAAAAACCCTTCATAGTGGCCATCATACCCACACAGCGGAAGCATAAAAACATGGTTTGGGGTATAAAACATGATGCCATCAAGACTCATAAGTGGAAATGCTCTACATAGAAATATTGCAACCAAAGAAAAGAGATGGAGTATGTAATATACCATGCTCCAGCTTCTGAATAATTCAGGTTGGGATGAACTCTAAGCCACCAAGAGAGCAACTCTCTATTGCTAGTCCACACCAAGTTTACTTAATCCCCAAATGCTAGTATGCCAACTTGTGATCTTCAATGCCTTGAAACCACTATAGGAACAGCCCACAACTTCCAGGAACTCTTATGGTTTCTGGACTTAACTTGCAAGAACAAGTAGAGAGAGAGAGAGAGCAATATGTGTGTGTGTGTGTGGTATTCTTGGTTACCCTAAATGAGACCAAGTCTTTGGACTATTATGGACTTAGATATCTGCCATTCCAGGCAAATAAGTCATCCATGCAGCCCCCAAGAGGCCTCAATAATGCCACACTTTGAGCCATGTGCAGAAAATGACAAAACATTAACAAAAGTCTGTCAGACAGCCCTTACGGCCATAAGCCAAAACCCTTACGGCCGTAAGGCAGAAACCCTTTACGGCCGTAAGGTACAACCCTTGCGGCCGTAAGGCCCTTTCTTGTCTTTTTCTCTCGTTTGCGATGCGTGCTGTCGGGATCAATCCTTGGTGTGTGACCCAATAGGCTCGTGTATCATCAGTAGCATTACTAATATACGTGTGTCAGTGGGCATACTCCAACAGACTCCCACTTGCACATGACACAGCGTATCAATAAGTAACACAGACAGAGAGCGGCCTCTAGCAAGGAATCTTTGCCACCCAAGTCAACGCGAGTTATGTCATCCCAAGACAAGTACCAAATCACAACCCTATAGGTTTGATTTGGCCCTATAGATAAGTGATCAATCATCCTTTCGTTTGCGATATCCTTGTGAACACAAGACATGGTTAAATGTCAATCTCCAGATCGTTCACGATTATGTTTCTCGATCTCGATTGATGGTGACCCAAAATCTAGTTGCAATCGATCATATATCTTTGCAACTTTGAGCATGGCCATGCATTTTACGTCAGCGCTCAATCATCGAGGGGCCCATGGATATCTCTCTAAAACTAGAGGAACGAATCCCTTTGACTACATTGTTCCGCTACATACACTTTACTTTACCTAAAGGCTCCCTTTATAATAGCCAGTTACGAACTGCGTTTGAAAGCAATCAAAGCAAAGCAGGTCCATGCTTTAGAACACACGTATCTCCAGTCTAAGGACGAAATGATATTATCATCCTGACTTACTCGTGACAAAACCATGAAGTAAGTTCAGGTGAGGGTCGTCCAGTCACTTGACCTAGTCAAGCACAGGCGAAGTGTTGTGTCTCTTTTATCTAATCCATTATTAGATAGTGACCAACCACTTCCCTCAGTCTTATCTCAAACTCCCTCCCCTTGAAGAATGACCGACTGTGGATATTTAGAATGAAAAACATTCTGGGAAGTATTAAACATGCTAAAATTGAACACAGTAAGGATTCATAAAATATTCACCCTAGGCGCATCATTAAAGCATATTTAATAATCAATATAGTATGAAATACAATACTGCTTAATGTTCCCAAAAGTCAATTACAAATCAAACATTAAACCAAATCATACAATCAAGCCAAGTCACTAGCGAGTCTAAAACCTATTGACCTGGTGTGAGAATCATGTACAGCTTGTGACAACGGCTTAGTAAACGGATCAGCCAAATTGCCTTCCGATGCTACTCTGCTAATGGCAATTTCACCACTCTCTATCTAATCTCTGATGAAGTGGTATTTTCGAGGAATGTGCCTCGTACGTTTGTGAGCTCTTGGTTCTTTAGCCAATGCAACCGCACCCTCATTGTCACAGAAAATTTCAATAGGGTCGGTAATGCTAGGAACCACTCCAAGATCTTGGATGAACTTCCTCATCCATACCGCTTCCTTTGCTACTTCACTAGCCGTAATATACTCTGACTCGGTAGTTAAATTAGCAACGGTGTCTTGCTTGGAGCTCCTCCAACTAATAGCACCACCATTGTGAAGGAACACAAACCCCGATTGCGATCGGCAGTCGTCCTTATCAGTTTGGAAGCTTGCATCAGAGTAACCATGCACTCTAAGCTCTTCCTCACCACCATAAACCAAGAACATCTCCTTTGTCCTCCGAAGATACTTGAGAATGTTCTTTTCGGCCGTCCAATGAGCTTGCCCTGGATTAGCCTGATATCTACTCGTCATGCTCAAGGCACACGATACATCAGGACGAGTGCATAGCATGGCGTACATGATTGATCCCACTGCCAAGGCATAAGGAATCTTCTTCATTGCGTCAAGTTCCTCTTTAGAACTAGGACTTTGAGACTTGCTCAATGTCACTCCATGCATCATAGGGGTATTACCCCTTTTTGAATCCTCCATCTTGAATCGCTTCAAGACTTTGTCCATATATGCACTTTGGCTAAGCCCTATCAGCCTTTTAGATCTATCTCTATAGATCTTGATGCCCAAGATATACACTGCCTCTCCCAAGTCCTTCATTGAGAAATAACTCCCAAGAAAAGATTTCACCTCTTTCAAAGTTAGGATGTTGTTACCAATGAGTAGAATATCGTCTACATATAAGACAAGGAATACTACAGCGCTCCTAATAGCCCTGACATAAACGCATGGCTCATCCTTGCTTTTCGAAAATCCAAACGTTTTGATTTTCTCATCAAAGCACAGGTTCCAGCTTCGAGATGCTTGCTTAAGCCCATAAATAGACTTCTTCAGCCTGCAGACTCTATTAGGATACTCAGGATGTACAAAACCCTCGGATTGTGTCATAAACACCTCTTCACTTAGCTTCCCGTTAAGGAAGGTGGTTTTTACATCCATTTGCCATATCTCATAGTCATAAAACGTAGCTATGGCCATGAGTATTCTAATAGACTTCAGCATAGCTACTAGTGAAAAGGTTTCCTCATAGTCAATACCATGAGTTTGAGTGAAACCTTTTGCTACCAGTCGAGCTTTGAAGATATCTACAGATCCATCCATGCCGGTCTTCTTTTTGAAGACCCATTTACACCCTACTGTCTTACACCCGGGTGTAGGATCAACCAATTCCCAAACTTGGTTATCCGACATGGATTGCATCTCACTCTCCATTGCTTCCTTCCACCTAGCAGACTCTGTGCCCGCTACGGCTACCCGGTAGTTGGTGGGTTCATCATGATCCACCAATAAGTCATTGCCTTCAGATATGAGAAACCCATATCTCTCTGGCTCATGACGTGGTCTACCAGACCTACGAGGAATTAATGGAGTGTTGTCAGGTACCGACACATCATCTTGCTCGGTTTCAACCAATTCGGGTTGAGTGCTAGTACCGACATCAGTCCCTTCTTCCATGGGTTCTTGAATTTCTTCAAGATCAATCCTCTTACCTCCGGACTGCATGGATATTAGTTCCCTTTCAAGGAAAACTGCCCTTCTTGAAACAAACACTTTGTTTTCAGAAGGTTTATAAAATAAATATCCCATGGCTCCGGATGGATACCCAATGAAATAACACCTTTCTGACCTAAGTTCAAGTTTGTCCTCTACCTCTCGTCTCACGAAGGCAGGACATCCCCAGACCTTAAGATATGCAACCTTTGGAGTTACTCCATGCTATATCTCAAAAGGTGTCTTTTGGACTTTCTTAGTCGGTATGAGGTTAAGGATCCTGGCCGCCGACTCAAGAGCGTACCCTTTAAAAACTAATGGGTACTTCCGTGCGACTCATCATCGATCGGACCATATCTAACAATGTCCGATTCCTCCGCTCTGCGACACCATTCAATTGTGGCGTCCTAGGAGGAGTTAGTTGTGAGATAATCCCACAACTAGATAGATGATCACGAAACTCTGAGCTCAAGTATTCGCCTCCCCTATAAGAGCGAAGTATTTTGATAGACTTGCCCAATTGATTCTGGACTTCGTTTTGGAATGTCTTAAAGACCTCAAAGGTCTCAGACTTATGCCTAATTAAGTAGACATATCCATATCGACTGAAATCATCAGTGAATGTAACGAAGTATCTTGTGTTGTTCCTTGTAACATACTTGAATGGACCACATACATCGGTATGTACTATATCTAACAAGTATTTACCCCTTTCACCCACACCGGTAAATGGTGACTTAGTCATCTTGTCTAATAAACAAGACTCGCATACTTCATTTGACCCGAGGTCAAACGATTCCAAGATCCCATCCGCTTGGAGCTTGGTGATGTGTTTCTTGTTTATATGGCCAAGACGGCAATGCCATAAGGAAAACTTATCCAAACCATTTTTGGATACAGAATCAATGTTCATGATTGTTCTATTATTTTCTATGTATGCATCGGCTTCGTATATTCCACGACATGGATAAGCTTTAAAATAACAAACATCATTTTTGAAACATGAAATAAAACCATTTTCAAATTTAAAGTAATATCCATCGGCATACAAAGCATAGAAAGATAAAATATTTCTTGCCACGAGTGGCGAATAGCATACATCTTTTAAAATAATAGAAAAGCCGGTTTTGAAAGTAAGTTCCACACTTCCTTTCTCTAATACAGGGACAACCTGCTTGTTTCCCATGATTAGCTCCATCTCTCCATCCCTCGACATTCTACTACTTTTTAGCACCTGCACAATGTTACAAACATGAGTGCCACAGCCGGTATCTAAACCTAGCCGTTAGATGTAGAAGTATGATGGAGTTCAATCACGAATGTACCTGAATTAGAAGTGCCTGCTCCCGAAGCTCTCAGCTTCTTGAGGCCTTCTAGGTACTTTGGGCAGCTTCAGCGCATGTGCCCCTTTACCCCGCAGTAGAAGCGAACCGCCTCTTCCGGAGTCTTAGCTTGAGGGATTAAACCCTTTTGCTTTGGCTCCAGGGCAGGGTTTGGCTTGGGAACCCCAACCTTACCCTTACATTTACCCTTTGGGGTAGAGGTCGGTTTCTTCCTATTCTTGGACTCACCCTCCTTGATGGCCAAGACAGGAACAGGAGCGGAGGACTTTTGCTTGGTCATGTTGGACTCAGCGGTCCTCAGCATACCATGCAATTCCATGATGGATTTCTCCATCCCATGCATATGATAACTCACTACGAATTGATCATAGGATGGTGGAAGAGACCGAAGGATTAAATCCACCGCCATCTCCTTCCCAATGGTAAATCCTAGTCGTTCCAAGCGCTCCACAAGTGCCTTCATCTTGAGCACGTGGAGGCTTATGTTCCCACCCTCCTGCAGCCGGCAACCAAATAGGTCATTAAGACAACCATACCGTTCTTTCTTTGCTTGTTGTTGGAACATGTCTTTCAAATCAAGCATCATGTTATAAGCACTCAAATGCTTCATCTGCCTTTGAAGCTCAGGAGTCATTGTGCTCAACATTAAGCAAGTAATCTTGGTGATGTCTTTCAAACGCTTTTCATAAGTGTCCTTAACAGACTTACTTGCGTTGGTAGCAGGGGCCTCAAGGATGGGTTCCTCAATGGTGGCCAACTTATCTTCATGTCGAAGGACAATGCGTAATTGCCTTGACCAATCCATGAAGTTAGTCCCATCGAGTTTCTCTTTTTCAAGAAAAACCCTTAGCGAAATGTTGGTGTTGCTAGTTGATGTCATCTATTAAAGCAAAGTAGATTTTGGTTAGTTTGATTGAAATCCTCGTTAAAATAATTACACAAAGTGTTTAATAAAACAACTATTTTAACAAGGGCTAAGAACCCTATTTCACCTTGCACCGTGACGGGTTTTTTTGCGGATCACGTGGCAAGGCTATTTAGGCCGGCAACCATTGACCAATTGCAATCCATTATTGCAACTCTTAGTTCCTTGCGGGATCCTACTAGATAACCATTGTTTCTAGTTTGGCATGTTTGATCCCTCCATACCAATCTCAAATTAATATTTTGAATAACTCAGCTAGAGCTCGACAATTATCCAAAATGTTATTTTGAAATCGTAAATCAACCATCAAGATACACGGTGGTACTCTAGCCCAATGGTTGACTCGGCTAGAGCCCGACAATCGACCTTGCGAGTTGCCACACGCACCTTCCACACAGCTCATACAAAGGTCAACTTGGCTAGAGCTCGACAATCAACCTTGCACGGCTAGATTCGGGTGGTGTCATCTTATGGGTGGTATGCGATTTACATTTAGAAAACGGGATTTAGTTTTCCGGTTTAAAAAACCATTTGAAGTTTGATTAACAAAAGTGACAAAAACCATTTGTTTTCAATATAAACCAATTTTATATCCTATTTGTTAATCAAGTATGCGAGCGAGAGTTTGTTAAACCATTGTTAAAAAACTCTTGAGTTTTATCATTTGTCAAAAATTGTCTAGCATGCAATCCTATAATCCATGCATAAACAATAAATAATAAAACAACCACACGCATATATAATAGTTGGTAACCATGCCCCTAAAACCTATGCGTTTTCCCGTGAGCCACTACGGAAAAACGAAGTCATCTAAGGACATTTCCTTGACTTGGATGTGCTCCCACTAAACCCGCTACCTCCATTGGGCCTCTCGGATTCGTGTTTGCCAAGACGTCTCTCTAAGGACTCCCGATGGTTGCCTCCATATTACAATTACATAAAAAATGAAATAAATGGCATACAAGCCACAAATCCTATTTTCTAGTACAAAATACATAACATGTAATTTAAATGACATACAAGCCACAAAATTAATTTACATACCAAATAAATTAAATAAATTAATTATTACATACCATGTGACTTTTAGTCACCAAATGAATGAATAACTAATTTAACACAACCAAACATCTACAAGGTCTAGGGCATTTTCTTATGGTTACCAACAATACATGAACCAAAAACAACCACATCAAAAACCAAGCATGGTGTGCCACAAAACCATGCATACTTATGTATCTTGGTTAAGATTATTAAAACACTCAAGACACATAATAATCCGATGTACATATGCATTAGTAACACCAAACCAGTGTTGGTGAAACATATTCATATATACATAATATAAGTACATGCAATTACTAATTTTATGACAAAATAATAATCTACATGTAAATATACCAACCAAGACACATGGCAACTTCATATCAACATAAACATGTATTCTAGAAAAATCCAGAACCTATCAAACGAGCTAAAAACCAAAAACGAGTTTAAAACACAAAACTGTCAAAAAGTCCCTTACGGCCGCAAGAGAAAATACTTGCGGCCGCAAGCCCAGAACAACCGTTGCGGTCGCAAGCCAAAAGACTTGCGGCCGTAAGGCTGTCTGCAGCTGCTGGAAATTTTCGTTTTTGATTTTCAGGCTTCATAGGTGCAATATTTATGTAGAGTTGGCTCTGATACCACTGTTGGATTTCAGTGGCCATCATACCCGCACAGCGGAAGCATAAAAACATGGTTTGGGGTACAAAACATGATGCCATCAAGACCCATAAGTGGAAATGCTCTACATAGAAATATTGCAACCAAAGAAAAGAGATGGAGTATGTAACATACCATGCTCCAGCTTCTGAATAATTCAGGTTGGGATGAACTCTAAGCCACCAAGAGAGCAACTCTCTATTGCTAGTCCACACCAAGTTTACTTGATCCCCAAATGCTAGTATGCCAACTTGTGATCTTCAATGCCTTGAAACCACTACAAACAGCCCACAACTTCCAAGAACTCTTATGGTTTCTGGACTTAACTTTCAAGAACAAGTAGAGAGAGAGCAATATGTGTGTATGTGTGTGGTATTCTTGGTTACCCCAAATAAGACCAAGTCTTTGGACTTTTATGGACTTAGATATCTGCCATTCCAGGCAAATAAGTCGTCCATGCAGCCCCCAAGATGCCTCAATAATGCCACACTTTGAGCCATGTGCAGAAAATGACAAAACATTAACTGCAGTTTGTCAGACAGCCCTTATGGCCGTAAGCCATAACCCATACGGCCGTAAGGCAGAAACCCTTTACGGCCATAAGGTATAACCCTTGTGGCCGTAAGGCCCTTTCTTGTCCTTTTCTCTCATTTGCGATGCGTGCTGTCGGGATCAATCCTTGGTGTGTGACCCAATAGGCTCGTGTATCATCAGTAGCATTAATAATATACGTGTGTCAGTGGGCATACTCCAAAAGATGTCGCGTCTACTATATACCTTATTCCGTTTCACATACGGAAATTTCCAGTAGTGAGGGTTATGGAATGGCTGAGTTGTCGCTAAGCCAGTATCTTATGCAAGTGTGACATCCGTCACCAAAAATCAGGGAGGTCTGTTTAAATTTGTAGCCCGTCATTAGTTGTTTAATTTAATTTATGTGCTTGTGTGATCCCTAAAATCTAGTAAATACTAAACCCAATATGCTAAGTATGACTAATTACTCAAATATTTAAGTTGTGCTAACAATAGAGTGAAAGTGAAGCCTTTACACTACAAAGCCTTGAACTAACTTCTAATACACGGGTTAAAAGAACAAACGTCTATAGAAAATGTAGTAACGAGTTAACCCCACAAGTTAATAAACCATGTTAAAAGAAAGGAAAGTGAGCACTCTTGTCTTTCAAAAGGAGTGGCGGAAATAATTAACATAGTCTAGATGAGGCTCACTTGAAAGATCCCGCGCCGAGAGCGATAGCAGAAGCGAGAGTTGTTTAGTCCTATTTTTGGCCTTATCTTTCTTACAGGTGGCGACAACGTCGAGTTGCTTGGTTGGCTAAGGAGGCGGAGAAGAGACCAGACCGTCTACAGATAGCGAGAGGGGCAGACGAGGTGCACACCCATTTATGAACATATACAAAGGGCTAAAGAGAAAAGTCCATGGAGAACTAACAAATCTAATGACTTTGATTTGTTTGTACCATTCTGTCATCGATCACTGTTGGTCGGTTGGTAAGTCACCTAAAAAAAGCATCGAGAAAGGTCAAGCATATATGTTTTATGAAATGATCAACGGTTATCAGAAGTGTTGGAATATGCTCTACCTACGGTACCTAACTAGTCTTTCTTTTCGGTAAGTAAGAATATATTTACCAATGAAGGAGAACCCCCAAAGTAAACATAAATGAAGGGTCATACCCCACCAAATGTACAAAAACAATACCTAAAACATTAAATTAAATAAAACATTTGAAAGTTGCTCACCGAAAAAACTCTAGTAAGGTTGTATAACACATTACAAATAAAATACACATACAAGAAATAGTATACATAAGTATAAGTTTAAAACAATAATAATAAGTAATAATATGTACTTATATATAATACATACATGGATAGACCAAAACGAAAGGGGAAATCACCTCCCAAAATTTTGTTATACACATAACACATATATGTGGTTACCATATAAGCCTAAAACTTCCTTAAACTCTCATAAATACACACACCCGCACCACAAATTTTTTACCTCTCTCAAACCATCTTCTTCAACTAATTTTTCTCTCCCAAGAACAAGTGTTGGTGGTGTTTTTTGTTCCTTCAATAAACAATTCATCTTGGTCGCCTTTGGTATGTATCCATTCTTGTGTTTTTTAATCTCTTTTCATGTTCTCTTATATAACCCTAATTGATAGGTGATCAATTTAACCAAACACATCCTAATAACATATAAACCATGGCTATGAGGAGTTTTGATCAATTATCTAGCCATGGGTTGGTTTTGTTTGGTCGAAAATACTCATGTCCTGATTCTGATATTCAGACGGTGAGTTTTGTGAACTTTGGAAGGTCATAACTCGGCCAAATTTTAAGGATTAAAATTCAAAATTTGGGTATAAAACTAAGTTCATTGAGTCCTCTTTCTTCTCCAAGTGGTTTCATATGAAACGGATGAGTTGTGAACATCCAAATGGTCAAAACCATTTTGGTGCGCAAGACTGAATTATCCTAACAGTTTTGATCTAAGACTTTGACACAACCAAAACTCACCTTATACTTCGTAAGAAATTATGAAATCTATTCTGGTATATATCTTGTGTGTTCCTAACATAGTGTAAAAAAATTTAGAATTTATTATGAATGTTTACTATTTTAAATTTGGGCCTTCTTGACTCCACATCTGAACTGCTAATTCATGGATTTAGAAGTGTGTATATATTGAAAATGTGGAATGATCTTTTGTCTAATCTAAGTACCTGGTATTGAAGTTAGTGAATCTAAAAGATTTGCAAATATTTAATTAATAAAATATAGTAATAAAAAACAAAACCTAATACGAGCATTAAAATTATTGCCGCTTTCAGCGATAGCCCAGTGTGTCTAGTTCTAAAAATTCTGAGTGATGCATAGGTTAGTATCTAAGTTATTCAAAACCTGAGCTATAAGCTCATCGCAAACTTTTTTTGAACGTCTTTGGAACACATTTTGACCACTACGATTTGAATAATTTATTAAAAATGATAAAACAAAGATATAAATTCTAAGAAGAATATATATAATATTAGAGACACATTAGTTTCCGTCCTAAAACTTTAGGGAATTAATCGGGACGTTCGGGTTGTCTTAAAAAGACATGAAGTGGATTGAAAATTTCAGAATATAATTTAAACACTAAGAAATGCAAAACAAGGAATTAAAAACCTTAAATATGGATATTAGGCTTAGGCCCGAGGAATAAACGAACCTATGTAACCTAGGGTAAAAATCTAATCACGAACCCTAATCAAACCTAATAATTTAAGGTTATTACAAAAAGGACTTTTACGCGTGAATCGAATATAATCATTTCATTCATATTCATGACGCGTTGGTGTGAAATCACTTAGCAATTTCTCTATCCTTATATCAATATGCTTATGACGATCCTCTTCATCACACTTCGCATTTCCGCCTAAGCGGGGTGTGACAGACAGCAAGGAACCATGCGGGTTCAAACCCAAGTGCGGGAGAAACTTTGACTAGGAGTGAATGCAAGAAGGTTCTTTCGGTCAAGTAACTCGCCGTGGGAAAGACACCTATCCGATTCGTGAAAAAAAAAGACAGCGTGCTTCGTATGTGTCCCTTAGATTGAACAAAGTGACGATAACGAACATGTAGTCGCTATAAGAATTGAAAACTTGTTTGATCAACCTCAAGGGGAAAACCTGGTTTTCAGAGATTGAGTGCAACTGGGCTACCATTAACTATAAGAAAAGAAAGAGGATATCGAGGAAAATGCTTTTAGAACGCTATATGGCCATTTCATTTAGTAACTCACGCCATTCATACTGACGAATGCATCAAATACAATTGTAGAACAGATAGATCAAATTTGTTGACCAACATTAGATGAGCGAGCGATAGTGATAATCTATTCGAGAACTAAGGAGGAAGAAGAAGAAGAAGGGGCGCTTGCAGAAAATTTATATAAAGCACCGATTGTAACCTTAACTGAAAGAATTAATGAGATGGTGATCTTTTGCGACGCGCCACATGTGGGGCTTGGATGTGTATTAACGCAACGGAGCATGATGATTGCTAATGCCTCTCGACAACTGAAGCTGCACGAAAAATATATATTCGACCCAAGATTTGGAGTTAGCGGCAATGGTATTAACGCTTAAAATATGGAGACACTAAATGCATGGCGTTAAGAGTATAAAACTCACCGATTATAAAAGTCCTAAATATGTTGTTGATATGAAGAATTCGAATATGAGACAGAGAAATTGGATTGACCAGGTAAAATATTATGTCAACGAGATCTTATATTCTCTAGTTTTTGTTACCGAAAGTTCAATGCATGAGATTGAAGGTGACTAGAACCTCACTAGACTCGATCTAAGTAGTTCAGCAATAAGCCTTGAAAGATGATAACTAGAAATAGGAACGAATTAAGGGCTTAAGAGCACTGATGTCCAAGGACTTCCCAACTAATTACAACCACCGGAGATACCGGTATGGAAATATGCGCACACATAGAAATGGATTTGATCAGGTTTTTGGCGACAACTTCGAGAATTATGATGCAATTTGGGGTAATAGTTGATCGAATGATGAAAAATGCTCATTCTATCCTCATAAAAGAGACATTTTCAGCTGAAAGATGACAAATGTTTATGTCATATAGGTGATATCGCGACACGGGGCGCTAGCTTCTATCATGTCTGATTGAGATGTACGATTCACATATAGATTGTAGCAGAAGTTTGTCAACCTTAGCACAACCTATCATCCTTACTCTGACGACACACACAATAGAGGATTAGTTTTGAGTATGGGTAATTGACTTCAGGGGTAGTGGGGATTTTTATCTATCAATGACACAATCCTCATATAACAATAGTTATCACGCGAGCATAGGGATGCTACCATACGAAACGTTATAAGGGCTAGAGTGTGGAACCCCTATCTGCTAAGGAAAGTGGGTCAACGAGAACTTGGAAACACCAAGTTTGTACAGAATACGCTATAGTATGTACAGTAAGATCGAGAAGGAGTAAAGGCCACTCAAGGTTGACCGATCATCATTAGAGCTTCAAGTAGCGGATTTCATTCTATTGAAGGAATCACCATAAAATGGGATAATTTGTTTTAGAAGATATTGTGATCGAGAAAAACTTGAATTACATAGAAAATCTTATTTTCATCTTGAACCGTGTAACAAGAGTACTACGAAATAAACAGATTTGGATAGTGGGGTTCGGTGAGAGCATAGTTAGAGTTCGGGGTGATTATGGAAACCAGAGACAAGGATGATGAAGTATGATGTGCGTAAAGCGTACCAGTTTCTTATTTATAAAATCCGTTATTATTTAGTACGACTACAACACAAATAGGCAAGAGGACCTAATCGTATTATAGTATAGAAAATAAGTACGGGTGTCGAACTCAAGGGGAACGGGTATGATTTGATAAAATTATATTAATTTAAATATTAAACTAACTAAACTACTGCAATAAAATAAAGGGGGAATTTTATGGATAAGTGAGCTATGCAACCAACTAACACTACCAACAACCCTAGAAAGCACCTAAAACAAACCAAAGAAACAAGAGAGCGAATGAGCAAAGAACTTGGAAATCAGATAATATAGTGCGAGCTTTCCCTCCCTAGATTCTATTACACTTTTCTCATGGCAATTAGATTCATGGTAATAAAAGCTAAATGATACTTAAACATTCATGCATCGATTTATGTAATAGTTAGAACCTTGATCCGGTTATAACCGTCTAATTACACTACTTAATAACCTTTATGGTCAAAAGCGTGATCAAGAAATATAATTAGCCAATTAATTCGATTAACAAGTAAAGCTCTGACCTTTAATGATTGTATGATCAACAAATCATTGGACTAACATATAATGGCCTATTAAATGTAAGAATACATATTAAAGTTTCTATCTTTTGGATGTTTAACCCTAGGATTTGATCAATCACTAGTCATGAACCCTAATGATCGTAGATATTCATGATTCAAGTTTAAATAAAGAGAATGGTCATCAACTCTATAAAAACTCATCCTATAAACATCAGAATAACAGATCCTAAAACATGCATGAACATAGATTAAACAATACTTGAATTAAACATGAATTAAGCATCAAAACCATGAATTTAATCAACCTTAATCAAAGTTCATCTCCTCTAGGAAGGAAAATCAGAAGTCTAGCCTAGAACAAACATGCTAAAGCTCTGGAAATTATTCAAACAAAAAATCATGCTGAACAAGAATGAATAAAACCGTAAAAGCCGAATGTTCCGGGTCTTGATCTTCAATTTCATCTTCAATCCAAGCCCCAATGCTCCGAGTTATGCTCCTATATGCTTCATGGTGTTTTTATGAGCTGAAAAGTCGGATTGAAAAGCTGCCAAACCGAGAGGAAATCAAAACGAATTTATAAGCTGCCAAACACCCATTTCGTGCTGCTATAGTGGAGATCGTGGCTAGGTTCGCACGCGACGCGTCAGATGCGGCCAGAATTTGACTTTTTCAAATTTTTTATCTTTATCTCATTTTTTATCCATTCTTCTCATCTTTATCCTCATACATCCGATTTTTGAACCTGGAATTGATTAATAAACATATTAAACACATTTTAAACATATTTTACATGATTTAAATTAAAAATAATAATTATCGCATAAAAAATGTATGATTAAAAACCGCGATATCAAAGTACCACCCGGATTGTTCGAATAGTGACTTCGAGGACGAAGTCGTATTTAAGTGGGGGAGAGTTGTAATACCCGTTTTCTGAATAGTATCAGATGGAATGTTTTATGTAAACTATTGATTATTTTAAATAAGTAAACATGTATGCTAGTGTTGATATTAGTGTAGTAAACATCTACGTATCGATTATATTGGTTAAGTCACTTTTGGGCTCGAATGTGAAGGATATCCATGCACATCAAGAACCCAAGTACAACGGAAGCAAAACAAGTTTAAAACAAATTTTTAGGGTCTTAAAACCAACATGCGTGTATACCCCATAGTGGATCTCAACTACAAGGAATGTAACAACATAAAATACAGAAAATAAGGAGGAAATTATACCATATATGTGGCTGGAATAAAGCACCAACAAGGAGGATGTTGTAGAACCCGAAACCGGCTCCTCTATTGCATAGTCCACACCAAGTTGATAAGATCCCGTCTTGCTAATGACCCAAAAACCCGAGCCTTACACTTGACCTCGAGATTTATGGAACAACACACCCACTTCCTTATGATACACACACCCTCACACACTAGAAATCACTTGCTATGTGTGTTATGGTGTGTGTTTTAGAGAGAGAATCATGAGAGAGAGTTTAAGAGAGAAGCTAAGATCTTCACATGCATGTCATCTACCTAAAAATATCCCTAAGAGGGTTAAAACCGGCCACAAATGCATGTTCATTCATTGGACCATGAAATGGTCCAATTAAATGCAAAATGACACTTTATGGTCATGAAGCACTAGAGGCCTTCACGACTCCTGAAGGAGCTTCACGGTCGTGAAGCCTTGAGCCTTCACAGCGCATGAAGGAGCTTCATGGTCAAGAAGTAGAAAGCCTTCACAGCCCATGAAGCAAAATCCTTCATAGTCATGAAGTACTTTTTAAGCTAAAATCACTTTCATCCTCCTCCCTATTTTGAAGTGTGTTGTCGGGATTAATCCTTAGTGTGTGACCCAATAGGCCCGTGCTTCGTCGACAGTGATACGCGTGTGCGTGTGACAATGGGTAGACACCAATAGACTCCCACTTGCATATGAAACACAACATCAAAGGTATCACAGATAAGAAGCGGTCCTAGCAAGGCATTCTTACCCCGAAGTCAGCACATTTTATGTCATCCTTGACAAAATCCTGATAGCCATGGAAGGCTAAAAGGTCCTATAGATAAGTGATCATAACATCCCCATTTTTTCGCGATATCTTTGTGAACACGAGACATAGATTAATGTCAATCTTCAGATCATTCACGATTATGTTTCTCGATTCATGATTGGTGGTGGCTAAAATAACAATTTGGAGCTGATTTACCATCATTGCATCTTGAGCACGGCCATGCCTATTTGGTGTCAAATCCCAATCATTGAGGGGCCCATGGATATCTCTCTAAACAGAGGAACAAATCCTTTCGACTACATAGTTCCGCCACACGTCTCATACTTTACTTGAAAACTTTCTTTATAGCAGCCAATTACGAACCATATTTGAAATCAATCAAAATAAAGAAGATTCGCGCTTTGGATACTCATGTATCTTGATATATGCGTTTTTATGCATGTTTTACATGCTAGAATACCCTGTACTTAGCCCAAATCCAAGGTGATTACTCCTATAATTGATCTAATATGCTTAACATTCACCATGTAGGTTAAAAAGAGCTTTAAGTGAGATAAATGGGCAAAATAAGGGAAGAAAAGAAGAAAAATGGTCAGCTGATGAAAAACACATTCCTAAGGCCGCAGAAGATCTGTCCTACGGCTGCATGACCTACCTGATTAGTGGTTAGCTGATGTCAGCTGAAAAGAAAACCCAATCATGAAGAAACCTTCCATACGGCCGCAGAAGATTGTTCCTACGACCGCAAGAGAACCTTATCCACAACCGCGCACTCTGACACTTGCAGTTGTCAAATCAAGTCCACCGCCCACCCTACGGCCGCAGAAGGTTGTTCCTACGGCCATAGGAAGCTCTGTTACAACACCTTAAATGACAGAATCTGCCATTTGCACAAAAAAGTTCCACTTTTCACCACAATTCGGACCAACATCTCCAAACATTCTCCCCAAGCACCCTAAAACTCCAGGAGCCTCTCTTGGTGATTCTAAGGAGGAGAGATTGGATTTGAAGGCTTGGAACAACATCTTGGAGCTTGGATTCATTAGTTTTATCATTGCTTAGCTTGGGTATACTCTTTCCATTTCTGATTTCAATCATGTACCCATGTGTTTCAGATGTTGTAGTACTAATATTGATGTATATGGATAACTAAACTCATTTCACTTGGGCCATGATGATTCTTGGCTAGTTATGGCAATATGTTTGACTTTTATGTTGACTTGATTCAATTATGCATGTTTGATCTTGAATACAATTGTGTTTTAGCAACTTAGTATGTATAATCTGACCATGTTCATGTGTGGTAATGTGTATAGGATAACTCCTTCATGTTTAAGCATGTGGATATTCAACGATGATGTTTGCATATTCTTAATGTCATGTTAAGTTTGTTATTAGAAATGATACATCTTGCATGATTGTCATTAGAAATCATTGTTGGAATATGTTTTGAATCACTTCAGGTTCATCCATTATTGGTCATTGTATTCATATGTTGGTTTTATGCAAACGTTATGATATCCGATGAAAATCTTGTCATTTGGTGTATTTATGGGTCAAACATGCTATTAATGATTAAAGGATTCACAAAGATGTTTGTTGGTATTTAATGTGCATATCACATGATTCATGTTTTAAGAAGTGTTGGCTATACTAGAAATGGTAGGTTTAACATGTTCATATCTTTAGTAATCATGTGGCTAAATATTAAATCCCTTAATCGTGAGGTTTGATTTTAGAGGAGTTTGTGACCCCATTGTACCAATTTGCATGTGTTTATGATTTGAGATTAAAGTCTAGATTGTAATTTGTTGTTGAATGCCTTTATGTTAGATCTGACTGTTCTGTCGTACTGGTTCCTACGGCCGCAGGAAGAAATTCTTACAGTCGCAGGATAGTACAACCTTCTACGGCCGTAGGATATATGTCCTACGGCCGCAGAAGGCATTTTTACCACAGTGTGCTGTTTTTGATTGTTTTAACTGATTTGACTGCTTCAACACCTTTTTGGAGTCTGAGGATTACTGGATATATCATTTGAAAAGATGTATATTCAATAGTCTGATTTGGACGCGGTCTGGTGGATTTGTAGTTGAATTCTGATATGCTGTTGCTTGCCTGATCATGTTTGATTGTTGAGTCTGAGTCTTGATAACTCGAGTGATGATTCTTGCATGATAATGTGATTTTGTTGAGTATTATAACATCATGCTATGCGCTCAATCTATTCAAGTCTTCATATTAGGATTTGTATTGCAGTATTGCCATGACTAGTTAGGATGATTCGAAAGCCTGAGTGAATCTGTTATCCTGCTATCTGCCTTCAGTGTTAGTCTGTTTTAGTTGCTTTGTGGATTAGTTTATTCTGTTACTTGCTTTTATTTTAATCTGCTGATAAAACAACAATGAGGCTTAAGTATTAGTAGCTTTCTGTCCTGGTGGAACGATATCCAGTCTTACCGAGTCTGTACTACTATTGACCAGGTTACACTTGCCTGAGTCGTGTGTAGTATCTGCTTAGTAACATCATTTTTATAAAATTTAAAACGAGGTTGTGTCACAAGATTTTATAACTGATGTGCATAAAGCGTACCAGTTTTTTATTTATAAAATCCGTTATTATTTAGTACGACTACAACACAAATAGGCAAGAGGACCTAATCGTATAGTAGTACAGAAAATAAGTACGGGTGTCGAACTCAAGGGAAACGGGTATGATTTGATAAATTTATATTGATTTAAATATTAAACTAACTAAACTACTTGCAATAAAATAGAGGGGGAAATTTGGATAAGTGAACTATCAACCAACTAACACCACTAACAACCCTAGAAAGTACCTAAAACAACCAAAGAAACAAGAGAGCGAATGAGCAAGGAACTTGGAAATCAGATAAAATAGTGCGAGCTTTATAACGCCCCAAAGTTCGTAAGTTCCTAGATGTGAGTTTATTTCGATAAGTGTGCTAAGTGTTTTGTATGTTTAGCAAGTTGTCATTGTGTGCCATGTGTATCTCATGTTTTAAAAGTTGGAGGATTAGTTTTGCAAATCCAGAATAGTTGAAGAAGTACAGGGACCATTTGTGTCATTGTTGTAAGTTGTAGATATATGTGAGGAGTTGTTTGACTCATTTGGAGTCAAAACTCCAGTACTTGCAAAACACACCCACGATACACACACTTGCATATCATTTGATTCTGAATCAGTACAAGAAGTGAAGGTTTACATCAGAAATCGATTTCTTAGTGATCTTGTAGTTGAGGTATGTGTTCTTGTCAAGATATGTGTTAGGAAGTCATCGGAAATGTTTAAAACTCAGTCGTTTGAATGATTTCGAGTTTGTTCAAGGTTTGAGTGGATGAACATGATGATTTTTAGCCGTGCGAAGTGAAGCCCATTTCGTGCGTAGTGACTTCATTTCGTACGAAGTTCTCAAGGTAAGAGATGAAGTCGATGAGTTTTGGTCGCACGAAGTGTGAGCCACTTCGTGCGTATGAGAGTTCACTTCACGCGTAGTGGGATTCACTTCAAGCGTAGTGTGATTCACTTCACGCGTAGTGGGATTCACTTCACGCGTAGTGGGATTCACTTCACGCGTAGTGGGATTCACTTCACGCGTAGTGGGATTCACTTCACGCGTAGTGGGATTCACTTCACGCGTAGTGGGATTCACTTCACGCGTAGTGGGATTCACTTCACGCGTAGTGGGATTCACTTCACGCGTAGTGGGATTCACTTCACGCGTAGTGGGATTCACTTCTTGCGTAGTGTGATTCACTTCACGCGTAGTGTGATTCACTTCGTGCGTAGTGTGTTCATCTCGTGCGTAGTGTTCAGAAGTTAATTCAGTTATTATTTATTGTTTGTAGGCAATAAGAGTTGACACTTTTCTGATAGGAGTGTATTTCTTAACTGCTGCGGAGGTGAGTGTACTTACCTTTAATCAGATTAGTATATGTTTGTGCACTAAGTGATTAGTATATCAATTGTATGTTTGATATGTTAAGTTAAAGGCTGTTGTACAGATGTTCAGTAGCACTATCTTATAGTATTTGATATGAGTAGTATGCATTTATGTACCAAGTGAACAATATGATATATGTGTTTGTGATATGTGTTATGTATGTGCTCGAGTACAGAAAGTATCTGCTTTAGAGAAGTCTTGTACTAAGAAAAGCAGATACTTTGTATCCAGAATAGTGAAAGGGGTATATTGAGATCATTATACCCACAAATAAAGTGTCAGGGGCTTGGTTACGCGCGAGGTGTGATCATACCCCGGGACTAGTTAACAGTTTGACTGTTTTGCAAGTTATAGCTGGGATGTGAGACATCCCGAGAAGGGATACTCATGCTATGTGTTTAATAGTCAGTAATATGCTCACTAAGCGAAAGCTTACGTCTTAGTATGTTGTACATGCAGGTAACCAGATTCCAGCAAGGGTAAGGCCCCGGTGCTCCGCAGAGTTGGATAGCTCCCAGCTTTTGAAAATAGTACTTTTAACACTACTTTTTGTAAAACTGTTAGTATTAAAGTGTTGTAGTTAGTTTTCCGCAAACTCTGATATTTTAGAATGCTAATCAGTAGTAATTGAATTTCTAAAAGCTATTTAAGAAAAGTGGTGTTACAACTTGGTATCAGAGCTAAGGTTTAAGGGATTTGGGCACACACGAGTGTTATGTCTGAACTTAAACCGTGGTTTTGAGGTCAGAAGGAGCTATCCCTGGGGCAGTAGTCTTGGTGAGCATACGGTTAGTAGAAGTTTATGATTTGTTATCAGTTTTACAGATCGAGCATGAGTATAAATGTTTTGCATATATAATAGTTATGTGAACAAGTACTAATTGACCTTATGTGTATAAGATATCAGAGAAAAGAAGAATATCTAACATATATAAACAGTTATGCCATATACGTGACCTAAGCTTGTGAATCGGGGTATTCCGTGACTGTATTAAGAACAATTATGTATAATATGTTCCTCACAACGCCTGGCCAGTGTATGTGAAGAACATGTGATATGCAATTGAGCTTAAGATTGCCATGTCTGTACCTTGTGAATCAAGTGAGGGGTGATACGTGATAGTACAGTATGGGTGAATCAGATAAGAACAGAAAATGAGATAAATGTAGTATTGATAATATTACATACCTTATCATGAGAAACAGAGAAAGTTGTTTAGTAGTATATGTTAAAGATATCTGATTATGAGTTTATAGTATGTGGTAAGTTGGTACGAGTTAGATAAAGTAGCCTGAGGCTAGTATACTTCAGAAGATCAGAATTACCTATTTTACAGATGCAATCCTTATTTGAAACCAATAGACCTATAAGTAAACCCTTTAGAGGGAGTTGTTACAGATGGATTGCAAGATCTTGAGACCAGTTTAGTAAAGTAGATAGTAGTGATAAAGTATAGCAAAGTCCTATAAACAACGTTTTAGATATTATCAACTAAGTGTTTGAGTAAGTGTTAGAAGGAAAAGAAAGTTATGTTATTATAGTACAAGGATACAGCAGTATAGGTTACAGTTAAAGCATTAGTAAGAATTAAAGCTAAGAAAGAAACCGATGCAAGGGTAGATGTGTAAAGATTGTTCAGTATGCGAACTTTTTCTTTAGAGGGAAAATTTTAGACCTAGTTGTGAATAGTGATGATTAGTAGAGATGAAATTGGATTTTTGTTTTAGTAGGTGTCAGTCAGGGAGAAAAGTGATGTACGCATCGAACTTACTATTTGAGACAGAAAAGACTGGTGGACCATGTTGTTGTAGAGAAAGTTAGAAGCACAGATTGAAACTGACATGACCTCAGTTCAAAGAATTATTTAGGGTATAGCCGTACTAGAAGCTTGTATAGAACAGATTACAAAAGAATTTAGAATCTGATGACAGATAATAGAGTTGGTGAATGACATCACCTAGAAATTGTTTAGAATGTGTAGTTTTGTTTAGAGTAAGTTAGTATAGAAGTTTTGTAAATACAGTAGTATGAAGTAATATAGTTTAATGTTAAAAATGATACGTGTGAAGTTTAACAGCAGTTATTTGCAACGAAGTGGGTAAGATGATTAGTTTTACATGGAAGAAAAGAGGAGTAGTTGAGAGAGCAGAAAATAGTGAACGCAAAGATAAAGGTTAAGTCAGTGACAGTGTTAAAGAATAAGCCGAAGTTGTACTACAGCATGGAGGGCTAGTTCCCCCACTCAGATATACGAAGTGTGAAAAGTAGAGGCATGGACCAAAGATTAGAAATAGTTTGTTCTAAGTGTGCTATCAAGTTTACTAGTTTAGACATTATTGCCTAAAGTTATTAGTCGCACAAAGTAAGTCAGTTAATTATTTAGCCTAGTTTTGTTATAACGAGAGTAAGTGTTAGAAAGTAGGGATGCCTTAGTTACGGGCAGAGCTCTCCAGTTTATGGTTTAAGACGTAAAGGTTAGACCTAATGTGGTAGCAAGTAGATACAACAAATGATAAGACTACTATTGAGAATAGTACAGTTTGGTACAAGGTTAAAGAGACAGACATTTAGCAGTTTTCCATGGAATGTATACCCATCGCGATGGAAGAGCATTAAGCAGTTGTTAGTATTGATTGATTGAGTTAGAAACAAGTTCAAGTATTCAGAGATTAGAGGGCAGTGCGGGTTCAGGCCCCAAGTGGGGAAGAGCTGTTGATCAGAGGTGATAGTAAGAGAGTCAGTATTCCAGTCTCTTGTCAGCAAAATGAAAAAGTACTTGGTGTACGATTGTATAACCTGTCCTGACTATGTGGAAAAGTGTAATATGGACAGATAGTCGTAGTAAATTTAAAGGATACCAGTAGGGGTGACTACCCAGATATATTTCTAGAAGAATTACCAGTAATTCTAGGGTTCGATAAATAGAACTTAGTACTAGTAATATGTTAGGAATAGAACCAAGGAGTTAAAGTATTGTACAGATTAGCCCCTAGAGAAGTAAGAATTGATGATTCAAAAGTAATAGTTAACAGATGAAGGGTTAGCCGATCCATTAGTTCACCGTGGGGCACGTTAATACAAGTGGTCGTAAAGAAAATAGTTAGTCAGAATATGTATAGATTACAGAGGACACTATAAGTTTGCAAACAAGAATCAGTACCCAATTTAAGAAGTAGATAATCTATTGGATTAGTTTCAGAGTGTAGAATGGTTTTCAGGGATAGAGTTGTGGTCAGAGTACCATCAGATGAAAGTCAGAGAGCAGGATAGAATCAAGGATGTTTTCAGAATATGACTCCTCACAAGTATGAAGCGATTATTCGATTCAGGTTTTGAAACTAGTAGTAGTAGGAAAGTTAATTTAGTAAAGATGTTTTTAGCATTAAGTCAGCTACCCTAAAGATACAGATACCTCAAGTAAGAATGCCAAACATCACTTCGATATTCCATCAAGTTGAAGTAGTACAGAGTGAAGTAGTTATAGAGGGTGATCAGAAGAAAGAGTCTATTTAAAGATTAAGGTCCAGTTTGTCTAAGAGATAAGCAGGAATTACTAGTAGCCAAGAATAGAATGTGATTTAGCAAAGAAGGTTGGGAAATATTTAAATTGTTTACAGGTTAAAACAGAGTATCAGAAATTTCACGAAAAGTAGTAGATAGATATAAAATGACAGTATAAGGATTTAGATAGAGATACTCGGTTATCTTTAAATTTTGGAGTAAAATTCAGAGAAATATGAGAATTAAGTTATATCTTAATACAGTATTCCACCCTTGTAGGGTTGGACAGAGTGAAAGAAATATATAAACACAGAGATATATACTCAGAACATGTATAATTGACTTAAGTGATAGTTGAGATATGTATATACATTAATAGAGTTTCAGTATGATCACAATTACGTTTGAGTAATAGCATACCTAGTACCAGATGATGTATGATGGGAGGTATAAAACTCCTATTTGTTGGGACGAGGTTGATTAGAATAAGAGGACTCAGCACACGATCGAATGTAAAGATAGTACCACACTTTTATGAACGGCTTAGAGCTGCCCAGGATAAACAGGACAGTTATGTGATAAGAAAGTATTTTTAGTAGAACTTCATATGGGAAGCTATATGTTATTAAAAGTATCACTGTGGATATGGGTGAACAGATTCAAAAAGAAAGATAAGTTAGGACAGTAATGTATTAGTCAGTTGCATATTATCACAAAGATAAAGAAAGTATTGTATATGCCAGTATTTATAGTAAAGATAACCTGGATAGTATAACATGTATAGCTATCATTGTAAGTATGTAATAGATGCGCCAGTAGTTGTCCGAACAGGACAAGAGATGTGAAATCCAGTTATATAGAACAGCCAGTGGTTGTATTTTAGAGGAAGTTGAGAATTGTGTAGTAGACAGATGAGATAGTAAAGATACAGTAGAAATACAAGAAAGAGTTAGATTACACTTAGGTGTAATTATAATATGTTGTGTATGTAATACTTGATTTATGCTCAGTATGTAGTAGACCTTCTACTTTAGTAGCAAGTAGAGATGCAATAGTATACAGAGATAAAAAGGGATGTAAGACTACCGTTAGTGCGCTACGGTAGCATTCAGTATGTCCTGAAGCACAGTTAATAGCTTAATTAAAAGAAAAGTGTAACTGAAGCACAGTTAATAGCTTAATTAAAAGAAAAGTTGTGAGTTTGTGTAACAAACAGATACACCTAGGTGTATACATGTTTTATGTATGTTATGTATATGATATTCTACTTTATATTCGGTATATGATAGACCTTCTACGTTAGTAGCGGGTAGATATGAGATGTAAGACTATCGTCAGTGCGCTGCGATAGCATTCATAGTAGAGGAGATGTAAGACTGCCGCTAGTGCGCTACGGTAGCATTCAATACTTTATGAAGTTAAAGTTATTATGCGTATAGTTGATTTCGGGGACGAAATCATTTCAAGTGGGGAAGAGTTGTAACGCCCCAAAGTTCGTAAGTTCCTAGATGTGAGTTTATTTCGATAAGTGTGTTAAGTGTTTTGTATGTTTAGCAAGTTGTCATTGTGTGCCATGTGTATCTCATGTTTTAAAAGTTGGAGGATTAGTTTTGCAAATCCAGAATAGTTGAAGAAGTACAGGGACCATTTGTGTCATTGTTGTAAGTTGTAGATATATGTGAGGAGTTGTTTGACTCATTTGGAGTCAAAACTCCAGTACTTGCAAAACACACCCACGATACACACACTTGCATATCATTTGATTCTGAATCAGTACAAGAAGTGAAGGTTTACATCAGAAATCGATTTCTTAGTGATCTTGTAGTTGAGGTATGTGTTCTTGTCAAGATATGTGTTAGGAAGTCATCGGAAATGTTTAAAACTCAGTCGTTTGAATGATTTCGAGTTTGTTCAAGGTTTGAGTGGATGAACATGATGATTTTTAGCCGTGCGAAGTGAAGCCCATTTCGTGCGTAGTGACTTCATTTCGTACGAAGTTCTCAAGGTAAGAGATGAAGTCGATGAGTTTTGGTCGCACGAAGTGTGAGCCACTTCGTGCGTATGAGAGTTCACTTCACGCGTAGTGGGATTCACTTCAAGCGTAGTGTGATTCACTTCACGCGTAGTGGGATTCACTTCACGCGTAGTGTGATTCACTTCACGCGTAGTGGGATTCACTTCACGCGTAGTGGGATTCACTTCACGCGTAGTGGGATTCACTTCACGCGTAGTGGGATTCACTTCACGCGTAGTGGGATTCACTTCACGCGTAGTGGGATTCACTTCACGCGTAGTGGGATTCACTTCACGCGTAGTGGGATTCACTTAATGCGTAGTGTGATTCACTTCACGCGTAGTGTGATTCACTTCGTGCGTAGTGTGTTCATCTCGTGCGTAGTGTTCAGAAGTTAATTCAGTTATTATTTATTGTTTGTAGGCAATAAGAGTTGACACTTTTCTGATAGGAGTGTATTTCTTAACTGCTGCGGAGGTGAGTGTACTTACCTTTAATCAGATTAGTATATGTTTGTGCACTAAGTGATTAGTATATCAATTGTATGTTTGATATGTTAAGTTAAAGGCTGTTGTACAGATGTTCAGTAGCACTATCTTATAGTATTTGATATGAGTAGTATGCATTTATGTACCAAGTGAACAATATGATATATGTGTTTGTGATATGTGTTATGTATGTGCTCGAGTACAGAAAGTACCTGCTTTAGAGAAGTCTTGTACTAAGAAAAGCAGATACTTTGTATCCAGAATAGTGAAAGGGGTATATTGAGATCATTATACCCACAAATAAAGTGTCAGGGGCTTGGTTACGCGCGAGGTGTGATCATACCCCGGGACTAGTTAACAGTTTGACTGTTTTGCAAGTTATAGCTGGGATGTGAGACATCCCGAGAAGGGATACTCATGCTATGTGTTTAATAGTCAGTAATATGCTCACTAAGCGAAAGCTTACGTCTTAGTATGTTGTACATGCAGGTAACCAGATTCCAGCAAGGGTAAGGCCCCGGTGCTCCGCAGAGTTGGATAGCTCCCAGCTTTTGAAAATAGTACTTTTAACACTACTTTTTGTAAAACTGTTAGTATTAAAGTGTTGTAGTTAGTTTTCCGCAAACTCTGATATTTTAGAATACTAATCAGTAGTAATTGAATTTCTAAAAGCTATTTAAGAAAAGTGGTGTTACAAGCTTTCCCTCCCTAGATTTTATTACACTTTTCTCATGGCAATTAGATTCTTGGTAAATAAAGCTAATGATACTTAAACATTCATGCATCGATTTCTATAATAGTTAAAACCTTGGTCCGGTTATAACCGTCTAATTACACCAATTAATACCTTTATGGTCAAAAGCGCGATTAAAAGGGATAATTAGCCAATTAATTCGATTAACAAGTTAAGTCCTAATCTTAATGCTTGTATGATCAACAAAACATTAAACTAACATATAAAGTTCATTATATGGACATCACATGCAAAAGATTCTAACTTTAATTACTTAAAACATAGGATTTGGTCAATCACTATTCCTTAATCATCTAATTGTCCTAGACAATCAAGATTCAAACTTTATGATTCAAGTGGCCTCTCAAAACATAAAAATCAGATTCTAAGCAATAAAAACAGATTCATAAGCATGGATAAACATAGATTAGGCTAAACTAAGAACAAACATGAATTAAGCATCAAAACCATGAATTAAATCAACCAAATTAAAAGTTCATCTCCTCTAGGGAGGAAAATCAGAAGTCTATCCTAGAACAAACATGCTAAAGCTCTGGAAATTATTCAAACAAAGAAACATGAAGAACTAGAATGAATAAAACCCTAAAAGCCGAATGTTCTGGGACTTGATCTTCGATTTTATCTTCAATCCAAGCCCCAATACTCCAAGTTATGCTCCCATATGCTTCATGGTGTTTTTATGGAGTTTCGAGAGGTTGATGATGGTGAAAAGTCGGAATAAAAGCTTAGATCCCGAATGAAATAAAGATCGAAATTTATAGAGCTAGCCTGGCGGACTTCGCGCCGCGAAATGCTGAAGTTAGCGGCGCTAACGTGAAAAACGGCCAGAATTTTGACTTTTTCAATTCTTTGATCTCTATCTCGATTTTATCCCTTTTTCTTCATCCTTATCACCATATATCCGAATTTTGAACCTGAAAATCAATAATTATCATATCAAATATATATTCAACATATTTTCCATGATTTCTATCAAAAATAAATAAATATCGCATTAAAAATATATCTAAAAACAGCGATATCAATAACAAGAAAAACCCGGAGTCTTACGCCACACCAAGTTTTTGGCGCCGTTGCCGGGGACATGCAATACTGAGAAATAGTTTAATTGTTGATTCGATCTTTCCCGTTACTTGTTACTTAAGTTAGGTGTGCCTGATTAGGTAGTCACTTGCTTTTTCTACCTCTTTCTCGCACCCTCTGTCAGTTTGTTCTCTTCTGAGCAAATTGAGCCTTTTCAAGAACTGGAGCGTGAGTTTCGACAACGCCGACACCGTCAACGCCAACGCCAAAGAGAACGTTTACTAAACATGGCGGAAGAAGGACCACCACCACCTGTTAGGACACTTAATGACTATGTTCGTGTGGATATTAACAACATCCAGGACAGCATCATTCGACCTAGGGTGGTAGTAAATAACTTTGAAATCAAACCAAACATAATTCAGATGGTTCAAAACTCCGTTCAATTTCATGGTTTACTCGACGAGGATGCAAACGCTCACATCCACAGTTTTCTCGAAATCTGCGATACGTTCAAAATCAATGGTGTTACTGATGACGCCATTTGCTTGCGTTTATTCCCGTTTTCTCTCAAAGACAAAGCCAAGCTGTGTCTTAATT
Organism: Pulicaria dysenterica; assembly: GCA_947179395.2. NCBI lineage: Eukaryota > Viridiplantae > Streptophyta > Magnoliopsida > Asterales > Asteraceae > Pulicaria > Pulicaria dysenterica. The sequence goes on from OX359292.1 coordinate 228,865, forward strand.
CTCTCCAGGTACATTCCGTTGCTACATGGAATGATCTTGTTGCCAAATTCCTAGCTAAATACTACTCGCTGGCCAAAACGGCCAAACTGCGTAATGATATCTCATCGTTTCAGCAGACTGACGGGAAAAGTCTTTATGATGCCTGGGAGAGATATAAGGATCTCATGAGGAGATGTCCTTCACACGGATACGAGCTATGGAATCAAATTTTCATATTTTATAATGGCTTATCCGTTGTCACTCGGCAGATGATAGATGTTGCCGCAGGAGGTGCATTGGGTAGCAAAGAGCCACAAGTGTGCTATGATCTTATCGAAGATATGGCAACCAATAGCTACCAATGGAACCCCTCCACGAGACTGAAATTGCCAAAGAACGGTGGAGTTATCAATATGGATGTTTTATCTGATCTCTCTGCACAGGTAGAGAAGATGACGAAGAAAATGGATCAGATGTGTGCTCCTCCTAAACAGGTTACTTGTAATTTCTGCTCAGGGCCACATCCTAGTAACCAATGCCAGGAGGAAACTCCTGCTCACGAAGAAGTCAATTTCATTACTAATCAGCCGAGGTCTCAGTATAATCCCAATGAAACCAACTATAATCATGCATGGAGGAATTACGTGTACTTCAGTTATCATAACCAGACTACTAAACCCCCTCCAGGGATTCCGTACCCATAGAGACCACGTCAGCCTCAGCAGTACGATAGTCAACCTCAGCAATTTGATCGTCAACAGCAACCATATGAGCAACCACGTCAGTACAACACTCAACTCCCGCTTCCAAATCAATCTGCATCATCATCATCATCATCATCTTCAGTATCTTCCAATCTGGAGGATCTTGTTAGGCAATATCTGGCACAATCCGAGTTGCATTTCAACCAAACAGATGTTAGACTCAATCAGAAGGAAGCAACTCTGAGAAATCAACAAGCTTCACTTCAAAATCTCGAAAATCAAGTTGGCCAGATGTCTAAGCTTTTGCCAGAGCGACCACAGGGAGGTCTCCCGAGCAATACGGATGCAAATCCGAAAGCACACGTGAAGGCAATCACTTTGCGTATTGGGACGACCATGGTACCACCACATTATCCCTCTCAATCCAAAGAAACTGAAAAACAGGTCCAATCGGAGGACTTTGACGAGGCGCAAAACAGGCTAGACTCAGCAAGTACCGCGCAAGTCAAACCTGCGGTCAAAATATTTCAGCCTATCGTTCATTTCCCCCAGAGATTGAGGAAAGAGAAAATGGAGGAACAGTATGGTAAGTTCCTGGAGCTATTCAAACAGCTCCATGTGAACATTCCATTTGTTGAGGCACTCGCACAGATGCCTAAATATGCCAAATTTCTTAAGGATTTGCTCAGCAACAAAAAGAAATTGGAGGACTTGTCGTTGGTGACTTTAAACGAGGAGTGCTCAGCCATTCTTCAAAATAAGTTGCTAGCAAAGAAAACCGATCCTGGGAGCTTTACCATCCCATGCCTGATTGGTAATCTCACTATCAACAACGCTCTAGCTGATCTAGGTGCCAGCATCAATTTGATGCCATACTCTGTATTTTCTAGACTAGGCCTAGGACAACTAAAACCGACTCGTATGTCACTTCAGCTAGCCGATCGTTCTGTCAAATATCCACGTGGGATAGTCGAAAACATCTTGGTTAAGGTTGACAAATTTGTGTTTCCTGCAGATTTTGTCATCCTAGATATGGACGAGGACAAAAACGTCCAACTCATTCTTGGTCCTCCATTCCTAGCCACTGCTCGAGCATTAATTGACGTTTGCAACGAAAAACTTACGCTTCGAGTAGACGAAGATGAGGTGACTTTTGACATCCAAAAGTCAATGAAACATTCAGCTAGCCAGGATGACACACTTTATTTCATTGATATCTTTCATCGTTATCCCGTGGATCACATTGTTCCTACTCTAGAAAAGGATGCCTTTGACACGCAAATCCTGGACGAGGTTGTCTTGGGGATAGAGCAGGTAAAGCTTGTTTCTGATGAGCTAACCAGCACTATTCCACCTGATACGACACCTATCTCAGATGTTTTCGAGGTCCTTTAAAAATCCGAGAGCTCAGCTTCTCGACCATCTATTGTGGACCCGCCTTCTCTAGAACTCAAAGAACTTCCTTCCCATCTTGAATATGCATTCTTGGAGAAAGATTCTAAGCTGCCTGTGATAATAGCTTCTAACCTTACTGCTGATGAGAAAAGTAAGCTATTGCAGGTTCTGAAAAATCACAAAACTGCCCTTGCATGGAAAATTTCTGACATCAAGGGGATTAGTCCATCCTTCTGCATGCATAAGATTCTTATGGAAGATAATTACAAGCCGTGTGTGCAGCATCAGAGACGCTTGAATCCCAACATGCAAGAGGTAGTCAAGAAAGAGGTTATAAATATGTTGAATGCAGTATCTCTGATAGTCCGTGGGTCAGTCCAATCTAGGTTGTTCCCAAAAAGGGAGGAATGACCATCATTCTGAACGATAAAAACGAGTTAGTTCCAACTCGTACGGTCATGAGGTGGCGTGTGTGCATTGATTATCGCAAACTCAATGATGCCACACGTAAGGATCACTTCCCCCTTCCTTTCATCGACCAATTGTTAGAGCGTTTAGCTGGAAACGCCTTTTATTGCTTCCTTGATGGATTCTCCGGATACTTTCAGATTCCTATCCAACCGGAGGACCAAGAGAAGACAACTTTCACATGCCCCTATGGCACTTTCGCCTACCGGCGTATGCCTTTTGGGTTATGTAACGCTCCTATAACATTTCAGCGATACATGACGGCTATATTTCATGACATGATTGAGGATTGTGTTGAGGTGTTTATGGATGACTTTTCAGTCTTCGGTAACTCCTTTGATACATGTCTTCAGAACTTAGAGAAAATGTTGTCTCGCTGTGAAGAAACTAACCTCGTGCTTAACCGGGAAAAATGCCATTTTATGGTACGCGAAGATATAGTTTTGAGTCATAAAATTTCCAATGAGGGAATCGAGGTTGACAAAGCTAAAATCGATGTTATTGCAAAACTACCTTCACCCTCCAATGTCAAAGCTATTAGGAGCTTTCTCGGACACGCAGGGTTTTACCGGCGCTTCACAAAGGATTTTTCAAAAATCACTCGGTCGTTAACCCATCTCTTTGAGAAAGACGCTCCTTTCATCTTTTCTCCTGAGTGCGATCACGCATTTAAATTCTTGAAGGAGAAATTGACAAATGCTCCCATCCTGACGAGCCCAGATTGGTTGCAACCATTTGAGCTTATGTGCGATGCCAGTGATTGCGCTGTTGGTGCTGTCTTGGGCCAACGGATAAATAATCACTTTCAGCCGATTTATTACGCCAGCAAGACACTAACTGACGCTCAAGAAAATTATACAGTCATTGAGAAGGAGTTGTTAGCAGTAGTCTTTGAGTTCGAAAAATTCAGATCTTATTTGGTGTTATCAAAAACCGTGGTCTACACTGATCACTCTGCTCTTCGTTACCTTTATGCAAAGCAAGATGCAAAACCCCGTCTCATTCTATGGATTTTACTCTTGCAGGAATTTGACATTGAGATCAAAGATAAGAAGGGAGCAGAAAATCTGGCTGCTGACCATCTCTCTCGTCTTGAAAATCCAAATCTTGAGGTGCTAACTGAGTCCGGCATAAAAGATAACTTCCCTGATGAATTTTTATTCGCCGTGACTAGAATTGAAGAGATCCCCTGGTACACTGACATAGCAAACTATCTAGCAGCAGGGGTGATGATCAAAGGTCTCACACACAAACATAGGAGAAAATTCATCTCCGAGCTTAAATACTACTTCTGGGAGGATCCTTATCTGTTTTGGGTAGGAGTCGACCAAGTCATCCGTAGATGTGTGAGTGATTCTGAAGCTATTGACATCCTTCAGCACTGCCATGCAGGTCCTACAGGAGGTCATCACGGACCTAGCTACACAACTAAAAAGATCCTTGATGCAGGTTTCTTTTGGCCTACCCTGTTCAAGGATTCTCATCTTTTCGTAAAATCGTGCGAATCTTGCTAGAAATCTGGAAACATCTCAGCCCGAAATGAGATGCCCCAAAATCCAATTCAAGTCTGTGAAATATTTGACATTTGGGGAATAGATTACATGGGTCCTTTTCCTGGTTCACACGAAAACAAATATATCCTTGTAGCAGTCGATTATCTGTCAAAATGGGCTGAGGCGCAAGCCTTGCCTACAAATGACGCAAGGGTAGTTTGTAAATTTCTGAAAAGATTATTTTCACGATTCGGTACCCCCAGAGCACTGATAAGCGATAGGGGTACTCATTTCTGCAACGCACAGTTGGAGAAAGTTCTTAAACGATATGGTGTTACTCATAGATTCTCTACTGCGTATCATCCGCAAACCAGTGGACAAGTTGAAGTTACTAACCGTGGTTTTAAACAAATTCTGGAAAGAACCGTTGGTAACAGTCCAAAAGATTGGGCAGAGAAACTAGACGACGCACTTTGGGCGTTTCGCACAGCTTTCAAGACACCTGTCGGTACTACACCGTATGGGTTGGTTTATGGAAAAGCCTGTCGTCTACCTGTTGAACTTGAGCACAAAGCTTACTGGGCTTTGAAAGCTGCTAATTTTGACTCCAAAAGTTCAGCAGACAATCGTTTGTTTCAGCTAAGTGAGCCTGATGAACTACGGTTCCAAGCTTACGATAATTCCATGATGTACAAGGAAAAGTCGAAAGCTTTCCATGACTCCCACCTGAAGGACAAGAAATTCCAGGCTGGAGATCGTGTGCTCTTGTACAATTCTCGTCTTCGTCTTTTCCCAGGTAAGTTGAAGTCCAGATGGACGGGTCCATATATTGTACACACTGTTTACCCACACGGTGCTGTTGACATCACAAACTCTGAGGGAGTAACTTTCAAGGACAACGGTCACCGACTTAAGAAGTATATTGGTCTCCCAATTCAAGAGAAGCAATGCGAAGTTCTGATGCTTAATCTCACTATACCTTAGCGGGGTGAGTTTGGTCTTTTACCGGCAAGACCTAAAAGAACTGGATATGCTTTCTTCCGAATCTCGTGCTCTCCTTTCTTGTCTCTTTCTGTGTACTCAACTACCTTCTAACATTCAGCGCGATATAGTCATGAGACTTTAGAAACATGTGAGGAGGAATCAAAATTTTGCCAAATTTCATAGAGGCACTTCTATTTATGCGGCTAAGAGGCATGCAAAATATGTAGGGAAGTGCTGGAGATGTGGTGCTCTGTTGCATGAGGGCGCTTGTAGGGATTTGCCAACGATATCTCAGTCAGAGTGTGCTAGTGCTCTTCGAGAAGATCCCGTTAAGCTAAAAGCTGAGGGGGTCTTGCGTCCTAAAAGTAACGCTGGTGCCATGATTGATGAGTTGGTGAGTCTCCGACTAAGCAAACTCGAGCCAAATCCCCGTTAGAATCCCTAGGTCACGCCTATGTTCATGCCGTGTAGTTCCTCGTGTTTTCTCATTTCAATTCTCATTCGTTCTGGAGAGACAGGAAAACACTCCGCATTTCAACGCGTCAAAGTGTTCGTTTACACACCGTACTAATAGTGTGTTACTTGTACATACAATCTGTTTGTCGGATGCCCACTTTCCGGGTTTCCATTTCCCTTTCCGCGCATTTCCGTTTGTTCGTTTCCTTTCCATTCGCATTTCCGCTAATCTAGATGCGTGTTTTCAATTCCGTGCTACTTAACTCTTTCCCGTACATTTTCCGGAGGTTCATAGAGAGTAGAGTGTGTTCAAAACAGTTGTTTAAAATCAAAATCTGATGCAAAATGGGTCTGGTCAAAACCAGCACCCTACGGCCGCAGGACAATAATACTGCGCCCGTAGGGTGTGTTTCCATCTACTGCGGTCGTAGGCAATGATTTCTACGGCCGTAGGAACTTTCCTATATATAGCCCCATATCAGATTTCATACGCACGTTTCACTCTCTCTCTTCTGCGCTCTCTCTCTCTTCGGCGGCTACGACCGCCCGAGGATTTTTCTTCATTTCACGAGCAATCTCCGGCCATTTTTCGCTAACAAGGTACCAAAATGCTCCCATCACTCATGCGATATTACTTTACTGCTTTAATTTCATTTTAGTAGCCCACATTTCGATCGATCGAACAAACCCTAGGTTGCCATTTTTGAATCTGTTCGATACTTTTCTACGGCCGTAGGACATTGTTTCTGCGGCCGTAGTAGATCAAACTAGGGTTTTGCCATTCACTGCTTTCTGCGGCCGTAGTGTACATTTACTGCGGCCGTATGACCCCATTTCAAGGTTTTGTTTGGTTTTGCTTCCTGCAGCCGTAGTGCACAATTCCTACGGCCGTAGTCTTTTTCAACCGTTTTTCAAACTTGTTCATCTTTTGGACATTTTCAACATTCGGGGACCTATAGCATATCAAATCAAACCCGTATCGATTGATAGGATGTCTAGCACCATTTTGCGTGAGTCTTACTTAGACTTATATTCATTTCAGGATGCGTAGAGGTCCACGCAGACAGGCTTCACCTGAGCCTCGTATAGACCCATGCCATTTTCCACGATTAGGTGATCCAGACCTAGTTCCGGTCGAGCGGCCAGCTGACGCCGCGCTTCCTCCTTATCTCCGCTTTGACCGCGAGGAGCATCGCATTGACAGAGACAACCTGAGGGCCAGTGCTGACGGTTATGGTTATGAGCCCATCAGATACTTCGTGTGGGACGACTTGGCTACTCTACGTATCAGAGGCCGAGCGCAGGCCTCCTGTGGTCCACATTGGCGGCGGTTATTCAGCTTACAGGGGGCCGTCTACCACGAGCTTGCACTGGAGTTCTTCTCGCACTTTATTGCTTATTATTAGTACATTGGGGACAATGTACACTTTTAAGTGTGGGGAGGGGATTAATATAACATGTCTGCTATTCTGTGTCCTGTTGAAAACTCTTGTATGCTAACTATGCTTTAAACCTTAGAATTGATTTAGGCGTAAATTTTTCGCAAAATTTTAACATTTTGGACATGTTTAGATCTTCTCGCATGATAGACTTTAAACAAGTGACATTTTAGCTTTTGTGAAATAGATTTTGCGCAAATACTTGAGTTTTAACAATTGTTTGGCTTCAATTACACAAGGCACACCTGATTTGCATTCCTGAGCATTTGAGCCACTTCACTTCATTTCTTACATGATTAGCTCATGGAATTGCCCACTTATATGATGATTATTGTTTTGATTGTAGAACTTGCTTACTAGTATGCATGTCGAGATCATGAACTAAACTGTTGCAGTTAAGTGATAGAAGTGAAGGGTTTTGTGGGGTAAAAGACATATCATACATGCACAACGGAATAAAAAACAAAACCCCATCCAGTGATCTCATTTAACTCATATAAGAACTAATACAGAGTAAGGGATAAAAATTATACCTTTGAGCAAACCAAAACTTTGCCTCAATCCTAGATTGCTGCAGGTTATCCACCGCTACTGCACCACCTCAAACGGGCTGCTAGACAACCTAAGGATTAAACCTTGATCCCCAATGTGTGTGTGTGTATGTGTTGCGTCGCCGCCGACCACCACCCTTGGTGGTTCGGTTTTCACCACGTCGCAGAGAGAGAGAGAGAGAGAGAGAGAGGGAGAGAGGGAGAGAGAGAAGTGCTTAGGGTTTTTTTTAACTTGTGATTACTTGTTAATGATTCTAAGGTTAATAAGGTATATATATAGATATCCTTATTAAAGCCCAAGCCCGTTTAATTTAAAGCCCAGCTTTAATTAAACTATTAAGTAATTACAGAAAATACCCTTTGATCTTTCTAATTAATTAATAACTATTAATTAATTGGTCCCATTAATAACTAAATATTAACTTCTCCTCTTTAAATAATAAATAACTATTATTATTTTTCTTCTCAATAACTAATTAAACTAATTAATTATTGTTACACACATCTAGGTAAAATCCATAAGGTTCTAATTGGGTGTGTAGCAGTATGATTCTTTAGTGTTACATAGTATTGGACACGATGATACATGCTATCTATCTATGCACACAATCTAACAGAATCCCACTTGTGCAAGATAAGTAACACTCCTTGTACATTGTTGGCCTAAGGAGGTCCCTAGCCAGACGCTTAGGTTAACCAGACTACGAGATCTCTTACATCTAGAGACATAATCCACTCCTTGGATTATCTAGGCTTTTCCTTTTACATCGCGATATTCCGTAATGTGAGTATTTGACATGGAGCAGGGATCTTATTAAATACTCAGATTTTCTCGACTCTGATCTCGACACTCTGCAGTTACGGTTTGTCAAATGAAAAACTATCATTCTAACCGAGCGCGGTCACGCATTTTCAGTAGTCTTAATCGTTGAGGAGCTCAGAAAATATCTCCCTTAAAAAGGAGGTGCAAATTCCATCTTGACTATTTGCAATTTGAGCACATGGCTTCCACTACACCTAGACATGCCCCTTATGATCACCCTGTTACGGCGTGACGTTAGAACACGCTAAAGTACAGAAGTTACCATGCCCCAAACCAAATATCTCAGGTTTAAGGACAATCTATCAAGTTTACTCATGTTAATGCTCCATGAAGTAAACTTGATGCGGATCACCCCAGTATTTATCCCCTGATAAATATCTATGAATATTTGGTCACAACCTTGTGCTTTTATTCATCCCCGAATAAATCATCAAATATTCATAATAGCGTTACCTCCCTAATGTAGCTCCCACTACATTAAGTAGCTACAAGTATTTAGACAATTCATCACTTGAGTTGTCATGGATAGGTTTAAACATGCTAAAAATAGACAACTAGAAACAATTATGCAAATACCTCCTATTTCAATCCCATGAAATGTAATTACATAATAAAAAAGTTTCAAGTTACATCTATAGTAATAACCAAAAGACATGAACTAGCTGTTATGTTCTAGAACTGTATTCCTATAGAACTTGCATGTCTCTCATGCTTAGCTCTAGCCAGCGGCTTCGTCAACGGGTCAGCAACGTTGTCGTCTGTTGGTATCTTTTGCAATCTAATATCATTCTTCCAATGATCTCTTGGATGAGGTGATATTTCCTGAGTACGTGCCTAGTCCGCTGATGATCTCTAGGCTCTTTAGCTTGCGCCACAGCCCCTGAGTTGTCACAGAATATATCGATCGGTCTAGAGATACTGGCAACCACTCTAAGATCCGAGATAAAATTCTTCATCCAGACAGCTTCCTTTGCCGCATCACTTGCCGCAATATACTCTGCTTCTGTAGTAGAATCTGCTATTGTATCTTGCTTCTGACTTTTCCAAGATATGGCTCCTCCATTTAGGGTAAAGACAAATCCTGACTGCGACCTGAAGTCGTCCCTGTCGGTCTGGAAACTAGCATCAGTGTAACCAGTTACACTGAGCTCATCCATCGAACCTCCATAAACTAGGAATATGTCTTTCTTCCTTCTCAGGTACTTGAGAATATTCTTGACGGCTACCCAATGGGCTTCACCAGGGTTTTGCTGATATCTACTCGTGACACTGATAGAATAGGCAACATCAGGTCTAGTACATAGCATGGCATACATGATTGAACCAACTGTCGAGGCATATGGTATCAATTTCATCTTGTCCTGATCTTGACTAGACACAGGACATTGAGCCTTGCTCAAAATCGCGCCAGATTGCATAGGAATGAATCCTTTCTTGGATTCATCCATCTTGAATCTTTTCACGACTTTGTCAATATACATACTTTGACTAAGTCCGATAAGCTGCTTATATCTATTCCTATAGATCTTTATACCCAGTATATAAGCAGCTTCTCCCAAGTCTTTCATCTGGAAACATTTACCTAACCAGTATACGATTCCTCCTTTCTGACACACCATTCATCTGAGGTGTATACGGAGGTGTGAGTTGTGAAACAATCCCACATTCCTTCAAATGATCGTCGAGTTCTTGACTCAGATATTCGCCACCTCGATCCGACCGAAGCGACTTTATCTTCTTATCCAGCTGATTTTGTACCTCATTCTGAAACTGTTTGAACTCGTCAAAACTTTCAGATTTCAGTCTCATGAGGTAGACATAACCGAACCTACTGAAGTCGTCAGTAAAGGTTATCAAATACCGGTATCCTCCTCTAGCTTCTGGAGTAAAGGGTCCACACACATCTGTATGTATAATCCCTAATAACTCACTAACCCTTTCATTTTCACTGTTGAAAGGTTGCTTTGTCATTTTACCAGACAAACAAGATTCGTAAATATCAAATGACTTTAAGTCAAATGGTTCTAGAATTCCGTCATCTCAGAGTTTCTCTATGCGTTTCTCATTTATATGTCCTAAACGACAATGCCAGAGGTAAGTTTGATTCAAGTTACTCTTGGATCTCTTACTTATATGATAGATGTCATTGTTATCTAGATTTAGCGTAAATAAACCATTTTCTGGAGTAGCTTTAAAAAAGAAAAATATCATTTGTGAAACATGAAATAACTTTTTCATGCAAAACATAATTAAATCCATAGTCTATAAGCAAATCAAACGATATAACATTTTTAATAAGTCTAGGAACATAGTAACAAGGTTCTAGTTCTAAGACCATGTCCGAGGGCAAACTAAGACAATATGTTCCTACAGCTTCAGCACCAACCATGGAGCCTTCGCATACCCGTAGGTCCATATCTCTTTGTCTCAGGTTCTTACTTCTCTTGAATCCCTGTAAATGATTGCATATGTGATGACCACATCCGGTATCCAATACCCATTATTCATAAGAAGTAATAAGACAATCTATCATAAAGATACCTGAGTCATTGGGCGAACCAATGTCCAGCTGATCTAAGTCGAGTGAGTGCTCGCATGAATCCTTGCTGCCACAGTCTGGGCAACAAATATCTCAAAGTTCTTCCAACCAGTCATCCTCCTGCATAGGGTCCACAACTGTTGACTCCAGCTGCTTTGGATTCAACTCATCGCTGATGCACATAAGGATTTCGTGCAACCCTGCGACAGTCATCTCAAAGTCAAGCAGAATTACTAAAATAACTTCCTTTGAGCAGAAACTCGCGGGAAGGATCGTTTAATACTAAAATTAATATAATTGAATCAAATAAAACCGTTCCCTGGCAGCGGCGCCAAAAACTTGATGTGCTAAAAGCGTACCAGTTTTTTATTTATAAAATCCGTTATTATTTAGTACGACTACAACACAAATAGACAAGAGGACCTAATCGTATTATAGTATAGAAAATAAGTACGGGTGTCGAACTCAAGGGGAACGAGTATGATTTGATAAAATTATATTAATTTAAATATTAAACTAAACTAAACTACTAGAAAGCAATAAAGGGGGAATTTTGATTTGATCAATCTAAAGCAATAAAGATCCTAACTTTAAGACTAGAAATTCAAGAAACAATAATTAAGAGACTAGAAAAGCAATAAAGCAAGAAACTTTGGAATTAAACTATCAATATGTGAAGTATCTCTACTTAGACTTTAGAATCATCTTTTCAATTTAGTTGATTTCATAGAAAGTGCAATGGATAACATGCAATCATATACCGATTCCTAAGCTGGCTAGATCTCATGGTCAGACTCACTAGCCCTATAGATATAGAAACATTAACCCAATGTTCATGGCATTAACTACTCCTATAACTAGTAAAATTGGTTCGTGTTATGAAAGACTTAATCTATTGATTTGTATTGGTCACAAAATCAATCAATTAACATTGAATGGTCATCACATGCAATTGCTAACACATTAAAGTTTAATCTTTTACAATCTAACCCTAGGATTTGGTCCATCACTAGTTATGAATCCTAATGGTCATAACAATTCATAATTAAAGCAAACATAGATAGAATGGTCATCTCACCCATGAAAACTTAGCAATAGATCATAAAGTCAGAAACTTTAACATGCAAGGATCTTTGAAAAAGCTAAACATAACAAATATATAAACCATGTTATATAAATCCATGAAATCAAACCAAATATTCAAAATTCATCAAGTCTAAGCAGAGATTACAGGCAATTAGCCCATAATTCTCAGATTACAGAAAAAGAAACACATAGGAGAAGAGCTAAACATGATTGAATAAGCAAACCCTTGTAGATCTATGATGAAATCTTCAAAAATCTTCACTTTCTTGTGTAAAATCTCCAAGATCCAAGCTCCAAGCCTCTAGAACTCTCAAATATGTCTCTGGAACTCCCTATGGACGAATGAAATTGGGTGGATCCCCTAAAACCGGATAAGAATGATCAAATTTATAGATATGAGTTTCTGCGCAAACGCGTCGCGTTTGTTAAGAAAACGAGTCGCGTTCCTCATTTTTCTCGCGTTATCCTCTTTCAAAATTTGAATCCGGGTCTTATCTTCACAACGCGTCGCGTTGGATATACAAAACGCGTCGCGTTTGAGCTTTTTCACAGATTGACCATCAAATGGAGATTGTAGCTCTCTAATTCTAGTTTACATGGCCCTTTGAATCACCTCAATCCGAGCTCGTATGAGTGAGATATGATCAAAACAGTAGAGACGTGTCGGATTAGACAGCTTTTTTGAAACTTTAACTTTTCTCCACTATTTTCTCAAAACTTCTCGTTATCCGTCTTTTTATCCTGAAAATCATCAATTAAAGATATTTAGTATCGTTTTACTTATTTAAGAGCAATAACAGGTTAAATTAACATAGATATCGCTTAAAATATATAACTAAATATGGCGATATCAAGCTCCCACTGGCTCCAGCATCCAATCCTTCTCTCTGCTCCTTGCTCCTTGGTCCAGATTTATATTCTAATTATACTATTCTATTATATCATCTAAAAAACTAGAAATATAAAAATACAAGATATTCAAAAAGGCACGCAGGCCGCTAATCTAATACTTTTACAAAATAGAATAGGGGTTGTAAGTAGCACGTAGGCCTCCCCACACCATAGAATAATAAAACCAATCACAACCACAAGTGCAGAAAAAATAATCCACAAGGTCTAGGGCTCGGCTATGGCATCCCAAACATGTATTAAAACTAAAAACATACAAAACTGATTCTAATTATCATATCTTGACGAATTAACTTGACTTTAACAAACTGTTAAAATCACCTGGTTTAAAAAAATCATAATATTATTTAATTATTGTTATGCGTATAGAATTACTAAAATAATTAATTTTAACCAACACTTGATTAAAATCCAATATTTTATATATAAGTTTTATAAAAATAAAACTCATATAATACTTTTAGTTTTTAATCCTGTTAGGTGTTACCCTAAACTAAAAAACTAATAAATACACTTTTGGGCCTCAAAACTGGGCCAATAAGTGAAATTGTGGGCTGACCACTAACTGGGCTGGTTTGGTTGGGCCGCAGGTACGAGCCACAGCTGGGCAGCCCTACGCCGTCCCCTTTGTCGCTGGTTTCCCTGGCTGCCGACCACCCTAAGCCGCCGACCGAGCTGGTGGCTGCGATTGGCCAGCCGACGCCGACCAGCCAGCCGAAGCCAACCGTCGACGCCGCTGCCGTCGTGGTCTCCGTCGAACGCCGCCGCCGGCCACCATCTTTACGCAAACAATTATAATAATAATAATAATAACTTTTAAATTTAAATTTTAAACTTAAACCTTATCCTCTTTTTATCATAACCAATTTATTATCCATTTAAAATTCAAACCGATTTTAAATTACTTGGATAATCAAAAGGTTAAACCTTGATAAAAAGAAACCTATCCATCATGATAAAAAAGAATCTACCTAGTACCCTATGAGGTTAGAAGTGACTCTGATACCACTGAAGGGTTTTATGAGGTAAAAGACATATCATACATGCACAGCGGAATAAAAAACAAAACCCTCTCTATTGATCTCATCTAACTCATATAAGAACTAATACAGAGTAAGGATAAAAATTATACCTTTGAGCAAACCAAAACTTTTCCTCAATCCTAGATTGATGCAGGTTATCCATCGCTACTGCACCACCTCGAACGGGCTGCTAGACCGCCTAAGGATTAAACCTTGATCCCCAATGTGTGTGCGTGTGTGTTGCGTCGCCGCCGACCACCACCCTTGGTGGTTCGGTTTTCACCACGTCGCCGAGAGAGAGAGAGAGAGGGAGAGAGGAGTGCTTAGGGTTTTTCTTAACTTGTGATTACTTGTTAATGATTCTAAGGTTAATAAGGTATATATATAGATATCCTTATTAAAGCCCTAGCCCGTTTAATTTAAAACCCAGCTTTAATTAAACTATTAAGTAATTACAGAAAATACCCTTTGACCTTTCTAGTTAATTAATAACTATTAATTAATTGGTCCCGTTAATATTTAAACTAAATATTAAGTTCTCCTCTTTAAATAATAAATAGCTATTATTATTTTTCTTCTCAATAATTAATTAAACTAATTAATTATTGTTACACACATCTAGGTAAAATCCATAAGGTTCTAATTGGGTGTGTAGCAGTGTGATCCTTTAGTGTCACATAGTATTGGACACGATGATACATGTTATCTGTCTATGCACACAATCTAACAAGAAGCACTAGGAAACCCCAATTCAGCCTATATACTTTTGTTTTTAGCCAATTTTTATATATACCCCTAGTTAACCAATTTGAGCCTAAGCCTTTCATTTCTTTACCCATATTTATCCCGTTTTATTCTATTTTTATTTTTAAGTTTCTAGAGTCAGTTTGACCCATTTCATGCTGCTTAGTTCTGTTCAGTTGTATTCTGTTCGTCAGTTGTTCATGCGCCGATTAGCGGGACATGAGAAGTTCATATGTCCCTTGATTTGTTCTGTTATTTCGCATGCAACTGAGTTATCTTAGAAAATCCAAAAAAATCAAAAAAGAGATAAAAATTCAAAAAAAAATTAGAAAATGAGAAAAATGAGAAATTTAGTTACTTTGCATGCTTTCCTTGGCTATTTTTGAGCCTGTCATACATTGAGTAGTAGTTCTTTGTCAGTATTACCTGGTTGTTAGCCATCATTCAGAGAATCCTGATTCCATTTCTACTTGATGAGCTGTATTCTGGCCAAAAATACTGTGTATTTCTGTGTACCTTCAATAATAGCAGCTTAGACGGTTTTGAACTTGATTTCTGGATTCTATTTTGGCCATTTTTATATATTCCCATTCCTACCCTTAGCCCTAGCCATGTTACAACCCTAACAAAGTCTTCCTGATAACTGCATATGTTTATGTTAATTGGTGGAGATATGATCTGTGATCAAGCTTATACTAATATTTGCTTCAATCTAGAAAACGTGCACTTATACACTTACCCATATACACATTGAGTGCTAGAGTGATCACCGGTGAGGTATGAAGTCAGATGCTTGTCATAATTCATCTATGCGTGTCGAATCTGCTTTTCATGGAAGTTTGTTTTCGTTGCTCTGTTTAGCTGTCTGTTATGTTTTTGGATCTCTTCTATGTCGGAATGATACATGTTTGCACTGATTTGCTGCCTTTAGAAATTCTTTGGTTTTAGCCTTTGTATTAGAGTTTGTTTGAGGACAAGCAAAACTTAAGTGTAGGGAGTTTGATATATGCGTTTTTATGCATGTTTTACATGCTAGAATACCCCGTACTTAGCCCAAATCCAAGGTGATTACTCATATAATTGATCTAATATACTTAACATTCACGATGCAGGTTAAAAAGAGCTTTAAGTGAGATAAATGGGCAAAACAAGGGAAGAATAGAAGAAAAATGGTCAGCTAATGAAAAATACATTCCTACAGCCACAGAAGATCTGTCCTACGGCCGCAGGACCTACCTGATCAGTGGTTAGCTGATGTCAGCTGAAAAGAAAACCCAATCATGAAGAAACCTTCCATACGGCCGCAGAAGATTGTTCCTACGGCCGCAGGAGAACGTTATCCACAACCGCGCACTCTAACACTTGCAGTTGTCAAATCAAGTCCACCGCCCACCCTACGGCCGCAGAAGGATGTTCCTACGGTAGCACCTTAAATGACAAAATCTGCCATTTGCAAAAAAATGTTCCACTTTTCACCACAATTCGGACCAACACCTCCAAACACTCTCCCCAAGCACCCTAACACTCCAGGAGCCTTTCTTGGTGATTTTAAGGAGGAGAGATTGGATTTGAAGGCTTGGAACAACATCTTGGAGCTTGGATTCATTAGTTTTATCATTGCTTAGCTTGGGTATACTCTTTCTATTTCTGATTTCAATCATGTACCCATGTGTTCCAGATGTTGTAGTACTAATATTGATGTATATGGATAACTAAACTCATTTCACTTGGGCCAAGATGATTCTTGGCTAGTTATGGCAATATATTTGACTTTTATGTTGACTTGATTCAATTATGCATGTTTGATCTTGAATACAATTGTGTTTTATCAACTTAGTATGTATAATCTGACCATGTTCATGTGTGGTGATGTGTATAGGATAACTCCTTCATGTTTAAGAATATGGATATTCAATGATGATGTTTGTATATTCTTAATGTCATGTTAAGTTTGTTATTAGAATTGATACATCTTGCATGATTGTCATTAGAAATCATTGTTGGAATATGTTTTGAATCACTTCAGGTTCATCCATTATTGGTCATTTTATTCATATGTTGATTTTATGCAAGCCTTATGATATCTGATGAAAATCTAGTCATTTGGTGTATTTATGGGTCAAACATGCTATTAATGATTAAAGGATTCACAAAGATGTTTGTTGGTATGTTTAGATGGTGAAATGAACTCACATGTATGCCTTTGTTATGCTGGTCTTGGTGTTCAATGTGCATATCATATGATTCATGATTTAAGAAGTGTTGGCTATACTAGAAATGGTAGGTTTAACATGTTCATATCTTTAGTAATCATGTGGCTAAATATTAAAATCCCTTAATTGTAAGGTTTGAGTCTAGAGGAGTTTGTGACGCCATTGTACCAATTTGCATGTGTTTATGATCTGAGATTAAAGTCTAGATTGTAATTTGTTGTTGAATGCCTTTATGTTAGATCTGACTGTTCTGTCGTACTGGTTCCTACGACCGCAGGAAGAAATTCCTACAGCCGCAGGATAGTACAACCTTCTACGACCGTAGGATATATGTCCTACGGCCGAAGAAGGCATTTTTACCACAGTGTGCTGTTTTTGCTTGTTTTAACTTATTTGACTGCTTTAACACCTTTTTGGGTTCTGAGGATTACTGGATATATCATTTGAAAAGATGTAT
The DNA here is from genome assembly GCA_947179395.2 of Pulicaria dysenterica. NCBI lineage: Eukaryota > Viridiplantae > Streptophyta > Magnoliopsida > Asterales > Asteraceae > Pulicaria > Pulicaria dysenterica. The sequence continues at coordinate 246,127 of OX359292.1, forward strand.
ATTCAATAGTCTGATTTGGACGCGGTCTGGTTGATTTGTAGTTGAATTCTGATATGCCGTTGCTTGCCTGGTCATGTTTGATTGTTGAGTCTGAGTCTTGATAACTCGAGTGATGATTCTTGCATGATAATGTGATTTTGTTAAGTATTATAACATCATGCTATGCGCTCAATCTATTCAAGTATTCATATTAGGATTTGTATTGCAGTATTGCCATGACTAGTTAGGATGATTCGAAAGCCTGAGTGAATCTGTTATCCTGCTATCTGCCTTTGGTGTTAGTCTGTTTTAGTTGCTTTGTGGATTAGTTTATTCTGTTACTTGCTTTTATTTTAATCTGCTGATCAAACAACAATGAGGCTTAAGTATTGGTAGCTTCCTGTACTGGTGGAACGATATCCAGTCTTACCGAGTCTGTACTACTATTGACCGGTTACACTTGCTTGAGTCGTGTGTAGTATCTGCTTAGTAACATCGTTTTTATAAATTTAAAACGAGGTTGTGTCACAAGATTTTATAACAAGAAAAACCCGCAGTCTTACGCCACACCATATCTCTAGTTTAAGGATGAAATGATATTATCATCCCGAGTCACTTGTGACCATGATCCATGAAGTGAACTTAGATGCGAGTCTTCCAGTCACTTGAAACTCCTTCAAGCACATGTTAGTTTTGCATTTCATGCATTCAATCATTGATTAATGCATAACCATAACCTAACCTCAGCCTTAAATCAAACTTCCTTCCCATGAAGAATGAATGACTTTGGAAATTTAAAATGTATAATCATTCAGAGAAGTGGTTAAACATGCTAAAACGGAACACAATAAAGACCAATGAAAGTAACCGCATCTTGCGTACATATAGTCCCCACTATATATCGATACAATCATCGGTTACAATACTGCTTATAGTTCCCAAAGATAATCATAAATCAAACACATACTAAAACGATGTTCAAACCAAGTCATTAGTATAAAGAATGCCAATTGACCTAGTATTTTAATCATCACTAGTCTATGACAACGACTTAACAATGGAATTATCAACGCAATATCCCTCTATACTCCTTTATCTCTTTTGACCAAACCACTTTCAAAGTGTTTGTTAAAGAGAATACATATTTGTGCATTAAACCAGCCATACCTTCATTGTCACCCGAGTTCACAATAGGGTCAAAGACGTTTTGGAAAGTTTCTGACCTTTAATCAACACCACAAATTGGAGGATCATAAACTTCGATCAGAATGTACAGTTGTTCTTCTAGAAATTAGCTTTAGAGTAAATACTTACCCAAGGCTAATCCTTTTTGTTAAACATCTAGAACATACCTCAATATTTCTTGAATTCATGATTATCTGATTTTGTATCTCCTATGTGTCTTATTTCCAATAAGCACACTCCTCTAGGAATACATAAAGCTCCCACTAGCCCCGACATATTTTTTGGTTTTATCTATGCTTTCTAGAAAACTCATTTCTTTCATTTTCTCATAAGGCAAAGATTCTACCTTTAAGATGCAAGTGTAAGTCCAAAAGGACTTATTCATGTTTGTAGACTTAATTTAGATATTATGGATATGCAAAACCTTCGGAAAGCACTATTAGTATATCCTCAAAGTCGTCATGTGAAGGAGCGTGGTCTTTCATGTCCATGTGAGCTCAATTAATAACGTAAAAGGGCAACAACTCTCGTAAATATCTAAATTATCTCCAACACAGCCACTAGGCAACAACTAGTCTGTATTTGAAGTTGTCTACATTTCTATCCATGTCAATCCCATCAACCTCCTTAGCTTACACCTTGGTATGGGATTAACCCAAGTCAAATACTTGGATACGCAAACATATTGCATCTATTGATCAATTACTTCTTTTAACTATTAGTGAACTATGTACCCACTATGCTTTCCGACAGGTGGTGTTCACTATCAAGGTGCTACTACCTTAATATGAGAAACTCATATCTCAGTAGCCCGCCATTAATCCTGTAAGATTTAAAAGAAGTATTACCTTTATGTTAGGTCTAACAACATCTCTATGCTGATTAGTTGCTAGTGTCAATATCAGGTCTTTTATTTAAGTATCACGTTCTTCCACTATAATGCTTTAGTTAATGTTTTCCCCTTTCGAGCAACCATTCTTGGTTCTCAGAAGGATTAAAACAAATAACTAAAACTCAGAAGAACTACTTAAATTTATAAGCATCAATTTGATCCAAAATTCATCCATCTCTCACTAATTATAGACTGAAGAATTTCAAATTGTGAGAATGACAAAGCCGTGAAGGGCCCTTCATGGTCTTGAAGCACTAGTCCTTCACGGCCCATGAAGGAGCTTCATGGTCGTGAAGCCCTTAGCCTTCACCGCCTATGAAGGAGCCTCATGGTCATGAAGCACTCAGCCTTCACAGCCCATGAAGCAAAATTCTTCATGGTCATCAAGCACTTTTCAAGCCAAAATCACTTTTATCTCTTCCCTCTTTTGAAGTGTGTTGTCGGAATCAATCATTGGCGTGTGACCCAAAAGGCCCGTGCTTCCTCGGTAGTGATACGCGCGTGCGTGTGACAATGGGTAGACACCAACAGAATGTTGGTAAATAAGAATATCGTAGATTTTAAGGTAACCACATCTCTTTCCATTTGGATTTTTAGGCTTAATAATGATAACTACTAAGAGTATTAGTAAGATGATTAGTAGGCCAAGTGAATACTAGATGAACATAGTAGGTGGGTAATATATTAAATGAATGAATGTATCTTGTTAGGCTTTGCTTTGTGAAGAGAATTAGTAACTTTGGGCCGAGACTTATGCAAGCTTATATATATATATATATATATATATATATATATGTGTGTGTGTGTGTGTGTGTGGAATTCGGGTGAGCTGTGGCCCAACAAGTTGGGGGGTTAGCAACAGACACACACTTGTGTTTATGTATTAGTTAAGCCATTAGGGCACAAGAACCGAGAGAAAGAAACTGTAGCAACTCCCGTTTCTCTCCCTGTTCCAGCCTCCGCCCTTCGCCGTGCACAGCCGCCGTCGTCGCCGGATTCGAGAAGGCAGCAGCAGGTAACGATTTCTCTCTCTCTTGCACACACATACATTTTCTGTTGAGTGTGACAAACGCGAAAAGGGGGGGGGTTCATAAACTGCTCTTCGAACCAAAAAAGGAGCAGGAAATATCGAGAGTTGTGGTCCTGTATTCTTTGGGTCTATCATTACCTAGTTATGGGTCGAACGAACCGAATCAGAAGCAAATTGTGGGTCTCAAGTAGGGTCTATGTGTTGACAGTAGGCAGCTCACCACCGAGCTTCAAATCGATTTTTCGAAGCTTTAACATTGAAATAAACCCAGATGTTGAATCCCGAAATCTGTTTAAGTAAATTGGACCACGAGAACTAAATACAATTTTGTATAACATCTCGGCGGTTGAGGTGCTCGGGTCCGGCAGCGAGGACCACTGTGGGGGTGGTCGGAACTTGGAGATGGAGAAGATGATCGGGAAGCAGGGGGCTCAAGAGTTCTGTTGCTTTTTGTGCATGCCCTAAGAATTGAATTAATCTTTTGTTTGGGCCACCTAAACTAAGACATATATATATATATATATATATATATATATATATATATATATATATATATATATATATATATATATATATATATATATATATATATATATATATGTGTGTGTGTGCGCGTGCGTGTGCGTGTGTAAATCAAGTTGTTGGGCTATAGTGTTTTATTTAGGTCTTGGGTCTCTAGTTGTTATGGACCGAAGGTGTGTTCCTATTTTGTTTTATTGCTTTCCTAAATGGGCCTGCGGTTCGGTGTTGGGTTGTAACATTTCTAATTTGTTGGGCCTTAGTTGATTTAAAGTGGGAGTTCAAGCAAAACGACAGTATGTAGTGCTGGTATTTCAAAATGCAAACTGGTTTTAAAAAGAAGTGTTTATATTTGAAGTTAAATTATAAATTAAAGACTTTATTTTGATTGTGGTTCGAAGAGTGTTAGAAACTTAAAGGCTCCGACTGATATAGATAAACGTATATATAAACATTCATGTCTGCTTTGTATGACGAAGTAGAAAGGGTCCGACATTAGCGATCCGACTTATAGGTCCGACCAAGTTGGTCAGACTTAACACGCAATCCGACAATCCGACTTAGTTACCTTGATGTGACTGGAGGGGTCCGACTTGTCAGTGTGTGTGTGACGAGGGTTGATCCTACTTATAAACACGTGTACGACAAAGATACTAGGTCCGGTTTACATTCGTGGCCCGACCTAGGTAAGGTACGACCTAGAGGGGGTCCGGCTTGGTTTTGGTCCGACTTAAATTAGAAAGCTGAGCACAATATTAATTATTTAAACATGATTGTAGGTTCGCGCTTTGGACACAGGACTAGCTGAATTGGTATATTGCGTTAACTGTGACTGGGACTACAGACATGTGAGTATTCTTACTTACGTTTTTAATAGACATCGAATACGTTTGATGACAATTAAGAAAGTAACTAATGTTTACGAGTTATGTGATTATAATGCTTAGACTGACACCTCGGTGTCGGGTATATTTTAAATGTGTATGTAAGAAATAAGTAATGAGATATGTAATTAACATGTTTAGACCGTTTACTTCCGTAACATGTATGTTTAGACCGTTACTTCGGTAACGGATATGTTTAGACCGTTTACTTCGGTAAAGGGTATGAGACCAACACGTCGGTGTCAGGTATGAGACCAACACTTTGGTGTCAGGTAAGACTGTTGTGACGACAACGGGTTTGATGAGATAGTTTATCAGACGGGTATGATGAGACTACTTACCACGGTAGTCGGTATGAGATAAGTGTTTTTGATGAACTGTTTAATTTGTAAGTAAAAGTACTCGCTAATCTTTATGCTTATGGTTGTTGTTTAACCATTTTTCAGGAAATGACCATGGTGGGACTCTAGCGCATTTGTGATAACTCATCATCTTCAGCAACGATTCCGCAAGCTCTTTCAATTATTGTTTTATGTAGTAGTTTGAACAACAGTTACAATTATAGTTGTTTCAAATATTTATATATATATATATGCCTCGTTCATTCTTTGAGTGTGTACCAATTTACAACGCTAAAAGTGATCACTTTCGAAAATTCAGTGGTTCACGATCAACTCATTTGATGTTTTATTTATATGAATTCGAATTAGCTTAATTGATGTGCATAACTTCTTAAAAATGTAAACGAAGAAGCTCTTATAAATGTAAAATGTATTATATATTTTATTATTATATACTTGAACGGATGTTATACTAGTTACATCTTTTATCAATAAAAAAACCCTAGAGGTGCATTTAGCCAATTATCCGCCTCTTTCTTCTTCTTCTTCCTTCGGTATATGCGATTCCCATGGAAGCTGACTTACAGATTCATCCCCATATCCATCGTTGATCCTTGATCTCAGAGAGATTCAGATAGCCTAATGCCCTAATCGCTACTTCCACATACCCGTACGAAAATACCCCTCCGATTATATAAATCGGCTCTTTCCTCTTGGTGTGTATTCCGATTACAGAAGTTAGCAATATCCGCATAACATACGACCATACTTTCGATTGCTACTCCGGTCTTTTGTTTTCTGCTATAATGAAATTTGAGGTAAGCCGTATTTGTAACTGTCTTTGTGTTCTTAGGGGCTATTTGTTTCATTGAATTTAGGGGGAATGGAATGGAATTTAATTCAAAGTCCATCATGTAGTGTGTTTGGTAACACTTTTTAAATGTAATTCAATTCTGAGGCGTATTTAAATTCATTTATGTACATGAAAGTCATTCCTTCAGTAACATCAAAGGAATTAAGGCAGTGTTTGGTACGAAGGAATGAGAGAAAGAATGGAATGACTCATTCCTGTGTAATGGAAAAAACATGTTTGTTTATCACATAGGAATGAAATGACTCATTACACAAGTAATGTGATTCCTTCCATTTCATTCCATAGGTGAGACGTGTTTTTTCTTCATTCCATCATGGAATGGAATGAACTTTATTAATTAACTAGTTTTTTAAAGTTTTTTTACTAACATTAATAAATATTTTCTAGATATTTACAAAATTCATTAAAAAAGGTATTTTCTATAATGTTCTTAACTAAGGCAATGTTTGTTATGAAGGAATAGGTGTGTGAATGGAAACACTCATTCCATTCATTTACTAATAACATGTTTGTTTACTACTAGGGAATGTAATGAAGCATTACAAAGTAATGACATTCCTTCTATTTCATTCCTTCCTCAACTCTCTTTCTTTGTTCATTCCATTGGTAATGGGATATAAAATGACCAACATGTCATTTCTCCCGTTCTTAATTGACGTGGTACTCTTGTATATAATTTTTTATATGGTTTTGCTTATAGTCACATAGACCGCGGAACGCTCTGGTACGGGAACACGGATCGGGAATGCCCTTCGCTAATTTCTAAAATTTGATACAGAGGAGAGTAGGCTCATTCCGGATCGGTTTGGTACGATGTATCATATAACATGGTACCCAATAAATAATAATATTAATTTTCTATACCTTTTATAAATCTACAAGTCACAACCAAGTTACCAAACTTAAAACTATATCTATATTTATACTTTCAAAATGTGATTTATACTTAATACTCAAAATCTCAAATAAAAATCTTGTAATCATACTTAAAGGAAAACAACTTAAAAATATTCGGTGAGTTAAAAAGATAATAACAAAAAAGAATAGGGGAGGAGGAGGAAGATGTCAATATATGAAATTGAAAAAAAAAAAAACATATTAATAGATGTTGGAATGAGAATTTAATCATTATTAATTATAGAGAAGAGATAAATCAGATACTAGGTATACATAATCGAGGAGTCAAGTGCGAAAAAATGATTCTTTATTTTTCACGTTCGATCCAGATCGAAGATCGCAGATGATGCAGCGATTTATGTGACTATGGTTTTATTATTATTAGGTTGACATTATTTATTAATGACTCTCGTAGTTTTGATATTTATCAATTTTAAAAAAATGTGTAAAATGTATTTAAAATAAATATTTATATATTAAATTATTTAAATTTAAGTTATATATATTTTTTAATTCAAGGGCATTTTGGTCATTGTTTATTTATTTTATTTCATTCCAATGTCTATTTTTCTTTACCAAACATACTGCAGTAATAATTCATTCCATTTCAAGAAGCAACCAAACATGCAGATGGAATGGTAATGAACTATTCCATTCCTTTGCCCATTCCATTCCTTTGCTATTTGTTTCTGTCCTACCAAACATACCCTAAATTTTTTAATTTTTTATGCTTAATCTTTCTGTATAATAAGTTAGTTATTTACATACTTTCATTAATTATTAACTAATTAAAAGTAAAATACGTTTAGAAATGTGTATATAAAATATGAAATTTTTGATAAAGAAAGTATTGTTTTCAATAAAAATATATAAATAAATTTATTTTATCTTTTTTAAAATTTCGTATGTAAATATCATTTTAATAAAAAATTATCATTTTTTAAAATGTTGTATTAACGATAATCTCATAGTTTTGATATTTATCAATATTTTTAGGACGTGTAAAGTGTATTTAAAATAAATTTTTATGTATGAAATTACTTAAATTTGAGTTATATCTATTTTTTAATACATGGTATTTTGGTCATTGTTTATTTATTTCATTCCATTCCAATGTCTATTCATCTCTACCAAACATACTACATTAATGATTTATTTTATTCCCAGAAGCAACTAAACATGCGTATGGAATGGTAATGAACCATTCAAATCATTTTCCCATTCCATTCCTTTGTCTTTCCTTTCCATTCAACCAAACATACCCTAAAATCCTTTCCTTAAAGTAAACCTGACAAAAGACCAATTTACCCCTTTAAACCCTATTCTATGTCCCTTCATTCCACAATTTCACTTTCATTCCACGATTTCACTTTCACCGTCAATCGCAGAGCGAAGAGACGGTGAGACGCCGCCGCAATCGGAGCTTCATTCCGTCGCCGTCGCCGTCGCCGTCGCCATCGCCATCGCAGATCTGAATCACGTTCACCGTTTCACAACACAGAACCTTCATCTTCACAAATCAGATTTGTAATTAAGGTTTGTATTCAACTTCAATTTTTGATGTTCGATTGTTTTGATTAGGGTTTATGTTCGACTGTTGATTGGTTTAGAGTTTTTAGGGAGAAATTATCCAACTGCCATGTGGTTAATGTATCTCATACCTTTATCGAACTGCAATAACAGTTGGCAGCTGTATGGAGATCATATTTTACTAAAAAATGAACTCAAAAAAAAGGAGTAGGGGTGCACAAAACCTTTTGTTTCCTTTTGGGTTGACCACTTCTTTTGTGCTAAAGTATTTTTAATAATATTTTTAAGTGAGTAAATCATTTTGAGTAAACAGCTGCTTGTTTTAAACTACTAATCTCAGGAAGTAATAAGCGGAAAAGCAGTTTTAATAAGCAATCCCGAAGACTCCAATTAGAGAGGTTAGGTTGTTCAAATAAATATCACAATCTGTAATGATGTGCAAGATGGGTGAATGATGCACCTTTCAGTAATAGCTAAATGTCCCACTTTAGTTTAGCCAATTACTGGATAATCTTATAAAATGTCACTATGCAAAGAACAGCTTAGGAATATATGGAGTTGCATGTGTTCAGACAATTGAGAAAACATAATATAGATTCTTAGTTGGATTAAATTATCCAACTGGCTATCTTTTATTTCTTGCAAGAATGATGCCATGTTGTAACTTAATTTTGTCTGATCTCCATATAGGTTTCTAAATTCATATCTCAGGAAAACAGACACTCAATTATTGCTAGTCATAGTTGTACTCTGTACTCTGTTCTTTAATCTCCTTTTGTTTCCTTGTGTGTTATGAAGTTTGAGATGCTCTGATGTGTTATCATAATCGCATAATATTATATGTTTATGTGGCTGTGACCGATTTTATTTTTTTTGGGCTTTTCATTTTGCACAAGAGACGACTATTTGCATATGGTGGTACTTTGACGTGCATCGTATTATCTTGTCTTTTGTTCATGTGATGCTTGATCTTGATTGTAATAAATCCTCTTTAACTGATTGTGATGTTTTTTTATGCTTTTAACAGAACCAAGTTCCAAGTTAAACAAATTGCTTGTTTTTATTATAACAAGTAAAAAAATGTAAAATGTGTTGATCTTTGTTTACATTGTTCATTCTCTCTTAACATGAGCAGGCAATGATGATGATATTGTGAGAACTTCTGGCACAAAGCTTGGTGAAACCAAAGAAGACACAGATGCACAAAGCTTGATTAAGACACCCTTTTGCCTTTGATCTACTTTTGTAAGCATTGTAAGTTCTTCGATACTTGTTTTTTTGGTTATTTGGTTGGTGGGTTTTCTTAGTTTTAGCTAGTTGTTGCTTGATTTAAATGAATTTTGCTGGATTAGTCACAAAATCTAAACTTGTTTTGTGGCTTCTTAATTGGAAGTTTCCTGTTTTATTTGTTATAATGAGATTCCTTAGGAAAGATTATGCTATAATGTATATGGAATGAAATATGTATCCTAAATCTTCTACTTACATATTTCAATCTTTCTAATGTAAAATTACTTTTTAAGATTACCCGAAAAGAAGAGTTGCTTTTCTGTTGGGTTTCACTCATTATATAAGATGCTAGGCTATGAACAATATGCTTTTGTCTTAACTTTTTTCAACATAAATAGGCATGGCTCGACTTAGTTTAACATGCAGACGTAGACAGAAAAGAAAGCAAATTGTAGTTGCATTTTGGAACCAAGTTATGGCAATAGTTGTATGGTTTTTTATTACACTTTGCATGTTGGTAGTCAAATACAATAGTTACACACCGCGTGTTCGAAGCATCTCATCAAAGCTAGTCGAAAAATAATGCGCGAGCCTGAAGCGGTTTTAACTTTTTGGAACTTGGAAGGAAACGAGCGAGAGGATTTTGTGAAACTTATGTTAGAGGAGTGATATATTTTCGAGCTATTTTAGTACTTTCGTAGTTGGAGAATTATATGCCGAGTACTTTTTCTAATTTAGTATTTTAGAAGTTGATGTGTTGCAAATATTTCATTTTAATGTGTTGCATATATTTCCTATTTTAGAATTATATGCCGGACATAATCGATATGATCTCATAATTCCGTGTGGTAGATTGGTTATATCAGTGCGTGGGGGGGAGGGGGGCGGAGAGGGGGCCGGGGGGGGGGGAGGGGTGCGGCGGGCGAGGGGTGGTGGGGGAGGGGGGGCTTGCGGCATGGCGGGCGGGCGGGGGGCGGGGGGATACAAACCCAAAACATTAAAACAAGCATAAAGGGTATTTTGGTCTTTTAATATAATTCCATTACAATTCTTTCGATAAATGTACAAACAAACACAAAATTGGAATGTAATGTAATTTAATTACGTTTGCTTTTCTGCGAAACAAACATGTATAAGAATCTCATTCCTTAGGAATTCAATTCCTATAGGAATTGAATTCATAACGAATTAAATTACATTCCTTCACATTCCGTGAAACAAACAGCCCCTTAAAGTTGTAGCAACTCTGTTGTATTATTCAGATTTTTTTGTTTAGTCAAATCTCGTTGCTCTTTTCTTTTTTGTGGTAATATATTTTCTGCTATAGTGCTACTTCTGTTTATTGTTTTTATGGAAGGTGCAAGTAGAATTTGCTTTATTTGTATAGATTTTGCGAGTCAACAATTGCAAATGTGTTTAGTAAGAGTACAAAATTTCACCGTAATTCGTTTACCAAGACAAGTTAACAAATTTGAGAGTGATCTGTTTACCAAGGCAACTAGGGTTTCGTATATTATTAGGTGCTCAAAGAATTACAAGTACAATGAGGATTATATATAGACTAAACCTAATTAGAGAAAAAATCTAATTTCGGTAACTGCCTAAAATAAATAATTAGGGCCGGCTGCCTCTAATTGTGTAGCAAAAGCCTTCAACTCAACAATCTCCCACTTGGAGGCTTCGAAACACGCTCAACTGCGTTCCTATGTACTTTTGTAGTCATCAACCAATCTTAAGCTCTCCTAGTTACCACCGGCCTTCTCAACACTATTCCTGAAGGCCAGCTGAAGTTACACAGAACTTCAGCTTATCTAGCGTCACAGACTTAGTGAACATATCTCCTTGATTCTTTGCTCCTGAGATGTTCTTCAAGTTTATCATGCCATCAATGATTAGCCCTCTGACAAAATGATATCTCATCCCAATGTGCTTTGTCTTGTCATGATAGACAGGATTCTTAGCAAGTTTTATCGCACTCTTATTATCACAGTATAGAGAGTAATCAGTCTGTATCTTGTCTAGCTCTTCAAGAGAAGTCTTCAACCACACTAGCTTTTTACTGGCTTCAACAACTGCCATGTATTCTGCTTTTGTTGTATATAAAGCCATACTTTTTTGAAGTCTGGACATCCAACTAACTGCTGTTCCTCCCACTGTAAAAATGTACTCCGTAGTGCTTTTAAATGTCTTTTTACAACCACCAAAATCAGCATCAGTATACCCTCTGAGAACTGCATCTTAGGTTGTGCCATGTAGATATCCTCATCACGATCACCGTGTAGAAATGCTATCTTAACATCTAGCTGCTCTAGATGTAAGCCCTCTACAGCTACAATACTTAAGACCTAGCTGATGATTGTCATTTTCACCACCGGAGATTTTTTTTTTATTATAATCAATCTCCTTTTTCTGTTGAAAACCCTTGACCACTAAACAGGATTTATACCGTTTAGACCCATCATGCTCATCCTTGATTCTGAATACCCATTTATTTTGTAAGGCCTTTTTATCTTGCGGAAGCTTGGTTAAGACCCATGTTTTGTTCTTGTTTAAAGAACTCATTTCTTCTTTCATTGCATGCTCCCACTGAAGCGAATCTTTTTGCTTAATTGCCAGTGTAGCTTTCAGGTTCACCATCTTCAGTCAAAAGAAGATAATTGACTGATGGATTATACTTTTCTGGAGGTTTAGAGACTCTAGTAGATCTCCTGACCTAATGTGATGCAACTGGTTGAAACTGTACCGGAGAAGACGGCCCTTCTTCATCTTCTAAGCTCTCACCGCTGGAAAGGTCTTCTTGATCATCTTTAGACTCGTCAACAAAAAATTTGAGAGTAATTGTTTACTAATTGTGTAGCAGAAGCCTTCAACTCAACAATTTGAGAGTAATTGTTTACTAAAAGTAGTTTTATCAACGTAGAACTAGCTTAATTGATTTGAGAACTAGAAATCTGTATTTATTTTGCTATTTCATTACCTGGTAAAAATGGAATTTGTTTAGCTTTATTTGGATTTTTATGTGCTGAATGTAATGCTTTTTTGTTGACAATTTTTGTGTTTAATTACATTATAGTTGTTAGTGTTAATAGTCTTTATTTATTATTCTTGATATTGGGCTAACATTATTTGGGGCCTATTAGTTACATATGGGCCCTTATGGGGTTTAGGGATGTCTTTTATATATTGTTTTCTTGTTCTTTGTATCGAGTAATCAGATAATAAGGAGATAATTATTTCCTCCATCTGGCCTTATATGATAACAACAGTCTTAAAAAAATCAATGTACTGTCGGGTCAAGGTGAGCTTGAGAGTTTTGATTATTTCATGTCCTTGCTTTGCTTGGTCTCGAGTTTGAAAATTGAAGCTCGGTTGAGCTTGAGTCGAGTTTTGAGCCCTAGTTTTGCTAGGAAATCGAGCTCGAGCTTGACAGAACTTCGCTTGGCTATTACAACCTTAGTACTTATATACATGTGTGTAAGAAAATGCTAAAAAAATATTTAAAACCCTTGCCCTCTCTGAGTCTCTGGGTATTGCAAAAGTTTGTTCATATACCTGATTTGCTCATTGCTGCTGATTGATTTTGTGCTTGTCGTTTCTGCTTTTTGTCTGTTCGAGTCATTGCAGCTTCTTGTCTCTTCAAATTCACTTCCTTCATGAGCAAAGGTACCCGTTAACATAGCGTTGCTTTTCGTACTCTGTTTCATATACGACTCTTGTTGGAATATCAAATTGTGGGACTTATTTCGTGCGTTATGAGTTTAGGGCTTGTTTATACTCTACGGAGTTCTACAATTATATTCTTAATACCTCAAGTAGTCTCAGAACAGTTATTCCAAGTAGCTTGTGTAAATGTTCATTAAACTGATCAGTTTTTGAACTTGTTATGTTTAATATGGTGCAACCAACTTGTGATGTCTTTATCAGGTAGCTATAATCTGATTGAAGAAGAAGAGAAGGAAATACTGTGCATATAACTGCATCTTTGTCGCCATTCATTGCTGTTTCGACAAAGATATTGAGGTGTGCCTCTGCTTTAATCTTTGCTAGAAGACTTTGATGTTGGCTATTAAAAGTTTGTGTGTTTGGTTCAAGTGTTACTTATCATGACTATCACTGTTGTTATCTTCGAGATAACAACATTTATATACAAGGCTCTGTAGTTGAATGTCTTTGCATATTGCAGATGATGGTAGTATTTTGAGCTAGCCAAGTCAAGTTCGCAACTAATATTGTTAGGTTAACACGTCACACACACGTAGAAAGTAAAACCGAAAGCAGAATAAAGAACACGAGAGATTTTACGTGGTTCGGTTAATATTGCTATCAACCTACGTCCACGGGCGGCAACTAGGGTTTCGTATATTATTAGGTGCTCAAAGAATTACAAGTACAATGAGGATTATTTATAGACTAAACCTAATTAGAGAAACAATATAATTTCGGTAACTGCCTAAAATAAATAATTAGGGGTGGCTGCCTCTAATTGTGTAGCAGAAGCCTTCAACTCAACAATCTCCCACTTGGAGGCTTCGAAACACGCTCAATTGCGTTCCTCTGTACTTCTGTAATCATCAACCAATCTTAAGCTCCCCTAGTTACCACCAGCCTTCTCAACACTATTCCCGAAGGCCAGCTGAAGTTACACAAAACTTCAGCTTATCCAGCGTCACAGACTTAGTGAAAATATCTGCTGGATTCTTTGCTCGTGAGATGTTCTTCAAGTTTATCATGCCATCACTGATTAGCCCCCTGACAAAATGATATCTCATCCCAATACGCTTTGTCTTGCCATGATATACACGATTCTTAGCAAGTTTTACCGCACTCTCATCATCACAGTATAGAGAGTAATCAGTCTGTTTCTTGTCTAGCTCTTCAAGAAAAATCTTCAACCATACTAGCTCCTTACTGGCTTCAACAACTGCCATGTATTCTGCTTCTGTTGTAGATAAAGCCACACTTTTCTGAAGTCTGGACATCCAACTAACTGCTGTTTCTCCCACTGTAAAAATGTACCCGGTAGTGTTTTTGAATGTCTTTTTACAACCACCCAAATCAACATCAGTATACCCTCTGAGAACTGCATCTTTACCTCTGAAACATAATCCCAACTTTGAAGTACCCTTCAAATATCTGAGTAACCATTTAACAGCTTCCCAGTGTTCCCTCCCCGGATCCGACATAAAGCGACTAACAACCTCGACAGCATGAGCAATATCTGGTCTCGTGCATACCATATCATACATGAGACTACCAACAACAGATGCATAAGGAACTTTAGCCATCTCTTCTTTCTCTTCTTTTGATCTAGGAGACTGATCTTTGGTAAGCTTAAAATGACTTCCCAAAGGTGTGTTTCTTGGTTTGGTGTTCTGATCATTCATCTTGAATCTCTCTAACACTTTCCCGATGTATTTCTCCTGGGATAGTGTCAAAGAGCCATCTTTCTTGTTTATGACAATACTCATTCGGAGTATCTGTTTGGCTGGACCCAAGTCTTTCATCTCAAATTCTTCAGACATTTGTTTCTTCAACTTGCTGATCTCTTTCATGTTTGCACCTGCAATCAACATATCATCTACATAGAGTCATAGAGCAGTAGAATGATATAGGAGCCCTTGAACTTCTTCACATAGCAGCAATGATCCATCTTACATTTTCTGTACCCGGTCCTCTCCATGAAGTCATCAAACTTCAAGTACCACTGCCTGGGTGCTTGTTTTAGACCATACAAGCTCCTTTTCAGTTTACAGACCCACTTTTCCTTACCAGCAACCTGAAATCCCTCAGGTTGTGCCATGTTGATATTCTCATCAAGATCACCGTGTAGAAATGCTTTCTTAACATCTAGCTGCTCTAGATGTAATCCCTTTGCAGCTACAATAACCAATATGACGGTTGTCATTTTCACGACTGGAGAAAATATTTCATGATAATCAATCCCCTTTTTCTTGACCACTAAATAGGCTTTATACCGTTTAGACCCCATCATGCTCATCCTTGATTCTGGATACCCATTTATTTTGTAAGGCCTTTTTATCTTGCGGAAGCTTGGTTAAGACCCATGTTTTGTTCTTGTTTAAAGAACTCATTTCTTCTTTCATTGCCCGCTCCTACTGAAGCGAATCTTTCTGCTTAATTGCCTCGGTGTAGCTTTCAGGTTCACCGTTTTCAGTCAAAAGAAGATAATTGACTGATGGATTATATTTTTCTAGAGGTTTAGAGACTCTAGTAGACCTCCTAACCCAATGTGATGCAACCGGTTGAGACTGTACTTGAGAAGATGGTCCTTTTTCATCTTCTGAGCTCTCACCGCCGGAAATGTCTTCCTGATCATCTTCAGACTCGTCAGTCTCTGATGATTCATGTTGGAAATCAGCCTCACTACTCCCACTATCGTGAGTATCTGCTGATCCTCTGGTTTTGATGACATCACTTTCAAACTCAACCTGTTCTTTCTGACCCTTTGAGTTTACTGTGCTCTAGTCTTTATAAAGCAGCCTCATTAAAAGTTGCATGTTTACTTCTGACTACCTTTCTGCTTTCAAAATCCCAAAGTCTGTAGCCCATAGTGTCTGATCCATTACCCAATGAAGATGTCTTTCTTTGCTTTTGCATCTAACTTGTCGCCATCTTTCATTAGATCATAGGCACTGCACCCGAATACTTTCAAATGATCATACTTTACTGCTTTCTCTTTCCATTCTTCCTCTGGTGTCTTGAAGCCTAATGGTACTGGTAGTCCCCGGTTGATAAGATAAGCTGCAGTGTTAACTGCATTAACCCAGAACGTCTTTAGAAGCCCTGCATTAATTCTCATACTTCTGGCTCTCTCATTCAGGGTTCTGTTCATCCTTTCTGCCACTCCATTCTGCCGAGGAGTGCCTGGAACTGTCTATCATCCGAATACCATGTTCAGCACACAATAGTCAATGAACTCTGTGCTTATGTATTCTCCACCGTTATCCGACTTCACGCATTTTACCTTCAAATTAGTTTCCAAACAACAATTTTCCATTTCTTAAAAGTATTAAAAACTTCAAATTTATTTTTAAAAAGGTAAACCCATACCTTGTGTGTTGAATCGTCAATGAAAGTCACATAGTAATTTGATCCTCCCTAAGAAGAGACTGGTGTCGGTTCATAAACGTCCGTGTGAACAAGCTCCAATTTCTGATCTTTCGGTGTCTGACCCGTCTTCACAAAAGATACCTTCTTTTTCTTGCCAAGCACACAAGGTTCACAGAATTCAGAATCCACCTTCTTCAAATCTGGAAGCTTTCCCTTAGCAACAAGCATTTTCATACCTTTTTCACTCTTATGACTAAGTCGTTGATGCCACAACCTGGATGGTTTCAATTCACTGGTCACTGCATTTATCTAGCTATCAGATACTTCAACCATGTATAAAGTTCACTTTTTCTTGCCTCTGGCGATTACTAGATTTTCCTTGACAACTCTCCATTGTCCCCTACCAAACCGGACATCAAACCCCTCGTCATCCAACTGCCCGATAGAAATTAACATTTTCTTTAGGTCAGGAATAACCCGAACGTCCTTCAATGTCCATGTGGAGCCCGACGAAGTCTTTAAGTCTATGTCACCCATCCCTGATATATCCAAAGTGTGATTATTAGCCAAACGAACTTTACCAAAGTTACCTGTTCGTAGATTCTTCATCGACTTCGTACTTTAAGTGGCATGAAATGATGCACCAGAATCCATAATCCACGACTCTGGAGTATTCTCAACACAACAGATAAGAGCATCTTCTGAATCGTCAGTTGTTGCATTCACCTCTTTATTGTTATCTGATGGTTTAGGGCATTGATTTCTGAAATGTCCCATTTCTTTGCAGTTCCAACACTGAATATCCTTCCTAGGTTTCGACTGGCTTCTTTTTCTTGATTTGGATCTGCCTCTGCCATTACCTCTCTCTTTCTTTCTACCCCTTCCCTCAGTGCTAAGCAAAGCAGTCGATGATTCTTCAGAATTTCGTCTTCTTATATCCTCTTCTAGGATGAAATCACGAATGCCCTCAAAAGTGAGTTTAGAGGTTCCAGATGAACCATTAATAGCTGTGAATGTTCTTGACCAACTATCCGGCAACGAGGATAACAAGAGTAAAGCTTGGACTTCATCTTCAAATTTGATATCAACAGATAACAACCGGGAAATAATGGTATTAAAATCATTAATATGAGAGGTAACAGACGCACCTTCTTCATTATGGTGTTTACTAACTGTCTTATCAGAAATACCTTATTCGAAGCGTACATGTTTGACAAAGCTTTCATCAAACCACATGCAGTAGTCTCTTTCACGATATTAAAGGCCACACTCTTGGCTAAAGAGAATCTGATAACAGCTAGGGCTTTTCTGTCAAGAGCGGCCCAATCTTCATATTTCATCTTCTCGGGTTTTTCTCCTTTCAAGGCTTGATCTAGGTCTTTCTGACACAAGTCTTCAATCTGCATCTTCCACCATCCAAAATCTTGCCCATCAAAATTTTCAATTTTGTATTTTCCTTCCTCAGCCATTACCCTAAACTAAAGGTGTTTCAGATCAAGTCAAGATTGAAAATAGTGTTCAAACACAGCAATGGCCAGCTGCCTGAACTTGACGGCTGTTCTGTTGCACACTATTCTTAGCAATCAATCTCAAAAAATCGAAACACAGGTAGCTTATCTGACTGAGATGAGACTGCCAAAAAAAAAAAACGTTTTCTGGCAAAAGAAAATACCCCCTGTCGAGAAAAGAAAAACAGAAAAGCCCCCCCTTTTCTTCTGTCGCAAGCAAGATAACTAGAGACAGCAGTCTCAATCTTTAACGGCGATCAAGAAAAAAAAACAGAACCTGTGTTCCTGTCGGCGATCGGAAAAAATTAGGAGACTGCTGAACTTCTGCTGTCGTCGGCGATTGAATAAGCACAGGGTCAGCAGCGGCGGCGGCTTCAGGCAGACAGGTGATGGCAGCGATGTGGTGTAACCGATCAAGAGCCTGAAGCTCTGATACCAGTTGTTAGGTTAACACGTCACACACACGCATAAAGTAAAACCGAAAGCAGAATAAAGAACACGAGAGATTTTACGTTGTTCGGTTAATATGCTATCAACCTACGTCCACGGCCGGCAACTAGGGTTTTGTATATTATTAGGTGCTCAAAGAATTACAAGTACAATGAGGATTATTTATAGACTAAACCTAATTAGAGAAACAATCTAAATAATTAGGGCTGGCTGCCTCTAATTGTGTAGCAGAAGCCTTCAACTCAACAAATATTACTACAAGATTAGTTTAAATTTGGACATTTTGTGGATGTTTGGTAAGCATGAAATATTCTCAATGTGGTAGGAGACAAAAGTTAAATCATTAGCGAATTACTTTTTTTTCTTCCTTGGTATAATGAATTCGAATGCTCACAAAGTTCATTGCAAGGTTAGAGTAGCAAGCTAAGATTCATTATGAACCTTTATTCAAAAGATCTTCCACCATTGCTTCCTCTAGAACATAGTTACATAGTTCGCGGATCGCATCGGTACGGGGACGAGGATCGGGAACGCGGTTTGCTAGGTTAGGCGTATCTCGTACGGAGGGGGGGTAGGTTCATTTCGGTACGCATCCTATTATAAACAGATTCCAATAACCAAACTTTCTAGTTACAAAAACTAAAGGTGTGCCGGAAATATTAACAAAAAATAGAAACCACACCCAAAAACCAAATCCTTTTGTGTTGCTATCTTCTGGATTTTAAATATTTGAAGTAATATAATATATTTTAAATCATTTATTTAATCTAAAATTTTGACTGTGTTTATAATTTTTTAAATATTTAAGTATAAAAAATATTGGGTATTTAAAGAATTGTTTTAGGTGGTTGATGAAGACTTGAAAAAAGTGTACATTTATTATTAATAAATAAATGGGTGAGGATTCCCGATGAAAACCATCTGTATTGTTTATTGTAATATGCTACATAGTATACTCCTACACCAAGAACTTCAATTACTGATGAAGATAGAAGACCTGTGATTCACAAAGGCGTGATTCGAAAATGATAGTATCTAGTCACTGTCTTTGATAGATCAAGTTTCGTTCCAGTCACAGTCGTCAATAGAAACCGGCGATTGGGGTCGATTAGGTTCTAGTTACAGTCGTCGATAGTCACAATCGTCAATAGAAACCGATAATGGTCCAGTCGTCAATTAGCGATTTATCTACATCGGATCGTTCCAAACTTTGTTCTAGTCATCGAATTCATCATCAAATTGATCAGGCAGTAGATCGATTTGACCAGCGATTGGGGTCGATGAAATACCGTAACCAAATCGCGAACCACCTACGGCCGGGACGCGTTCGTACCACGATCTGGTACGTAACGTTCGGAACGCGGAACATACGCAAAATAGCGTACCCGCGTTTCTATGCTCTAGGACCTCTAGGTTTAGTTATGCTGAAAGCACTACACTTTCTTTTGTGTTCTTTGAAATCTGATAAAAACTATTAGGGGGTGTTTGATTCAATTATTGATTTTGAGGGGACTGAGTTTTATACATGGGAATTGCCTTTGCGAGGAATTCATTTGGTGGGATTTAAAAACCCAATCCTCTGTTTGGTTCACCAAGACACCAACCACCTCACCGCTGGCAAATCATCTCCGCCGTTCACCCCCTTCTCTCTCGACCCCTCTGCGAAGGCGACGGGTTTCTGTCGAAGGCTAGGGTTTTCGAAGGCGAGTAGGGTTTGACGGAGGCGACGAAGGCTAGGGTTTTCGAAGGCGACGAAGGCTAGGGTAGGCGGCGGCTAGGGTTTTCGAAGGCGACGAAGGAAAACGACGGTGAAGCGGTTTTTGTCGAAGGTGGTGGCTAGGTTTTTTAAGGCGACTAGGGTTTGACGGAGAAGATGAAGACGGCGACATCAAAATCGACTAGGATTTCTGTCGGGTTTGACGGAGAAGACGAAGACGAAGACGAAGTCGCGATTAGGGTTTGACGGCGTCGAAGGGGACTAGGGTTTCTGTCGGGTTTGACGGAGAAAACGACTAGGGTCGCGTGCAGGCGAATAGACCCTTGTTTGAAGACAGATGGCGGCGAACAGACGAAGGTTGCCGGCAGATGGTGGCGACGAACAGACGAAGACAGAAGAAGACTACGGCGAATGTTGCAACGGTTTCTGTCGTTCACCGGAATAATAGCCGGAGGGTCGCCGGAGCAAATGACTTGGTTGTGGGATTTCAAAATACCAGGGGGGTGGGAGGATTTCTAAATTCTTCAGCTGGGAATTAGAATCCTTCATTACATTTGCAAACCAAACACATCATGTGGGGGGATTTGAAATCCCATTCCCATGAAATCCCCCCAAATACCCCCAACCAAACACCCCCTTATAGGTGCTACTCTTTAACTTTGCTTGAACCACTCAACATATTTCTACCTCTTTTTTTGATTTGCGATTGTGCTCTTTTAATTGTGTTTGTAGAATCTGATTCACATAATTCATGGTAAAAATGATTATGTTCTGCATATTTGTATTAATAAATTGATAGGGGTATATATAATATATCAGGGTTGAGGGTACTAGGAGGCGTGGTCGTCCTTTTCTGAGGTGGGAAGACAGAGTTAGAGCGGATTTGCAGGAGCTTTCTCTCTCGGAAGACATGATCTCAGATAGGTTGTCATGGAGAAGGAGGATTAAGATTCAGAAGCTAGGCTACCCCTATTAGCATAGGACTTAGGAATTGGGTTCGAGCTTGATTTTCTTGTTATTTCTGTCTTTAGCGTTAGACCTTTCTTTTATATGATTTTTCAGACTATCCTTTATTAGTGTTAGTAGCCCCATTTAGTGTTTCTTCTTTCTTCGTTTTATATATGTAAATATATATATTTATATATTATATTTTTTATATGTATTTTCTTATTACTACGTTTATTACTTTTAATAGTTCTATTTTTCGTGGCCGGAGGTCCTTTTCAGGAAGCAATCTCTTGACCTACGGGTTGAGGTATGATTGTCTACATTTTACCTCCCCCATACCCCGTTTTATACGGGATTGGGTATTGTTGTTGTTGTTGATATATAATATATCAAACTAGAGAAAATAAGAAAACAACAAAATGATGTTCCTATGATTCGAGATGTAGGCTCTTCCAAAGAACAAAAACATCCCACGTATCTATTGCTTCCCTCTAGCCACGCTCAACTCAGAACACCGTCTACTCATCGCCCCTGGCTATGGGTTTCCTCACTGCTGGCTGTAGCTCTACCTTGGTGGCCAAATTACCCGTCGTTAGCTTCAGGAACCCCCAAGAACAGTAAATTGTTGCTTTTTGGGAGCGGTATGTTGTGAACAATCTTTTTTGGGTTATGAACATTATGTGTGGACAATAACTTTAAAAACAAAAATTTTCCTTTCAAAAGAACCAGCCCATTTTGTATGAAAGTAAAATTTTATCTCTGCTGTATCTATTAATTGCCTGAGTGTTCCTGGAGGCCTGGACTTTCTTGGATGGTTCATAGCACATAAAATCTGTTTATTGTTTGCATGAACCCCCATATGGCACACATGCCGCATACACAATGCAATTCATGACTGAATTAACTTTAAATCTTGAATCAGATACTTCATTGCCAAATATTCATCTAATGCAGACTGCATTTGCAAAGGTATACCCTTGAGTTCATCTACTTCTCTCTTTCATTCACAATTACCGCTTTTAGACCCTATTCTCGAGCAGTCGAGCGTTTCAGGATATTTACTTAGGATATTTCCCTCGATTATTAAAGTACCCTCCCTTTCTTCCAAGTTTCGCTGTTCAACTTCATTATTGTTGTAAAACTCGGTCTACTCAGCCTAGTACTTGAGTTTACTCGTTGCTCGGGATGGTAGTGATACGACCCGGCATTGGGGTTGGGTTTATACTCGTTGCAAGAAGGGGGCAGCGATCGTACAAGGTTGTAAAAATCGCTCGGCGGTATACGGTTGGTCGGCCACCTTTAAGCAATTAATCGGCCTTGGCGGTGATTACTCGGTTTCTTGGCGGGGACCCTAAATTATAAAGTAATTTATTTAAAAAAAATTAGTAATATCCTAACAAATTAAGTCAATAACCATAAAAAAGTTTAACAAGCTTGAAAAATAAAAACTATAAGTCAATAATTAGTTTAAACCCTAATTAAAACTCTCCTTTTATTCCTTAGACCATAAACAATTTTTGTTTGTTTGTTGTTTTTAAATGAAGTCGAACCATTTTGTTGACTGCCGAGGACCGCCAAACACCGATTTTGACCATGCCCGATAAGTTTGACCGATCATATGATTTTTAGGTTGGTTGGCCGCCGAGGCACCGATTTATCGGCCGCCAAGAGCCCAAGACCGATATTTACAACATTGGGATCGCATGAGCAACACTTAAGTTGTTCATTCGTATTTATTAATTATTAGTCTCGTATATCTTTAACTAGCTTCCTAAATTATCTTCAATTTGTATCCGTATCGTGTTTGCCAATTTGATTCATATCGATTTCATTGTTGGCGATTTCTACGGGTGATCCAGTGATTCCACAATGACCAAGGTGTCCAATTTGCACGCTGAGTTAACCCAAGATTGATTGGAGATATCTCAACAACGCAGTGAATCCGAAGCTCGACTCGGGAATATGGTTTGAAAAGGCATAAAGCGCCCTGAAGCGCCAAGGGTCCCGAAAGACGAAGCGCTAGCGAAAGCGCTCGTTTTAAGCACACGAAGCGCCCAGAATTCAGAAAAAAATACATAATACTTATATATTACATAACTTCTACATATATGTCATATGCTACCTAATAGATACTTAAAGTACCAAAGTGTCAATGCATATATTCAAAACCACAAGTACTTAAACACCAAAATATATTTCTCTTATAATTATAAATACTTAAACTTAAATACTTATATGCCATTACTTGTACCGTGATACAATTACCAAAAATAGTCTATAATTTATATGATAACACTATAAGAGAAGAGGAATAAAAAAACTAACAACTGCAGCAGTTAAATAACATAAAGTTAACAGAATTTGAACTGCTTGCATGCACGAATGAAGATGAATCATGATTCAATGTAAAATTGTAAACTAAATATTAAATATTAAGCTTTTGAGAGCCGAGAGCAAAACTTTTTTTGTTTTAGCAGAGCTGCGCAAACAATGGGAGTCTATTTGCTTGGCCTTTGGATAGTTGAATGCTTGAAATGAAGAACGAATATGATGATTACGTGTTTACGATCTGAAGTCTGAACATTGAAGAACGACGACGAAATTAGAAGACGGATTGACGTTTCAAATTTACCGCTTCTTGCTGTGAAATCGTGCGTACGTGACTGGTGAGGCGATTGGCATTTCTGTTTCTTGGCCCTTCGATTTCCTATTCTAAGCCCATACACTAATAACCCATAGTCTGTACACTAACTAAATCCAAAACCCATCTAAAAGCCTAAAAAATTATAAACATACACAGTGCGCTTAAGCGCTGCTTTGCGCTTTTACTTAAGCGGGAAAAAAGTGGTGCTTTTTGTTAAGTTTGGTATTCGTAGCGCACAGGGTATAACGAAGCGCCTAGCCCAAACGCTTTAGCGCTTATCGCTTAAAGGGGCGCTTTTTGGAGATTTTTAAAACCAAGTCGGGAAATTGGAAGAGGACATGTTGACGAGGAATGAAGCAGAAAAAAGGCATGCTGAGGTAATGAAGATTTTGCTTAATCAGGCTTCATAGCTGCCACCAAAGCCAACTGTGCGGCTGCCAACTTTGACCAGCGATATCCCACTGCCGGTACATACACAGTTGATGCATGTGGACAATCTGGGGTCCCTGAAATATCAATTTCACAAAGAAACCAGTGCGTACAACTTGGTTTAAAAAAGCGTGCCAGAGGCGTTGTGATACCTAAAAACTACTCTTGCAAACTACCCTCCTGCGAGGGTTGAAAACGATTCAAAAGTCTGTGCTTCAGTTCCTTTGGTGACGAAATGGCTTTTGGCTCTCACTTCAACAAAACCATGCTAAAGCCTCCAACACATTACTGACGCCTTCCTTCTGCAGTAACCAAACCCTGAATATGAAAAGGTCTCTCCACCCCGTAGATCCATCCAAATGCATCCTCACACCTTCGAACAATGGCATTTATAACTTTTGTAACCACTAGTCGGCTCCTGTAACTGATCTCCTGTGGGCGAATTGGACTATGCACTGTTAAACCCTGGGACGGCCCTCATATATCAAACATTGGTGGCGCTAGGTTCGGCGTAAGACATGGGTTGTGACATCCTGCTTGTATGAGTAGGGAAACCCTTGTGCATCAAGATGGAGCCTAGATAACCTCGTGGAATGCGCGACAGAAAAGGGTGGTATTGGATGTAGAGTAGGCGGCGGGTGGGTGTACTGGGTAAGGGGGCGGTGGCCTAGGCTGGAGGGTGGGCAGGTGTGGTGTAGGGTTAGGCTGAGATACCTGCTGTTGGGCTAAGCGGGTTAGTAACTGGAGTGACTCATTCTGCCAGTTTTCAGCCTCTATTCGGACTGTAGCTATCTCTCTTTCCAGTGTTTCTTGCATCTTTTTTCTCCATGCTCTTTAATTGATTGGTAGTTTCTGATCAGTGTTGTTCCAGACCTGCTTCCAAATCACTGACCCATGTTATGGCTGATGCGGGATCACGTGGCTTCAGAGGCTTGGAATGGCGACTTTCATAACAATATGATAGAGACCAAATTGGTATTATTCGTACTCTTAGTCGGATGTATAGATCATTACAAGAGGAGCACTGATATTCGAGATGAGACTTGGGGGGATCTTCTAAACAAACAAATGAAGAATAACAACTTTCATTCTCTCTAATCACCTGTTCCCATCTCTTAATAACCTAGACATCAACTAGGGTAATTAAACAATTTTAAATGCTGAAAACAAGATAGAACTGGATAACCACTAATTACGGGATGTAACAGATTTGTAGATGATATTTTCAGAGAGTTGCTGAAGAACAACATAGCATTAGGTGAGTTTGGTAAATCTTGCAATTCACGACCATGGTCCCTTATTATTATTATTTTTTTGAAATATTTTTGAAAAATGACAATTTTGCACTCATCTTAAGACAAAACTGACTCATCATTATCATGCAATAAGTTTTGGCATATAGGACTATTAGCGTAATTTCCAATTTTATAGGACTGAATGTGAAATTAGAGAAATGCAAAAGAACCAATGTTCTAGTTTATATTTATTATATATGATAAATTTAGTATTATTCACAAAGCATCTTCCTAAAGGCCAGAACTAAAACCTAGCCATGAACCTTTTGGCACCCCTTTGGGTTTAAATTAAGCGGATCGGCTATACTTTCCCTTGTTATACACCACACTGCACTGTCTGCTTGATTTCCTGACGTATATTTCCCACTCTGTTTTCATTTTTTCATATTAGTTCGTTGGGGGCTAAAATCAAAGCGATATAAAGGGAGGGACATGGGGAAGAATCAAGCGTACAAGGCGATGCAGAGATCAAGGGTGGGCTCGACCTCTGGCGGCCCCGACGATATGGAGGACGGCATGGTTTGTATCCTTCCATATCATACTTCTATTCTTATTTTCGGTGTGCACTTAATAAAATGGAGAATTAGGTTTTACTCATGGTTTGTTTTTTGGTCTCTGATACTGCAGGCAAATAATTTTTGTTAAAATTTACCTTTAAGTAACACCTACGTTGTAAACTAGTAATATGTACCTTCCACATACGTTTTAGCTAAGTGATGGATAATGCTTGGCTAACGAAGCTAAATGCACCTTTAAGATGATATGATTTGACCTGTCTGTTAATTTTGTTTCTTTTGGTAACCAGATTTGTGCACATGAAAACTGTAAGTTAGAACAATAGATGCTCAAATACGATTCTGATGGATCTGGATAGGCAAAAAAGGGCAGGGATCAAGTTAGCTCCGCGTAGTATACGAAGTCTATGAATTTAAAGCTTAGATGTTTTTTTTGTTCCCACTTATATGTCAGAACTCTACAAAATTTACTTCGTCTTCTTTAAGTGATTTCGATTTCATATTTTGTCTGCCCTGATCTGTTTACAACAGAAGACTTTTTGCTCTATGTTGTTGGTTCAGAATATTTTGTAAATTGCAAAGTTGGATGAGTAGTTTCTCTCTCTATTCCCCATAAGCTTTTTTTTTCCCCCACTTATTTGTACCATATAATCACCATTTCATTAGTGGGCATCTATTTTTTTCTTTCCCTATTCCACCCTGTACGGCTATACCTTATAGTACAGGAGGAAGTTGTAGTGGGTTTTTTTCCTATACCCTTTCTGATTAAGAGAGTCGCAGGTGGATGGTTCATTTCATTCACCAGAGTGGCATGCAGCTCGTTTGGCCAGCCTGAAAACTTCACATACAGTTACTTGGGAAGAGTACAAAAAGAAGCAAAAGGTAACTTATTGTCTTCACCTTCACCCCTCAACAGAATCTACATTGTTCCTACCTGATAAGTGCGTCATCATCATTATATTGGATTCCTGTTGCTATTGAAATAGTAGTTTCAGAAATCTTGTTTCTCGATCAGTGAGATGAGTAGATGACCGAGATCCACTGTTTTTGGTTTTATTAATGTTAAATATCATCATTGGTTGATTACTTTATTTCGTTAAGGTCCTGGTATAGCAGTTTGTAAATAAAGCAACGTATTCATTAACGTGAATATGATTTTCTTCTAATGTCTTATTTGTATCTTAAGACGTAGGAACAACTGTACATTCAACTTCAAGGTAAACCCCGTGGATTGGAATTACAATTTGCCTAATAAGTGTATCATGGGCATCATATTGAATTCCTGTTGCTATTGAGATAGTAGTTTCAAAAATCTTGTTTTCTGATCAGTGAGATCCGCTGATTTTGGTTATGTTACTGTTAAATATCATCATTAGTTCATTACTTTATTTATTTAAGGTCAGCTTATTAGATTGTGATACAGCACGTATTCTTAAATGTGAATATGATTCTATTTATTTCTCCAATTGGCTTACTGTGCCTTTCTGTTGTATATTAATGAAATTCTTTGTAATTCCAATCCAAGGTGTTTACCTTGAATTCTTGAAATATACTCTTGAATAATCGATTATTTATTTTAAATTGGAACTTGTTTGCATGCACGATTCCTTCTACAGTTCTACTAACATGTGAGAAGTTCGTATATGAATACCATGATTTTGACTTCCTTTTGCTCATATGTAGAAAGTATATAAAGAAACTATCTAATTCTTATCTTTAGGAAGAAGAAATGAAAAAGGGGGAGTTGGAAGCTGACAAGGATAGAATGATGCGAGAATATCGGGCTCAACTAGATGCTGAACGGGCAAGCAAGCTTGCCCACGGAAGAAACCACATAAAAAGTAAATCTACTCATAGAAAGGGTAGGTGTATGTGTAAGTGGTAGTACAACTTATAACCTTCGTATGTATACGTCTAATGCTGTTTCACCTCATTGCAGATAAGAAGGATAAAGATCTGAAGAAGCGCACCAACAAGAAGAGAAAGGTGCCTTGTTCAGATTCCTCTTTTTAATCCTGTCATTATAAATATATATTTTCTGCGAAGTGTATAAAACTTGGATTTGTGGACTACGGACGGCATTGGATAGCTCTTACAGTTCCTGCACTTTACTTGTACTTGTTTGTACGAGTCTCAGTTGATCAGATTTAGAAAGTTTCCATCATTTGCGTATGTTTTCTTGAATACTGCTGACTTGTAACAAACACTTTTGAAACTTGCACAACTTGCTGCCACCACTTATAAAAGATGTCTGTGCGTATGTATTTTTGACCAAGGAACACAACTAACCAGTGATCTGTTTTCCCCCATACATAGAATTTGAGGAAATCTTCTGAGTCTAGCTCTTCAAGTTCATCATCTGAATCTTCTAGTGAGGATGATTCAGGAGATTCAAAAAGGTCGAAGTCAAGATCTAAAAAGAGGAAAGACAAAAGGCACAGATCAAAGTCCAAGCATTTGAGAGGTGATGAAGAGGCAGATGGCCCTTTGCCCCTTTCCAGGTTCTTTGGGAGCACAAAAAGCTGATTTTATGTTTTGGTATCATTGTCATCGTCATCATCATGTTTCTGGTTCATTCTCACCGAAAACGATGTCATGCTGGAACTTCCATTTCCTCCCTCTTAATACAGGAGGATACAATCCAATGTTTTACGGTTAGCATCCTGTAATTGTGAATTATATCCCAAATGTGGTGCTTTTGCGGTTTGTAGACCATAGTTTAATTGCTTTATTGCTTTTCATATGTAAAAAAAAGCCAGGTTCTTGTTAAGTCAAATGTATTTGGTACAACTTAAATATTTCATTTATTAAAAATATTTGTGTTTACAAAGGTGTTATAATACCTAATTGGATTTGTATATTGTTTAAAATGTTAATTAATTGTGAGACTAATGATCGAATATATCACAATAAAAGGTTGTAAAGTTGTGTGCATAGGACATGGAAGTAAACTTTTCCTGGCAGCTTTCTTCAGCATTTCTTTTGCTTGAGGGTAAGTTCCTCTCGACTCTTTCATTCAACTTTTTCTTCAAGTATGGCATCAGATTTTGTCTTGATTCTTTAATAGCATGAAATTAACACACATTTCAAATCCTATAGATTTGAGATTTCAAAATCCTTAATGAGGGGTGGTATTTCTAAATCCTTCGTATGTGAAATTTCAAAATCATGACTTATCTAACCAACAATCTACTGTCGTGGCACTTCACTCTCGTCGCCTTCATTGCCCTAGTCAGCTACCGCCATAACCATCTCCGACAACACCATCGTCGTAACTGTCATTCTTCACTGTCTCCGTGTTTTCTATCATCTCCCTTCGCTGTCTCCGGCTTCGATGTTGTTGCCCTTTCTTGTTTTTGACGCCGCCTTTCCCACCCACCGCCTCGCCACCGTCTCCCTTCCCCGTATTTGCCACCGTCGCCCTTCCTCGCCTCCACCACCCTCTTCCTGTAACGCCCAAGGTTTGAAAATTTCTTGTTATGTGTTTACTTTAAGGGTTATGTGTTTTACATGTGTAGTTAATTGCCTTTATGTGCTATGTATTTATGAAAATATAGATGGAGGGTTAATATTGCCAATACATAATAGTTAAAGAAGTACAGGGACCTTTTGTGTCAATTATGTAAGTTGTAGATACATATGAGCTTTTGTTGACTCAATTGGAGTCAAAGCTCCAGTTCTTGCAAATACACTCACGACACACACACTTACAAACCATTTTGATTCTGAATCTATACAAGAAGTGAAGGTTTATAGCTGAAATCGATTTCCTACTGATTGATTAGCAAGAGGTTTGAAGTTCTTCATGATTTAATTGAGTTTTATGCCTAGAAATGGATTCATGGGTTGAATCCATGTTTGTGGTTTGATTCTTGTGTTTAGTGTTGTTTTGGTTCAAGTTTCATGTGATAAAGTTAGTTATAATGTTACAGAGTTTGTGTGTATGATTGGATTTGAGATTCTTCAAGTTTTGAATCAAAAGAGTTGATTTTCGGTTGCTGTATTCGAACAGAGTAGAAACCCTGCTGTACCGAATGTCCTTGCGATCGCATGGGTTATTCCTTGTGATCGCAAGGCATTGTTTTAGTGATTTTGATTGTTTTGCCCTTGCGGCCGCAAGCATGGTGACTTGCGACCGTAAGGGTGTGTTTTGTGAAATACCGTCTACGGATGAAGGAACCAAGTTTTACTATCGCAAGTACATAACTTGCGATCGTAAGCAAGCTTAGAATCATCCTTGTGAGTGTAGCAAGGCATGGTATTTTAGAAAGGACCCTTGCGATCGCAAAGGGTTTACGTTGCGATCGTAAGGATGTTTGACCAGGACCCTTGCGGTCGCATGAATGTGTGCTTGCGGTCGCAAGCAGTCTTCCAGTTTCAGATAGAGTTTTGATCAGTATCTTTTGCAAGTCAAATACAAATGTTTATGTAGTATTGTTTATTGCTTGTAGGCAGTAAGAGTGGATGATTCTGTTTTAGAGAATAGTTGTTTAAATTGCTGCTAAGGTGAGTGTACTTACCTTTAATCAGATTAGCATACGTGTGTAAATTAATTGTATGATCTGTGATTGGTTATATGATATTACTGCATTGTTGATGGAGATAGGGTATATTGAGATCCTTATACCTAAGTAAGCGTCAGGGGTTACTTATACTTTATATAGTATACTCCGGGACCAGTTAATAGATTTGGAATAGTTTTGCAGATTGTAAATCGGAATGTGTGCCATCCTAAAGTCGTTTAGTTTTCATACTTTGATTACTATTTCAGTAGTATACTCACTAAGCGTTAGCTTACGTTCAGTGTTTTCTGCATGCAGGTACGTTAGGTTCAGGCAAGGGGAAGGCCCCAGCGGCTTCTTAGGCTGGATAGCTCCTGGTTTTATGTTAGAAACGTTTTTAAAACACTACTTTTAGTAAACAAGTTTAGCACTAATGTATATAGTAATAGTCTTTTGTAAAACTCCGATCCTTTTTGGGTGCTAACAGTTGTATAATATGTTTAATAATTTATGTAAGAAAAGTGGTGTTACAACTTGGTATCAGAGCCAAGGTTTGAGGGATTTGGACACACACGAGTGTGATGTCTGAACTTAAACCGTGGTTTTGAGGTCAAGAGGAGCTATCCCTGGGGCAATAACCTTAGTGAGTATAATTAATAGAAAGTTTATGATTAGTTACCTGTTTTATAGTTTGAGCATGAATAGTAATGTTATGCATGTGTAGTTAGTTTTGCCATACGTGACCTAAGCTTGTGAATCGGGGTGTTCTATGGCGGCAACAAGAACAATTGTATATAATGTGTTTCTTACAACACCTGGCCAGTGTATGTAAAGAACATGTGATATGCAATCGAGCTTGGAATTATCATGGTAATATCTTGTGGATCAAGTTGAGGGTAATATGTGACAGTACAGTATATGTGAGCAGTATAAGAACATAATAGTAGATAGATGTAGTATTAACAATATTACATACCTTATGTGTGAAACAGAGAAAGTCGTTATCATATAGTATGTTAAAAGCTTTCTGAATTGCAGAATGGAGTACGTACCAGGATTCTTTGCCGATCCAACACAGCAGTCTGGGGCTAGTAGACCCCAGGAGAATAGAGACACTTATGTTTCAGACGCAATCCCCGTACAGACCGGCGGATCTACAGGTAATCCTTCTGGAGTAGCTGGTACGGAGGAAGTGCAAGACCCAGTGAACAACACAATTAAAGAAACAATGGCGACAGAGTTGGGAAAGGCTTTACAAGCCAACGTTCCATTTATTATCAACCAAGTGGTTGAACAAGTGTTAGGAAGGATGGAGGTAATGCTCCAGCAACGTGTAGATGGGGCGGTACAGGCTGCGACCATCAATCTGCCAGTAAGATTTGAGCCGAATCAAGGATGCACGTATAGAGAATTCTCATCTTGTGGAACGCCAGTGTTTGAAGGGGTGACAGACCCCATTGTTAGCAACCTATGGTTGTCAGACACAAAGGGAGCCTTCCGCACCAGTGGATGTGTACCCACAAAGCAGGTTATGTACGCTTCGAATCTGGTACGCGGTCCAACAAAAGATTGGTGGACCACCTTATTAAAAAGAAGAGGGGACGCCCAGATGGAGGCCATGCCATGGGATCAGTTTAAGGAGTTGTTTGAGAAGCAGTTTACACCGAAGGCACGCATAGATAAGATAAATGAGGAATTTCTGACCATGAAGCAAACCTCGGAGTCGGTAGATGATATGACAAAGAAATTTCTAGAGATGGCTCGTTTTTGCCCAGAGTATGTAGCTACAGAATCAATGAAAATGCAGCGATATGTTTCTATCTTAAGGAATGATATCAGAGAGGTGTTAGCAAATTCTACTTGCACAACCGTGGATGAGATGATGGATTTAGCTTGGAAGAGAGAGCAAGAATTGCTCAGGCAGGGGATAGTTGGAGGGAAGAGGAAGGTGGAGCAAGTTAACATATCAAATAAGAAACTATCAATAGCACCACAGCGGGGAAGCACAACACCCCCACCCAAATGTGTCAAGTGTGGGAGGAACCATTCTAGAGAATGTAAGTTTGGTATGCCAGGTTGTTATAAGTGTGGAAAGCAAGGCCATGTTGCCAAGGAATGCAAGACTCCATTGTTGGTATGTCATAATTGCTATCAGCCGGGGCACTTCAAAGCTCAATGTCCCCAACTTCTAGCAGCAGAGAGAAGGCCAGTGAATCCCCTACCCCCAACTCGTGGTAACGAGGGTAGGAATGTGAAACAGGAACAACCCCGACCTAAAGGCAGGGCCTTCCAGCTTACAGCTGAGGAGGCCAAAGTTGAACCCGACGTAGTAGCAGGTACTTTTGTTGTTAATAATATGCCTGCTCTTGTATTGTTTGAATCGGGTGCCAGTAGATCTTTTGCTGCTATTTCGTTTTGTGCTCCGTTTAATATGCCACCTGTTAAGTTAGAGTTTCCTCTGGAAGTAGAAATAGCAGATGATAAGAGAACGATTGTGACTAGTGTGTTTAAGGGTAATGTAATAGAGATATGTAATAGTAAATTCCCTATTGACCTTATCCCTATGGCTATGAAAGGATTTCAAGTAGTGGTTGGTATGGATTGGCTGGGTCTACACCAAGCTCAGATTTTCTGCGATCAGAAAATAGTACGGGTTCAGACTCCAAGTGGGGAAGAACTGATTATTCGAGGCGACAGTAAGAGAGTCAGCCATTCAGTTTGCTCTTTAGCTAAGGCGAGGAAGTACTTGGCACATGGTTGTACTGCATTTGTAGCATATGTGGAAGATGTTGATATGACAAGGAAACCGCCACAGATTCAAGAGATACCAGTGGTTTGTGAGTACCCAGATGTCTTTCCAGATGAGTTACCAGGAGTTCCACCAGCTCGACAAGTAGAATTCAAAATTGATGTAATACCAGGAGCAGAGCCAAAAGCAAAAGCCCCGTACATATTAGCACCACCGGAAATGCAAGAGTTGATGACTCAACTACAGGAGCTAACAGATAGGGGTTTCATCAGGCATAGTAGTTCACCGTGTGGTGCGCTGATTTTGTTTGTCAAGAAGAAAGATGGCACGTTCAGAATGTGTATAGACTATAGAGAACTCAACAAGGTCACGATCAAGAACAAATATCCGCTTCCCAGAATAGACGATCTATTTGATCAGCTACAGGGTGCTTCTTGGTTCTCCAAAATAGATTTGCGGTCCGGGTATCATCAGCTTAAGATCTGCGAGAAAGATATAGCCAAGACAACTTTTCGAACGCGATATGGTCACTTCGAGTTTGTTGTGATGCCGTTTGGTCTTATGAATGCTCCAGCAGCGTTTATGGATTTGATGAATCGAGTTTGCCAGCCGATGCTTGTCAAGTCAGTGATAGTATTCATCGACGACATTCTTATATATTCCAAGACTTCAGAGGAGCATAGTGTTCACCTTAGAGAAGTATTAGAAACCTTACGTAGGGAGAAATTGTATGCAAAATTCTCTAAGTGTGAGTTTTGGCTTCGGGAAGTACAGTTTCTGGGTCATCCCATCAATCAGGAAGGAATTAAGGTGGATCCTGCTAAAGTAGAAGCTGTGATGAAGTGGGAGCCACCTCAGAATCCTACAGAAATCAGAAGTTTCCTTGGTTTAGCTGGGTATTACATACGATTTATACAAGACTTCTCCAAAACAGCAGTACCTCTGACTCAATTAATCAAGAAGAGTGTAGAGTTTAAATGGGACGAAGAACAGCAGAAAGCATTTGATATGCTAAAGCACAGGTTGTGTAATGCTCCGGTCCTTTCGTTACCAGATGGAGTAGAAGATATGGTAGTCTACTGTGATGCTTCATACAGAGGGTTGGGTTGCGTTTTGATGCAGAAAGGGAAAGTCATTGCTTATGCTTCCCGTCAGTTAAAGATACACGAGAACAATTACCCAACTCATGATTTAGAACTAGCAGCGGTTGTCTTTGCTCTAAAGATATGGCAACACTATTTGTATGGTGTCAAGTGTACTATTTATTCAGATCACAAGAGTCTCAAGTATTTTCTAGAACAGAAGAATCTGAATATGCGACAGAGGCGATGGTTAGAGTTATTGAAAGATTACGACTGTGAGATTTTGTATCATCATGGTAAAGCTAATGTGGTGGCAGATGCGTTGAGCAGAAAGTAAGGTATTATACAGATATAGATGCATCATGTTCAAATGTCAGTAATTACCCCGATATTAGATCAGATTAAGACAACACAGGTTGAAGCGGTCAAGGAAAATAATCATAAAAAGGAACGCATGAAGGGTCAAGTATCAAAGTTAGTAAAAGACAGTCGCGATCTTTTGACTTGTTACGATCGAGTTTGGGTACCTAGTTACGGGGGTGTACGACAAGTTCTTTTGGAAGAAGCACATCGCTCGCAACTTTCTATTCACCTAGAGGCTACAAAGATGTATAGAGATATGAAAATGAACTATTGGTGGCCGGGAATGAAACGAGATATAGCAAGACATGTAGAGAGATGTTTGACTTGTTTACAAGTCAAAGCAGAGCATCAGAAGCCACATGGGAAATTGCAACCACTTGATATTCCTGTATGGAAATGGGAACACGTTACTATGGATTTGATTACCAAATTACCTAAAACTCCTAAGGGGTTTGATGCTATCTGGGTAGTAGTTGATAGACTCACGAAGAGTGCGCACTTCATTGCAATAAAAGAGGCCTACCCGTCAGAGAAAATGGCAGATGTGTATATGAAAGAGATAGGGTCCAGACACGGAGTCCCAGTCACGATTGTTTCAGACAGAGATACTCGGTTTACCTCCAGGTTCTGGAGTAAGTTTCATGAAGACATGAGGACGAAACTACATCTAAGTACAACATTTCATCCACAGACCGACGGTCAAAGTGAAAGAACTATACAAACATTGGGGGATATGCTCAGAGCTTGTATCATCGACTTCGGTGGTAGTTGGGATACATACTTACCATTAGCAGAGTTCTCATATAACAACAGTTTTCATTCGAGTATAGGTATGCCGCCGTATGAGATGCTATATGGCCGTAGATGTAGAACTCCGGTTTGTTGGGGTGAAATTGGTCAGAGAGAACTGGGCAGTATAGAGATAGTACAACAAACCACCGAGTACATACAACAGATACGTGAACGACCGAAAGCAGCCCAGGATAGACAGAAAAGTTACGCAGATAAACGGCGGTTACCACTAGAGTTCCAGGT
This sequence comes from Pulicaria dysenterica, assembly GCA_947179395.2. Lineage (NCBI taxonomy): Eukaryota > Viridiplantae > Streptophyta > Magnoliopsida > Asterales > Asteraceae > Pulicaria > Pulicaria dysenterica. The sequence goes on from OX359292.1 coordinate 281,796, forward strand.
TGGAGACTATGTGTTGTTAAAGGTATCACCATGGAAAGGAGTGATCAGATTCAGGAAGAGGGGCAAGTTAGGGCCTCGGTTTATTGGTCCTTTTAAAATTACTGCGAAGGTTGGAAAAGTAGCATACAGATTAGAACTTCCGGAAGAAATGTCATAGATTCACAATACTTTCCATGTGTCCCACCTTCGTAAGTGTTTAGCAGACGAGTCAGCTATTGTTCCTCTTCAAGATGTGACAATTGTTGAGAGCTTAGTTATATAGAACAACCAGTCGCTATTTTAGAAAGGAAAATGAAGAATATGCGTAACAAACAGATAAGTCTTGTAAAAGTCCAGTGGCAGCATAGAAAAGGATCAGATTATACCTGGGAGCCAGAAAGTGACATGAGACAGAATTACCCTCGGTTGTTTGCACAATAGATTTCGGGGACGAAATCGTCCCAAGTGGGGAAGAGTTGTAACGCCCCAAGGTTTGAAAATTTCTTGTTATGTGTTTACTTTAAGGGTTATGTGTTTTACATGTGTAGTTAATTGCCTTTATGTGCTATGTATTTATGAAAATATAGATGGAGGGTTAATATTATCAATACATAATAGTTAAAGAAGTACAGGGACCTTTTGTGTCAATTGTGTAAGTTGTAGATACATATGAGCTTTTGTTGACTCAATTGGAGTCAAAGCTCCAGTTCTTGCAAACACACTCATGACACACACACTTACAAACCATTTTGATTCTGAATCTATACAAGAAGTGAAGGTTTATAGTTGAAATCGATTTCCTACTGATTGATTAGCAAGAGGTATGAAGTTCTTCATGATTTAATTGATTTTCGGTTGCTGTATTCGAACAGAGTAGAAACCCTGCTGTACCGACTGTCCTTGCGACCGCATGGGTTATTCCTTGCGATCGCAAGGCATTGTTTTAGTGATTTTGATTGTTTTGCCCTTGTGGCCGCAAGCATGGTGACTTGCGACCGTAAGGGTGTGTTTTGTGAAATACCGTCTACGGACGAAGGAACCAAGTTTACTATCGCAAGTACATAACTTGCGATCGTAAGCAAGCTTAGAATCATCCTTGTGAGTGTAGCAAGGCATGATATTTTAGAAAGGACCCTTGCGATCGTAAGGATGTTTGACTGGACCCTTGCGGTCGCATGAATGTGTGCTTGAGGTCGCAAGCAGTCTTCCAGTTTCAGATAGAGTTTTGATCAGTATCTTTTGCAAGTCAAATACATATGTTTATGTAGTATTGTTTATTGCTTGTAGGCAGTAAGAGTGGACGATTCTGTTTTAGAGAATAGCTGTTTAAATTGCTGCTAAGGTGAGTGTACTTACCTTTAATCAGATTAGCACACGTGTGTATATTAATTGTATGATCTGTGATTGGTTATATGATATTACTGCATTGTTGACGGAGATAGGGTATATTGAGATCCTTATACCCAAGTAAGCGTCAGGGGTTACTTATACTTTATATAGTATATTCCGGGACCAGTTAATAGATTTGGAACAGTTTTGCAGATTGTAAATCGGAAGGTGTGCCATCCTAAAGTCGTTTAGTTTTCATACTTTGATTACTATTTCAGTAGTATACTCACTAAGCGTTAGCTTACGTTCAGTGTTTTCTGCATGCAGGTACGTCAGGTTCAGGCAAGGGGAAGGCCCCAGCGGCTTCTTAGGCTGGATAGCTCCGGGTTTTATGTTTGAAACGTTTTTAAAACACTAGTTTTAGTAAACAAGTTTAGCACCAATGTATATAGTAATAGTATTTTATAAAACTCCGATCCTTTTTGGGTGCTAACAGTTGTATAATATGTTTAATAGTTTATGTAAGAAAAGTGGTGTTACACTTCCTTTCCCGTCTCTGCTGCCGTCGCTTTTCCTCGCCTCTGCCGCCGTCTCCCTTCTTCGTTTTTTGCCGTCGTCGCTCTTCACTGTCTCTACGTGCGCCACTGTGGCCCTTCATCATCTCTTTATCCACCGTCGTCGCTCTTCACCGTCTCCCTCTTCCCCATCTCCGAGCCAGTCAAGTTGTGAAAGTGAGTCAACCCCTTCACCATCTTCGTCCTAGAAAGCCAGTGTCTTTTACATGAACTAAACAAGGGATGCGATTGGATTTGGAATTCCAAAGGATTTAAATTCCTTAGGATTTCAAGCCCATGAAACAAACACTCCCTTATGTGTTCCATGTGCAACACAAATGAAGGGTTTAAGCCAATTAGGAAATGATGAACAAACCTATGTTCAAGAACTTAAACAAGAAGACGAACACCTAACAAAAGTGATTTTCTTACCAAGAAAGATTAGTTTCTGATTGCATCCTTGCTCTCATATCAGTTGTAGGTTAAGATGCAATATTAATGGAAGCAACAACACACAAGTATGTATGGATGAAGAGCACTAACAAAAACAATGGTATTCAACACACGCTAAAACACATTCACTCTTACGCTCACAATATTAATTGTATATTATAAACTTTTAAGGACAAGTACCCTTTACAAAGGATGGAGATATGACCACTTTACTTTGCGGGTTGCCATCGCTTTTACACCAAAAAAACCTATATCCTGACCCATAACCTTTCTTATGTTGTAGTCCACATATTTGAGGTTGAGCATGTTCTCAACTTTCACATTGGATAGTTGGATCTATGCACTAGACAACCTCTTGCAACCGTATGAAGAACACATATTCTTTGGTTGTTTGTTGTCGACATCTTGATACTAAAGAACCTTTAGCTCTAAATTTAGAGAAATCTTTAGAGAATTACATTAGATGATAAAACTAAACATGAGAATTACAATTGAGACTCACTATTTATAGGAATTAGCTTGATCACTCAGCTTTAGTTAAACCGACTAACAGACACTTCTTGAATTAAAGTCACACTCTCGACAAATCTCCACCTTGACTTTAATTCTACTAAAGTACAAACACAACACTTTACTTCCAACTGTCAATGTTTAGAAGATCTAAACAATGTCTGAATTTGTGTAAAGGTACAGACTTTGTAAGTGCATCAGTTATCTTTGGTTTTCACCTTCTTCACTTTTACTATTTTTTCTAATCTTATAAAATGAAAACGAACGTTTATGTGCTTTGTTCTTTCATGATGCACCCGATCTTTTGCAAGACACATAACACTTAATCTGTCACAAAAAATCACAGCTTGATCTTGATAAAAGTATATAACCAAAGATCAAGTAACCCTTACATCCCACGTTGTTACTAAAGTCATCCTCCAACCACATGTTACTAGATCCCTTGACACATCAGGAAACCCCACTGATGCCATCGATTTATCTACACAAGTTCACGACTCTAACAAACACCTGTCAGTCGAGACTTCTAAACCAACTACCAACGAGTCTATCAGCAAACCCATTGATACTCAGGTACCACCAGTTACAGATGCTCTCACATCCGGTGCTGCTGAAAGTACCCTTTCATCCCTTGATGGATAAGTAAACCCAACTATGGATGTAGCTTATGCACATGATACATCAGACCCTAAACCATCTGATAATGATGCATTAAACCCTGCTTTCGACGATGTTGGCATGCCTCCAGCATCTGAAGCCCCAAAGGCCAGCGAAGCTCCACTCAACCCTGGAGTTGAGGCCTAACTTATATCCCTTCATGGATCAACAAACTTTAATGATCATATGGATAAAGCCGGAGCAAGTGATTTCTCTGTCATACACCATACTGAACGTGATGCTCTACCACCACCTCCTTTTGTTACTGATTCTCAAACAATCAATGAAGTTGGACCAAAACCAACTCCTTCTAAGGTTGCAACTGCTCATGAAGACATAGTCATAAGACAGACTGTAACTAAAGAAAATCCCCTTACAGCCCCTAATGTTTTAGTCAACCCAACTGATACTATGGCTACCGACCCTATTGAGCCAAGCCTCTATAATCTCATTCTTTCAGACACCACCACCACTATCCTACCCCTGAAGGTTCTCCTGTTCAAGCAAACCTTTTACCCCTTACCAACACTCATTTTGTCGCATCCCTACACTCGCAAACCATTGACCTTGAACAATTCTTTGCTATACCTTCTCATTTTTATTCAGATGTTAATCATTTGGATGACAATGCTAATTTTGATCTTCTTTCAACTCAACCATCTATACATTCTCTAATCTCTAAAGCTAACGTTGATATCACTGCCACCCTACAAACCATCTCTGAAACTTTCCACTCTCTCTCTCTCTCTCCCATTCTATCAAAATAAATTCCTTGAATCTCACCACCTCCAATAATGATCAATGTCTCTTTCGGTCCGAGTTCAAAAAGCACGCTGATAACCTTGTACAGTACTCCATCACCCTAATTCGAAATCTCACTCTTCACACCCAAATTCGTGTCACTTTGTACAAAAAGATCCGTGACATGATCTCTTAAATTTCTACCACCACCTCCTCCTCTATCAAACAACTACCCGATAAGCATAACTCTTTATCATCTTCTGTTGATAAAATCTCCTCTTTAGTTGAAAATATCTATGTTGTGAATCTTTCCGACGCTTATGTCAATCGCCTTTAGCATACCTTCCATCCATCCTTCGATAAAATAACTGATCAAATCAATAAACTGTCTCAAAAGATCGAAGCCTCTGGGTTCTCCTCAGCTTCTAAGGGGGAGAAGAGAAATGAGACAGTTATAGATCTGTCAAATCATCATAAAGAAGGCTACAATTGATAGAAAGAATCTTCAATGCACTACAAAATATTCGCCATTTACTGACTGAGAAAAAAACGTCAGTAGAAGGACAAATTCCATCACTAAAAGACTTTTGGCTCCCTCTCAGTGAAGAAAAAAGCGTCACTAGCGAAGCAATAGCTAAATGTCAATACTGACATAAACCTACAGTCACTAAAAGTACAAAAGCTTTAATCACTCTAACTTTTCCGTCAGCAAATGGTGTTTACTACTAGTCATGTAAAGTATTTTAGTGACTAAAAGGTTGGCAATGGATCACCTCTGGATCAGATTTGAATTTTATTTATTTTTTCTTTATATATATATGTATATATATATATATATATATATATATATATATATATATATTAAGCAACCTTTTAAAATCATGCATAAGGTAGACCAAATTGCTCATATATCATCTTTACTAAATTTATATTCAAATTATAAATGGTGTGATCTAGACTGCGAGTTTTTCTTGTTATAAAATCTTGTGACACAACCTCGTTTTAAATTTATAAAAACGATGTTACTAAGAAGATACTACAGACGACTCAGGCAAGTATAACCTGGTCAATAGCAGTATAGACTCGGTAAGACCGGATATCGTTCCACCAGGACAGGAAGCTACCAATACTTAAGTCTCATTGTTGTTTGATCAGCAGAATTAATAAAAGTAAGTAACAGAATGAACTAAATTAATCAAGAACTACAGTAACAAACACAGACGAACACCGAAGGCAAACATCAGGATAACAGATCACTCAGGCTTTCGAATCATCGAGACTAATCATGGCAATAACACAATAAAACACATAATATGAAGACTTGAATAGATTGAGCGCATAACATGCTGTTCTAATACTCAACAAAACCACATTATCATGTAAGAATCATCACTCGAGTTATCAAGACTTAAACTCAACAATCAAACATGATCAGGCAAGCAACGGCATATCAGAATTCAACTACAGATCCACCAGATCGCGTCTAAATCAGACTATTGAATATACATCTTCTCAAATGATATATAACCAGTAATCCTCAGAACCCAAAAGGTGTTAAAGCAGTTAAATAAGTTAAAACAAGCAAAAACAACACACTGTGGTAAAAATGCCTCCTACGGCCGTATGAATTTCTTCATACGATCGTAGGAGGTTGTACTGTCCTACGGTCGTAGGAATTTCTTCCTGCGGCCGTAGGAACCAGTACGACAGAACAGTTTAATCTAACATAAAGGCATTCAACAACAAATTACAATCTAGACTTTAATCTCTGTCAGGATCGGATATTGCTTAATACCAAATAACAAGAATTATCTTTTGAATTAGAGTTGTTAAAGAGACAATCTTTAGTTTTGATCACAATCAATTAAGAAGTTGCGGAATCACACTCAATTGATTATAAAGGTTTTCAACACAAAAACAATTCAATCAATAAACACAAAATACTGCCAAACAAAGATGTTTATTAATAATCAATAACGATTACAATATTTATCTACACCTCCAATCTAACTTCTTATGTTAGACGAAGAACACAATTTGTTCTTAGGTTTCAAAAGAAACATAGAGGCTAAACACTTTCTGAAAGTAAATAACAATACGAATGAATGCAAATCAATACGAACAGGAGATCTATATATATGAAGTAACAATATTCTAATCGAGTATTTATAGACTCTTGATTCTCCTTGATAAGTTGACAGTTAGGTAATCTTCTATCTTCTGAGATAATCTTGATAATCTTCGATTTTGATAAAGATATACTTCAAATCCACAAAGATAGCATTTTCCATGAATAGCTCAACCGAAACTGTTCGTTGAATAAAACAGTTCTGGTCTTCTTCTAACAGTCTTCTCTTCAAGGTCTTCTAACAGTTGTAGAACACTTGAACTAACAGTTCTGAACTTTGTACTAACAGTTGTAATGCTCACAACAACTGTTAGTCACAACTGTTTTCATACTTCACTTAACAGTTTGCAACTGTTTTCCCAGAATTACTTCTAACAGTTTTCAACTGTTTTCACAAATTTCCTCTAACAGTTTTACCTTTGCATGTCCAACAGTTTCCATTACTTAGAAAATTTCCCAACAATCTCCCCCTAACTTAAAGTATTGAACAATACATTTAAGTTGTTTGTTTTAAGGGTTCAACCATAGATAAATTAACAGAAGCAAAGAAAATATTAACAATAATTATGCAAAGTCAAACTGTTACAATCAAAACATAAAAAGAAAAATTAATTTTTACTTGATTCTATGAGTTCCAACCTTTCCTTCACCCTCTTCATCAGATCTTCCTTCATGTTTGCAGGGCCATAGAACTTTGCTTTCAACATATACAGAAGCTTTGTTTTACCATGCTCGACAAATTCAAAATCAAACCACTGAGTTTGTCCCTTTCCGATTACCATATGATAAACTCTTGATTTGTCATATACTTTCATAGAAATTATTGGGAAGGCTTCATCAATTATCAACATGGGCATTATTCCCAGTGGATTACATATAATTGTTAAATGCCTCATCAAAACTCTGATTTCAATCTCAGTAGCTTCCCCATAGTGACTTGTTCCATACTCATACATCTCTTGTATATCCCTTCTAGTCACACTCTCTATTAGATGCAAGAAGCTAGCATAGCTTTCTATTGGCTCTACTTCTCTTACAATGGTCACCCCTTTCTTCCCAGTTTCAATCCTTAAAAATTCAAATCTTTACTCAGTAATGTGGGATTTTTGGCCTAGTTGCTCTGCCACAAGTTTATCAATTCTTTCTTTAACCTCCACCCTGAGTCTGTCATGAAGGATGGTTTGAACCATACCAGCTTTAGTTTGAACTGTTTGGGATTGTTGAGACAGTTGAGGTTGAGCCGTTTGCTTTTTCTTTTTAGCTGCTGGCTTGGGAGATGGAACTGTTTTCTTCCTCACAACTCGTTTTCTTTTGACTCCCTTACCAGCTTTCTTTGCCTTTTCTTCTTCATCTATTTCAGTAGTGAATTCGTCAGCAAGCTGTTGAGCCAATTTAAGATCTTTCTGTTCTTGTTGCTTAAGCTCAGCATCCAGCCTTTGTGCTAATTCACGATCATGCTCTACTTGTTGTTCTTTGGAGAGCTTAAGCTTGGGAATATCAACCACAATCTCCTTTCCCTTACCTAGCACAGGGGGACTTCTTTTCATCTTTCTTTCCTTCAATAATTGCAATGCCTTTAAACCCTGGCTTAGGTGCAAGTGGTTCTAGTTTTGAGACTTTGCCATCTAACCACCCTTCATCTATCTTTTGAGCCATTTTGAATGTGCTAATGTTAAGAGTTTGAGCACCTATTTCAATCAGATGATTTTGCTTAACCTTTGACCATGCTTTGAAAACCTCAGTTGTTGGATAGTCTCCTGTCATAATCATCTTGTTTATCAACACCCTATCCACTGCTGACAACCTTTCTTCTTCTTCAACTGGTTGAACGCTTGCAGCTGTTTGTTGAACTGGAGCAACTGTTGTTTCTGAAGTTGCAACTGTTTGTGTATCTGGTGCAACTGTTAGTTCAGTCTGCACAACTGTTTCAGCAACTGTTGGTTGAATCATCACTGGCTTTAAAGATTTCTCCCCCTTTTTTATTGGAACTGTTTGAGAAGGGGGTCTGGCACTAGTTATAGACTTTTTGAGCATTTGATCATGGACTTGAAGGACATCAGTAGCCTTCTTCAAAGTATCTGACAAAAATTTGATCTGTTTATCTTGCTTTATGATTAATTCATTATGTTTGGCCAGAAGCTTGTCTTGTAGAAAGTTCCTCTTCTTGAGATAAAGGAATGCAGCAGAAAATGGTACAAGTTCTGGATTCGTTAATGCTTTAAGTTTCATACTTGCCTCAATGTCATCCAGTGTTGCCACTGTGAACATATCATCGGCAGATAGAACTGGTGGGTCACTCCTTGAAGTTCCCTCACCAGTACCCCTTTTTTCTTGGTACTGGGGATTTCCAGAAGCTGTTTGACCAGCCTCTGTTACCGTGGTTAAGGTCTTAGCAATGTTAACACTGGCCTGCTCATCCCTTGCGGATGAAACAGTAGCATCAGCCTCAAGAACCACATGATCACCCTCTAATGGAGTGATCACCTCCTCATTGTGCCTGGGAGACAGCACTATGGTTTCCCTTTGGATATTCTGCACAGGTGAATGCACCTGTGCAGGGTTAACAGTTTGGGGATTGGAGACGGTGGTGGAAGGAGCACCAACAGTTCTCTTTTTCTTTTTAAACGTTATGAGTGTGGGGGCTTGTATTGTAGCATGAGACAAGGTAGCAGAGGGAGAGTTTTGAGTATCATGGACTGTGGGTTCTAGAGTTGGTGGTGTAGCAATGTTTTGGGCTTCATGCTCAACTCTAGCAGCCCTGTTTCTTGAAAGAAACTCCACCATTGCTGAGAGTGGTGGAGTTATGGCACCAGAGAAACTCTTGCCATTTAGCATCAGCTTGCTCAATGTGGAGGCCACATGTGCAGAGGGAATTAAGGCCCTCTTGTGTTTTTGAAGATTAGGCAACAAAGAGTTTAGCAAAACTTGCACAAATCTGGGGTACATAAAAAAGAGACCATATTTGGTCCCGAGATGCTTTACTCTGAGTGGAATATCCTACAAAGAATCCTTCTTTTGCTTTACTCTCAAACTTGCCTAATTGTGACTTGCTATTAAGGATAGTGCAGGGACATCCAAATGGTTTGAAGAAGTTGATCAAAGGTTTTCGTTTAAGGAACAACTCATAAGGAGTTTTCCCTTTGGACTTGACAATTTGTACTCTATTCTGAACATAGCAGGCCGTGTTCACTGCTTCTGCCCAGAAGGTCATTGGGAGCCTAGAATCAGCTAACATAGATCTAGCAGCCTCTATCAAAGTCCTATTCCTTCTCCCAGCCACTCCATTCTGTTGAGTTGTCCTAGGTGCACTAAACTGTCTTTCAATTCCTTTTTCCTCACAAAAACTGTTTAACTCATAGTTCTTAAACTCAGAACCATTATCAGATCTAATGACTTTCACCTTCAAATCATATTGATTTTCAATTCTAAGAATAAGAGACTTAACTAACTCAGCAGTTTCATCTTTAGTTCTAAGAAATTGAACCCAAGTAAATCTGGTGAAGTCATCAACTATGACTAAACAGTAAGCTTTCTTCCCTATACTGACCACAGATGTTGGACCAAAAAGATCCATATGCAACAGTTGTAAAGGTGCAGTAATGGAAGAAACTTCTTTGAGCTTATAAGAAGTTTTGTGTTGCTTGCCTTTGAGACAGGCTACACAATGATCATCACATGAGAATTCTTTTTGGGGCAAACCTCTTACCAGATTGTTTTTAGCTAACAGATTCATGGTTTTAAAGTTCATGTGACACATCCTTCTATGCAAATGGCAGACTCATCATGAGATGCCTTTGAGAGTAAACAACTTAATACATTCTGTTTAGCAATCTTTTGTGTATCCAGACAGTATACATTATCCTTTCTAGGTATTCCTAAAAGAACATCTTTTTCATCCAGTTTAAAATCTTTTGACAGGATAATGCATTCAGTGTCTGTAAACAAGACTTTGTTTCCATTGTCACAGATTTGAGATACACTTAACAGATTGTATTTAAGTTGTTCAACAAAGAAAACATCATTAAAAGTAAGTGTACCTGCCTCCACAGCTCCTTTACCAGTGATTCTTACTCCTTTAGCATTTCCTCCAAATGCTACATATCCTCCATTGATTTTTCTGAAATCCTTCAAACAGTGTGGATTTCCAGTCATGTGCCTTGAGCATCCACTATCCACATGCCAAATTGATCCATGATCGGCCCTATGAATGCTCTGCACAAATAAAATTCAGTCAGTAGCAGGAAGTACCCAGGCCATACAGGTCTTGGGTACACCATTCAAGTCATAATACTTAAACAGAGTTTGATTCTTCTTGATTTCATCCAAATTAGACTTCTTTATTTTGTGTGAAGAGTATTTGGTGAGAACATGTGGTTTCCAACTGTTGTGATTAACAGCTGAGACTTTTGAACAAACAGTTTTTGAATGTGGTAAAACGGTTGAGTCAATTTGTAAAACAGTTTGACTGTCAGATTGATTAACAGTTTTAACCTCTTCAGAAACTGTTTGTTTATGCAATTTCATCCATGCCAGACTAACAGTTTTTGGTTTTGGCTTAACAGTTGTAGAACTGTTAGTTGATTTTGATTTAACAGTTGTAGAACTGTTAGCCTGTTTTGGCTTAACAGTTGTAGAACTGTTAGCCTGTTTTGGCTTAACAATTGTAGAACTGTTAGCCTATTTTCTGGTACTTGGCCTCTGGGTGCTATAGATCTGTGGATTATGATAATAGTTTTGAGCAAAGTGATTTGCTCTCCCACATATATAGCACCTTTTGGTTTTCACAATAGGCAAACCAGTTCTTTGTGACCAAAACTGGTTTCTATTTCTTTGATTTCCTCTCACTGGTGCTGAAGGAGGAAATTTCTGAACACCATGCTGTTTGCATGTGCATACAGGCACTTCAGTGTGCCTTTTCACATATTTGGATTGAGATTGTGCTTTTGAAGCTTCCTTCTTTGGCTTCTCAACCTGAAATTCATCAACCTTCTCTTTTCCTTTGGACTTAACACTAACAGTTGAGATGTTTGGTTTAAAACTGTTTGGGTTCTGTTTGGAACTATTAGTGTAAGGTTGGGGACCGTTTGCAACAGTAGTGGAACTGTTTATAGAATAAACTTCTTTGAAAGGTTTTGTTTCACTGATGAATGGTTCAGAGGAGGCTTTAACAAACATCACAGGTTGTAAAGAGGATTTTGGTGCTGTAGGTTCACAACAAATGTGATTTTCAAATGGAATAACCTCTTCCTTCTTCACAACTCCCTCATTCTTGTCATCACTCACTTCATACACAACTCCTTCTTCTTCACTTTCAATTTTTGGATCAGCTGACTTCAACTCTGCTTCTAATGGTTCATTGACATACCTATCAGCTACATCAGACATGGGAGTTATGTAGTTGTGATTGTATGGAGGTGGGGTCTGTTTGTATCCTAAACCTGTTTTAACCCTGTCTCTGATTTGTGATTGTAACAAGGTTTCAAGCTTAAGATTTGTTGCTTTGAACATACTCAAATCCATATCCACACCATCTAATTTTTTGGATAGCTCATCTATCTTACTCTCTTTTTCACTCAGCTTTTTCTTAAGATTATCAATTTCTTCCTGAAACTGCTCCTTCTCCCACTTATGATACTTCCTATCATAGTCCATTTGCAGTTCATTTTCCTGATAATCTTTGATTTTCTTTTCAAAGCTTTCAATGACAGCACTAGATTCATATCTTCTCTCCTTCATTCTGCTCAGAGCAGCACACACCTTTTTGTTGTGCTCCTTAAACCTTTTTACTATAGCTCTACATTCACCTGAGCATAGTTTAGAAGATACCTGTATGTCTTCTGAATCTGGTGAATCCAGTTTGATGGAGGAGTCAGTCAATGCCATCAATGCTTTGTTGTGAGTGGCTTCCTCTGCTTGATCACTCCAATCAAATCCATGGCCTTCTTGTGAGACCAATGCTGATGAAGTTTGGTTTGATCTTTGTCCTTGATTCTGACCTTGTCCACCAGATCTGCATTCCCTTGCAAAGTGGCCAAGCTGTTGACATTTGAAGCATCTAACTTTTGATTTATCAAACCCAGCCTTGCCATCAGCCCTGAAGTTCATGTTCTGCCTTCCAGTTCTTTTGATGAATCTTTTGGCTCTGACAGTTAACATAGCCATCTGCCACTTGAGATCTATCTCCTCAAGATCATCTGAATGCACTTGCTCAAGATCCTCATTGGTGAGAGTTGAATGTGCATGACTAGCAAGAAATGCTTCAAGCACAACATCAGGAGTGTTTACATCTAGTCCAACAACAGAACTAGTACCTGGACAACCATCAATAGAATTAGTTAAAGAATGGTTTGAGTCCATACCTGAGGATGACAGGAGAGCAGCATTGTGGCTAGGGATAACAGACTTTCTTTTTCCCTCTATCTCTCCCTCAAACACAATCAAACTGTTGTAAAGATCATCTAACTCAATATCTTCCAGAGAATCCTTAGTTCTCCATTGTGCAGCATAAACTGTCCACTCTTCACCTAAGGACCTAAGGAACTTCCTATTGATCTCATCTTGTTCTAGTCTAACCTTTGCACTCTCAAGTTGACTAACCAGCTTATAGAACCTATCAAAGATTTGAGTTATACTCTCATTCTTCCCACTAGTAAAGTTCTCATAAGCCTGTTTCAGAAGATCCCTTTGGTTCCTTTTGGAACTTGCATTCCCTGCAAACCTCTTCTCTAATGCATTCCACAGTTCATGAGCATCATCAAACTTCTTGAACTGATGCTGGTATTCGTTGGGAATAGCAATCTGAAGAATGCTAAGGGCTTTCATCTCAAGGATCCTTTCTTTCTTCTCTGAATCTGTTCTTGGTGGTGATTTCTTCTTTGGTTTTCCTGTTTCATCTAAATCAACAGTAGTAATGGGGTCCTTTTCTATGATTTCCCAAATAGCATAGTCCATTAATTGGACATGCTGCTTGATTCTTAGTTTCCACATCTCAAAATCAGTTGGTTTGAGCATGGGAACTCTTATGTTTGACCCAGATCCAGTGTTTTCAGAAGATCCAACAGACTCCATTGCAGTAATCAGAATAAAAACACGCAACAAGATTTAAACAAACCTTAAATAACAGAACACAACGGATTTGTGAAAAACCTTCAAATAGTGATCAAAGGAACCTTAATGAAAAGGCTCTGATACCACTTGTCAGGATCGGATATTGCTTAATACCAAATAACAAGAATTATCTTTTGAATTAGAGTTGTTAAAAAGACAATCTTTAGTTTTGATCACAATCAATTAAGAAGTTGCGGAATCACACTCAATTGATTATAAAGGTTTTCAACACAAAAACAATTCAATCAATAAACACAAAATACTGCCAAACAAAGATGTTTATTAATAATCAATAACGATTACAATATTCATCTACACCTCCAATCTAACTTCTTATGTTAGACGAAGAACACAATTTGTTCTTAGGTTTCAAAAGAAACTTAGAGGCTAAACACTTTCTGAAAGTAAATAACAATACGAATGAATGCAAATCAATACGAACAAGAGATCTATATATATGAAGTAACAATATTCTAATCGAGTATTTATAGACTCTTGATCCTCCTTGATAAGTTGACAGTTAGGTAATCTTCTATCTTCTGAGATAATCTTGATAATCTTCGATTTTGATAAAGATATACTTCAAATCCACAAAGATAGCATTTTCCATGAATAGCTCAACCGAAACTGTTCGTTGAATAAAACAGTTCTGGTCTTCTTCTAACAGTCTTCTCTTCAAGATCTTCTAACAGTTGTAGAACACTTGAACTAACAGTTCTGAACTTTGTACTAACAGTTGTAATGCTCACAGCAACTGTTAGTCACAACTGCTTTCATACTTCACTTAACAGTTTGCAACTGTGTTCCCAGAATTACTTCTAACAGTTTTCAACTGTTTTCACAAATTTCCTCTAACAGTTTTACCTTTGCATGTCCAACAGTTTCCATTACTTAGCAAATTTCCCAACAATCTCAGATCATAAACACATGTAAATTGGTACAATGGGGTCACAAACTCCTCTAAACTCAAACCTCACAATTAAGGGATTTTAATATTTAGCCACATGATTACTAAAGATATGAACATGTTAAACCTACCATTTCTAGTATAGCCAACACTTCTTAAAACATGAATCATGTGATATGCATATTGAACACCAAGACTAGCATATCAAGAGCATACATGTGAGTTCATTTCACTATCTAAACATACCAACAAACATCTTTGTGAATCCTTTAATCATTAATAGCATGTTTAACCCATAAATACACCAAATGACTAGATTTTCATCGGATATCATAAGGCTTGCATAAAACCAACAGATGAATAAAATGGCCAATAATGGATGAACCTAAAATGATTCAAAACATATCCCAACAATGATTTCTAATGACAATAATGCAAGATGTATCATTTCTAATAACAAACTTAACATGACATTAAGAATATACAAACATCATCATTAAATATCCACATGCTTAAACATGAAGGAGTTATCCTATACACATTACCACACATGAACATGGTAAGATTAAACATACTAAGTTGATAAAACACAATTGTATTCAAGATCAAACATGCATATTTGAATCAAGTCAACATAAAAGTCAAATATATTGCCATAACTAGCCAAGAATCATCTTGGCCCTAGTGAAATGAGTTTAGTTATCCATATACATCAAGATTAGTACTACAACATCTGGAACACATGGGTACATAATTGAAATCAGAAATGGAAAGAGTATACCCAAGCTAAGCAATGATAAAACTAATGAATCCAAGCTCCAAGATGTTGTTCCAAGCCTTCAAATCCAATCTCTCCACCTAAAATCACCAAGAAATGTTCCTGGAGTGTTAGAGTGTTTGGGGAGAGTGTTTGGGGGTAATGGTTCGAAATGTGGTGAAAAATTGTCACCCTTGTGCAAATAGCAGATTCTGTCATTTAACCTGCTGTAACAGAACTTCCTACGGAAGTAGGAAGTATCATCTACGGCCGTAGTTAATCATGTAACGGTGTTTCTCCACACACAAGATTCTATCATTCATCCAACACACGCAAGAAATCTGCCAGGAAATGATGATTGTGGATAAGGTGGTCCTACGGCCGTAGCAACTTATTTCTGCGGCCGTAGGGTGTCTGGTTAAACTTTCTAGAAGAATAACTCCTAAGGTCGTAAGACATACCTACTACGGCCGTAGGGAGTATTTTTCACCAATTTTCATTTTTCTTCTATTCTTCCTTTGTTTTGCCCATTTATCTTACTTAAAGCTCTTTTTAACCTGCATGGTGAATGTTAAGCAATATCAATCAATTATAACAAGAATCACCTTGGAACTGGGCTAAGTACGGGGTATTCTAGCATGTAAAACATGCATAAAAACGCATATATCAATAAACAACAAATATTTAAATGAGTAAAAACAACAAATATCTACTAAAAAATCTAGTTAGTATATAGAATATGATTTCTAGAAACTCGAAATCAATTTCATAGCAAAGAGGCTATAGTTTAAGGTGATTGCTCTTCGATGTTCCATGAGTTATAACCGATATAACTTGCAAAAAGAAAAAGGTTTAAGTTAATACAAAAATTACAATTGCAATAACCTATAATAAATAGGTTTAAGAACTCTTACTACAATAGAATTAAGGCCAATCTTTGAATTTCAATTTTTGATGATCCTTTTATGACCCGATCTTGTTATTACCCAAACAACCTATTGCAACCCAGACCTATTATGACACTTTGAGCAAATCAAGCTTCAAATTCCAGTTCCATATAGATCCTCAGTCATAACAACTTAATCTAATTCAAATCCCCCTATTTATAAACAATTACACAAATGTTTACTACTTGTCATAAATCTTTGTAATTTGTTAAGGGAGAATGTATGAACGGGCCAAAAAGAAACTTCAAAAAAACAAAGTAAAATCAAGTTAATACATATCGAGTTACCTGAGCTTACTTTTCTGTGGCCACCTTTGCCTTTGGATTATTGGCTCATTGCCCACTTGTTCTAAACTTCCAAACTACAACACAAGTTATAACTAAAAGTTAATATATATTTTTTCTAGAATTAAGCCATGACTATATATTAACATTAAATCATATCTTTGCAAGACCTTAGTAACATAGATCACAAAAGACGTGCGTAAAACTAATAAGCATAATTATATCTTGTAAGTAGGCATCTTTATTTTAGGTATAAACATTATGAAAAGCTATTCATAATTATAATCTTTGAATATTTCAAAGATGAAAATCCATCACCTTAGTAGTCCAAGCTTTCAAACATATTTGCAACCAAAAACTGTATAAAGAAAAAAACCATCAAAAATTGTATAAAGAAAAAAACCATCATTAACGAAAACAAACTTCCATGAAAAGCAAATTTAACCACGAATAGATGAATTATGACAAGTATCTGACTTCATACCTCACCGGAAATCACTCTAGCACTCAATGTGTATTAGGGTTAAGTGTATAAGTGCACGTGTGCTAAATTGAAGCCAAGATTAGCATAAGCTTGATCACAGATCACATCTCCACCAATTAACATAAACATATGCAATTATCAAGAAGACTTTGTTAGGGTTGTAACGTGGCTAGGGCTAAGGGTAGGAATGGGAATATATAAAAGTGGCTAAATAGAATCCAGAAATCAAGTTCAAAACCGTTTAAGCTGCTATTATTGAAGGAATACAAGCATATCATAATATTTTTGGTGAGAATACAACTCATCAAGTAGAAATGGAATCAGAATTCTCTGAATGATGGCTAACAACCAGGTAATACTGACAAATAACTACTACTCAATGTATGACAGGCTCAAAAATAGCCAAGGAAAGCATGCCAAGTAATTGAATCTCTCATTTTTCTCATTTTCTAATTTTTTTGGATTTTCTCAGAAAACTCAGCTGTGTGCAGCATAACCAGAACAAACCAAGGGACATATGTATTTTTCATATCCCACTAATCGGTGCATTAACAACTGATGAACAAAATACAACGGAACTAAGCAGCATGAAACGGGTCAAACTGACTCTGGAAACTTTAAAAATAAAATAGACTAAAACAAGACAAACATGGGTAACGAAATGAAAGGCTTAGGCTCAAATTGGATAACTAGGGGTAAATATATAGAAATTGGCTAAAAACAAAAGTATATAGGCTGAATTGGGGTTTCCTAGTGCTTCTATCACTTAACTGCAACAGTTTAGTTCATGATCTCGACATGCATACTACTAAGCAAGTTCTACAATCAAAGCAAAAATCAACATATAAGTGGGCAATTCCATGAGCTAATCATGTAAGAAATGAAGTGCAGTGGCTCAAATGCTCAGGAATGCATATCAGGTGTGGCTTGTGCAATTGAAGTCAAACAATTGTTAAAACTCAAGTATTTGTGCAAAATCTACTTCATAAAAGCTGAAATGTCACTTGTTTAAAGTCTATCATGCGAGAAGATCTAAACATGTCCAAAATGATAAAATCTTGCGAAAAATTTACGCCTAAATCAATTCTAAGGTTTAAAGCATAGTTAACATACAAGAGTTTTCAACAGGACACAGAATAGCAGGCATGTTATATTAATCCCCTCCCCACACTTAAAAGTGTACATTGTCCCTAATGTACTAATAATAAGCAATAAAGTGCGAGAAAAGAGCTTTAAGAACTCCCTGAACAGCAAGTGTGTCTGCAGTTGATAAACTTTGAAGGCGTTGGCTTCGTCCCCACACTTAAGCTGAGCTGCCAAGATATCACGAATATTCCTTGCAAAACAACAACTCAACCAAAAGTGAAACATAGAGAGGGACAAAAATATATCCGAATATGTGCAAGTGTTTTGATGTCATACAGATAGACAAAATAACTACAAGAACTTCAAACACATCAAAATGTGGCATGTACTGCTAACAACCAAAATTGTACAGCCAAACTAATCTAGAAATACATAAAAAGATAACTACTAAACTATCCCAGAATAAAAACTACGGCGGAGGCGGGTGCTGATGCGAAGGCCCGACTCCATTAGTGAAGTCCCGGAGCCTCTGCGGATAAGCTGGCGGCTGTGGCAACTGCTGTGAAGAAGTCAAAGTGTCGGCCGCAATAAGCTGCATCATGCTGATCATGTACTGACGGTGAGCCTCGGCATGTGCAAGCTCAGCTCTCTGAATCTCTCTCACCTCCCGCAGCATGTCAACGAGCGCAGAGACTGATCTCTCCAACTTCTCTAGCCTAGCCCGATAATCTCTCGTGTAAACCTGGGCTGGCTGATGCTGATGTGGAGGTGGTGTCGTTCCAAATAGATCCTCAATGGTGAACTCAGGCGGACCCTGCTATGGAACAGCTCTAACACCTCCTCCCTCTGCTGCTTCTGCTCCTGCCTCTCCACCACCTGCTGCCTCCTCCTCAGCCACCCTCAGTGGCTGCCATAATGAACCATCCGGATTTGTCAGACGCATCCGGTTCTCGATCCTAGCAGCGAACCTCATGCGCTGCAGGACTGCTAGATCAATCGAAGCTGAACGGGCAGAGCAGGCGAGATCATCAGTAATCTCTCTAGTAAGGAGGCTCATAGCCTCAGCCAAGATAGTCACGTACTCCCTCCATAGATAGCCTGAGAAACACGGGAGGTACTGATGTGGAACAGAAAACGGGTCAGGCAAAGAGCAAGCTGGCAGAGTCTCTGATAGACCATGGTGTATAGATAAAATAGATCGGTGAAAGTGACTGACACTGACGAAGAGCTGCGGGCGGTCATGCTGTGAACTATCACTCGGTATAGAATATGATGCAATGGATCCCTTAGCTTCGTGCTCTTCGGCACGCTGGCAGTGTTGTAGGCACCAGTGCCCACCTCCTGCCAGAAAGATATACCAGTAACCACCTTCCGGCCAATCAATAATACCCTCTGTGAAGCCCGGAGTATCCAACTCCTCATGTGTATATAACCCCATGTGGACGGAAAACTGCCGTAGAGACAGCTGCCTCTCAGCCCCTAGGAGGTGAAATGTCAAGGCGTCCTCCCGCTCGTAATCTGTGAGCGGGGTAACCAAGTGTATCGTGGAGAAGAACTCCAAGGTGAGCTCGTGATAAACGGCCCCCTGCAGACTAAACAACCGCCGCCAATGTGGACCACAGGCGGCGTCTGCTCGACCTCGAATATGCAGAGTAGAAAGGTCATCCCAAAATAAATACCGGATGGGTTCAAAACCATGACTGTCAGTATGAGCCAGAAAATGGTTGCGATCAATACGATCCTCCTCACGGTCGAAGCGTAAGAAAGGATGGAGAGCGGCATCAGCTGGACGCTCGACCGTGACCCTGTCTGGGTCGACTAAACGTGGGAAATGCCGAGGGTCTATGCGGGGCTCAGGCGAAGCCTGTCTACGAGGACGTCGACGCATCCTGAAAAGAATATGAGTCTAAGTAAGACGCGCGCAAGATGGTGACATCCTATCGATCAATACGGGTTTTGGTATGCAATAGGTCCCCAATGTAGAAAATGTCCAAAAGATGAACAAGTTTGAAAAACAGTTGAAAAATGGGGTCCTATGGCCGTAGTTAAATATTCCTACGGTCGTAGTAAGCAAAACCAATCAAAACCCTAAAAAGGTTTCCAACGGCCGTAGAAAGAATTTGCTACGGTCGTAGGAGCATGTGAATGGCAAAACCCTAATTAGGATTACTACGGCCGTAGAAGGTATTCACTACGGCCGTTGATATATCCTTATTTATACATGTTTTACGCATCAAAAACCCCCGCATTTGATTCATAATCAAAGTGAATTGTACAAATTATTATCTAAATAGCTTAATGTTCACCATTGCAGGTTAATAGGACCTAAAGTGAAGATATCAAGTCAAACAAGTGCAAAGCAGTTGAAAAACGAAGAACAGTTGAAATTCACCAGGCCATGCGATCGCAAGGACCTACTGTGCGATCGCATAATAGGTGCGAATCTAGCTTTGGCACTTGGCAGCCTCTGCAGGCTAGACTGTCTTGTCAACCGCCCAAAACCAAGCTATGCGATCGCATGGCAGGGGGCATGCGATCGCATGGACCCCCGGATCAGCTCTAGTTAAACAGCCCTTCTGCAGTTCATTTGAAAGAGTGGTGGAGAAGCATCACAAACTCAGAAAAACACACACACGTACTTTCTTTGTTTCACACACACACAACACATACTAAGGTGTTTTTACACCTAGTTTTCCATTTGGTGATAGTAAAACATCCCAAACTCCATTCCAAAGGTGTAGAAACCAAGTGGAGGTTCTGATCACGTATACAACTCGAGATAGCTTGGTATAATCTAAACTTATCTGTTCTTAATATGTATCCAAGTGTTGATCTTGTTGTTTTACTTGTAACCATGTGTAACTAAACTCTTTCACTTGGGCCAAGATGATTCTTGGCCAAGTTATGGCAGTATAAACCTTTTCTTGATGATTTGATATAAAAAAAGTGTGTTTTGATCGTTGTTATAATTGTGTTTAACCATGTTCTTATGTTAAATATGTCCATGTTCATGTTTTGTTAAATCTTTTACGTGAAAACATAAAGGTTTCATCCCATGCATATTTAAAGGTGATGGTTTTAATATTAAGATCTTGTGTAGTTATCACTAGAAATGGTGTAACAAGCAAGATTGTCATTTGAAAATCATTTTTGGAACTTGTCTTTGATCATTTCAGATCTTAACAAGTTGGTCAAGTTTATCATATTTGGGTTTATCACATGTTTCACATCTTAAATGAAAGTTTAATTGTGTACGTATATTATTCGATTATTAATACTACAAAAGGATAAAAAGGATTAAAAAGATGTTTTTGAACATGTTAAAGTTGAAATGAACTCCTAATGTCATTAAGAATCAAAGATCTACGATTCTATGTGCATGCTTACGTGATTCATGCTTGCATGTGTTATGTACTAGAAATGGTACATAACATGATGATATCTAAAAGAAATAACGTAAGGCTTGATCTTAAATCCAACGCACGTTGTTTGAGTCTTGTTGGGTTAATAACATCATAGTGTTCATTTACTATCTACTTATAACCTTGGATGAAAGCCCAGGTTGTTTGTGTTTAATCTTTGGGTAAAAATAAATCTGCTGTAAATAGATACCATGCGATCGCATGACATATGCATGCGACCGCATGGGTCTGTCTTTCTATGTGATCGCATGTCTCTGACATGCGATCGCATGAAACCTTGTTCCAGAATCAGTTTGCTGTTTCTTTTATTCCAACTTTTATTAAATCACTTTAACACCTTTCTTATGTTCTGAAAGCTATAAGACATATCATTTGACCAAGAATGTATGGCTTGTAGCTGGATTTAAACATGGTTAAGTGGATCTGTGATTGTATTTTGATTCTATGCTTACAGCCTATGTTTGATTGTAAATCTAAGTCTTGATAACTCGAGTGATGATTTACATGAAAATACGACTCGTGAGTATTAGAGAGAACAACATATTGTGAGCTTAATGCAATTTATCAAGTCATCAACAATTAAACCAAAATAAATGTTGCCATAACTAACCAGGATGATTCTGAAGCCTAAGTGATCCTTTCTCTGATTATCTGCACGCTTGTTATTACTTTGTTAGGTTAACTTGTTTTTGTTATTTTTTTTAAATCAAAAAGCTAAAAATCACTTGTTATTTAATTACCAAACAATAACGATGGTTGAATACTAGTAGTTGCCAAAAAGTTTTCTCTGTGGATCGATACTCGTTCTTACCCGATCTGTACTACTACTGACCAGGTCATACTTGCCTGAGTCGTGTGTAGTATTTATTTTGTAATTTCGTTTTATAAATTTAAAACATCAGTGTGAAAAAGCTTTTAATCATCTTAAAAATACCCGTACGTGGGCTGCACACCAAGTTTTTGGCGCCGCTGCCGGGGATTCTTTTGGCAATATTAGAAAAAACCTAATTGTTGATTTGGTTTTTGTTTATTACCTTTCACTTGTTATTTTAATTTTTCTTGTTTTCTTTTAAATTTCAGTTTCATTTCATTTCCTTTTATTTTAGTTATGTGCTTTTCTTTCTTGAATTTTTAATTTCCTTTCGTTTTTCACTTCCCCGCCACATCCAAACTATCTCTTTTGTTCTCTCTTGAACAATTGAGCCCATTGAGCCTTACGTAGAGCCTGAACGAGAATTTAGACGTCGCCGACGTTTAGCACGTAGACGAGCTGCTCGTAATCGAACTCACAACATGGCTGAAGGTCCACCACCTTTAGATACCAAAACAGTAGGAGATTACGCTCGTCCAACGCTCAATGGAATGCACGCAAGTGTCGTTCGTCCTCCTATCACCGCAAACAATTTCAAAATCAAGCCGAACATTATCCAAATGGTTCAAAACACAGTTCAATTTAACGGTTTACCTGAAGAAGATCCTAACAATCATCTTCAGAATTTCCTTGAGATCTGTGATACATTCAAGATGAACGGTGTCTCCCAAGACGCTTTTCTGTTACGCCATTTTCCATTTTCACTCAAACATAAAGCCAAGCTTTGGCTTAACTCCTTGCCTACTGGTTCCATCACTACATGGAACAATTTAGCCGAAAAATTTCTTCAGAAATATTTTCCACCCTAAAAAACGGCTAAACTTCGTAATGACATTTCATCTTACCAGCAGCAAGAAGGGGAATCCATGTACGACACATGGGAAAGGTTTAAGGACTTACTGCGTCGATGCCCTCATCACGGATTACCAATGTGGCTTCAAGTTCAAACGTTTTATAACGGTCTGACAGTAGCTACACGCCAAATGATCGATGCTGCAGTAGGAGGCGCTATTACAAACAAAACTCCTGAGATAGCTCATGAGCTCATTGAAGAAATGGCTATGAAAAGCTATCAGTGGCATTCATCTCGAATGAAAAACACAAAACAGCAGGTATCATCCCTGTTGATACCGTCACTTTACTCACTGCACAAGTTGAAGCTTTATCCCAAAAGTTCGACCAAATAAAAGTAAATGTAGTGCAGTCTACATGTGAGTTCTGCAATGGACCTCACTTGAGTAGAGATTGCCAAACTGGGAATAATTTCGCCTCTACAGAAGAGGTGGATTACATGGGTACTCAAATACCCCAAAACAATCCCTACGCAAACTCATATAACTCTGGCTGGAGAAATCATCCGAATTTCTCCTAGAAGTCCGGAGCGGGTACTTCTAGTAATCCCCCTACCGGATTTTCTCATCAAAATCACAACCAACAGAGTTTGGTTTCATCCCAAAACCGACAACCATCACAAACTCAATCAAAGATTGAGAGCATACTTGACATATTTTCTTCAGCTGTCGAAAGCCGTTTCGTCCATCACGAAAACGACATGAAAGTTCTTCACGCTTCATTTAAAAGCATAGAAAATCAAGTAAGCCAGATCGCTAATTCGCTATCAGAGCGTCAACAAGGTAGCTTGCCGAGTAACACCGAAGCCAATTCAAGGGCCGATGTTAAAGCTATTACTCTCAGGAGGGGTACCACTATGGTCGCACCAATGATGCCTTCGGTTGATGAACCAAGCACTCCCGACATATCCAAAGAAAATCCAAATTCGGAATCTCCCGAATCACAGGTCCCATTCGAGGGAACTAACGAAGTGCATAACAGGATCCATCCAACAAATACTGCACAAGTTAAGCCCCCGATTCCTAAATATCAACCCAGGATTCCTTATCCTCAGCGATTAAACAAAGAACAAAAGGAGGAGCATTATAAAAAATTCCTAGAACTTTTTAAACAGCTTCAAATCAATATCCCATTTGCCGAAGCTTTAGCTCAGATGCCAAAGTATGCCAAGTTCCTTAAAGATCTGCTGAGTAATAAGAGAAAATTGGAAGACCTGTCAACAGCCATTCTTAGTGAAGAATGCTCAGCTATCTTACAAAATAAACTTCCAGTGAAGAGAACCAACCCAGGTAGCTTCACTATCCCGTGTAAAATAGGACAACTCTATGTTAATAATGCTTTAGCCGATTTAGGAGCAAGCATTAATCTCATGCCCTATTCCGTGTTCGCAAAGCTAGGTTTAGGTGAGCCTAACCCAACAAAAATGTCTATTCAGCTAGCAGACCGATCTGTGAAATATCCACGGAGAATTTATAAAAATATTTTGGTCAAAGTCGATAAATTTATCTTTCCTGTTGACTTTGTCATGCTTGACATGGATTAGGACAAAAATGTTCCTCTTATCTTAGGCCGACCATTTCTTGCTACTTCACGCGCTCTTATTGACGTTTGTGATGGCAAACTATCTCTTAGAGTAGCTGATCAAGTTGTTACCTTCGATATCCAAAAATCTATGAAGCAACCATTTGCTCAAGATGATGCCTTGTATTGTGTTGATATATCTGATCATTATCATCTTGATTCAATTCCTATTTCTTCTGAAAAAGACGTGCTAGACACGCAGATTCTGGAGAAAGGCCCTTTTCCAAAGGACCTTACTCAACTTGAACTGTATCAAACAGATACTGATGTTATCCATAAAGATACATTAGTTTCTGAAACTTTCGAGACTCTCGATGTTGATAAGGTACCTCACTCACGACCGTCTATCATTGAGCCTCCAGCACTTGAGTTAAAAGAACTCCCATCACATCTAGAATACGCTTTTCTAGACAAAAATTCCTTGATGTACAAAGAAAAGACGAAAATATTCCATCATTCTCGCCTGAAGGACAAGAAATTCCAGGTTGGAGATCAGGTACTTTTATATAACTCTCGTCTTCGTCTTTTCCCAGGTAAATTAAAGTCCAGATGGACGGGTCCTTTTACAGTACATACTGTGTATCCATATGGTGCTGTTGATATCACTAACTCTGCAGGAGTTACTTTTAAAGTCAATGGTCACCGTCTCAAAAAGTATTTAGGAACCCCGCTCCAGAATGAACCATCTGAAAACATGAAACTTCACCTCGCTGCACCTTAGCGAGTATTTTTGGTCTTTTACCGGCAGACCTAAAAGAACTGGAGATGCTTTCAAACCAATCAATTTCTCTTCTATCTTGTCTTTTTCTACACACAAACTTACCTTTTGATATTCAGCGTGATATTGTCATGAGACTGGAGAAAAATATAAGGAGAGATCAAAATTTTGCCAAATTCCATAGAGGCACTTCACTTTGTGCGGCTAAAAGGCGTGCAAAACATGTAGGGAAGTGTTGGAAATGTGGTGCTCTGATTCATGAGGGCGCTTGTAGGGATTGGCCAACTTATTCTCAGTCAGAGTGTGCTAGTGCTCTTCGGGAAGATCCTGTTAAGCTAAAAGCCGAGAGGGTTTTCAGGCCTAACAGTAATGCTAGAGCGATGATTGATGAGTTGGTTAGTCTCCGATTAAGCAAACTCGAGCCTAAGCCCCACTAGAAATCCCTAACGCATGCCTCATTTACAGCCGTACCACTCCTTATGTTTTCTCAATTTTAGTCTCATTCAGTCTGGAGAGACAGGAAACCACTCCGCATTTCAACGCGTTAAAATGTTCGCTTACACACCCTAATAATAGTGTGTTACCTGTACATACGTATGTAAATACGTTTCCTTTCCGTTTTCCTTCCGAGTATTTTCTGCTTCTTTCCGTTCCGTTTGTTTTCCGTAGTACAGTTGCTTTTTCATACAACTAAAACTCTATCCCAAACAAGTACGAAGTATGGAAGAGTGTATCATAATCAATCCGTAAGGGGTGAGTATAAAAGTCGAGAATTTGAGCCTTACACGACTGAAAAATTCATTTTCTGAAAAGTTTAACTCATGCGACCGCATGGGTTAGGCATGCGATCGCATGGGTGTCCGCTTATATATACACCCCGATGCGACCGGAGATTCATCGCATACACACTCTCTCTACTTTCTCTCTCTTGCGACTATTCCGATCTTCTTCTCCGGCGATTCGAGCTCCTTCCGATCTTCTTCTCCGGCGATTCGAGCTACTTCCGATCATCCCCGCTCCATTTTCTTCGAGAAAGGTATCAAAATGCTCCTTACATCTCGTAGATCATGCTTTAATGTTTAGATTTAAGTTTAGGTTGTTTCATTTTGCGTATTCGTCGATCGATCGAAACCCTGGCCTTTTGTTTTCTGTAAATCGCGATCATGCGACCGCATGATATTCCTTTGCGACCGCATATGGTTTCGATTAGGGTTTCTTATTTCCAACTGTTTTGCAATCGCATCGCATCACCATATGACCGCATGAGATTCAAAATAGGATTTTTCATTATCTACTGCGTTGCGACCATATGGTATATACTTGCGACCGCATGCACCTGTTTTCTGCTGTTTTTCGTTTTCGAGCAAATCTTTAATCAAACCAAGTTTGTTTCGAAATTCAGCAGTATAGAACAACTCGTTATCGATCGATGAATCATTTTCACCATAGTTAGCACACCTAACTTATATCTATCTGTATATTCTAGTTATGGCTCGCAAACGACGACGTTCACATGAGCCACCGACCATAGATCCACGTATTTTACCAAGAGTCCCTGCTCCTGATCCTCAGCCCGGGGCAGAGCCCATCGAGCATCCAGGGGACGCTGCATTGCACCCATACCTCCGCTTCGACTTAGATGAGGACCGTGAGGGTCGTGATTTTTTGTTAGAGGAAGTGCGCAAGCACGGTTATGCGCACCTGAGATATTTGCGCTGGGCTTCACTCAATACCGTTGGTCTTACTGCTAGAGCAGATGCTCTTACCGGACCTTACCGGAGGCGGTTGCTCACTATCGATCGCCAGGTGTGTACTGAGCATACACTTGAGTTTTTATCCACTTTCCACCTAGTGTCACCACTTACAGATTATGATAGACCAGATGCTATGACATTCCGACTTTGCGGAGCCGAGAGACAGTTATCTCTGCGGCAGTTTGCTTCTTATATGGGTTTATACATTGGCGATGAGCTACAGTCCCCTGCTTTCACAGAGGGTATTACCGACTTCCCACAGGGACTATCTTACCAGGATGCTTGGGATGAGATTGGGACTGAGCGATATGGTTTGCCCATTCCTAAGAGTAGCTTGGGACTATCTTACCAGGATGCTTGGGATAAGATAGCTGACCACTATGGTCGCACCAATGATGCCTTCGGTTGATGAACCAAGCACTCCCGACATATCCAAAGAAAATCCAAATTCGGAATCTCCCGAATCACAGGTCCCATTCGAGGGAACTAACGAAGTGCATAACAGGATCCATCCAACAAATACTGCACAAGTTAAGCCCCCGATTCCTAAATATCAACCCAGGATTCCTTATCCTCAGCGATTAAACAAAGAACAAAAGGAGGAGCATTATAAAAAATTCCTAGAACTTTTTAAACAGCTTCAAATCAATATCCCATTTGCCGAAGCTTTAGCTCAGATGCCAAAGTATGCCAAGTTCCTTAAAGATCTGCTGAGTAATAAGAGAAAATTGGAAGACCTGTCAACAGCCATTCTTAGTGAAGAATGCTCAGCTATCTTACAAAATAAACTTCCAGTGAAGAGAACCAACCCAGGTAGCTTCACTATCCCGTGTAAAATAGGACAACTCTATGTTAATAATGCTTTAGCCGATTTAGGAGCAAGCATTAATCTCATGCCCTATTCCGTGTTCGCAAAGCTAGGTTTAGGTGAGCCTAACCCAACAAAAATGTCTATTCAGCTAGCAGACCGATCTGTGAAATATCCACGGAGAATTTATAAAAATATTTTGGTCAAAGTCGATAAATTTATCTTTCCTGTTGACTTTGTCATGCTTGACATGGATTAGGACAAAAATGTTCCTCTTATCTTAGGCCGACCATTTCTTGCTACTTCACGCGCTCTTATTGACGTTTGTGATGGCAAACTATCTCTTAGAGTAGCTGATCAAGTTGTTACCTTCGATATCCAAAAATCTATGAAGCAACCATTTGCTCAAGATGATGCCTTGTATTGTGTTGATATATCTGATCATTATCATCTTGATTCAATTCCTATTTCTTCTGAAAAAGACGTGCTAGACACGCAGATTCTGGAGAAAGGCCCTTTTCCAAAGGACCTTACTCAACTTGAACTGTATCAAACAGATACTGATGTTATCCATAAAGATACATTAGTTTCTGAAACTTTCGAGACTCTCGATGTTGATAAGGTACCTCACTCACGACCGTCTATCATTGAGCCTCCAGCACTTGAGTTAAAAGAACTCCCATCACATCTAGAATACGCTTTTCTAGACAAAAATTCCTTGATGTACAAAGAAAAGACGAAAATATTCCATCATTCTCGCCTGAAGGACAAGAAATTCCAGGTTGGAGATCAGGTACTTTTATATAACTCTCGTCTTCGTCTTTTCCCAGGTAAATTAAAGTCCAGATGGACGGGTCCTTTTACAGTACATACTGTGTATCCATATGGTGCTGTTGATATCACTAACTCTGCAGGAGTTACTTTTAAAGTCAATGGTCACCGTCTCAAAAAGTATTTAGGAACCCCGCTCCAGAATGAACCATCTGAAAACATGAAACTTCACCTCGCTGCACCTTAGCGAGTATTTTTGGTCTTTTACCGGCAGACCTAAAAGAACTGGAGATGCTTTCAAACCAATCAATTTCTCTTCTATCTTGTCTTTTTCTACACACAAACTTACCTTTTGATATTCAGCGTGATATTGTCATGAGACTGGAGAAAAATATAAGGAGAGATCAAAATTTTGCCAAATTCCATAGAGGCACTTCACTTTGTGCGGCTAAAAGGCGTGCAAAACATGTAGGGAAGTGTTGGAAATGTGGTGCTCTGATTCATGAGGGCGCTTGTAGGGATTGGCCAACTTATTCTCAGTCAGAGTGTGCTAGTGCTCTTCGGGAAGATCCTGTTAAGCTAAAAGCCGAGAGGGTTTTCAGGCCTAACAGTAATGCTAGAGCGATGATTGATGAGTTGGTTAGTCTCCGATTAAGCAAACTCGAGCCTAAGCCCCACTAGAAATCCCTAACGCATGCCTCATTTACAGCCGTACCACTCCTTATGTTTTCTCAATTTTAGTCTCATTCAGTCTGGAGAGACAGGAAACCACTCCGCATTTCAACGCATTAAATGTTCGCTTACACACCCTAATAATAGTGTGTTACCTGTACATACGTATGTAAATACGTTTCCTTTCCGTTTTCCTTCCGAGTATTTTCTGCTTCTTTCCGTTCCGTTTGTTTTCCGTAGTACAGTTGCTTTTTCATACAACTAAAACTCTATCCCAAACAAGTACGAAGTATGGAAGAGTGTATCATAATCAATCCGTAAGGGGTGAGTATAAAAGTCGAGAATTTGAGCCTTACACGACTGAAAAATTCATTTTCTGAAAAGTTTAACTCATGCGACCGCATGGGTTAGGCATGCGATCGCATGGGTGTCCGCTTATATATACACCCCGATGCGACCGGAGATTCATCGCATACACACTCTCTCTACTTTCTCTCTCTTGCGACTATTCCGATCTTCTTCTCCGGCGATTCGAGCTCCTTCCGATCTTCTTCTCCGGCGATTCGAGCTCCTTCCGATCATCCCCGCTCCATTTTCTTCGAGAAAGGTATCAAAATGCTCCTTACATCTCGTAGATCATGCTTTAATGTTTAGATTTAAGTTTAGGTTGTTTCATATTGCGTATTCATCGATCGATCGAAACCCTGGCCTTTTGTTTTCTGTAAATCGCGATCATGCGACCGCATGATATTCCTTTGCGACCGCATATGGTTTCGATTAGGGTTTCTTATTTCCAACTGTTTTGCAATCGCATCGCATCACCATATGACCGCATGAGATTCAAAATAGGATTTTTCATTATCTACTGCCTTGCGACCGTATGGTATATACTTGCGACCGCATGCACCTGTTTTCTGCTGTTTTTCGTTTTCGAGCAAATCTTTAATCAAACCAAGTTTGTTTCGAAATTCAGCAGTATAGAACAACTCGTTATCGATCGATGAATCATTTTCACCATAGTTAGCACACCTAACTTATATCTATCTGTATATTCTAGTTATGGCTCGCAGACGACGACGTTCACATGAGCCACCGACCATAGATCCACGTATTTTACCAAGAGTCCCTGCTCCTGATCCTGAGCCCGGGGCAGAGCCTATCGAGCATCCAGGGGACGCTGCATTGCACCCATACCTCCGCTTCGACTTAGATGAGGACCGTGAGGGTCGTGATTTTTTGTTAGAGCAAGTGCGCAAGCACGGTTATGCGCACCTGAGATATTTGCGCTGGGCTTCACTCAATACCGTTGGTCTTACTGCTAGAGCAGATGCTCTTACCGGACCTCACTGGAGGCGGTTGCTCACTATCGATCGCCATGTGTGTACTGAGCTTACACTTGAGTTTTTATCCACTTTCCACCTAGTGTCACCACTTACATATTATGATAGACCAGATGCTATGACATTCCGACTTTGCGGAGCCGAGAGACAGTTATCTCTGCTGCAGTTTGCTTCTTATATGGGTTTATACATTGGCGATGAGCTACAGTCCCCTGCTTTCACAGAGGGTATTACCGACTTCCCACAGGGACTATCTTACCAGGATGCTTGGGATGAGATTGGGACTGAGCGATATGGTTCGCCCATTCCTAAGAGTAGCTCTATTCCGGATCCACTCTTTCGCATTTTGCATCATGCTACCGCTTATTGCTTATCCGCACGTACAGACTCTTCCGTGGGTAACATCACTCACCGAGACTTATTTTATTTATATTGCTTTGCACACCAGCAGCCCTGCCAGCTAGCCGTGTGCCTGGCTCAGCATTTGTTTACCATCAGTAGGTGTTGGTGCATAATTGTAAATCCCTAGTTCTTATCAATCGAATATATAAATGTTTACTTGAAATGTTAATTCAAATGTGTTTTGATTAATAGTTTTCATGTTTATATATTCTAAGTGTTTACTTATGTTTATTTTAAGCCTACAAGTATATAATCATGTGTTGATTTGTGTTTGGAAGGTTAAATATAAATTAAAGTCATCACGTGCGTGATGAGGCTCACTACGTACGTAGTGGTGCTCATTACGTGTGTAGTGAGGCTGGTTAATTATAATTAACTAATTACTATTAATATTGTCTAGTACGTACGTAAATACATACACTACGTACGCAGTGCACTGCATTACGTGTGTAGTGGAAGTTAATTAAGGCAGAAACGTGTTTAACATAAATACCGCGTTTTCTGTTCATATAAATAGGTTTTAACCGTGTATTATCAAGAGGATGCACGGATAGTCAAGGAGAAGCCTTCATAATCATTGGGTAATCGTCCGTAATCGTTCATAATCACATATAAGCCTTCATAAGCCTTCGAAATCGGATATACCTTCGAGAAAACGTCGACTAAGTGTTAATTTCGTATCCAAGGGCAGCCTTAAGCATTCTGTGTGAGTTCTTAGTGTTGTTCTTCGTCTTTCTCTGTGTGTTCTTCGTGATTACTGTGTGCCGGACACCTAAGCAGATCTTTGAATCCTTAAGAGGTTTGGGAAATAGATATTCCGCACTATTTCTCATCCTAGATCAGTTCTAGCATTAGGGTGTTAGTTTAGAACCCCCCACGGTCCTACAAAGTGGTGTCAGAGCCTTGTGCTTTGATTGATCATTTTTTCTTAGGTTTCGTGATATAGGTGTCGTTTTGGTCTTTCAGGATTGTTAGTTTTGTCGTTTTCTCGGTATTTTATCGTACGTTTAGTCGAAACAAGGTTGTTTTTGCGTTAAAAGGTTTGTGTTTTTACGTAAATTAGTTCCTAATCGTTGAATTTTACACGTGCGTAGTGTCTCGCATTACGTACGTTTATCTCAGCGGTCCGTGCGTAGTCTGTCCTTCGTGTTCTAGAATTTTCCATAACCCGTGTTCTGTCCGTGTGTGGTGCGTATTCATCACGTGCGTAGTGACCTACACTCCGCACGTATTGATTCTTAGTGTTAAATCGTTTCTTGAAAAATAAGTTACTCATTACGTACGTAGTAAACCCATTTCGTGCGTACTAGGTATCCATTCCGTACGTACCTGAGTCTGTGTGAAAGTTTTTCATTCCGTGCGTAGTACATTCCACTACGTGCGTAGTGTTTTCACTCCATACGTGTTATACTCACTTCGTGCGTAGTGCTTGAGTTTGTTTTAGGTCTTTTTCATAATGTCTGACATGAGTGCAATGGCTGCCAAACAAACCATAACTGCTTTAAGTAACCTAATAATGGATAATGAACAAGGAGGAATTAACAAAGTACCTCGACTTTTAACCATGGAAGACTATCCATTCTGGAAACCACGTTTTGAGATTTTTATTGATGGGATTGATCCGCGATTGCACAGGGCTATATCTGCTGATTACTCTATTCCTAAGGGTGAAGGGAATATTGAAGTTCCCTATGACATGATGAGTGACGATCAGAGGAAAGCATACGATGCTGAGAAGAAAGCTTATTCTTATCTGATCCAAGCCATTCCAAATGAGATCTTCCACCAGTTCCGATGATATAGAACGTCACATTCTTTGTGGAATGCTTTACAAAAACGGAACGAAGGGAATGCATCATTAAAGGAGCTTAAGGCCTCACAGTTACGTAAAGAGTTTGATCACTTCACATCTTACAGAGATGAAAAGATTCCTGATTTGATTAACAGATATAACCATCTTCTGAGTGAGTTGGATAGCCTAGGTGTGCAAGTATCTGAGAGACAGCAGGTAGAGACCTTATCTAAGGCATTACCAAAGAGCTGGAGGCCGTTTATAATGATCTTGAAAAATGGTGAAGGTTTCGAGGGTATGGACCTCAATGACTTCATCACCAAATTAAAAGAGCATGAACAGGAGGAACAAAATCTAGATAGATTGAGTAGTTATGTTCAGAATCCTTCCTTGTACTGCTCTGGATCCATTCCTTCTCCTGCAACCTCGTCAAATGCTCCGTTGCAGACTGCATTTACTTCAAGTGTCAGTGGGTCAACCAGTTCTGCAACTACAAGTGGACCACCGTATTCTGCTCCTTCAAGCAAAAAGTCGGAATCAATATTACCTGCTTTAAACACTGAACATTTCAAGCATGGTAGTACTGAAGAAGTAAAGGAGCACATGGGGATGCTCAGTGTGTTGGTGTCTTCATACGATGATCTGCTTAAAGGCAAAATTGGAAATGCCTATTTGACTCAAGAAGACTATGAGCAGATTGAGAATGATGAAATGGAGAGACAAGACATTTTATGGTCATATGTCAACCTTGTGAGGAGAGCAAAAGCTTTGGTTAAACGAACAGGGATGCATATTACAGCGACTAAGGATACAAAGCTGGGCTTCGACAAATCAGCTGTAACCTGTTACAATTGTGGCGAAAAGGGACATTTTGCAAGGGAGTGTGAAAAACCAAAGAACTCAGGACCCAAGTATCCTTTCAGGACATCTCCTGGGAAATCTTCAACTTCCACTACTCCAAAGAAAGCTGAAACATCTCATGAGGAATCATCTAAGGCAATGGTAGTTGTACAGAAAGATGAGGGGATAGACTGGTCCGTACACTTTCAAGATAATGATGTCTTCGAGGTTGCAGAGACCAACTTGGCCAGTGTTCAAGAACTGAATGATGAGTCACAATCTGAAGCAGATAGTGTCCAGGAGGCTAATGATGAATTTTTTGCTAGTAAGGAAGACTCAGTAATGCCTGCTGACAAACCAGTTTTAGTGCCAGCTGCCGAACCAATGCCAGTGACTGTTCAATCTCAATCTGAAGATCCTAAGGCGTGCATGACTGGACAAGCTGACTCAAAGGTAAGTAACATTTCTAGCCTTCCCTGTGCTTCGTGCAATGAGTATGTACAAAACATAGTATCGCTGAAATCTCAAGTTGCTGAGCTTACCTCTAAACTGCATGAGAACACACTTATTAAAGGAAGAGAAAAGACTTTAAAAGACAAAATTGAAAGTCAAAATAGGCAGATTAGAGAGCTAGAGGCAGCTTTGTTAAATAGGCAGGATGCTATAGTTTTTTACATCAATCAAATAGACACTCTGAAACGGGATCTTGCTAGCTCTAAGGTAGATTATGAAACTCTAAACCAGAAACTTAAAAGTTATTCAACTTCATCTTACCTATTTGAGCACATAATCGACCGAAGACCTCAAGGTTCCGATTTAGAAAAGGACAAAAAGCAGTATACCAAATGTCCACCACCAGTGTTAAATCAACTGGTGAAAACAGATGTCTTCTCTGAAGCTGACTCACTTCCTCCTAAGGTTGATGAATCTTCTGCTTCAACCTCAAAACCTGATTTAAAAATGAAGGGGGTAGTTAGTGAGCCTCAGATGAAAGAGGTTAAACAAGAAGAAATGCCTGAACCTGGAATGAGAAAACTTTTAGGCAATTCCACTGGACAAGGCACTCTAATGCAAAATGTCCAAGCAGCACTCAGAAAAATAGGGAAGGAGGGTGCAAAGTCTCCTGCAACCCGTCCTTATGAGGAGGTTAAAATCCTACCCAAACAACGTGGTCGAGGAGTTGAGCCAAAATGTCCAGTTGATCAGAAAGTGCCACATAATCCTGCAAAATACCAGTCAAACAGGATTTGCTATGTTTGTAGGAGACCTGGTCATCTCAGTTATGAGTGTGATCAGCAACAACAGAGCTGTAATGGGAACGTTGATTCTTTTTCTGAAAATTTTCAAAGGCACAAAATGTTTAATCAAAATAATCAAAGATCAACTCAACCCATTCAGATCAAGAGGACTGTTGGGGAAACATTTGTTAAACCCAAAGGTCCCGAGGTCTGTCAAAAAGGGAAGGAACTACTTCATAAGGTGATTAATGCTTCTAGTGTTTATCACAAGGCTACTCCCCGTCAAGACTTAAAATGGACCAATAAACCCGAATCTAAAATGTCAAATAGTTCAGATACCAATGCAGACTCCGAAGCTACTGGTATTTGGATTAACATGCCAATTGTTGGAGAAAATGGGAAACCCATGACCATTCGGGCTTGGGTTCCTAATGCTAACTAACTTTCTACTCTTTGTGCAGGGTGCCATTGACGTATTGTCTATTCAAACTGAATTTCAAAAGGCAGACATGTATACAAAGGCATTTGATAAACCCAGGTTTTTGTTCTTAGTGAATGAAAACGGGATGAAAACCAAGTGTGAGGTCGTCTCTGATGATGCAACTTAATGCATTTCTCGTATATGTGCCTGTGTGGCTATTTTCTGTGTGTTTATTTTCTGTGTCTGTGTGTCTCTGTTCTTGGTATTTATTTCTTTTAGTATTTTAGGGGGAGATTGGTGAAACATAGAAAATACAAAAAAATCAGAAAAACATAGAAATACAAAAAAAAATCAGAAAAACATAGAAAATACAAAAAAAAACAGAAAAACATAGAAAATACAAAAAACCTAGAAAATACAAAAAAAATCAGAAAAACAATAATGAGAAGTTGATCCAACTCAAATGGAAAATGATGGTACACTGGCTTTCAATACAAAGTATGTCTAGTAAAATTAGGACTGAAGGCATGTACATATTCTTGAGAAAACTATCTGAAAATTTGAGTCAAATCAGATAAGAAACAGATGGCGTGTAAGACATATGATGAGAGTCTAGGCTGATAAGTGGTTATCCATGTGGAAATCCATCAAAGATTCAAACTATCGATACATTCCAAGTCTACAAGTCAATAACAGTTGAGACTAACTTAGTCTGGTGCACACACCTGTTACCATGCCAAATGTGTTAGATGACAATGAGCAAAATGTAAAAAGAGGGTGAAAAATTGACCCAAATCTGAGATGTCAAAAGAAATAGATACATTGGTCTATTAGTGTTGAATTGTCAAAGAGCATAAAATGCAGTGACAAAAGCTCAACAGAAATTATCAAAAGAGGTGAAAAATTGACCTCCATGTCAAAGAGCATAAAATGCAGTGACAAAAGCTCAACAGAACTTATCAAAAGAGGTGAAAAATTGACCTCCATGTCAAAGAGCATAAAATGCGTTGACAAAATCACAAAGCACATAAGCATGATGGTTGGGTACTCAAGTTGTGCAACCGACTGAGTGAATCAAAACACTGTGAGATTTTGAAAGAGATAGTCTTAACCATGTACCCAGTCTAGATAATCAGAAAATGTTGAAATCAAATCTGTCATTATCTGAGGAAAGTTAGATTGACAGACAGAAATTGAGAGAGTATGTTTGTGCCTAAGGTTTCGAAATGAATGATAACTAAGTATAGATGTGCTGGTACTGACTCCATCTTGGAACCTTCTCACAAAAAGATTTAATTTCAGTAATTTAATTTTTGCAAATCTCTTTAGTGTTTTCATTTCTGTCTCTAAGTTTTTTTAGGATTTAATTTGTTAACAGTCTGCATTTTCATTTTCTTTATTATCAAAAAATACAAAAAGATTTTTGGTGTGTACTTATCTCTTTTGGTGTTTTTTTTATAGTTTCTTGTGTTTTCGTGTGCTTAAAAGTTTATGACTTGCATTGAAGTTACTAACCGTTGTGTGCTGAGTACAGGATCATCAAGAAAAATTCTGTTTTTATATGAGAAATTCAATCCGCACGCAGTGACAGCACCTTGCACGAACAGGATGGCACAACGTGCGTAGTGTAGTCATACTTCGCAGTCAAAGGTCAAGAAACGAAGTGAAGTGTCACTTAAGGTGTGCACTTCGGGCAACAACATGCGAAGTGCCCTCACTTCGCACGAAGTGAAAGAGGGTATATAAGTGTCTTTCGTGCGTATTCGTCATTACGCGTTCAGATTTTCTATAGTTCATTTCATTCTCTCTCGATTTTGATTCTCACCTCTGTGTTGAAAGAGTTTTTTCGTTTCATCTGTGTGATTCGTTTTTGTCTTGTGATCAATTTGGTATGTTTTTCGCTTCAATCCAACGGTTGGATCTCAAGTTATAATCGATTTTATGTTTGAAAAACTAAAAACATCAAAACTGGATCTAAAGTGATTTTAATATGTTAGTTTGTTAGATTTGAGTGAAGAGTAACATTCATGGACGTAATTAGATGATATTTAATCACTCAATCGACTCAAAAACATCGCAAATCAATGGTTTTGAAATTCAGCGAACTGGTTTTGAGTTTGAGTATTGGCCGTGCGAAGTGATGTTCATTTCGCACGTACTGATCTGTGTTCGTACGAAGTGCACTATGTAGGAGATGAATTCAATGAGTTTTGGTCGCACGAAGTGTCAATCCACTTCGTGCGTATATTGGTCCACCTCTTGCGTAGTGTATCTTGGATTTAATTAATCATGTTTTATAAACATTAAATCACTTCGCACGAAGTCCTGTCATCACTTGCGTGATGCTTTTCAGTGCGCGCGTGGTGAAATTTTGAAATTTTGAAATTAATGCTTAATTTTTAAATTCTGTAGATTCTAACTGTGTGTTACGGTCTGTGAATGTTTCTTTCTAATGTGCTTAATGTTTATTCCACAGATTTTAAACAATGGAACCTACACAACTTGGAAGCTCCTCGGCCCAAAACATCACTGAGACTGCATCTGGCAGTCAGACAAAGGCAGATTTGAAAGCTGGTGACATGCACAACGTCAGGGCCTTTCTGACAAGAACAAGTTAACCAGGGACTATGATGAAATGATTGATTATTTGATGAGGTCTAGGATTCATACTACAATCACAGCAACCTGCACTCTTCACATCAACAAGAGTTTTGGAGAACAACTGCATATGATGAGGCTATGGGTGGGAATCGAGGGTTGGTGCAAAAACAACCGGTGTTTGTTTCAGAAGAGGTATTGAATGAGCTGCTTGAGCTAGGTGACGCTACCACAGATCCAATTTCTCTGAACATCTGCCGAGTTAAGGGATGTTTGCTGAGGTGTGGATACACTGGAGAGATTCGAAACGAGTCAGTATTCAAAACCAAGTTCTGCTCTGCATACCGTTATTTGATGCACGTCATCTCACATTGCTTGGGGCCGCGAAGAACCGGCCATGATCAGCTGAACCAAACGTTTTCCCATCTATTTGTGGCGCTCGTGCTGAATGTTAAATTCAACATCTCCAGAGTGATTTTCAACTGTCTGAAAGAAAATTTGTCAAAGAATGAGGGGCGGTTTTTGATGTATCCCAGGTTTCTTCAAATTGTGATTGATACCCAGGTTGAGGGTTTAGTGAAGGAAGACGGGGACAAAATCAAACTGAGGCACATGAATGATCAGACAGTCAGGCAGATGAGCAAGTACATGGGCATCACAGCTCCTCCAAAGAGAAGATTGATCTGTCATCTAGGAGACAAAGATTATAAAGCTCCAGAACGAAAGCATCTGTGGAGAAATGAGGGTTCTGAATCTCAGGTTGAGAATATTGAGATTGTTTCTGATGATGAGGACGAGGAGCCAGAAGTCCAGAGCCAAGAGGCTCATGATCCCACCGGGGGAGAGGCTATCCCCACCGAGTTAGATGAGATGAACGTTGATGATTTCTTTGAGGATGATGAGGATGAGCAAACAAGGAAAAGGAAGGAAAAGGCTGCAATTGATGAGCCAGAGAAAAAGAAAAAGAAGGTTTATAAGTTCAAGCCTCTGGTAGCATCTGCTGAAATCACTGTCAGATCCTCTACAGCAACAGCTGCTCCAGCTTCAACCGTTGCTCAAGGTACTGCAGGATCATCTCAGACTGGTTCTCAGATACCAAATATTTCTATTGAAGAAAGCCTGAGCAAGCTTCAAAGCTACGTTCTGGATATGATCAAGGATGAGAAAGAAAGAAAGTTAGAGCTTGAGGAGGTGAAGAGGAAAATGGTTGAGAAGGATTTGCAGATTGAGAACCTGTTGAAGAAAGATGCAGAGAGAGAGGTAAAGATGATTGAGTTGGAGAAGAAAAATGAGACAATGGAAAGAATTCTGATTGAGTATACTCAAGAGTTCAAGAGGTTAAAGGCACACGTGGAGAAACAAGATGAAGAGGTGCTAAAATTGAAAGAATTTGCTGAGTCTGAACCTGCTGGGGCATATTCTGGAGATGAAGAAGGTTGACTCTTAGTCTATGTGATTTTGTCATTATTTAGTTATCATGTAAAGGGTTGAAACAATCATGTGTATTTGAATGTTTATCTTGAAATGAAATGTTTGTTTATTTGACTTACATATGTTTATGGTCTTTTCTACTTCTGTGTGAAGATCCATTGATTGTTCAGCCATTGAAAGCTGAGATTCCTCAATCTTCCAGACTACTCAGTGTACAAGGTCAGATTGTATCTCAAGAGGAGTATGAAGCTGAGGAAGGAGAAATTCTTCCATTCCTGTCTAGGGAACAAATTGCTGAACTCTTGCAGATTCCAATCGAAAACGTGATAATAGATGAGGATGATCAAAGCTCTGTGCCTCAATCGGAAGGTGAGAAAGAACCAATTTTTGACACCGATGAGGTAGAAATTGAGGATGAGACTGATCAACACTACCCAAGCCAACAAACAGATGATGACCTGCCTGATCTTGCTGATGTCTTCAAAACTGCTAACGCTGAGGAAATCAACAGAAGAGCTGAAGTTAGAGAACAAGAAAATGTTGACTTTGACTTAGAAAAATATCTGGGTGATAGAAAATCTAAGCAAGAGGAAAGAGAAGCTAGAAGAAAGAAATATCTACGGTTTCTGGAACGCCAGGCAGGCAAAGAAAAGAAGTCTGAAAGCTCACCGGAGTATACCAAGTTTTATAAAACACTGGGCAAGAAGACTCATGGTGCTATAGTTGGTTGGTGCTATATCCCTGAATTCAATGTTTATGCAATTAAAAGGGAAAGGGGAGTTGAATATTTCCAGAGAGCAAATGATATACAGACATTGCCATTTTATGATATTAGACAACTTGCTCGTCTGCCCCTTTTGGATTGTGAAGATCAAGGTATGGCCAAATGGTTTGAGACATTGGTAAAGCGTGAGGCTCGGTTTGGATGGAAAAACTTAAAGCCATATGTGCCAGGTGTCAAAAGCCATCCAACAAAAATTGATCCGTTGACAGGGAGGAAGCTCAAAGTGTTAAATTGCAAAGCTCCTCAGTGTATGAAGAAGTTACCGTTGAAAACCATGCCTACAGATTGGAGTGCAAGGTTTAAATGGTGGTATTTCAACGAGAAGACAACTGAGACAGTGATTGTGTTGGATGATGAACTTTCTGGAGGGGAAACGATTAGAGTGTTCGATCCTATGTGGATGAAGAATTTTGGAAAGAACGACATCACAGTTTTGTATTACAATCCAATCTTGTACAAGGATCAGTATATGGATTTGGCGTTGCAATTTCAAAAAGTCGTTCGTGTTTGTTTTGCATTTGACATCTATGCCGGATCGCAGGAAATCAAGTCTACTACATTGTGAAGGATAGAGAGTCATGTCATTTTTGCTTAGTGCATATTTTGTTGATAGAACTAGGTCTTAGGGGGAGTTTGTTGGTGCATAATTGTAAATCCCTAGTTCTTATCAATCGAATATATAAATGTTTACTTGAAATGTTAATTCAAATGTGTTTTGATTAATAGTTTTCATGTTTATATATTCTAAGTGTTTACTTATGTTTATTTTAAGCCTACAAGTATATAATCATGTGTTGATTTGTGTTTGGAAGGTTAAATATAAATTAAAGTCATCACGTGCGTGATGAGGCTCACTACGTACGTAGTGGTGCTCATTACGCGCGTAGTGAGGCTGGTTAATTATAATTAACTAATTACTATTAATATTGTCTAGTACGTACGTAAATACATAAACTACGTACGCAGTGCACTGCATTACGTGCGTAGTGGAAGTTAATTAAGGCATAAACGTGTTTAACATAAATACCGCGTTTTCTGTTCATATAAATAGGTTTTAACCGCGTATTATCAAGAGGATGCACGGATAGTCAAGGAGAAGCCTTCATAATCATTGGGTAATCGTCCGTAATCGTTCATAATCACATATAAGCCTTCATAAGCCTTCGAAATCGGATATATGGTGTGTACTAGGACTACTTGTTTTTCTGGTTATAAAATCTTGGGACACAACCTCGTTTTAAATTTATAAAAACGATGTTACTAAGCAGATACTACACACGACTCAGGCAAGTATAACCTGGTCAATAGTAGTATAGACTCGGTAAGACCGGATGTCGTTCCACCAGGACAGGAAGCTACCAATACTTAAGTCTCATTGTTGTTTGATCAGCAGGATTAATAAGCAAGTGACAGAATGAACTAAATTAAACAGGAAATACAACAACTAAAACAGATTAACACTGAAGGCAAACAGACAGGATAACAGATTCACTCAGGCTTTCGAATCATCGAGACTAGTCATGGCAATGACACAATACAAAACATAATATGGGGACTTGAATAGTTTAAGTGCATAGCAAGCTGTTCTAATACTTGACAAAACCATATTATCATGCACAAATCTTCACTCGAGTTATCAAGACTCAGACTTAGCAATTAAACATAATCAGGCAAGCAACGGCATATAAGGATTTAACTACAGATCCACCAGATCACGTCCAAATCACACTACAAAGACATACATCTTTTCAAATGACATATCCAGTAGTCCTCAGAACCCAAAAAGGTGTTAAAGTGGTTAAATTAGTTAAAACAAGCAAAAACAGCACACTGGTGGTGAAAATGGCTCCTACGGCCGTAGTAATTATTTACTACGGTCGTAGCAGTCTGGATAGTCCTACGGTTGTAGGGATTTCTTCCTACGGCCGTAGGGACCCATCCGACAGAACATTCAAATCTAACATAAAGGCATTCAACAACAAATTACAATCTAGACTTTAATCTCAGATCATAAACACATGTAAACTGGTACAATGGGGTCATAAACTCATCTAAACTCAAACCTCATAATTAAGGGATTCTTAATGTTTAGTCACATGATTTCTAAAGATATGAACATGTTAAACCTACCATTTCTAGTATAGCCAACACTTCTTAAAACATGAATCATGTGATATGCACATTGAACACTAAGACAAGCATAACAAAGGCATACATGTGAGTTCATTTCACCATCTAAACATACCAACAAACATCTTTGTGAATCCTTTAATCATTAGTAGCATGTTTAACCCATAAATACACCAAATAACAAGATTTTCATCTATAATCATAAGGCATGCATAAAACCAACATATGATTAACATAACCAATAATGGATGAACCTGAAATGATTCAAATCATATTCCAAAAATGACATCTAATGACAACCATGCAAGATGTATCATTTCTAATAACAAACTCAACATGGAATTAATAAAATCAACCATCATTCTTGAATATTCATATGTTAAAACATGAATGAGTTATCATATACACATTGTCACACATGAACATGGTTAGATTAAACATACTAAGTTGATAAAACACATTTGTATTCAAGATTTAACATGCATATATGAATCAAGTCATCATAAAAGTCAAATATATTGCCATAACTTAGCCAAGAATCATCTTGGCCCAAGTGAAATGAGTTTAGTTATCCATATACAATAATAGTAACATTACAACATCTGGAACACATGGGTACATGATTGATATAATAAATGGAAAGAGTATACCCAAGCTAGCAATGATATAACTAATGAATCCAAGCTCCAAATGTTGTTCCAAGCCTTCAAGATCCAAGCTCTCCTCCTTAGAATCACCAAGAGAAGTCCCCTGGAGTGTTAGGATATTTAGAGAGGGTCTATGGAAGTGTTTTTCCGGAGTGGAGGTGAAAATGGTAACCCTTTGCAAAATGGCAGAATTCTGAATTTAATCTGCTGTAAGTGGACTTCCTACGGCCGTAGGAATAAGCTACTACGGCCGTAGGAAATCATGACTGGATTTTCTACACACGCAACGTTAAACCACTTGTCCGGGACACGCAAGATCTGGCAGGCAATGATGGATTCTAGAAGAGGGCTTCCTACGGCCGTAGGATATAATCCCTACGGCCGTAGAGAGCATTTTTTCACTATTCTTCTATTTTCTTCAATTCTTTCCTTGTTTTGCCCATTTATCTTGCTTAAAGCTCCTTGTAACCTGCATGGTGAATGTTAAACATATTAGATCCATATTAGAAGTATTCACCTTGTATTTGGGCTAAGTACGGGGTATCCTAACATGTAAAACATGTATAAAAATGCATATATCAAAGTCCCCACACTTAAGCTTTGCTTGTCCTCAAGCAAACTCTAATGCAATAGCTAAAACCAAAGAATTTCTAAAGGCAGCACATTAGTGCAAACATGTATCATTCCGACATAG
This sequence comes from Pulicaria dysenterica, assembly GCA_947179395.2. Taxonomy (NCBI): domain Eukaryota; kingdom Viridiplantae; phylum Streptophyta; class Magnoliopsida; order Asterales; family Asteraceae; genus Pulicaria; species Pulicaria dysenterica. The sequence continues at coordinate 325,485 of OX359292.1, forward strand.
AAGAGATCTAAAAGCATGACAAACATTTTAAACGTAGAGTTAAGGGTTGCTTTCATGTATTGAGATAAAGAAAGGAAGATTCAACACGCATACAATGAGTTGTGACAAGTATCTGACTTTATACCTCACCGGAGATCACTCTAGCACTCAATGTGTATTTGGGTTAAGTATATAAGTGCTCGTGTGCTAGATTGAAGCAAAGACTCGTATAAGCTTGATCACGTATCACATCTCCACCAATCAACATAATCATATGCAATTATCAAGAAGACTTTGTCGGGTTGTAACGTGGCTAGGGCTAAGGGTAGGAATGGGAAAATATAAAAGTGGCTAAAATAGAATCCAGAAATCAAGTTCAAAATCGTCAAAGCTGCTATTATTGAAGGAATACAGAATATCACACTATTTTTGGCGAGAGTACAGTTCATCAAGTAGAAATGGAATCAGAATTCTCTGAATGATTGCTAACAACCAGGTAATACCGACAAAGAATTACTACTCAATGTATGACAGGCTCAAAAATAGCCAAGGAAAGCATGTCAAGTAACTGAATTTCTCAATTTTCTCTTTTTCTAATTTTTTTTGGATTTTCTCAGAAAACTCAGCTGTATACAGCATGAAACGGAATAAACCAAGGGATATATGTATTTTTCATATCCCACTAATCGATGTATGAACAACTGACGAACCAAAAACAACGGAACTAAGCAGCGAGAAAACGGGTCAACTGACTCTGGAAACATAAAAATAAAATAGACTAAAACAGGATAAACATGGTTAATGAAATGAAAGGCTTAGGCTCAAAGTGGATAACTAGGGGTAAAAATATAGAAATTGGCTAAAAATAAAAGTATATAGGCTGAAATGGGGTTTCCTAGTGCTTCTATCACTTAACTGCAACAGTTTAGTTCATGATCTCGACATGCATACTAGTAAGCAAATTCTACAATCAAAGCAACAATCAGCATATAAGTGGGCAATTCCATGAGCTAATCATGTAAGAAATGAAGTGTAGTGGCTCAAATGCTCAGGAATGCATATCAGGTGTGGCTTGTGCAATTGAAGTCAAACACTTGTTAAAACTCAAGAATTCGTGCAAAATCGTTTTCATAAAAGCTGAAATGTTACTTGTTTAAAGTTTATCATGCGAGAAGATCTAAACATGTCCAAAATGATATAATTTTGCGAAAAATTTACGCCTAAATCAATTCTACGGTTTAAAGCATAGTTAGCATACAAGAGTTTTCAACAGGACACAGAATAGCAGGCATGTTATATTAATCCCTCCCCACACTTAAAAGTGTACATTGTCCCCAATGTACTAATAATAAACAATAAAGTGCGAGAAAAGAGCTTTAAGAACTCCCTGAACAGCAATTGTGCGTCTGCATTTATTAAACTCCGAAGGCGTTGGCTTCCTCCCCACACTTAAGCTGAGCTGCCAAGATATCACGAATATTCTTGCAAAACAACAACTCAACCAAAAGTGAAACAAAGAGAGGGACAAAAGCATCACAAGCTATGGCAAGCAAAAAGGAAACGAACTACAATAAATACATAGCCGAAATAATGTACAAGTGCTTTGATGTCATATAGATATGCAAAAGTAAGTATAGAACATCAAACACATCAAAAAGTGGCATGTACTACAAACAACCAAAAGCGTACAGCCAAACTAATCTAGAAATACATACAAAGAAAACTACTACACACACTATCCCCACAAAAATAACTATCGCGGAGGCGGCTGCGAAGGCCCGGCTCCATCAGTGAAGTCCCGGAGCCTCTGCGGATAAGCTGGCGGCTGTGGCAACTGCTGTGAAGATGTCATAGTGTCTGCCGCAATGAGCTGCACCATGCTGATCATAAACTGTCGATGAGCCTCGGCATGTGCATACTCAACTCTCTGGATCTCCCTGGATTCCCGCTGCATCTCAACCAGCTCAGAAACTGACCTCTCCAACCTCCCAATCCGAGCCCTATAATCTCTCGTGTAAACCTGGGCTGGCTGCCGGAGAGGTGGTGTCGACCCAAAGAGATCCTCAATAGTAAACTCATGGTGTCCGCTCTCTGGGGCACCTCCAGCAGCTCTTTCCTCTGCCCCTGCTCCTGCTCCTGCTCCTCCACCACCTGCTGCCTCCTCCTCTACCACTCTAGGAGGCTCCCAAATTGACCCATCAGGGTTGATCAATCTCATACGGTTCTGGATCCTAGCAGCGACTTTCATACGCTGCAGGACCCCTAAATCTATCGGAGCGGCTCTAGCGGAGCGAACGAGATCATCAGTAATCTCGGCAGTCAGGAGGCCCATAGCCTCGGCTAAGATAGTAACGTACCCCCCTCCATAGATAGCCTGCGATACACGGGTGGTACGTACCTGAAATAGAAAACGGGCCAGGCACAGAGCGAGCTGGCAGGGCCTCTGGTGAACCATCGTATATAGATAAAATAAGTCAGTAAAAGTAACAGAACCAGAGGACGCGCTGCGAGCGGTCATGCTGTGGACGATCGCCCGATGCAGAATGCGGTGCAGAGGATCCCGGAGCTTCGTGCTCTTCGGCACGATGGCGGTGTTGTAGGTGCCAGTGCCAACCTCGTCCCAAAAGGAAATCCCGCTCACACCCTCGGGCCAATCAGTGATGCCCTCGGTAAACGCAGGAGTGTCCAACTCCTCGTGCGTAAATAAACCCATATAAACGGCAAACTGCCGTAATGAAAGCCGCCTCTCCGCCCCTAGTAGGCGGAATGTCAGGGCGTCCTCCCGCTCATAATCCAGCAGCGGGGTAACCAAGTGAATGGTGGAGAAAAACTCCAATGCAAGCTCATGGTAGACCGCCCCCTGAAGACTGAAAAGCCTCTGCCAATGAGGGCCACATGTGGTCTGAGCACGGCCCCTGATATGAAGAGTGGCCAAATCATCCCAAACCAGATACCTGATGGGCTCATATCCGTGACTATCAGCGCGCCCCATCAGGACATCTCTGTCAGTACGATCCTCCTCACGGTCGAAGCGGAGAAAAGGAGGAAGCGCGGCATCAGCTGGCCGCTCGACCGGAACTCTGTCAGGGTCGACTAACCGTGGGAACTGGCGAGGGTCTATCCGCGGCTCTGGTGAAGCCTGTCTGCGGACACGTCGCGGAGGCATAGCTGAAATGAACAGAAATCAAAGTAAGACGTGCGCACGACGGCTAGACATCCTATCGATCGATACATGTTTGCTTTGGTATGCTGTGGATCCCCGAGTATTGAAATTGTCCAAAGGATGAACAATTTTGGAAAATGGTTGAAAATGGGGTCCTACGGCCGTACCATGATATTACTACGGCCGTAGCAAGCAAACTAAACAAAACCCTAAAAGATACATGGTACGGCCGTAGACAAACTGTCCTACGGCCGTAGCAAGCAGTTTAAAGCAAAACCCTAATTAGAAGTACTACGGCCGTAGGGTTTAACTACTACAGCCGTAGGAACGTTACGAACATCAGAAAACGGGCGGCTAGGGTTTTGTTCTCTCGATCGACATATGGGCAACTATAATGGAATCAATGTACTACATATTGAACGCAAGAGTGAGGGGAGCATTTTAATACCTTGTTTTCGAAAAATGGCCGGGAAATGAGTGAGATATAGACGGAGATCCTCGGTGGTCGTCGGGTGCGTTTTTGAGAGAGAGAGCGTAGGAGAGAGAGAGAAAGTGCGAATGAAATCTGGAATGGGGATTGTTATAGGAAAGTTCCTACGGCCGTAGGAGTTATGCACTACGACCGCAGAGGGCTCAGAAGGGTCCTACGACCGTAGGAATGTTTCACTACGGCCGTAGGGATGAATTTTTACAAAAACCCATTTTGCATCAGATTTTCAGTTTAAACAACTTTTTGGTAAACGCTACTCTCTATAGGCCTCTGGAGAATGTAAGGGGAACGTGCTAGTAGAACAGAAATGAAAGCACACAACTAGATTAGCTGTATTATTAACGGAAACGGAAAAGGAAACCCGGAAAGTGGGCATCCGACAAAAAGACAATATGTACAAGTAACACACTATTAGTACGGTGTGTAAGCGAACACTTTAACGCGTTGAAATGCGGAGTGTTTTCCTGTCTCTCCAGACTGAATGAGAATTGAAATGAGAAAACATGAGGACTATACGGCACGAACATAGGCATGACCTAGGGATTATAATGGGGCTTAGGCTCGAGTTTGCTTAGTCGGAGACTCACCAACTCATCAATCATTGCACCAGCATTACTATTAGGACGTAAGACCCCCTCGGCTTTTAGCTTAACGGGGTCTTCTCGAAGAGCACTGGCACACTCTGACTGAGATATCGTCGGCAAATTCCTACAAGCGCCCTCATGCAATAGAGCACCGCATTTCCAACATTTCCCTACATATTTGGCACGCCTTTTTGCCGCATAGATGGAAGTGCCTCGATGAAATTTGGCAAAGTTTTGGTCTCTCCTCACGTGTTTCTCATGTCTCATGACAATATCGCGCAGAATATCAGAGGGCAGTGAAGAACGCAGAAAAAGGCAAGAAAGGAAGGAAAGAGAAGCGGAGGAAAGCATATTCAGTTCTTTAAGGTCTGCCGGTAAAAGACCCAACTCACCCCGCTAAGGTGCGGCGGGGTGAGGCCTTGGAACTGCTCTCGGATTAGGATACGTGTTGCTCGGGAGACCACCCTGTGGTCTTTCAGATAAGAGTTTGGAAATCTGGCCTACTTGATTTTCAAGATTTTGGAGCGAGGCCTGGTGATTTCTTAAAGTGGCTTCCACCTGATTGAGTCTAACATCGGTTTGGTCGAATCGTTGCTCAGATCGTGTTAGATATTGCTTCACAAGATCCTCCAGATAGGAAGGTCCTGAAGATGATGATGAAGATTGATTTGGAGGCGGTGGTTGAGTGTTATACTGACGTGGTTGCTCATATGGTGGCGGTTGTCGATTAAACTGTTGAGGCTGACGATCAAACTGCTGAGGCTGACGTGGTCTCTGTGGGTATGGAATCCCTGGAGGGGGTTTAGTGTTTTGGTTATGATAACTGAAGTTCGGGTGATCCCTCCATGCATGATTGTAGCTAGATGCATTGGGATTATACTGAGACCTTGGTTGATTAGAGACGAAATCAACCTCCTCGTGAGCAGGAGTTTCCTCCTGGCATTGATCACTAGGATGTGGTCCTGAGCAGAAATTACAAGTAGCCTGTTTAGGAGCACACATCTGATCCATTTTCTTTGTCAACTTCTCTACCTGAGCAGAAAGATCAGATAAAGCGTCTACATTGAACACTCCACCGTTCTTTGGCGGTTTCAGTCTCGTGGAGGGGTTCCATTGGTAGCTGTTGGTTGCCATATCTTCGATAAGATCATAGCACGCTTGTGGGTTCTTGCTACCCAATGCACCTCCTGCGGCAGCATCTATCATCTGCCGAGTGACAACGGACAAGCCATTATAAAATATGAAAATTTGATTCCATAGCTCATATCCGTGTGAAGGACATCTCCTCATGAGATCCTTGTATCTCTCCCAGGCATCATAAAGACCTTCCCCGTCAGTCTGCTGAAACGATGAGATATCATTACGCAGTTTGGCCGTTTTGGCCGGCGGGTAGTATTTAGCTAAGAATTTGGCAACAAGATCATTCCATGTAGTGATGGAATTTACCTGGAGAGAATTAAGCCACAGCTTGGCTTTGTCTTTTAAGGAAAACGGGAATAAACGCAAACGAATGGCGTCATCAGTAACACCATTGATTTTAAACGTATCGCAGATTTCGAGAAAACTGCGGATGTGAGCGTTAGCATCCTCGTCGAGTAATCCATGAAATTGAACAGAATTTTGAACCATTTGAATTACATTTGGTTTGATTTCAAAATTGTTCGCTGCCACCCTAGGTTGAATGATGGTGTTCTGGATATTGTTAATATCCGGACGAACATAATCATTAAGCGTTCTAGGTGGTGGTGGTTGTTCTTCCGCCATGTTTAGTAAACGTTCTCTTTGACGTTGGCGTTGAAGGCGTCGGCGTCGTCGAAACTCACGCTCCGGTTCTTGAAAAGGCTCAATTTGTTCAGAATAGAACAAACTGACAGAGGGTGCGAGAAAGAGGTAGAAAAAACAATTGACTACCTAATCAGGCACACCTAATTTAAGTAACAAGTGACAAGATCAAATCAACAATTAAACTATTTCTTAGAATTTCCTGTCCCCGGCAACGGCGCCAAAAACTTGGTGTGTACTAGGACTACTTGTTTTTCTGGTTATAAAATCTTGGGACACAACCTCGTTTTAAATTTATAAAAACGATGTTACTAAGCAGATACTACACACGACTCAGGCAAGTATAACCTGGTCAATAGTAGTATAGACTCGGTAAGACCGGATGTCGTTCCACCAGGACAGGAAGCTACCAATACTTAAGTCTCATTGTTGTTTGATCAGCAGGATTAATAAGCAAGTGACAGAATGAACTAAATTAAACAGGAAATACAACAACTAAAACAGATTAACACTGAAGGCAAACAGACAGGATAACAGATTCACTCAGGCTTTCGAATCATCGAGACTAGTCATGGCAATGACACAATACAAAACATAATATGGGGACTTGAATAGTTTAAGTGCATAGAAAGCTGTTCTAATACTTGACAAAACCATATTATCATGCACAAATCTTCACTCGAGTTATCAAGACTCAGACTTAGCAATTAAACATAATCAGGCAAGCAACGGCATATAAGGATTTAACTACAGATCCACCAGATCACGTCCAAATCACACTACAAAGACATACATCTTTTCAAATGACATATCCAGTAGTCCTCAGAACCCAAAAAGGTGTTAAAGTGGTTAAATTAGTTAAAACAAGCAAAAACAGCACACTGGTGGTGAAAATGGCTCCTACGGCCGTAGTAATTATTTACTACGGTCGTAGCAGTCTGGATAGTCCTACGGTTGTAGGGATTTCTTCCTACGGCCGTAGGGACCCATCCGACAGAACATTCAAATCTAACATAAAGGCATTCAACAACAAATTACAATCTAGACTTTAATCTCAGATCATAAACACATGTAAACTGGTACAATGGGGTCATAAACTCATCTAAACTCAAACCTCACAATTAAGGGATTCTTAATGTTTAGTCACATGATTTCTAAAGATATGAACATGTTAAACCTACCATTTCTAGTATAGCCAACACTTCTTAAAACATGAATCATGTGATATGCACATTGAACACTAAGACAAGCATAACAAAGGCATACATGTGAGTTCATTTCACCATCTAAACATACCAACAAACATCTTTGTGAATCCTTTAATCATTAGTAGCATGTTTAACCCATAAATACACCAAATAACAAGATTTTCATCTATAATCATAAGGCATGCATAAAACCAACATATGATTAACATAACCAATAATGGATGAACCTGAAATGATTCAAATCATATTCCAAAAATGACATCTAATGACAACCATGCAAGATGTATCATTTCTAATAACAAACTCAACATGGAATTAATAAAATCAACCATCATTCTTGAATATTCATATGTTAAAACATGAATGAGTTATCATATACACATTGTCACACATGAACATGGTTAGATTAAACATACTAAGTTGATAAAACACATTTGTATTCAAGATTTAACATGCATATATGAATCAAGTCATCATAAAAGTCAAATATATTGCCATAACTTAGCCAAGAATCATCTTGGCCCAAGTGAAATGAGTTTAGTTATCCATATACAATAATAGTAACATTACAACATCTGGAACACATGGGTACATGATTGATATAATAAATGGAAAGAGTATACCCAAGCTAGCAATGATATAACTAATGAATCCAAGCTCCAAATGTTGTTCCAAGCCTTCAAGATCCAAGCTCTCCTCCTTAGAATCACCAAGAGAAGTCCCCTGGAGTGTTAGGATATTTAGAGAGGGTCTATGGAAGTGTTTTTCCGGAGTGGAGGTGAAAATGGTAACCCTTTGCAAAATGGCAGAATTCTGAATTTAATCTGCTGTAAGTGGACTTCCTACGGCCGTAGGAATAAGCTACTACGGCCGTAGGAAATCATGACTGGATTTTCTACACACGCAACGTTAAACCACTTGTCCGGGACACGCAAGATCTGGCAGGCAATGATGGATTCTAGAAGAGGGCTTCCTACGGCCGTAGGATATAATCCCTACGGCCGTAGAGAGCATTTTTTCACTATTCTTCTATTTTCTTCAATTCTTTCCTTGTTTTGCCCATTTATCTTGCTTAAAGCTCCTTGTAACCTGCATGGTGAATGTTAAACATATTAGATCCATATTAGAAGTATTCACCTTGTATTTGGGCTAAGTACGGGGTATCCTAACATGTAAAACATGTATAAAAACGCATATATCAATATACCTTCGAGAAAACGTCGACTAAGTGTTAATTTCGTATCCAAGGGCAGCCTTAAGCATTCTGTGTGAGTTCTTAGTGTTGTTCTTCGTCTTTCTATGTGTGTTCTTCGTGATTACTGTGTGCCGGACACCTAAGCAGATCTTTGAATCCTTAGGAGGTTTGGGAAATAGATATTCCGCACTATTTCTCATCCTAGATCAGTCCTAGCATTAGGGTGTTAGTTTAGAACCCCCCACGGTCCTACAGTAGGCCACGTGTTACGCAGGCTGTTTATGGTGGTGGGTTTATTTATCACCTGGCTACGGGCATGGATTTATTGTCTCCAGAGGATCTAGCAGATCTCACTTTTACTGCCCCTGCCACGGCCATAGATATAGATTTTTTCGCACGGATGAGAGTGGTTGAGCTAGTTAGGAATAGATATTTTATGCTTGACCATCAGCGTCAAAGATGGGTACCACATGGACGGGGGAGGATTTTTGGTGCTGATGATGATGATGATGATGAGGATGATGAGGAGGAGCATGTATTGGAGGGTGGTGATGAAGGCCACCGTAAGGAGGATCGTGATCCCTCATCTGATCAAACACAGCTCCTCAGACCAGAGGTGATTCCAGATAGGCAGTCGGGCATTAGATTCGGTTATGCTAGAGATCAGGGGGCACACATCAGATCCTTAGAGAGTCGACTCCGGAGGTTAGAGGAAGTTCATAGACTTGAGTGCGCGCATGCTGAGCGCCATAGACAGTATGTGGCCAGCATGTTGACCGATATTACGGCAGCTTTGCCATCTACCAGCCGCACCCATGTTCCTCCTGAGCCCCCTCAGCAGCTTCGAGACTACTATACTGGGGCCAGTACATCAGATACGCCACTACAGCCTCCGCCCCAGTAGTAGTATTAGTTAGCTAGTTTGAAGTTGTTTGTTAGTAGTTTAATTTAGTTTAGTTGTTTAGTTTTTGTGGTACTTTGTTTGATGTTTTGTGCTTTATGTGATCTATCTTTAAACATCAAAACATTATGTACTTCTTTGTTTGATTATATTGATATATATAATTTTGTTACACTCTCTTCTTTTAACTTGTGGTTGAGTTTCTTGTTTTGCAAGTTTTACTCGGATTATATAGTTACATTTCAACGGAGTGCTACTCAATTCAAGTGTGGGGAAGAAAATTCAGAACCTATACCACTTTTGAAAATCGGTTACTAACACCTATTCAGGGAGTTTTCATATCTCTTATCTTCCACTTATCACACTACATCACTGTTTACATACATTGTCTGTACATTGAGGACAATGTACAATTTTAAGTGTGGGGAGGGGATATACATGCCAGCTATAATCTTGTTCTCATGAAAACTCTAAATGCTTTAAAATCATAGAATTAAATTTTGTCCTAAATTTTTCGCAAATTTGTATCATTTTTGACATGTTTAGATCCTCTCGCATGATAGATTATAAGCAAGTAACAATATGAGGACCTTGTCTTGTATAACTTTCATGAAGTTAGCTTAGCACAAGTACTTGAGTTTTGCCTAGAGTTTGACTTCAATTACACAAACCACACCTCGACACTATAATTCCAGAGCATTTGAGCCACAACATTTCAATTTCTTATTCAAGTAGCTCATGGAATTATCACACATATATGCAGATTGTGCTTTGATTACAGAACTTGCTCATAACTATGCATTTCGGAACCATGAACTAAACTGTTGCACTTAAATGACAGAGGCATTTAGGATAACCCATTTTAGCCAATACACTTTTATTTTTAGCCAATTTTTATATATTTACCCCTAGTTCACCACTTTGAGCCTTAGCCTTTCATTTCAAAACCCCAATATAAATACTTGTTTTAATTCTATCTTATTTTTAAAATTTCAGAACCAATTTTATCGTTAACTGCTGTTATACAAATTTTGTCAGATCTTCAGTTGATCATGCACTGCTTTAGCGGGACATGAAATCCAAGTGTTCCTCTTAGAGTCGTAACAATTATGTTGCATACTGCTGATTTGATCTCAAAAGATAGCTTAGAGAAAAAAAACGCAAAAAAACCAACAAAAAGAAAAAAAATAGAAAAGAAAAAAAAATATGAGAAGATCGGTTGTTTGATTAGCTGTTCCTTGGCTATTTTTGAAGTTTGTCATACATTGAGTAGTAGTTTTTTGTCAGTTATCCGGGTGTTGGCCATCACTCAGACTATTCTGATTCTACTACAGCTTGATGAACTGTATTCTCACCAAAAATATGTGTAAATTCCTGTCCTTACAAATACCTGTCTTGATCCAGAAAAAACTACAGGATCTAAAAGATTTCACCAATCCTAAGGATCCAAAGGATTAATGGTGAATCTAACACAAAAATACAGCAGCATTAACTTGGTTCCTGAATTTTGTTTTTGTCACCTTTATATCTTCCCATTCCTACCCTGAAAACCCTCGCATTTAATCCATAATTTAGGTGAATTGTACAAATTATTGTCTTAAATGTTTAATATTCACCATTGCAGGTAAAAAGGACTTAAAGTAAAAATATCAACACACACCAAAACACCTTCAGAAACACACACTCATGATTTTCCTCTGTAATACACACACAAAACACACACTTAGGTATCTTTGCACTTAGGTTATTGTATTGGTGGTAGTTAAACACTCCAAACACCGGTCCAAAGGTGTAGTAACCAAGTGGAGGTTCTGCTCACGTATACAACTTGGGATAGCTTGGTATAATCTAAACCTTTCTATTCTTAATATGTATCCGAGTGTTGATCTCATTGTTTTACTTGTAACCATGTGTAACTAAACTCTTTCACTTAGGCCAAGATGATTCTTGGCCAAGTTATGGCAATATAAACCTTTTCTTGATGATTTGATATAAAAGAGTATGTTTTGATCGTTGTTATAATTGTGTTTAACCATGTTCTTATGTTAAATATGTCCATGTTCATGTTTCATTAAATCTTTTACGTGAAAACATAAAGATTTCATCCCATGCATATTCAAAGGTGATGGTTTTTAATATCAAGATCTTGTGTAGTTATTACTAGAAATGGTATAACAAAGCAAGGTTTTCATTCGAAAAGCATATTTGGAACTTGTCTTTGATCATTTTGGATCATAACAAGATTGGTCATATTCATCATATTGTGATTTTACACTTGCTTAACATGTTAACGAAAGTTTAAGTGTTTAAGTTTATCATTCGATCATAACAACTACAAAAGAATAAAAAAAGATTGAAAAGATGTTTTGGAACATGTTAACGTTGAAATGAACTCCTAATGTCATTAAGAATCAGAGATCTACGATTCTATGTGCATGCTTACGTGTTTCATGCTTTGCATGTGTTAAGTACTAGATATAGTACTTAACATGATGATATCTGAAAGAAAAAAACGTAAGGCTAGATCTTAAATCTAACACACGTGGTTTGAGTCTTGTTGGGTTCATAACATCATAGTGTTCATTTACTATCTACTTATAACTTTGAATGACAGTTCAGGTTGTACGTACTCAATCCTTGGCGCATAAAATGATTTCTGCTGTAAAAAGAGGTCATGCGACCACATGGTGTATCCATGCGATTGCATGTACCTATGCGATCACAAGGCTTTTCCTGCGATCGCATGTACCCTTGCGACCACATGTCGCTGACATGCGACCATATGCACCTTTATTCCAGTTCAGTTTGTTGTTTCTTTTGTTCTAACCAATGTTTTAATCACTTTAACACCTTTCTTATGTTTTGAAGGCTATGAGACATATCATTTGACCAAGAGTGTATGGTTTGTAGCTGGATTTAAACATGGTTAGGTGGATCTGTGATTGTCTTTTGATTCTATGCTTACATGTTATATTTGATTGTAAATCTGAGTCTTGATAACTCGAGTGATGATTTACATGATAATATGACTTGTGAGTATTAGATAGAAAAACATGCTGTGTGCTTTAATGTATTTTATCTAGTCATCAACATCTTAATCAAACTAAATATTTCCATAAATAGCCAATGATGATTCTGAAGCCTAAGTGATCCTTTCTCTGATTATCTGCACGTTTGTTATTACTCTGATAGTGTAACTTGTTTCCTTAATTAGTTTAAAATCAAAAAGCTAAAAATCACTTGTTATTTAATTACCAAACAATAACGATGGTTGAATACTAGTATTTGCCAAAATTGTCCCTGTGGATCGATACTCGTTCTTACCCGATCTGTACCACTACTGACCAGGTCATACTTGCCTGAGTCGTGTGTAGTATTTATTTTGTAATTACGTTTTATAAATTTAAAACATCAGTGTGAAAAAGCTTTTAATCATCTTAAAAATACCCGTACGTGGGCTGCACACCAATAACCTAAAAGATTGGGCAGATAAACTAGACGATGCATTGTAGGCATTTAGAACCGCCTACAAAACGCCTATCGGAACCACACCTTATAAATTGGTTTACGGAAAAGCGTGTCGCCTTCCTGTTGAACTTGAACATAAAGATTATTGGGCATTAAAAACCCTAAATCTTGATCTAAATGTCTCAACAGAGAATCGTCTACTACAACTCAATGAATTGGAAGAATTAAGGTACCAAGCGTACGATAATTCCTTGATGTACAAGGAAAAGACGAAAATATTCCATGATGCTCGCCTGAAGGACAAGAAATTCTAGGCTGGAGATCGTGTGCTCTTATACAACTCTCGTCTTCATCTTTTCCCAGGTAAATTAAAGTCCAAATGGACGGGTCCTTTTACAGTACATATTGTGTATCCATATGGTGCTGTTGATATTACTAACTCTGCAGGAGTGACATTTAAAGTCAATGGTCACCGTCTCAAAAAGTATTTAGGAACCCCGCTCCAGGATGAACCATCTGAAAACATGAAACTTCACCTCGCTGCACCTTAGCGAGTGTGTTTGGTCTTTTACCGGCAGACCTAAAAGAACTGGAGATGCTTTCAAACGAATCAATTTCTCTTCTCTCTTGTCTTTTTCTATGCACTTATTTACCTTCTGATGTTCAGCGCGATATTGTCATGAGACTTGAGAAACATGTGAGGAGAGACGCGAACTATGCAAGATTCCATAGAGGTACTTCAAAATCTGCAGCTAAGAGGCGGGCAATGCATGTAGGGAAGTGTTGGGAATGTGGTGCTCTAATGCACGAGGGAGCTTGTAAGGATTGGCCTACAATTTCACAATCAGAGTGTGCTACTGCTCTTCCGGGAGATCCAATTAAGCTAAAAGCTGAAAGGGTTTTCAGGGTTAATAGTTATGCTAGAGCTCTGGTTAATGAATTTGCAAGCCTCCGAATAAGCAAACTCAGGCCTAAGCCCCAATAAAATCCCTAAGTCATGCCTCATTCACAGCTGTATCTTTCCTTATGCCTTCTCGGTTTTGTTCTCATTCTGTCTGGAGAGACAGGAAAACATTCCGCATTTCAACGCGTTAAATATGTTCGCTTACACACCTACTAATAGTGTGTTACCCATACATACGTATGTAAATACGTTTCCTTACCGTTTCCGTTCCGAGCATTTTCTGTTTCATTTCGTTCCGTTTGTTGTCCGTTTGTATAGTTGCTTTTTCAATAAAACTCAAAATCTATCCCAATCAAAGCACAAGAGGTGAAAGAGTGTATCATAAACACTGCATAAGGGTTGGTGTAAAAGTCGAGAAAATTAAGCTTTAAACGACTGAAAATTCAGATTCTGAAAAGTTTACCCTATGCGATCGCATGGGTTAGTCATGCGATCGCATGGATGTCCGACTATATGAACATCCCCCATGCGATCGGAACTTCATCGCATACACACTCTCTCTCTCTACTTTCTCTCTCTTTGCGACTATTCTGATCAAATTCCGGCGATTCGAGTTTTTCTCCTTCATCTCCGATCCATTATCTTCATAAAAGGTACCAAAACGCTCCTTACATCTCGTAGATCATGTTTTAATGCTTAGATTCGAGTTTAGGTTGTTTAGTTTTGCGGATTCATCGATCGATCGAAACCCTAGTTTTAATCGCGATCATGCGATCGCATGATCAACCTTTGCGACCGCATGGTTATCCGATTAGGGTTTTTAAAATGACACAGTCTTGCGACCACATTGAGATACCATGCGATCGCATGAGTATGCAATTAGGGTTTTTCAAATTCAACTACCATGCGACCGTATGCACTATACATGCGATCGCATGCTTCTGTTTTGCTGCTGTTTTTTTGTTTTCGAGCAAATCTTTAATCAAACCAACTTTCTTTCGAAATCCAGCAGTATAGAACAACTCCTTATCGATCGATGAACAAATCTTACCATAGTTAGCATTCCTGACTAGTATCTATATATATTATCCAGTTATGGCACGTAAACATCGCAGATCGCCTGAGCCAGCACCAGTTGACCCCCGCACCATACCGCGTGTTCCGGCTCCTGATCTAGAGCCTGGGGCAGAGCCGGTAGAGCACCCAGGGGATGCTGCTTTGCACCCCTACCTCCATTTTGACTTACACGAGGACCGTATGGGTCGGGACTTTTTACTTGAGCAGGTGCGCAAGCAAGGACATACGCACCTGAGATATATGCGCTGGGCCTCACTCGACACCGTTGGTCTTACTGCTCGAGCTGCTGCCATTACTGGACCTCATTGGAGGCGTTTACTCGCTATCGATCGCCAGGTGTGTACTGAGCTTATGATTGAGTTTTTATCTACTCTACACCTGGTATCACCGCTTACGACTATGATCGACCGGATGCTCTGACATTCCGACTCTGTGGAGCCGAGAGGCAGTTATCTCTATGGCAGTTTGCTTCCCACATGGGATTATACATTGGAGAGGAGCTGCAGTCCCCTGCTTTCACAGAGGGTATTACCGACTTTGCACATGGACTATCTTATCAGGATATTTGGGCAGAGATTGGGACTGGGCCATATGATGCGCCCATTCCTAAGAGCAGTTTTGTTCCTGATCCACTCTTCTGCATCTTGCATCGTGCCACTGCTTACTGCCTATCCGCACGTACAGACTCTTCCGTGTGTAACATCACCCACCAAGACTTATTATATCTGTACTGCTTTGCTCATCAGCAGCCCTGCCAGATCGTTGTGTGCCTGGCTCAGCATCTTTTTACCATTAGTAGGCCGGCGTTACGCAGGCTGTGTATCGCGGTGGTTTTATATATCATATGGCTAGGGGCATGGATATATGTCTCCGCAGGATCTTGAGGATCTTTCTTTTACGGCCCCTGCCACTGACATTGATATGGAGGTGTTTGCACGGATAAGTTAGAGCTTGTTCGGAACAGGTATTTTCTGCTTGACCATTTGCGTCAAAGGTGGGTACCACCTGGTCAGAGGATCATGGTAGATGATGATGATGATAATAACGAGACAGAGGTTGAGGCCCGTGATGAGGGTCGTGATGAGGAGCGTCCTGCATCACCTATTCAAAGAGAGATCAGTCCATAGAGGCAGCCGGCTGTTAGATTCGGCTATGCCCCAGACCAGGGACCACGCATCGCTGCTATGGAGCGTCGACTGCAGGAGGTCCAGGACATTCAGAGGATGGAGTGTACACATGTTAAGGCTCATAGACAGTACATTACCAACATGTTGATTGACATAGCGGCAGCTTTGCCGTCATCTAGCCGCACCCATACACCTCCAGAGACACCTCAGAGACTTAGAGACTTCTACTCTGGGGCCAGTTCTTCATCTGAACCACCTCCTCCACCCCAGTAGCATCTAGATAGGGATAGTTAGTTAGTTTGTTTGTTTGTTTGTTTTTTATTTTTGTTGTACAATGTTTGATGTATTATGCTTTATTTGACCTATCTGTATAACATCAAAACATTATGTACATCCTTTGGTTTGATTATATTGCCATATATTAGTTTATTACACTCTCGCTTTTCACTTGTCGTTGAGTTTCTTGTTTTGCAAGTTACACTCGGATTATACAGTTCTATATCAAAGGAGTGTAGCTCAATCCAAGTGTGGGTAGAATCTTGAACCTTCATCTACAGAAATTGGTTACTAATACCGATTCAGGGAGTTTTCTTATCTCCTCTTTTACACTCATAACGATACGTCACTGTTTACATACATTGTCTGTACATTGAGGACAATGTACATTTTTAAGTGTGGGGAAGGAGACATACATGTCTGCTATAGTCTTGTTCTCTTGAAAACTCTAAATGCTTTAAAATCTTATAATTGAATTTTGTCATAAAATTTTCGCAAATTTATATCATTTTTGACATGTTTAGATCCTCTCGCATGATAGATTATAAGCAAGTAACATTATGAGGACCCGTTGTGTATAACTTTCATGAAGTTAGCTTAGCACAAGTACTTGAGTTTTGCCTAATGTTTGACTTCAATTGCACAAACCACACCTCGACACTATAATTCCCAAGCATTTGAGCCACAACATTTCAATTCTTATTCGAGTAGCTCATGGAATTATCACATATATATGCAGATTGTGATTTGATTATAGAATTTGCTCATAACTATGCATTTCGGAACCATGAACTAAACTGTTGCAATTAAATGATAGAGGCATTTAGGATAACCCATTTTAGCCAATACACTTTTATTTTTAGCCAATTTTTATATATTTACCCCTAGTTCACCATTTTGAGCCTTAGTCTTTCATTTCAAAACCCTAATAAAAATAGTTGTTTTAATTCTATCTTATTTTCAATATTTCAGAACCAATTTTATCGTTAACTGCTGTTATACAAAAGTTTGTCAGATCTTCAGTTGTTCATGCACTGCTTTAGCTGGACATGAAATTCAAGTGTTCTTCTTAGAGTTGTAACGATTATGTTGCATACTGCTGATTTAATCTCCAAAAAGATAGCTTAGAGAAAAACAAAACGCAAAAAAAAAATACTAGAAGATCGGTTGTTTGATTAGCTGTTCCTTGCCTATTTTTGAAGCTCATCATACATTGAGTAGTAGTTTTTTGTCAGTTATCCGGGTGTTGGCCATCACTCAGACTATTCTGATTCCACTACAGCTTGATGACTGTATTCTCACCAAAAATATGTTCAAATACCTGTCTTGATCCACAGAAACTACAAGATCTAAAATATTCTACCAATCCTAAGGATCCATAGGATTAATGGTGAATCTAGCACAAAAATACAGCAGCATTAACTTGGTTCCTGAAAAATATTTTAGTCACCTTTATATCTTCCCAGTCTTACCCTAAAAACCTTAGCCACGTTACAACACAAATAAAGACCTCTTGATATTTGCATATGTTTATGTTAATTGGTGGAGATTTGATATGTGATCAAGCTTATGCTAATCGTAGTCTCAAATCTTGCATTTTTGCACTTATACACATACCCTTATATACATATTGAGTGCTTGAGTGACCACATGGTGAGACATGAATTCAGATATTGGTCTTGATTCAGGTACACGTGCTAAGTTTCCTTTGATTATGCCATATCTTTCACATGAAAGTTTGTCCTCGTTGCTCTGATTAAATATCAAATATGCCTTTAGACCTTTTCATGTCAGAAGTATATACTTTTGCATTAATTTAAGTCAATGGATATTTTAAGTTGTATTAGAGTTTGCTTGAGGACAAGCAAAGTTTAAGTGTGGGAAGATTGATATATCCATATTTATACATGTTTTACGCATCAAAAACCCCCGCATTTGATTCATAATCAAGGTGAATTGTACAAATTATTGTCTAAATAGCTTAATGTTCACCATTGCAGGTTAATAGGACCTAAAGTGAAGATATCAAGTCAAACAAGTGCAAAGCAGTTGAAAAACGAAGAACTGTTGAAATTCACCAGGCCATGCGATCGCAAGGACCTACTATGCGGTCGCATAATAGGTGTGAATCTAGCTTTGGCACTTGGCAGCCTCTGCAAGTCAGACTGTCTTGACAACCGCCCAAAACCAAGCTATGTGATCGTATGGCAGGGGGCATGCGATCTCATGGACCCCCGGATCAGCTCTATTTAAACAACCCTTCTGCAGTTCATTTGAAAGAGTAGAGGAGAAGCATCACAAACTCAGAAACACACACATACGTACTTTCTTTGTTTCACACACACACAACACATACTAAGGTGTTTTTACACCTAGTTTTCCACTTGGTGATAGTAAAACATCCCAAACTCCATTCCAAAGGTGTAGAAACCAAGTGGAGGTTCTGATCACGTATACAACTCAAGATATCTTGGTATAATCTAAACTTATATGTTCTTAATATGTATCCAAGTGTTGATCTTGTTGTTTTACTTGTAACCATGTGTAACTAAACTCTTTCACTTGGGCCAAGATGATTCTTGGCCAAGTTATGGCAATATAAACCTTTTCTTGATGATTTGATATAAAAAAGTGCGTTTTGATCGTTGTTATAATTGTGTTTAACCATGTTCTTATGTTAAATATGTCCATGTTCATGTTTTGTTAAATCTTTTACGTGAAAACATAAAGGTTTCATCCCATGCATATTCAAAGGTGGTTGTTTTAATATTAAGATCTTGTGTAGTTATCACTAGAAATGGTGTAGCAAGCAAGATTGTCATTTGAAAATCATTTTTGGAACTTGTCTTTGATCATTTCAGATCTTAACAAGTTGGTCAAGTTTATCATATTTGGGTTTATTACATGTTTCACATCTTAAATGAAATGAACTCCTAATGTCATTAAGAATCAGAGATCTATGATTCTATGTGCATGCTTACGTGATTCATGCTTGCATGTGTTATGTACTAGAAATGGTACATAACATGATGATATCTAAAAGAAATAACGTAAGGCTTGATCTTAAATCCAACGCACGTGGTTTGAGTCTTGTTGGGTTCATAACATCATAGTGTTCATTTACTATCTACTTATAACCTTGGATGAAAGCCCAAGTTGTTTGTGTTTAATCTTTGGGTAAAAATAAATCTGTTGTAAATAGATACCATGGCATGGCATTCTGAAGCTCTCACTGGCTCCAGCATCCAATCCTTCTCTTTGCTCCTTGCTCCTTGGTCCAGATATATATATATTCTAAAAATATATTCTATTCTATTGTCTAAAAACTAGAAATATAAAAGTACAAGATATTCAAAAGCACGCAGGCCTGCTAATCTAAAACTTTTACAAAATAGAATAGGGGTTGTAAGTGGCACCCCAAACATGTACTAAACTAATACATGAAAGTAAAACAACAACTGATTTCTAATTATTCATCTTGATGAAAAATTACTGATTTTAACAACCTGTTAAAACCTCTATATTGTTTTTCATGTTATTTGCAATAAATATATATATTTCAAGTTTCATACTTGATGATTAATCAAGAAACTTAAAATTAATATTTAAACTTTAAATTAAAAATAACAACTGTACTTTTAATTTAATATTGACCTCAAATTATGAGCCGCAAACTTTAAATTAAAAATAACAACTGCTGTCTTCCGCCGTGGACCGCCGCCCCAACTGAGGCCGCCGCCGGCGAAGACGTGGTCGAAGATCTCGGTCATCGCAAATAACAACAAAAAAAATAAAAAAACAGATTTAATTTAAAAATTAAATGTAATAATCTTTTATCAAAAGTTTATCCAATAAAAATCAAAACTTGATTTTTATTATTCTAGATAATAAAAAACCTTTTTCTTGATAAAAGATAAACCCTTTTTCATCAGAATAAAAAAAACCTACCTAGTCTCCTACGAGGTTAGAAGTGGCTCTGATACCACTCAAGGGTTTTTGTAGGGTATAAAAACATGCACAGCGGAATAAAACCCCCTCCAGTGATCTCATCTAACTCGTATAGAAACTTAGAAGATGAAGAGGATTAAAAAGTTATACCTTGATGAAAACCAAAGCTTTTTCTTTAAGCCTCTAGACAGCTGCAGGTTATCCACCGCTACTGCACCACCTTGAACTGGCTGCTAGACCGCCTAAGGATTAAACCTTGGATCAAAACGTGACCCGCGATGTGTGTGTGTATCGCCGCCGCCAACCACCACCAATGGTGGTTCGGTTTTCTTGTGCCGCCGCCGAACACCCTAAGAAAGGGAGAGAGTCGGCCGCCGAAGGGAGAGAGAGAGGAGAGATTAGGGTGATCCTTTTTCTATTATGATTAATTTATGTGTTTAATGAGGTCAAATAAGGTTTATATATAATAACCCTTATTAGGCTCAATCCCGTTTAATTAAAGCCTAGCTTTAATTAAACTATTAATCAATTACAGAAAATACCCTCGACCTTTCTAATTAATTAATAACTATTAATTAATTGGTCCCGTTAATATTTAAACTAAATATTAACTTCTCCTCTTCAAATAATAAATAACTTTTATTATTTTTTCTCTTTCTCAATAAATAATTAAGCTATTAATTATTGTGATACACAAACAGGTAAAATCCAAAAGGTTCTAATTGGGTGTGTAGCAGTGTGATCCTTTAGTGTCACATAGTATTGGACACGATGATACATGTTATCTATCTCTGCACATAATCTAACAGACTTAAGGTCACAATATCCGGTTTAAGGAGTGTTTGGATGTGTGCTTTAAGGTGACAACATGATCAATGGTGACTTCAGTTTCTGAACTAGCTAAACTATTAAGACTATGATTATACAAAACTTGTAACTAGCAAGTATAGATGAATTAATATCCGTTTTAAAAAGATTTCACCAGTTCACCTCAGCTAGATAATCATTTCCAGAAGGGCTTCGTTCATCAAACACTGAGCAATAAATGATTAATCTTATTAAGGCAAAATGTTGTATTTAACATGATTACATTTAAGAGGAAAAGAAGAAACATGAATGCAGTCACTGGTTTGGTCTGATAATCCCTTTTTATAGAGTTGTCCAAATATATAAAAGAGACCACCTAACTATTACAAATTCCTTATCGATCATATACCAAATCCAACAAAACACATGCTACGTCATGAAAAGTTTAAATTTTAGGGAAAATAAAAACACATTGGCTAAATTTTCTATTATGTAACATAAAAAATTACAGAATAGTTAAAAAATTAAAGAGAACTTTCATCATTTAGCATGTTTTTAGCCAGATTTGGTTGGCTTACACAATAGTTTCACTATATAGGTGGCCTTGACGAAAAAAATTGATAGATAGGGTGGCCTCCTTATATATTATCCTAGTATTGTTTTGTTACACATTTTAATCGTAGGAATGCTATCAAGAATTCAAGAGCATACCATAATATCCCACTGCTGTTGCACTAACCAAAACTGCTGGTCTTGCATCACTCGGTGAGCCATTAATCAATTTTTGAATAATCCGTTTCATATTAGCTACAAAAACTTAGATCATCAAAGTCTAAATTAAAACTACTTCTATAGTTCAAGAAGGGGACATGCATTCAAATACTATATCTAAGGGGAAATAATTTGTTTCATAAACTGCACGGATTATTTCTCGTGTATATTCATGTCTAAACTCAGAGCACGATAATGAAGTTTGATTTTTATTTTATATCTATAACTGGCTAAAAATCATGTAGAGAAAATCATTTGCTGTGAAATTAACCAGGGAAGAAATCAAAATTTAACCTATTGAGCAGAAATGAAGTCAAACCTAAAGCATGATTCCTATTCTTATAAATAGGAGGTTATGTTGTGAATTAGGGTTAATAATTCTATGAAGAAGAATTGCAAGAAACACCTCTTTCTCCTCTCTTTTGATTATCGGCCGAACACACCATCAAAACCGAGAGTCGGTTTTGTCGATCATCAAGTTTGAAGTGATCGTGGTTCGTGGTTGATACCCTTTCTAGCAGGATCTTGTCTTGCCTCATTACAGGTGGACTACAACTTGAGCAACCCCAAGAAAAAAAGGTAAAAAGGTATGAACTTCTTCTTGTTCTTGTTCTAGTAATGATTGATCGATAATATATATATATATATATATATATATATATATATATATATATATATATATATATATATATATTCGATTGAAGGTATGTATGCATGTATGGTCTATATGATGATCTTGAATAGTGTATTATAACATGTTTGTTAATGATCTTGATTATAACATGATTACATGTATATCAATGTATGTATCCATTTTATACATATGTACTTATAAATCCATACACACTAGTGGTAAACAAAAGATCCTAATCCTTTTAGGGTTTTAAGGATTAGTTATTATTTTTAGTTCCGCTTTATAATTATTAACAGTTTTTGTTTGCAATCCTGAGCTGGTTAAAAACCAGTTAGGTTCTAGATCAGAATTACTCAAGTTTGTATGTTAAATATACTATGTAAAACCCTATATATATATATATATATATATATATATATATATATATAGAGAGAGAGAGAGAGAGAGAGAGAGAGAGAGAGAGAAAGAGAGATGAAGGATCAAATGAGAATTATAAATTAAAATGAGAATGAGAGACTCAATCTCAGCTGTCTAATTTCTCCTATTTCAATTCCATTACCTGATGTGCAGCCCGTGTACGGGTTTTTTAAGATGATTAAAAGCTTTTTCACACTGGTGTTTTAAATTTTGTAAAATAGAATTACTAAATAAATACTACACACGACTCAGGCAAGTATGACCTGGTCAGTAGTAGTATAGATCGGGTAAGACCGAGTGTCGAACCACAGGGAAAGATTTTGGCAACTACTAGTATTCAAACATCATCATTGTTTGGTAATTAAACAATAACAAGTGATTTATCAGATTATAATTAATTATAGAAAATAGTTTACACAAACAGAAATATTACAAACGGCTAGATAATCAAGGAAAATATCACTCAGGCTTCAGAATCATCCTGGCTAAATATGGCAATATTTATTTTAATTAAATTGTTGATGACTTGATAAATTGCAGTAAAGCACACAGCATGCTGTTCTCTCTCATACTCACAAATCATATTATCATACGAATCATCCCTCGAGTTATCGAGCCTCTGATTGACAATCAAACATAACACGTAAGTATAGAATCACAAATTATAACACAGATCCACTTAACCATGTTCAAATCCAGCTACAAGATATATATTATGTCAAATAATATTTCTTATAGCTTTCAGAACTTAGGGAAGTGTCAAAGTGATTGGAAATGAATAAAGGTGCATGTGGCCGCATGTCAAAGACATGTGGTCGCATAGGTCCATGCGATCGCATGGCAATGGCATGCGGTCGCATGACCTCATTTTACAGCAGAAAATCATTTTATGCACCAAGGATCGAATACGTACAACTTAAACTGTAAACCAAGGTCATAAGCAGATAGACATGAGCACTATGTAGTCATGAACCCAACAAGACTCAAACCACGTGTGTTGGATTTAAGATCGAGCCTTACGTTATTTCCTTAAGATATCATCATGTTAAATACTATTTCTAGTACTTAACACATGCAAAGTATGAAACACGTAAGCATGTACATAGAATCATAGAGATCAGATTCTTAATGACATTAGGAGTTTATTTCAACCTTAACATGCTCAAGAACACCTTTTCAATCCTATTTATTCTTTTGTAGTCGTTATGATCAAATAATATACTTAAATACTTCAAACTTTCGTTTAAGATGTTAAGCATGCGTAAAATCACAATATGATAAACATGACCAACTTGTTAAGACCTGAAATGATCAAAGACAAGTTTCAAAAATGTTTTTCAAATGACAACCTTGTTTGTTACACCATTTCTAGTGATAACTACTCAAGATCTTGAGATTAAACCATCATCTTTGAATATGCATGGAATGTAACCTTTAAGTTTTCACGTAAAAGATTAACACAACATGAACATGAACATATTTAACATAAGAACATGATTAAACACATTTATATCAATTATCAAAACATACTTTTTATATCAAATCATCAAGAAAAGATTTATATTGCCATAACTTGGCCAAGAATCATCTTGGCCCAAGTGAAAGAGTTTAGTGACTCATTACAAGTACAATAACAAGAAAAACACTTGGATACATGTTAACAACAAGAAATGATTAGATTATACCAAGCAGTCTTCAAGCTATATACTCGTTTCTCTAAAGTTCTAAGCTTTATTAAGCTTCAACGCCTTCAGAACAGGGATTCAGGAGTGTTTGGAAGTGAAGAAACGTGTGTGTGTGTGTTTATGGTGTTTTATGAGGTTTGTGATGGTATTTCAAACTGAATTGCAATTTTTGTTTATATAGGCACTGAAACGGGGGTCCATGCGATCACATGCCCCTGCCATGCGATCACATGACTTTGCGGTGGCTCTTGACAAGACAGCGTAGCCTGCAGAATGCAACAAGTAGCAAAGCTAGATTCGGCCCTACCATGCGATCGCATGGTAGGTACATGTGGTCGCATGGCTCTGTACTTTTCAACAATTCTTCATTTTTCTTCAGTTTTGCACTTGTTTAACTCGATATCCCACTTTTAGTCTTTTTAACCTGCAATGGTGAAAACAAAGCATTTGGGGTAATAATTCGTATAATTCACCTTAATTACAGATTAAATGCGAGGGTTTTCGGTGCGTAAAACATGTATAAATACGGATATATCATTACCCACACATGAATTAATCACATGCACCCTGCTACACTCTACCCCCTCACGCTTTCCATCCATGAATTTTACTTACAAAATGAACGGTTGAGATTGAGCCTCCCGTTATCATTTAATATCTCATTCTTATTTGAACCTTTCTATATATATATAACTATATTAGGAGAGAGAGTCATTATAATGTAATTAATTGTTTAAATAGTTAGAAAATAAAAAAACTAAATTTAATGAATAAAATAATAGGATAAGGGTAAATTGGTCAATTAAGTTTGGGAAGTCCAAGCTTGATAAAGTTGGGTCAAGAGGGATTGGATATGTAAGTTTTCAGATGTAGGGACTAAAATTGTTAAATGAGCAAACCACTAGGATAAAAAATGTATTTAGTTCTTAAACAATGAAACTGATTTGTACATAACATAATTTCTCTATGCATAACAGATACAAGTTGTTAATAGCATTTACTACAAGTTGATAATGCATCAAGTTGTTGTCTATGACCAATTTTAGGTCACACGTAGTCATGACACACATATCTGTCATGACACGCCGCCATATGGTCAGGACTAAACAACTCTAGTTATGACATGCTTGACTAACCACCACTTCATCACCCATTTTTATTTTTATTTTCAATTTTCTTCAAATATAAAATATAAATTACAACTACTATTTGAAAACTAGAATATAAATTAATAAAACAAAAAAATAAAAATTTTAAAATACTAGAACAATAAAAAACACAAATAAAATACAAACTTAAATTCCTACAGTAATAAAAACACAAACTTAGTTTAACGGTTAGTCGGGAAAATATATTTGTAGGATCTCATTTTCTTCCACTCGTCGAGCCTCCTCTGAGATCCTCTCTGAGGGAGTCCATAAAAATTGAAAGTATTTGGTAGATATTCTGAATTCCAAGTGTTTAGTGGTAGTGGGGGATAACAAACAGAGTATAGATTAAGTGGCGGCACTAGATCCGGCGTTTGTGAGGATACGGGGCACCAAACCGGGCATAACAATTGTTGTACAACTTTTGTGTTGGGATTTCTTGTCGGGGCTGTGTAGGAGAGGTGGTGCTTGAGCTCGTACTCGCCGATCCTAGCAAGTAGTTCATCATTTGCTAAAAAAAGGGTAGTTGGAGTTGTTTTGAGAGCTAAACATATTTGTAGTCCGTAGAGCTGGTATTTTTTTAACAAAGTTTATGGATGTGTGGGTGTGGGTGTGGGTGTGGGTGTGTGTGTGTGTGTGTGTATATATATATATATATATATATATATATATATATATATATATATATATATGAGAGTTTATTCGAAAACCGTTCTAATTGCAAGTACCACGAGTACCAATGCTTGAGTAAAATAAATCCCATCTTCATTTTTCCTCTCTCAAACATGGATCAACACCCGATTCCCTGATGCCCGACTTGCCAACAAACGTTCTCGTAATGCCCGACTTGTCAACAACCGATTCCGCGACACCCGAGTCCGCGGATAGTTAAAAATATGGATTTTAAAGCAAAAACTAAAATGGTATTTTTGGTATTTTATGTATTTTTGGTATTTTATGTATTTTTATATAAATGTGAAAATAAAAAAGAAAATGTGTAGCGGGTAGTTATTTGCAGTTATCATTGTTAGTGTTTAGTTATTAATGTTGATATGTTATTAATGCTGATGTATTATAGTATTTATCAGAATTATCTCTGCGTAACAATCAAGAGTGTGACATCCAGTACCCTACTCTCATGACAGTCATGAGCTTGTCATCACGTAGATGACAAGCCCGATTACATGTGCTTTAATTGGTTAATTTATCATTAGCGATTAAATAAGCATACATTTGTAGCCGGAAGAAAAGATTATTAAAAAAACTAGTGGGTTGATAGAAGTTCGCGGGTTGGTGTTTCGAGCTATGTCCTTTTTAGTTTTGTGTAGTAAAGAGGGAGGGGCAGGGACTTGGGAGTAGTAGTGGGTCTTTCTAACAATATTCTCTTCCCTCTTTCTCCCTCCCTCCCTCCCTCCATTACTTTTCTTTTGTTTTGTTTTGTTTGGTTTTCTCTCTGCTCTGTGACTGTGCCCTTCCCCTGCCCCCCTCAAAGTCTCAATTAATCAAAACAATGCTCACTCACTCACTGCTCCCCCACCTTTTAAACTTAGCTAGTCCATCCATCCACTCCAGGCGTCATTCTCATCTCTTCTTCTTCGCCTAGGCCTAGGGCTACGCGTTTTCCTTTACTTTCCCACATTCATCGACTTTCTCTCGGAGAATCCTATAAGCTTTTATTTATCACTTCTACTGATTCCGCCAATTTCGTTTAGTGTGTTGATAGAGACACCCCCCACCCTACAAAAGCCTACCATACCCTAGTCTAGTAATTATGTACTAATAATATGTTAATGATTAACAACTTCTTCTTACTTTTTTATCACATTAATTACATCCTAATGATTACTATATTATCACTTTATTATCCTTTTAGTTTCTTATTATTACTTTATTACTTTATTATTCTTTTTCTTATTTAATTACTATATTATTTCTTTATTATTTTTATTCTATTACTTTATTCTTTTTCTTATTTAATTACTTTTTATTTTTTTGTATTATTTAAATTTATGTTTTACATTAAACAAGAAAATAAATTAGTAAATTAGAAAACATAAATTTTATTAGCAATAATAATCAAGATTTATGACATCTTTTACAACGGGTTGAAGTTTCCTATCGGACTCTAGACGCGACTTATACATAGTTTCCCATGCAGCTGTTGCAGGAGCTTTATGCCGGATCCATAAACCCGCAATAGGAGGCATTGGGTACTCTCCTCTTAATTGTACCATCACGTAATGACAATCATATACATGTCCAATTGTAAGAACCTGATGTTGTTGAAACTCTTCGGGACCTTTCCAAAGAGGAAAACATGTTACAACCATAGTTTTGGATAAGGAATTGACGATCACACCAAAAGTGTTGGCTATGAGGATACCTGTAATAGGCATGTCCAACCAGTACTGACTTGGTGCTGGCGATTCTAAGTAATCTAATGAAGTAACTATACCATCGGTAGCATAAGTGAAGACTCTAGCGTAGCATAAGTGAGCACTCTCTTGAGACTGTACAACTTTTTCAATGATGAATATGAATCGGTCCAAGTCGCATTCCCCCGATTCTAGGTGTTTTTTAAGCTTTGCATGTTGGCTCTCAACTCTATTTGTGGTTGTATTTCCAAAATTTATATGTTTGTCAGTCCATGCCGACACAAATCTTTCTGCATACTTGTTGAGCCAAACATTATAAAGGTAACCAAAAACAACTACAAGGTAAAGAAAACTAATATTAGTATGATTGAATAAGTTATCATCCGTAAACGGGTTAAGACTTAAGAATATACCTGGATGGTCGACCAATAATGTCTTAATGTCTGGAGGTCTCCATAGTTTTGCATGTACGCGGTATGTGTTGGAGATTCAACAAATTTTTTCCACAGTGATTGAAACAAAGTCCAAGTCTTGTGTGATCTGATACGTGCCCTACAATGCTTTATTATATCATTGAATATATGTCACCGACAAAGTAAATGGTTACTTTGTGGAAACACTTCTTCGCACGCTTTCATCAATGTTAAATCTCTATCGGTGACAATAACACGAGTACAAAATGATGCATTAATGGTCAGTTTTAGGCGAGTGAATGCCCACCTATAGCTGCATGTTTTTTCATTATGCATGAATGCGAAGGCTATGGAAAAGGTCTTGTTTGTAGAAGTAACACCAACAATTTCCAGAAAAAGCAGATCATACTTGTTGGTTTTATATGTAGCATCCATTAATACAACATATGGGAATGCTTGCCACATGTTTAATGATGTTGGATGAATGAAAAATAACTCTTCTAACTCGTTCGTATCGTCGTTTAAACGATACTCAAAAGCATAACCTTTAGTATGCAAAATGTGCATCAGATTCTGCATTGGGGTTCTACCTCCTTGCTCAGACATTCGAATCTTACGACGAGCATTGTATATAGTTCTCAATGAAGACACGTTATTTGGATTTTGATCCTTTAGCGTTGAAAAAATATCTCGTGGTTTGACATTCAGCTTTGTCAAATCTTGCACCAAACGATACTCATTATCATTCAATTTCATCATATGTGAATGACCCTCCATAAACATTACCGGTTCATGATTGTGTTCGTCACGTACGACCCTTAAGGTCCAAACATTACATGTCTTCAAATATTTTCCTACCAATTCGAACGGACAATTAATTCTTTTTGTTTCCGAGTCTTTTCTTTTGGCTACACCTCCACGATCACAACCAAGGACAATTTTAGAAGTGTAGCCAAGAGTACTTGATTTTGACCGACTAGTGACAATAATAAAACCTTGAGAACGTGCCACATTTTGCACCCACGTGATTCATAATTAATAATATATATATATATATATATATATATATATATATAGAAATTGGATCAATAAAGAACCATGTGTTAAACAAAGAACCTAAAGAACCAATCTGGACCTTCGGATCATCAATATCAATGGATAGGATTGATCGATGGCAAAACTGTAATTATTATATATTAATTTAGGATGAATAGGGCAAAAATGTAATTATCCCTCTCCCACACCCACGATTTTTTAAAAAAAACCTCCAAAAACTTTAAATTGCCATAACTTTTTAAGTTTTGTGAATTTAATCAAAAAAATTATACCATTCTTTTAGTTTTTTAATCCTCTTTCAAACAAGATCACTCTTCCTATACTTTTCTAAAAAAAATTGAAAATGATTTTTTTTTGGCATTTTGGATTACCCAGCTCAAAATGCAAACTACGGATTTTGCATTTAGGCTTGAATTACCCAGCTCAAAATGCAAACTACGGATTTTGCATTTAGGCTTGAATGAACCCAGCTCAAAATGCAAACTACGGATTTTGCATTTAGGCTTGAATTACCCAGCTCAAAATGCAAACTACGGATTTTGCATTTAGGCTTGAATTACCCAGCTCAAAATGCAAACTACGGATTTTGCATTTAGGCTTGAATTACCCAGCTCAAAATGCAAACTACGGATTTTGCATTTAGGCTTGAATTACCCAGCTCAAAATGCAAACTACGGATTTTGCATTTAGGCTTGAATTACCCAGCTCAAAATGCAAACTACGGATTTTGCATTTTGGGCTTGAATGAACCCAGCTCAAAATGCAAACTACGGATTTTGCATTTTGAGTTTGAATGAACCCAGCTCAAAATGCAAACTTTGCATTTCAAAAAAAAAAAAGTTTCAGAAATATATCAAGTCCGGTCTTGTTCGAAAGAGGACGAAAAACTGAATCTAATGACTAATTTTTTTGTTAAAATTGTTAAAAACAAACGAGTTATGATTATTTAAAGTAATTGGGGTTTTTTTTTTAAGTTTGTTGGGAGAAAATTTGCTTGGTGCTGTAGGCGCCGATTTTCTTTCTTTTTTTTTAATTTCCTTTTTTGCTCCTAGACTATGTGCCAAATGTCATCACCAGGGAGGTTCTTTAGGTTCTTTGTTTAAGGGAGGTTCTTTGTTTAACCTTACCCTATATATATATAATACTTGCTCCATTGTAAATTTTGAGAAACGTTACATGTTAGAAAAGATCAATTAATGGACTTGTTAATTATACACAAATAAATATAATTAATAATATATATATATATATATATATATATATATATATATATATATATATATATATATATATATATTATAGTTGCTCTGTTGTAAATTTTGAAGTACTCGTCATCCTGTAGATAAGAAAAAAAATTAATATCATATATAAATAATAAAAACAACAATTCAAAATAATAAAATTTAAATTACAAAGACACACACACACACACACACACACACATATATATATATATATATATATAGAAGTTGTAAAAAACCCATTAGTAAAAAACCCATTTAAAAAAAAGAAAGTAAAAAACCCACTTAATTCCCCCACTACATTTAAAAAACCCCAAATCCCCATTCCACTCTCATTCTCTCTCCCTCATCCCTGCACTCACGCCTCTCTCTCTCTCTCTCTCTCTCTCTCTCTTAAACCCTCGCCGCCGGAGACATTAGCAACCACCGTGACCAACATCGGCTCCCCCTCTCTCTGTCTTAAACCCACACCAACATCGGTTTCCCCTCTCTCTCTAAATCGGCTCCTCTCTCTCTCTATTAAACTCTCGCCGAACAGCCACCGTGACCAACAGCCACGCCGGACAGCCACCGTGACCAACAACCACCGTGACCACCGTGGCCATAGCCATCGTTTCAGATCTGGGTTCTTTTGAGATATAAGGTTTTCTATATTTTTTTTCATATTTTATGTTCTTTTTATTTCAGATCTTGGTTCTTCTTTTTCAGATCTGGCTTCTTGTAACAAGTATTAACATATATGAAGAGAGAAAAATAATACCTTGTTCTCTTTCAGATCTGGGTGGCCGGAACTGTTCTTTTTCAGATCTGGGTGGACGGAACGTCGGAACCCTATAAGCTACAACTTTCTTCTTACTTTCTTTTCTTCGCCGGAGGTTGGCCGGAATTTTGCCGGAGGTGCCCAACACAGTCGCCTAAACCGGAATTTCTTTTCTTTTTGCCCAACACAGTCGCCTAAACCGGAATTTCTTTTCTTTTTTCTTCTTACTTTCTTATTTGTTTTTGTTATTATGGTAGGAAGATTTATAAGTTCTTTGTATCTGATTATATAAAACATAATTTTTGTACCTGTTTATATTAGGTTTTCCAGATGAATAATAAATTTGTTTTAAGTTTCCAAATAAATTTATGTTTTTTATGTGTTGACTGGTAGTTGTAAGTATTGAAAATTACAATAAAAACTAAAAAAAATAAATACATCTGAAAAGTAAAAAAAATAAAAGGCACACTAATAAAACTTGGTCAAATTTATAGAAGTAAGAAACCTAATCCTAGATTAGGGTATATTGATCCTAATATTAGAGTGGAGTGTCTAAACAAATGAAAACAGGCCCTCTTTTTGTATGTCAACTACCTTTGCGGCTCAGATCTCTGGATCCTACCTACTCCATTTGTGTGTCATTGCCCTGATTTTTCACTACAGATTCATCTTGCTTTTCTTTCACAACCCTAACAGCTTTTGCAGCATCTTGTTTTAAAAAGAATCCATGGACTTTTTTAAAATGAAAAAGTTGAGAAAACCCCAACATAATAAACCCTCAAACCCATCGGACGACAAGCCTGTGTCCGTTCCTGAGGAGCCCACGACCAAAGAGAATGGTGATGACTTAGGGAAATCCGTCGATGTTGATGCTGCTACAGAGGCTGATGAGGATGATGATGATTTCATCATGAATGAGGTCAAGAGGAGGTTGAAAGAACTGAAAAGAAACAGCTTTATGGTGCTCATACCTGAAGAAGAAACAACATGTCCAGAAGAGGAAATGGAGGAGGAGGAGGAGGAGGAGGGTGAAGCCAGCTCCAATGAGTGGAGGGATGTAGAAGCAGAAGGGCGACAATTGTGGTCTTGTTTTGGTGCATTCTACGATAAGTACTGCGAGCGCATGCTTTTCTTTGATCAACTTACTACACAACTGCTGAAAGAAATGGGTACTTTCTTGCCATATAATCTTCTTCTTCTTCTTCTTCTGGTTTATTATTATTATACTTTAAAACAAGTTGTATCCGTAGGATTTACAAACTGCAAAGGTAGATGATTGCAGAAGTATACCACAGTTGGACTTTTAGAGCTTGTGAGATCATACAGATCTAAACTCGGCTACTTTTCTAAACTGCATACCATTTGATTATGTATATGTATGTATGTATGCATGCATCGATTGTGATCATGGATGGTATGTGTGTATGGCAATGTCTGTTGATTGATATATACAGTGTCACTCTCACACAGGTTCACACAATCCCTCAACTCCGTCGCCAAGGTCTGTGTCGAGGAAGCTCACATCCCCCCTCCGATGCCTGTCTTTGAAAAAAATCCAACATCCTCCTGAAGATGACACTTCAGAGCACCTGCAGCAGCAACCAGAGAATGATCCATATCTGGATCTTGAGACATCATACGTATCTCAACTCTGCTTGACCTGGGAGGCGCTCCACTGCCAGTATGCACAACTAAGCCAGATAATTACATGTCATCGATCTGAAAACTCCATATGTTACAACAATAGTGCTCAGCAGTTCCAGCAGTTTCAGGTTTTGTTGCAACGGTTTATCGAGAATGAACCTTTTGAGCGTGGCCTCAGGCCTGAAATTTATGCTCACACCAGAAATTCTTTTTCCAAACTTCTGCAGGTTCCAAATATACTAGGTGATGAAAGTTCATTAGCATTCACTATAAGTACAACATTCGTTTCTTTTCTTTATAAATATAAAATAAGGCTGTTGTTGGGTAGGTCAAGATAGGAAAGAGATGACAGAAGAGGAATCAGAAATGCTGGTGCACGCTCCAGATCTTCTCAGAATAATCGAGAGCTCAATTCTTACCTTTCAACTGTTCATAAAGATGGATAAGAAGAAGTCAAATGGTGTCCGGAATCTATTTGGAGGCCAGAACCAGATGGCTACGCCTCTTCAGCAGGTTCAATCTATACTGGAGAAGGTACAAAATTCTAACATTCCTTCCAATTCAGTTTATACACGGGTTGATTAGAAAAATTAAAAAATACATTAATGTTTTTCAATAGGAACCATAGTTGTCAATAGTGAATAGCGGAAAATAGCGATGACCTACCTATATGCTACGTAGCGAATAACGGTAAATAGCGACCGCTATTTCGTATTTAGCGATAGGCTTCTAAAATATAATTATATATTTATATATCATAATATTACCTTAAAAGTCTTAATCTATTATGTATAATAGAGAACAAAATATAAAACCTAGTCTTAAACTATTATATGTTAGATCAAAGATCATCTAAATCTTCATATTCGGGCTCATCTCCCCCCGACTCCGATCCCGACACACAATCTCTATTTCCAAACAACACATTAAATTAGAATGTAAAAAACAGATACAATCAGAATGTAAAAAACAAAACAGAATGTAAAAAACACATAAAATCAGAATCTTAAACAGAAAAAGTAAACCAGAGGATGTTCAAGTTAGACATAAACTAACAATTATGAACTCAGATTTATAAACTTAAAAAAACAGAATTATGAAAAAGAATCAGAAGCTGTTCAAGAATTATAAACTCATACATCAGAATATATAAAAGTATAAAACAGAGGCTGAAATTCTAAGAAATTAAGAATCAAAATCTAATAATTATGAACTCAGAAATCAGAAATTCAGAATCATTAACTTAGAAATCAGAATCATTAATCATAACTTCATAAACGAAGATAAACTTGAATCATAATTTCAGAAAAGAAAACTTAGAAAGAACAGAGACATGGTTACTTACAGAAAATTAGGAGTCGAGGAGAGCAGAGACTGAGTAGCCGGAGGTTGTGCAGTCGCCGGAGAGGAGAGCAGTGTCGCCGGAGGGAGAGGAGAGCAGAGTCAATCAAGAGCAGAGTCGAGAGAGAAGCAGGTCGCTTTTTTTACAGCTGTAATTTAACCCTAACGTAAAAACCCTAAATATGTACTGCATCCTAATGTCTGATGGGTAAAACGAAAAAAAAAAGGCAAAAACCATCGCTACCGCTATATACCAAATAGCGCCCATGGCTCGCTACGCTAAACGCGATAGCGGCGCTATTTTCCGCTATTGACAACAGTGATAGGAACCGACGAAATGAGAAATAATTGTTATAAAGCATCATACATTTGTTACATATAATGTCACCATATAAGACTTTTGAGAGGTTTTTTCACTTCACATTTGTAACAACAAAATACTCTATATTGGAGATGCCATAAGCCAGGGTAAAATTTATATGTATCATTAAATACTGTAAGAGTAATTTGAGGTCCATAGTGATCTGATCAATAGCTAGTATACCTGCCTGCTTTGGATCCATGAAACCAAATAGCATTGTTATAAGTTCTAAATCCAGGGGATCATAAGCTGGGTTTCATCGACAATAGAAAAGGACGGAAACCATTTCTGGGTCTTCCAGGTCAGCCATGGTAGGTACTGAGCCACATGCAAAGACCATTGATCCTGTTGAGGTTGTCGCGAATATGCTTCGTTATGCCTCTGGTAATTGACTGCCGGAGCCATAGGAAATGCTCCTGCGAACCTGTTTAATTTTCACATGGCAAGATATATGAATATACAAAATAATTATAATACCCAAAAACAAATTCAAAATTTGCAACATTATCAAGATTTAAGACAGACCTTGGAGCAATAAAAGCTACGGAATGAGTGTAGTTTATACAACATATTGGATATTCAGCAAAAGAAGGATGAGTGAGTGGGCCAGTTGATCCAAAGATATAGCAAAACATCCTACAACAAAATGAAGGCTACCAAAGAACATAAGTATGTAATTATCTTATCTATATACACACAATATTGATTTTGGATATAATTATTCAACGTGTTATAGTTTCAATCAATCAAAAATCGTAATATAAACACAAGCAGGCATATACTTCGACTATTATCATGTTCTTAACTGGTTCATAATCAGAACAACTGTAATTTAAAGAGATCAACACATAAAAACCTAAATCTCCTTTGAATATTTAAGTTCCTATCTGTAAGTTTGTGGGGTTCCAACTCAAAACCAATTGGTTATGAGAGGAGTAGCCCATGACTCTTATAAGCTCATTACAAAGTCACTCTCCGTCCTATGTTGGACATTACTCAACACGCCCCCTCACGTGTGGGGTTCTTTTTTTTCGCGCGCCTAACACGTGGATACTTATGGGTTACGTGGAGTGAGTTAACCTTGCTCTGATACCATGTAAGTTTGTGGGGTTCCAACTCAAAACCAATTGGTTATGAGAGGAGTAGCCCAGGACTCTTATAAGCTCATTACAAAATGTAACACCGCGATTTTGGAAACCAGGTTTTTCTTTTTAAAATAATAAATTTAAGAATCCAAACTACGTGGATCCGTTTATAAACATAACTTAAGCCAAACCTGTTTTTTCAAAAGTTACATAAGCAGCGGAATGTTTAAAAGTAGCTATAATTACAAGCAAAATTAGCCACAATGCTAAAAGGAACTGTTGGTGTTACTGAAATTGTCTACCGACCATCACAAACTAATATAATACATACAACATAAGTAGCAAAGACAAGTGTTCCTCCAAATGCATAATTAATAACCAGCAGGTACCCCAAGCTCACGCGCCTAAGTATCTCCTGTATCATGGGGGGAGAGTATTTGTTAGCTATTTAAAGCTAGTGAGCATAAGATAGCATAATCAGTAATATAAACATATCACATATCACATATTACATATCAATTATCAGATAGTGCTATCCTAGCATCTCGCGATGAGCTGGCATGTCAGAAGGAAGCATAATCTTGCAGGGTAGCTAACCCGGCTCAACACTCCAAACTGGGAAACCAGACACATCAACCGCGCGGGTGGGTGAGCGGGTAGCGGTCCACCGTTGCGTTATGAAGTCATCGACTCCATGGGATACAGCGGGTGGGTGAGCGGGTAGCGGTCCACCGTTGTGTTATGAAGTCATCGACTCCATGGGATACAGCGGGTAACTGATCCCCAAATCGCACGAGGAACATTGGGTTTGCAACCCCAAGTAGTTGACGGCATCATCGACCCGCAGGTCTCAAAGCGCCCCAGCCCAAATGCTGGCCCCGATCAAGGACTATATCCAGTCCCCATATCTCGGATCCGATCACAAACACAAATCTTACCCTTTCCGGGCCTCATAGCGCGCATATCATAACCATATAATATTCATGGTTCAATTCATACATGCTTCTTGCATATTCATAATCTTATCATAAATCATGATTCAATTGTTACGTGTGTCATGCATAAACATAGCATACATCAATATTTATTGCATTTCATGGAATTACTAACACATACTGATAACATGTAATATGGTTATATTAATTCTTATGTTATCCTAACTCACCCGTGAGAGGCTAGAGGCTA
The DNA here is from genome assembly GCA_947179395.2 of Pulicaria dysenterica. Taxonomy (NCBI): domain Eukaryota; kingdom Viridiplantae; phylum Streptophyta; class Magnoliopsida; order Asterales; family Asteraceae; genus Pulicaria; species Pulicaria dysenterica. The sequence goes on from OX359292.1 coordinate 362,510, forward strand.
CAGTAAACTGATATAATGATCGTCTCGATCGTCGGGGTCGTTCGATTCACCTATAAGATAATACTTCTGTTTAGTCACTTCACACAAGTACAATAATTAATATAACTAATATGAATCCTCTAATGATGCTCTTAGACTATTTAGAACCTTAAACGAGCTTCCCCTACTTCAGTACACGAAAAAATAGCAAAACTGTTGATGTTGCAGAAAAAAGGCCTTTTGCGGCCGTAGGGAAAATCCTCTGCGGCCGTAGGAAATCCTAGGGAAAACCTTCTGCGGCTGTAGGAAGCTATTTGCAGACAGTATTCATTTTTCAGCCCCTGTTCAGTTCATTTTCATCCCAAACTTAAATCCAACATTCCCAACTCAATTTCCAGGGTTTCCATATCATCTAAGGCATCATAATAAGTCTAGAAACATATATATAACAATCTCAAACCAAGGATTGAAGCTATGGGATCAAAATCTTCAATCTTGACCCATTTGAGCAATTTCTTTGAACATGAACAAAACTAACATTTTAATTCAAGAATTTGGTTCCTAACTACTTATAAATGATGTAAGAACAGATTGGAGCACTTAATTTCACTTCTTGAATCCAATTTCGGATTTGGTCATTTCTTGACCTAAAGCTCAAAACTAAGAACAAGGAAGATGGACTTACAAAAGAAGGAAGGAGATGATGATTGAGCTGAGATTATGAGCAGATTATTGCTTGGATTTGTTGCTGGAATTAATCTTGGTGATTTCTCCGGTGAATTAGCTTCAAGGGTTCAAGAACAAGGTGAAGTGAGAAGTGTGTGGGTGTTGTGTCGTGTCTGTGTAAAGGAAAAGGGAATAGACCGACTTTGGTCTCAATAATATCCACATGGGGTATTTTTCTCCCCTTCTCAACTTACAACTTAATACCCATTTACCCGTTTCAACTAACGGGGATGTTTCCGAAATCCTTATTCAAAACCGTTTAATATTATATTAAACTTATCTATTTTTGTTATAATTTTGATATCATGATTTCTAAATTATTTTAATATTAGCTTGATAAAATAATTCTATCTTAACATACTAAAATATTTCTACTATTCATTATTAAATCTGAGACTCAAACGTATCGAAAGTATATACGACTAGGCCCTTTTTGAGGATGTTACACAAAATCCTCTTTTTAAGAGCTTGGCTACCATGTAAAAGCGTAGGGGTGTTAACGATCTAATTTGAGCCGAGTAGCAGGAAAATTGGGATCAACTCGTTTAACAATTACTCGGTTCTAGCTCGACCTCCAATATTCATCAATGTTCAAACTAGAGCTTGATGCTCGTTTAGTTTTTTCATAACATTGTATCAAACTAAATTCCAGGCTTGAAAAGCTCAAGCTCAATAGACTTGTTTCTTAGCTCGAGCTTTTATAAGCTCGTTTATCATTATAAAAAAACTATTAAGTTTGATAAAAAGCTAATAATTACACCTTTTTTAAACTTATAAAGTGTGCAATTGATTTCACTTGATTAAACTCAATAAGAATAAGAAATTATGTTTATGCATACTACATTTGAAGTATACTTCTCAATCCCTTGGTTTTATAGTGACCTCCTTTCCATGCTCTTTGGACCCAATGTGGGATGCATTACATTTATCTTCTTATATCTTTCCTTCATGTACATAGAGCTTAATTTAAAAAAATAATATATAAAAACTAATCATATCTTATGATTTATCAATTATATATTACGATTAAATATATTATGTCATATTATTTTATTTTTTGTTCAATAAATTTACTAAAACTAGACTAAGTAAAACAACTAATATAAATGGACTATTAAGGCTTGAAAAATATAATATATAATACTTAGTAATATTTTCAACTATGTGTGCTCATGTTTATGTATGAAAGGATATACACATTTGTTCTATTCTTTATTAAATTGATTTAATTTTTTCATTAACTATATAAGTTAAATATATGCATATAAAATGTAGCACCATTAGTCTATCTATCTGCATATATGTATGTGTACATGTGAATATCATATGATATATGTACATATGCAAGTTTGTCGTGTATATACATAGATCTGCATATGTTTATGATTTAAATGTGTATGTTATAAGCATGTAGTTGTATGTCAAGCAAACACACACATTTCTTTTATATGTGTGCTATGAGAATCGATTAGGGTTCGTTTGTGTAATCAACCATGGAGGCTGATCTACTAATCTGATAATCGACTTATATATGTAACAATCGACTAGGTTAGGCCTTCTTTGCAATCTATTTTTCATTCAAGAGTCGACTTGCAGATTTGCGAATGTGCAGAAATAATTTGTTCCAGGATCCATGACCATTTGTTCAAACAAGTTAGGATTTCTTTGTAAATGATTTTTGTTTGGTTCTTCCTCGATCTATTGGTGTTTTTTGTTGTCAATAATATTGTTTGAACATAAGGATCTATCCCAAGAACACATCATGAAAACTCAAGATACTCAATAACATACGAATAATAGTAATTCAAAATTTTCAAAAATCCAAGAAAAATGCTGGTAACCTGATTAGAAGGTTAAACATTACATACAGTTAACTAAAATTGCAAGTTGATTCTTTGGGTATAAAATAATATTGTTTGCATATAGTGACAATTTTGGAAAATTTGTTGTAGTTTCGCTTGTTTTGCCCTATGACGTATGTCACACATTTACACATGTAAAATAACACATACAAACAATACATTGCATAAATATATTTGCATACATTTTACACATAATGTAACTAACGATTTATTTTTTTAAAATAGTATCTAAAAATCTACATTAGTTCTAGTATAAAAATGTAGTTTATCTAAAATTTAAAAATACGTACGATATTTAATGAAATTGGAATAATTTTTTTTGTAACACTTAAATTACATTTTCTTTAAATAAATAGTTGTTAAAAGTTGATATATCCAAACTTATTAGCTAGATTCTTTTTAGTTTACAAAAGCCTAGGTGCATGAAAAAAAAGATATAAAAGAAAATGAGTTCATCCCACTTAGGAGAAATGACATAAAGGGATAAAGAAAGGGCATTATAAAACAAAGGTTCAACAAGGAAAGGATTGCAACTAAAAGTGTAATACATAATGTTGTTTTAGTACAATTTTGTGTAAGTCTAGCTATGAACTTGAATTCAAATCTTACTAACATTTATTTGAAGTTTTAAGACATAAAGTCTTTATAGGCTCATTCAGCTCGAATAGCTCGTTTGGCTCGAGCTATTAAACGAGCAGAGCCAAATTTTAATATTTTAAAGCTCGGCTCGCGAAACTAGTCAAGTAGTCACTTCTGTTCAAGTTTGAAAATTATTAGACTCGAACTCGAGTTAAACAAGCTCGAGTAGTTGTTAATTGCTCGACTCGTGAACAACCTTATAAAAGAGTGTTTTCCAGTTTCAAGTCAACAGTTTGTAGTCGGTCATTGTGAAAATTTACTGCATACTTGTTTAGCATTGTGATTGTAGAAGATGATTTGAGTTCATACTTGTGTAACCCAAGGATTTTAAGAATGTGTAGTAATTTGCAGCTTTAACTTCACTTTCATATAACCAAGGTAGATGGGATGAGCAAACCTGGAGAGTTGGAAAAAGTAAATCACTATTTTTCTCATGTTTTTAATCAGATTCAAGATTAAAGTAGCAACTAAATGATAGAATTGTCAAGAATCTGAGCAGCAATAAACTTGCAGAAGCTCAAACTGTATCAACAGACTAATGAACAAAACCACAATTGCAATCAGGCATTCAAAAAAGAGCAGAATGAGGACCTGAATGTAAAATAATAGTGTGTATTCTCTTTTCACATTTAAAAATAGAATCAAGTTACCATTTGTAAATGATTTATTATAATCATGTTGCTCAAAGAGTTTTGTTGCATGTCCCTTGCTCCCATGGATATTTCATTTGGTGCTGTCTAAGTCTTGAAATGAGGGCACCCATGTTCTTAGGGATGGCAATGGGACGGGTATGGGACGGGTATTGGTCATCCCAGTCCCATACCCTATTATAAATCCATGTCCCATACCCGGTCCCGTCCCGTCGGGTATCCCATTATCAAATAACCATCGGGGACGCGGGTATACCCACGGGTATCGGGTATCCCATTTATATTCCTAGTCATTCAAATTCTTCTAAGTAACGTTTTATTCCCTAGAACTTCATGCGAATCACGTCAAACAACGAGTGTTTTTTTAATTTCATTTTCTAGCAACATCAATATTCAACAAGTTCGGCGCTTAATTAATGTAATACCATCGCCATACAAAGTATAAACTATCCTAATTTTATGATAATCTAATTTAAATCGGTACATTAAAATGAAAGGACGTTCTTCACCGAAGTGTCAAAGAGAAGCGTGGACTATTAATTTTTTAACTCCTATTATTTTATATATAATAACATTGTAATATTATATGTATATATATATATATTTATATATATATATATATATATATATATATATATATATATAAAATATAAATGGTTCGGGATCTGGTACATGGGTAATTGGGCGGGTATTGACTAAAACCATAACCGTCTCATACCCGCAAATTTTTTTGGAAGAAATCCCATACCCGGTCCCATAACCATTTACCCGTCCCAAAAGTTTCGGTTACGGGTATTCCCGTCGGGATCGGGTATGATGTTCTCTTATCTATATCTATATCTATACTAATATATAAAGGGTTTAACACAAGGTTGTAAAATTCGCTCGGCGGAAGACAGTCGGTCGACTACCTTCAAGTGATTAATCGGCCTAGGCGGTGATTAATTGCTTTCTAGGCGGAGACCCTAAATTACAAAAAAAATTATCTTAAAAAATAAATATTAGCAATACCCTAACAAAATAAGTCAATAACCATCAATAAGTATAATAAACTTGAAAAATAAAAACCATAAGTCCCGTTCCTTTAAAACCCTAAGTTGATTTCACTTTTAAAAAAAAATAAATATAAGTCAAACCCTTTCATTGACCGCCTAGGGCTGCCCAGGACCACCTAAGAGGCTAAGACCGATTTTGACCTGGCTGATTAATTTGACCGATCATATGATTTGTAGGTCGGTAGACTGCCGAGTAGCGCCTAGGCACCGATTAATCGGCCGCCTAGGCCGATTTTTACAACACTGGTATAACACTCTCAAAAAGAGAAATAAAGAAAATCGAAAAAGGGGAAAGAAAACAAATATGTTGTTGTAAGAAACTACTTGTTGACACCGCATTCATACTCTTACATTCTTAAAACCAGACATATTGTCGAGCATGAACTATTCACCGGCGCGGTACTATGCTAATTATTTCTGCCAACTAAAAGTTAGAGATGAGCGACTTACTATGAAGTTGTTGTTGATCTATTGATTATGCAGAGGAAGATGAAGTTGAAGGAGCTTTGGAAAAGGCGGAAAGGTGGGAAAAAGAATCAATGGCCTGCAACAAAAGAGGAGGTGGAGCTGTTACTTGGGCTAATAGACGTGAAGGTGATAAGCAGGGTGCTGAACATGGTGAAGATTAGCAAAGAGCAATTGTTTTGGAGTGAAGAAAAGATGAAGAAGTTAGATTTATCAGCAGCAACAGGAAAACTCCAAAGGGATCCATCTCCAATTCTTTTCCCTGCTTGTTGACAATGAAATGGAATCGTATTGGGTTTTAAGAAGTCTATCATTCAGTTGTAGCCAAGTAATATGTTTAACAGGAATTGTCAATTCAACCTTGAGAGATTTTGTTATTTTATGATCTGGGGTTGGCTGGCTAGGCATATATATATATATAATCAGGTTCAAGTAAAAAAAAATTTATGATACAAAGAGTAAGAAGAAACCTAATGGCGACACGTGTCTTTTTAATTTAAAAAATACAAAAGGGTAAAATAGGTACATCAAAATAAATATATTCTCTCTCCTACCCCCACTAAACCCACGTCCCACTCCCCTGATCCCTGCGTATTCTTTTAATCGACCCATTCCCCCTCATGAAACCCTAATCTCCTCCATTGCAGCCGTCATCCTCCCTCCACCGACGATGTGAAGCCGCCTCCGTAAATTCACGAACACAACGTCACCATCACCACTGCCTCTCCACGACAGAACAACCACCGTCGTTCCGTCTCCCTCCCCAGTAAGTCTCCCCAAATCGAGAACCCTAAATCGGAAGCCTCACCAAATCGATTCCTCCTCTTCACGGCTGTTGCATTCGATTTTTCATCCTCACTGCCGTATGCTGTTTTTCCCGTGCATCTGAACCTTGTTGAAGGTATTGTTCAGAATTGTTCGAAATTAAGGCAGCCGTCGACTCTATCTGAACCTGGTTGATTGAAGGTATTGTCAAGGTGAATGTTCTCGATGATGTCTTGATGAACGTCGAAACCGCCGCTGCTACACCGCCGTCGCCACCGTGTATCAGAGATATACCCACTGTGATGTATTCATCTTTCTGAAATTAGTTTATTCATCTTTTTTCATTTTTTTCTCATTCATTGGGGTTTGATTATTTGTGCATCTTATGTGCAATTATTCATCAATTTTGTATTCATCAGTTTTGGATGTAGAACTCTTAAATTTCTTCATCAATTGATTTTGTTGGATTTGTGTTATTTATGGCTTATTTGTGCACTCTGAATCAATGTTTATTTGATTTTGTTGGATTTGTGTATTTTATGGCTTATTTGTGCATTGTGAATCAATGTTTATTTGTGCATCTGAAATTGGTTTGAAACAGATGAATATACGACACTGTGAATGCAGGATGTGTAGTTGTGAATCTGTATGAATTCGTGTGAATCTGTAGTTGTGTTTCTGGAGAAACGAATTTTAAAAAACATGATGTTTTTTTAAGTTGAATTTGTGCATCTGGTGAAGAACATTGTGCATTAATCTAATTCTGGAAAATACTGAAAACAGCACGTAAATATATTAGAAATAATGATAAAATTTTAATATTTTAATGAACAATTATACCCCTAACTGTTTTTTTTATATTTAAAAGAAAAAGAAAAAAAACCTATTTTTTAGGATCAGATTTAAAATTTTGGATGACTGAGATTTCACCTTACATTTAGTACCATAACTTATTTTTTACTAGATCCCTACCCGATATATATATACAAATGCAAAGTAAATCAAATGTTTCTTTTAGTGGTAAATCATCTAGTTCGATTTCGTTTACTTCTCTTTTTCTTTTGTGGTTGACTTCTCTTTTAGGATCAAAGTATGTTCCGTTATTGACGGATGAATAGTCAAGGCTCCCCTTTTCCCTGAAAACGAATCGCACCTAGCGTCAGGATAAAATTTGTTCTTGTAACTTCGTTTTGGAAAAGAGAAAGTACCAAAAGATTAGTCTTCTCATAACATGTAATCGATCTACTTTAATCCTACTGAACTAATTGTATGACTACTGTTGTAGAGATTCATAACTTGGTATCCATTATTTCTTCCTTTTCTTGATTCCATCATAGAACAATCACAGTCTATGATATTGACTGTGTATGTGTGTTTGTGTATACGTAAGAAACAACAAAAACACAGCAATTTTTGGAAGATGATCTGATCTATTATTGCCAAGTTGATACACTTATTTATAGTTGAGGGTCACTAATTAACCATCAAATTCGGTTATTTTTTGCTCCAAATAACGATCCCTATGTGTGTGTAAATACACACTATACACACACCAATATGTCACACATTAATTATGTACCATAAGTAAAATAATAACACTAATAATGTTTTTAAAGACACCTAATTACACTTTTGATTATATCACTATTTCTAACATTCACCCCCTAATGATATAATCAAAAAATTTCCACATCTTGCTTCGAGTCTTCACACAATGATGACAAAGTCATCATCTTCCTTGGATCTTCTTTCGCGTTCTCTCCAGAACCTTGAGTTGCATCTGCTTCGGCTTGCTCATCTGTCATAATCCCTCTCGTACCGAAATCCTCACGATCCCCGGCTTTGGTGGCCCCAACTGAATCACTCCTTTGGCTAACTGAACTTCCCGTTTGACCTCTTGTGTTGTTGGCCGTTTCACCTCCTGTCTCGTTGGTAGTCGCACCAATATCTTTGCCTTCTTTAATTGACATATAATCAAATCATTTCATAGAAAATTTAAATAACTATTGTGGTTGCAATAGATATTGCTTATCTAATCTCTTGAAAGCTCCGAATATCCAAAACTTAAAGCAATCTCTTCCCATTTCCTTTCGTTTGTCACAAAGTTGTATCCTCCATACGCAATGACCAATATGTAAAGTTCAAATACACAAATCTCCAAACCATCCAAAATTGATGGAATAATCACTTCATTTCCACCCGTGACTTTGTAAAACCAAACAATCATCTTATCGATTACACCCCTATATATGTAGACCAAATATAATGTTGATTAAAACACCTGCTTATCAAACTTTGAAAGCCTAAGAAAAAAGAATAATAAACTCACATGGGGCTGGCTGATTGTATTGTAGGCATCAAGTAGCTAGCTTTAGCTTTTGTTTATGAGAGAGAGGCGAGTAATATCCAATTATCCATCCAGAATTTCTTACAAGTCCAATTTTCAATCTCGAAAAACACAGTCACTATCTATTGGTTCAGCTTCAGCTTGTTAATCACATATTCTCGCCCTGGGAATATTGCACGACTCCCCTTGTCATCATCCTCTAATTCTTGCTTTCTTTCATTATCGTCTTCTTCCTCATTGCTATTCCTCCTCCGAATCTGTTGTTCCCTTTTCTTTGCCGCCCTCTCTCGTCTTTTCTCCCTCTCACCGCCGCCCCTGCTGCTGCTGCTTCTTGGTTTCTTCAAATTGCTGCTGCTCTCTTTCTCAACTTCAACCTTATCCCTCCTAGTCCTAGGTAAGCGGCCGCCCTTGGACGTTCCCAACAACCCAAAATCAACCTTACTCCACCCAGCCTCGTCCTGGTAGTCCCACCCAAATTTCTTGCTCATCTCCTCCAATTGGCAGGCCACACCGCCCCCCGACGCCACCACACCCTCCCGGTTCCCACTAAGGAGCGTCTCCGCCACCTCCCATTCCATTCTGTCGGCGTATACCTCGTCCTCAAGCACATCCTCTGCTAGTTTCCCCCACTTCTCGTAATCACCACACGTTAGATTTTTTGACATCCATTTCAGGTACTCCGACGATACAGTACCTAACATTTTCCCTTTGTGCTTCCCGAAGTCTATAACTCTGTCCCGTGCTGCCGGAACCCTAATCTCGATTGCTTTCTTGGGACTATTATTGACTCCCAAGGAGGAGGAGTGGCGATGGAAGAAAGTATGCGCTGAAGCAGTTGTTCCAAGCATAGAGATGATGATGGGTTCCATGGTTCGTATCCATCCACACACACAAATGAAACCTCTATGTATGTTGATTATTTTATCTTACGCATCAAATAATATTAATCCATCTGAGCCGATTAGGACGATATTGGGCCGGATCCGTATGTGCTGAAAATGACATTTTACTCGAACAAAACGAACTGGACTAACATCTCCCTGCCCTGACTATTATGACAAATAAATTGTATAGAATAATAATTTATTATACATAACAAAGTATGAGTATTTAAAAAATAATCTCCTTAAACATATGGATGAAAAAACTATTTAAAACTTTATAAGGACAAAAATATCATATAAAAACTGTTCAAAACTTTATAATAAACAAAAATATCATGTTTGTCGTGCATGACTAATATATGTTGTGTGTAAATCATTACCTATTGCTTTTAATTTTGATTTGGGTAAATTGCCGAGAAAGATAACTAAAATATCAAAATTTGACAATAAAGGTAACGCCTATTTTTTCTAGTCAAGAAAGTATTATAAATTTTAATATTTGACAAAAAAAGGAACCGGTAGCCTGAAGGATATGTTACCGGTTAGAATTCAGCTGAGGTGGCAACCAAAATGCTGATGTGGCATTTTTATATACCAAAATGCTAATGTGATATTTTTAGTTTATTAAAAAAATTTGAATTTTAATTAACTCTTTGTCTCTCTACAGACTAATCCACCACCACCACCACCACCTTTCTTTCTCTTTGAAGTTCTCTCTCTCTCCTCTCTAGACGGTTCCACCGCCACCATCGTCGCTCCTGCGAATCCACGGTGAGATATGAATGATATAGTTTGAACCAAATCAATGTTTGATTTTCAGATCTGGGTTTGACTTAGGGTTTTCTTGTTTGGATATTGATCCAGATCTGGGTTTCACTATTCAAATCTTCACAGTGGTTCACGGTGTCGGTGGTGGTGGTGGTGGTGGTTCACTATTCAAATCTTCACGGTGGTGGTGGTGGTGGTTTACTATTCAAATCTGCGATTGAACGAGGTTTTTCGCTTCACCACCGTCTCATATCTACTTGGGGTTTTCACCAATTTAGGGTTTCTTGATCTTAGGGTTTTCATATACGAGTTTATGACGGTGGTGGTGGTTGGTGTTTGAGGGCTCAAGAACACGTGTAACACCCCAAAGTTTGAAAGTTATTTTGTTGTGAAATGTTGTATGTGTGTTTAGCAAGTTGTCTTTTCTTTGTGATTATGTGATTTAAAACTAGAAGGGGCTAAAGTTGTCAAGTGTGCAAAGTGGTTAAGTGCAGGGGTTGAATTGCCATTGTTTGAAAGGGTAATTATATATGTATGCATTTGACTATGTTTAGTCAATGAGACCATTTGCAAGAACAGATAAAAAACACACACACACACATAGCCACTAAAATTGAGAGTCTTAGCAAGAAATCAAGAGGAGGATAGCTGATTTTGTTTGTTATAGCGAAGTAGAAGCAAAAGGTAAGAATTCTTTATGTTTTAGAACCTGTTGGTATCATTAATTTCGAGTTGTTCAAAATTTGAGTGGAAGAACATGATGAGTTTTAGCCGTGCGAAGTGAAGCCCATTGCGTGCGTAGTGACTTCATTTCGTACGAAGTGCTCAATGTAAGAGATGAAGTCGATGAGTTTCCACTTCGTGCGTAGTGATAGTTCACTTCGCGCGTAGTGGGATTCACTTCATGCGTAGTGATAGTTCAATTCGCGCGTAGTGGGATTCACTTCATGCGTAGTGTTAGTTCACTTCGCGCGTAGTGGGATTCACTTCATGCTTAGTGATAGTTCACTTCGCGCGTAGTGGGATTCACTTCATGCGTAGTGATAGTTCACTTCGCGCGTAGTGGGATTCACTTCATGCGTAGTGATAGTTCACTTCGCGCGTAGTGGGATTCACTTCATGCGTAGTGTGATTCACTTCGTGCGTAGTGTGTTCATCTCGTACGTAGTGTTCAGAAGTTAATTCAGTTATTATTTATTGTTTGTAGGCAATAAGAGTTGACACTTTTCTGATAGGAGTGTAATTCTTAACTGCTGCGGAGGTGAGTGTACTTACCTTTAATCAGATTAGTATATGTTTGTACACTAAGTGATTAGTATATCAATTGTATGTTTGATATGTTAAGTTAAAGGCTGCTGTTCAGTTATTCAGTAGCACTATGTTATAGTATTTGATATGAGTAGTATGCATTTATGTACCAAGTGAACAATATGATATATGTGTTTGTGATATGTGTTATGTATGTGCTCGAGTACAGAAAGTACCTGGCTTAGAGAAGTCTTGTACTAAGAAAAGCAGATACTTTGTATCCAGAATAGTGAAAGGGGTATATTGAGATCCTTATACCCACAAATAAAGTGTCAGGGGCTTGGTTACGCGCGAGGTGTGATCATACCCCGGGACTAGTTAACAGTTTGACTGTTTTGCAGGTTATAGCTGGGATGTGAGACATCCCGAGAAGAGATACTCATGCTATGTGTTTATTAGTCAGTAGTATGCTCACTAAGCGAAAGCTTACGTTTTAGTATGTTGTACATGCAGGTAACCAGATTCCAGCAAGGGTAAGGCCCCGGTGCTCCGCAGAGTTGGATAGCTCCCAGCTTTTGAAAATAGTACTTTTAACACTATTTTTTGTAAAACTGTTAGTATTAAAGTGTTGTAGTTAGTTTTCCGCAAACTCTGATATTTTAGAATGCTAATCAGTAGTAATTGAATTTCTAAAAGCTATTTTAGAAAAGTGGTGTTACAACACGTCTCTTTATCTTTCGTTTCTACTTAGGGTTTTCACCTATTTAGGGTTTCTTCACCTTAGGATTTCTCTTATACGAGTTTATGGCGGCGGTGGTGCTTTTTTGACCTTAGGGTTTGGCGGCGGTGGTTTCTTGACCCTAGAACATCTTTGAATATGTAGGTGGTGATGTATAGTTTTTTCTCCAGATCTATCTTTGGTCAAACGGTGGTTTATGGTGGTGGACGGAGGTTAATGGTGGTAGAGTACGGTCATCTAGTGAATTAAGAACATTTCCTAAAGAACATAAGAATTAAAAAAAATAAACATGAGTTTTTATTGAAAATTAAAAAATAAAATAAAGACATGAGTTCTAATTGAAAAAAAACATAACTATTAGATCAGATGAATATATCTTAAAATTTAATTAATAGTAGTAAGTTATTAAAAAAATTAATTTTTAATTGATTCAAATATTTGTTAAATGTAGTTATTAAGTTTTTAAGTTTAAGGTAAATTTAATTAAAAATTAATGATAAGTAAAATAATTATTAATTTTTCAGAAACATGTAGAGTTTATGTGGACTGCCATGTCAGCACAACCAATAAATGAGATCCTACGTGGATTTCCATGTCAGCACAACCAAGGAAGGAGATCCTACGTGGACTGTCTAATGGCACAAGTGACCTGCTGACTAGGCTGTTAGCAGGTAGATCAGGTCATAATACCCATTTTTGTTAAAAATTGGAATTTATACTCCTTTCTTGGCCTAAAAAAATAAATGTTATCTTTATTGACAAATTTTGATATTTTAGTTATCTTTCTTGGCAATTTGCCCTTTTGATTTTTACATTTGGTTTAGTTAATAAAAGTGTATTCAACTATACACCTTTTGTTATTGTATGTACTAGACTTTCAAATTTACCGTTTAATGTACTGAACAACTAAAACTTACCGTTTAATGTATATATCTTGTTATAGAAGGTTAATTGATGACGTAGAGTAGGTCATACTAACGTGGCATTTAACTTTGAAGATGACATGAACTTCATTCTTGAAAATGATATAAAAGTTGTTTATATTAAATATTTATTTATTATTTATTTTTCTTTGACCGTATCTCCAGGTTCATCTTTTTTTGTTATAAAACCCTCAAAATCTCCGTATTTATCTCCTTTATCAGAGAATCTCCGGCGACTTACCCCCTTCAACTTCGATCTTCGATCTGACTCCGGCGGATTCACTGGGTTTTTGTGACGGGACTTCGATCTGACTTGACCTTATCTCCGGCGACTTGCTTTTGCCGCTCCTATTGCTTCCAGATCTGGCGATCTGACTTGACTTTATCTCCGGCGACTTGCTTTTGCCGCTCCTATTGTTCATAAGCTTTTATCGATCTGTTCATAAGCATGACGATGAAGAATGAATGTTTTTCATCTCTTGGTTTTGAATCTACGGTTTCATGTGATTTTAGTTTATGTGTTTTGATTCTTAATGTGAGTTTTGATTTAGGGTTCTTGATTGTTGCAATTTAGGGTTCTTAATTGTGTTTGAATATTCCAATCTTTTAGAGATGATGATGAAGAATGAATGTTTTTCAGATCTGGGTTTGAACCTAAGGTTTCACGTGATTTTAGTTTATGGTTTTTGATTTGATTTACTAGTATCGACGAATGATTTTGCTGTTATTCAATTTCTTGGTATTTTTCCATGATGTTGTACTTCGATTTTGCAGGTTGCATATCAGTTTTTATTTTTTTTCCTATCCCAATGGTTCTGCAACTATGATTGTGTTTAAATATTTCAAACTTGAAGATGATGGTGATGAAGGTTTTTTATAAAAAAAGAAAGACAAATGAGGTGGCAATAACATGTGGCATGAATTGTTGAATTGTTGAGTTGCAACTATGATTGTGTTTGAACCTAAGGTTTCACGTGATTTTAGTTTATGGTTTTTGATTTGATTTACTAGTATCGACGAATGATTTTGCTGTTATTCAATTTCTTGGTATTTTTCCATGATGTTGTACTTCGATTTTGCAGGTTGCATATCAGTTTTTATTTTTTTTCCTATCCCAATGGTTCTGCAACTATGATTGTGTTTAAATATTTCAAACTTGAAGATGATGGTGATGAAGGTTTTTTATAAAAAAAGAAAGACAAATGAGGTGGCAATAACATGTGGCATGAATTGTTGAATTGTTGAGTTGCAACTATGATTGTGTTTGAACCTAAGGTTTCACGTGATTTTAGTTTATGGTTTTTGATTTGATTTACTAGTATCGACGAATGATTTTGCTGTTATTCAATTTCTTGGTATTTTTCCATGATGTTGTACTTCGATTTTGCAGGTTGCATATCAGTTTTTATTTTTTTTCCTATCCCAATGGTTCTGCAACTATGATTGTGAAGATGATGGTGATGAAGGTTTTTTAGAAAAAAAGAAAGACAAATGAGGTGGCAATAACATGTGGCATGAATTGTTGAGTTGGAATTATATGTGTCATTTAGAGAAATAAAAAATAATTTAAAAAAATAAATTTACCGGTAACCTAATTAGCAGGTTAACCGTTAAATTAAATGATAAGTTTTATAAACTTCAATATATCAAATGGTAAGTTTGAAAGTTCAGTATATACAATAACAAAATATGTATAGTTGAATATATTTTTATGAACTAAACTCTTTTATATTTGTTATGACTTTTTATTTGTCAAAGGGTAGAGGTGTTTATTAATTTCGTCCAAAAAAATCAGTTATCCATATGGGTTTTAGTTAATTGGTTATTGTTTAATTAACTTTAAATAAGTTATTCGGATATTTAGTTGGCATATGAATCTGTTTTGGATTTTAATTTTAACTTTTGGGGCTATTTGGATCCCGAATTTATAAAGAGGATCTATTTTTAACTTTTATGATATATCATATAATTGCCTCCATTAAATTCATTAGGCATACTAAAACTTTGTTTACCACAATGTAGCGAAGCCCACACTTCTCTTATTTGTAGGAGATTTGTATATGACTCGTGTATTAACTTACAAATTTAATTAAATTCAAAAGAAAAAAGTAATAACTATGTAATAACAATGTAAAGTTAACAAAAAAATCTTTCTTTTTGGATTTATATTTTCATAACAACCAAAGTGTAATACGTTATGAATATGATAATATCTTAAAACACTAATTAACTAAAATTTAAATGTTTAGGTTCTTAGCATATCAATAATTTGGTGTAGGCCCCAAAAGATTAAACTGATAGTAGATTAATTCGGTTAAATTAGTCTACTTCCAATTTGCATTACGACCAATTATAATATTTTGAAAATGCAGTTAATCCAACCAACAAAATTCAGTAAACAAAAAACTGACCAAATAAACATCCCGAGCAAGTTAAACCAATCTCATTAAAAAAAAAAGATAGTAACGTCATTGACTTTGAGTCTTTGTTGATGGGAAAATTTATCAGCTCTAAGCATTGAATTGATCAATAATAAAAAAAAATTAATAATCAAATAAGAAAGATCGTAATATCGGATGGATGGATGGATGGAAACGGACAAAATTGTCATCTTTAGTTTTTTATCATGTTGATGAAATCCAGGTCCTTCTGGTGGTGATCTCGACCCGACCTCCCTCCCAATTTTAATTTAATCCCTAGCCACGTACGGCTCTGGAATGTCGTCCACAGGAGGAGGAGGAGGAGGAGGGGTTCTTGTTCTTAATCATTTCTTGCAAGCCAGGTCAGTTTCTTCCTCAACCACTGCATCTTCTTTAAGATTACTAAATCTATGCATCGTAATAACTGCTGCCGTATTCCTATTCATATTTTGATGTATTAAATTGTGAAATACGATAACTGCTGCTTTATCCAATTATTCTCTTCTAAATTTATATAACTTTATGACAACTCCAATCTGGTTTATGGCTCTTCTAATGATGCCTTGTGGTTAATAATCTTACTATGTTATCTTATTCTTACTGCTATGCAATGGTATGAGCTGTTAGCCTTGCCAAGATCATTTCAGATCTACTGGCACTGCCTCTATCATAATAGGTACTTGGACTGGACATATACGGTAAAAATTGTCCTTCAAGGAGAGATTTGGCTTAATGTTGTTGAACACTATGTGATGATAATATTATGGTGATTCTTTGAGATGCATAAGAATTAACTTTGTGTTGCATGTATGTTGCTTGTGGATATCTTTTTGATATGTTGGAGCTTATATAAACTAAATGATTTGTCGAGGAATTGTATTTGGTAAAATAACCCGCTCTAGGAGGTATCTGTATCTCACCAACCAATCCTACCGTCAGAATGGAGAAGGAAAATCACGTAACTTGTGGCTAAACATTACCACTACAGATTCTATGTACTCAGCTGCTAGGCTACCACTGCTACGACCGGCCATTATTTTATTTACTTCAAAATGCATCCCCCACAAGATTAAAAAATATAAAGAGTAAAAAGTAAGAGAAGAATCAGACCAAAGAGATTCTTTCTTTATGCATCACCATCTCCTCCAGCAAGTACCTTAACAGGCATGGGAGGGATTCTTAAGGAATGCTGTGAGCAAGTTACTTACTGAGTGGGTTTGTAGATGCTATAGAGAAAATTAATAGCATCAAGGATCTTAGGATCTTGTGGGACTGCACGTAGAGTGTCCATGAAAGAGAGGATGAGAAACAAAGATATGATTGTATTAGCCATAAATCATAACTATGAAGTCATGTTCAACAGCAATCCTAAGACAGTTTTAAATATGAAAAAGAGCATACCAACTCAAAGTGCTAAAGTTAATGCCATTGTCTAATTTATAAAACCATAAACCTCCTTTTCATGGTTAAAACAAGCAATGTTGTGCCTCCAATCAGTTGTAGTGTGTTACTACTTTTCATTCGCATATTACCTTTAATTAGCCACTGTAGCAACTTGATGGTCATATATATAGATATTAATCCTACTTAGTATTAACTCAATCCACTCCGAGCAAATTGAGGCAACATATAGCAATGCATGAAGAATTTTTCTGGTTTTGTCGCATGTTCCTAAGTTCCTTTCGACAGCGTAACTCAAAAAGATGATAATTTAGTTTTCTATATGTATTGAGATTAAGAATGTGTGTTGTGCATAACAACAGCCAAAGCCTCATCCAAACTAGTTGATTCATGGGAAGAACAAGATCTGTAGCAAACCATGAGAAGGGATTAGAAGGGTTAGCAGAATGCTCTTTGAATTGGTACCCTTTTTTTTCGGGTGTCTTTCTATACTCTTTGACTTGGCCAGTGGATTACACAACTTATGAGTGCACTTCTTTTCCTTGTATAGATCAGGATTAAGTAGTTACGTAGCATTTCACATTGCTGCTCAGATTCTGAGGCCTAGTATGTTTCTTTAGTATTATGGTTTGTCTATCTCGTGCAGGATTTGGAGTTTCTGTTGAAATGGTACATAGACTGAATTTGTGTGCAAGTTGTACTGGATACAGATTACAATTTTCTCAAGATGCAACTAACATCAAATGACATTTCAAGAGAAGGCTCTTCAGAAACAGAACCCATCTTAAACGAGTCTAAAAGTGCCGGCAGTTATTCATCTACTTTTGAGATAAGAAGTGTAGGTAGCAGTGATTGTATGATAGCTGTTGAAGATCCACAATCACCTGATTTCAATGAAAATAGTAGTCTTGTAACTTCAGACCAACCACTGTGCCGCATATGCCTTGATACTGAAGGTCTGGACCATTTATAAAGATTCAGATTTCTGTTTAATTTTTATTCTTTTTCTTTCTTTTCTTATATTTGTATTGATGCAACATATATTAATTTATGGATGTGATCAAGAATATTGTTAGTGCAATATTGAGATCCTCTTTTAACTGATTCACAGGAGAAGATTTGATTGCCCCATGCCATTGTAGAGGCACCCAAAAACATGTCCACAGGTCATGTCTTGATAATTGGAGGTCAACCAGGGTAAGTTCTAAATTACGGTATATGATACTGTAGTAGCTTAGCTTCCTGGAATCAATTTTGTTGTTGCTCTTTATAGAAGTTTATGTGCTGAAGGTGAGGTTATCAGTCGGGACTCCTTTTTTTTGCTAAGAACAACAACTTGATTCTATCATTTCAATTCTTATTGCTGAATCATCGCTGATGTCTTTCTGCAGGAAGGCTATGCTTTCTCTCACTGCACAGAATGCAGGGCAGTATTTATACTACGTGCAAATGTCCCACCTGATCGCTGGTGGTTGAGGTTAAAATTTCAGTTACTGGTTGCAAGAGATCATGCATTCATTTTCGTCATTGTTCAACTGGTACGGGGTGACCATTCATCTTCAATATGATGAACAAGGTGTTGTAGTGAACATTAAGGTGTTGTCCATTGCCATAGGTGTAGACAATGTATTCATTTCACACATTGAATATTCCTTTCCCCAACCTTATATCATCTTTTTTTTCTGCAATGAGTGTGTTAGTTCCTAAAAATAGATATATATGCTTAAACAAAGTGTCACACACACACACACACACACACACACCCCTCTTTCATTGCTGACATTATAGCTATGACACCGATTCAGTTACATTCTTTTGACCATCCGTGCCTGAGTTGGTGTGTGAACTTGTATGTTCTTAACCAGTTTATGGTTCAAGCAAGTTCTGTGGGATAAGTTTCTGGGTGGATAAGAAGAGTTGTACCTGGTACCACTACTAAAATGTCTTAATAAAATGTCAGAATGTGCCTCTGAATGGGCTAACCAGCTACATGACTCCTTGTACCTTCAAATTTATCAATGTTTCTTTCTAACAGTGGTAATATAGCGTCAGTTTATCAACTTGCCTCTAACTAAGATTTTGTTTGGTTACTTCCAACAGATTGTAGCATTCTTAGGTGTGTTGGTCTACAAATTTTACGGAGATGAGCTGAGAGAAATGTTTGGGTATGAAGAACACCCATATGGGTTTTATACTATGGCTGGTAAGCTCAATCCGATTTTCTTGCTATTTTTGTGAACTACATGTTGGCTGTATTCTCAGTCACAGAGACTCATGCTAATAAGGATGCATGGGCGATGTATTAAAAAATTTGATAAGGTGAATGGCAATGCAAGAGAGAATTTTTCCAAGCCACTACCTCATATGCTTATGTTTAATGTTTATATACTTATTAAGAAGCTATTAGTCTCATGTTCCTTTAACCTGATTCTTTTTGGGGGGTTAAATTCATGCACAGATTGACATATTTCTATGTCAACCTGTCTTTTTGTCTAATCATGCATTTACACAGTGAAAACCTGTTGTAAACTGTCTTTTTTCTAAATTTTTTCAGTCTTGGCAATTGTTTTGGTGGGATTGCTCTATGGTTTCTTTATAGCCATAATCTGCGGACAGCGTATCAACGAACGCCACTATCACATTCTTGCCAAACAAGAACTGACAAAGGTGAGAACCTTTACAAAAATGATGTGTGGTACATAGGAGTTAAAGAGTCTGCACTTAGGAGTTCTTATGTAACATCCATAGGTAAATTTGAGGAGGAAACTGCTAGATGACTAAGAACATTATATTCTGGACACCCAACTATTTACGTTGTCAGTTAGTACAGGACATGGATGCAAACATGGTTCTTAGTTTATTTTTTGAGGAAGAACCTTTAATGCATTGGGCAAGTAGAAGAACCCTTTTTATGTCCATATATATAGGATCTGTTTTTGGTCTAATAGTAAAGAGTAAGTGGCAATTAGTTGTCAATAGACTTTGACATGACAAGGAGGCACATATCCAGAATACAGTGACTGGATCAAAAAAAAAGAAAAAGAGAAGAAAGTTATTGGCTTTAATGCTGTTCACCTTAACAGTGTGCTCTCGAGTTTTCTTAGGATGGAGAACAAAGGATTTGGAAGGATAGAAAAAATAGAGGTGTTATCGAGTTTCATTTAAGAAAGGAAATGAAGGGATTTGGAGGGAAAGTTTAGGCTTATTTCACCTTCAATATTTTCCTCCCATAAGTGGGAGGATTTGGAAGGAAAGGATTCCCTTCCCTTTCTTTTCCTCTCTTTAAACTCGAGAACGCAGCGCTATGGGTTAGGTATCCATCTGCAAACTCTTGACATGTATTTGACATTGTCTTGTTCTGATTCCTTTTCTCTTCTTCCCCCTTCGACCCTCCTTTGAGTTTCCATTGATCAAACTTGATCACTTTACCAGGAATACATTGTTGAAGACAGAGAAGTCAACAAGGATGTTGCTGAACTTGACCCCAGCCATGTCACAGAGCTGAAAATGTTGGGTCTTTACTGAGCTATCCATGCAAACATTTGTTAAGATATATGGTAAGCTTTTCAACCATTTTTATCATTTGTTAGTACATCTTTCCCATTTGCAAGTGTATCTTTTATAAACCGATCTTACTTTACCTTGAAGGAAAGATAGATATAAGAATAGTTTTTGAGGTGATTCAGCTTGGCTGGAAATTTGTATAATGTAGTAGAGAAACTATCCTTACAAGTCCGATAGAGAATGTAATTGGAATACTATTCTCTTCTTTAAGACGTTTCCTCGTTACCTTTGTTATACATGAGCTCTTTCTATTTTTCTTCTTTTTACATTTGATAATATCTTAAGTGCTAGTAGAAAGCTCGTGTGTGCATTAAATTTTGTTTTTCCGCCTATCGATCTATGAGCCAGTAATGCAAAGCAGATGTGGTTCAAATATAAAATAATAATGCAAAGCAGAATGGTTCATCCAGTTTCCTCTTTGACTGCCTCAAAACTTGAGAGTTTTTTTTTAAACGATTTTCTTATTTGCAATTGGTGTTGTTCCAGGAGTAGTGAAGATGCTGTATGAAGCTGCGGCTGAAGCTATGCTTTGATCGAGCAATTGTTCTCTGTTGACAGTTGGATTAGAGTTTTTATTGAGAGATAATTATGTGCGTTATACATTTATTTTACACGTACAGACGGTTAATTCCCTGCTTGTGCATAATCTGGTTCTTCTTTTTTGGTTTGGTGTGGTGAAAGATCGGCTACTCAACTGCTGGCTTGCGTACCAAATATGAGTTGGGCATTAAATCTCGCATGCTCACTCACTCTTACCAAATACGACTTTCAGATGTGATGTTTTTCATTTTACTTTCTTTTTGTTGATATTCTTATTTGCAGTTGATGCTGTTCCCGGAGCGAAGACTCCCTATGAAGCTGTAGTTTGGTTGAGAGACTTGTTTGTGCCCTTCATCCCTCTCGAGTTGATACACTGAGATATCCGTGACCTTGCATATCTATATCCATACTATTTTATAAAAAAACATTCTCATATAAAATCTTAAGACTTAAAATTTGATGAACATGTTCCTATGCAAATAATATGAATACTCAACTAATTTTTGGTAATTTTTGTTATAAAACTCATTAAACAAACTTAGATATTTTTTCTTACTTTATTGTTTTCAAAGATTACTTTAAAAACCAATAAAAGAGTTTATGAGAAAAAAAGAATAAAGACAATAGAAAAATAAGAAAGAAAATGGATATGTAGTCGAGTACAAACTATTATCCGCCAGTGTATTGCATGGATACTATGCTAGTAACACATAAATTTATATGTTAACATATTGTTATTGGGCATCTAGGATTTTTGTTAAAAGGGTAAATTTTCATCTTGTTGTACAAAAGGGATACAAGATTTGGTTTGAACCAACCATGGAAAAATACGAAACTCGACAGTCAAAATATATCTTCGGATGTATAGAAATTAGCCTTGATCTCGAAGACACGTCTTTAAATGTGTTTTTCTTCCATAATACACATCTAATCTTATATTATGCTAGAAATAATCAAAAGATAAAGTATACAGATAAAGTTGTTTTATGTGTATTTTTTTAAATCTAAAACGCATATAGGAAGGGAAAGAGGGTTTATACTTTAAACTGAAAACGAACATATACAAACATATTGCTATATCTAACATCCCCCCCCCCCCCCCCCCCCCCCCACACACACACACACAAGTTGAGCTCAAGATAACACATGAAGCTTGGATTATAAGAATGAGAATTGAACAGAAGCAAATCCTTTGGTTAATATATCCGCTAGCTGATCATTTGTGCGACATGTCAAACAAATAATGTAAGAGAAAGAGCCATATCACAAATAAAATGCACATCGATCTCAAGATGTTTTGTTCGTTGATGAAATACAAGATTAGCGACAAGATTGTTGGACCAAATACTTAAATTTGTAGTTCACGTAATAAAGACATAATCCACTAACCATTAGTAACAATATGTGCCGTATTTGTATTTTGCCGCTTCTATTGTTTCTTTGAACTCACTAATAAGATTTGTACCGAGAAAGACACCGTAACAAGTAGTAGAACGTCTGTCATTAGGACAACCTGTCGGGTTAGCATCAGGGTAAGAATGTATGACAATATCAATAGACCTACGTAGCTGAAGCCCGTATGAAACCATGCCTTGAAGATAGTGTACATGCGTTTAAGTGTTATCCAATGTAAATTAGTAGGTTTTTGCAAAAATTGAGAAATTTTGCTAATAGCATAAGCAATTTCAAGACGATTTAAAACAAGATACGGCAAAGCACCAACAATACTACGATAAGTTGTTGGATCACTAAGTGGAATACAAGTATGTTTGGATTGTTGTCGTCCCGGAGACACCGGTGAAGACAAAGACTTGCATTGACTAAGGCTTTTATGGAGTAAATCAGGTATATAGCATTTCTGAGTCAAGTAAAGACTATCTTCCGTAAAGGTAGCTTGTATCTCAAGAAAATAGCTTTAAGGTTCAAGATCTTTGAGTGTAAAATGATAATGTTGTTCAATAAGTGTACTAACAAAATCATAAGAGCTACTAATTATGATAATATCATCAACGTAAGCAAGAATGTAACATGATATACCATTCAGAGTATATGCAAATAAAGAAATGTCTGACACACATCGAGAAAACCCTAGACTAATAAGAGCAGTTTTTAGCTCACTTAAAAAGCCAAACTCTAAGGGTTTGTTTAAGACCATATAAAACCATCTTCAGTTAGCACACATGTTGAGGATGGACAACATCAACAATACCCATAAGTTGTGTCATATGTACAGTTTCTATAAAATCTCCATGAAGAAAGGCATTGTTCACATCTACATATCGAATAGACCAACCAGAAGAGAAGGCAACAGACAATACAAGTTTTATAGTAGTTAATTTTGTTAGAATATGCCCACCGATGCAAGTATACAATTTGGAATCACTACCGATGATGTATGGGCCTATTGGGTCATACACCGGGGTCAAATCTGACAGCAACTTAAGTAAAGGGATCAAAAATGGCAAAAGAGAAAAGTTGACTTCGCAGGCCACGTTAGCGCCGCTAACTATTAGGAGTTAGCGCCGCTAAGTCCTATAGGATAGCGCCGCTACGGCTGCATGGGCTTTATATCAAGTCAACTGACTAGCCGCGTTAGCGCCGCTAACCCTTTAGAGTTAGCGCCGCTAAGTATGGGTTAGCGTCGCTAAGTCCAAACGGCATCTTTTTGTCATATCACCTCAAAAGTGAACCAATGCATGGGAGTTATGTAATCATCGATCTTGGCCGGCTTGGGAAGGTTAAGTGGCGTCCTAATCTTTATAAAAGGGCTGCTTAACCCTCTCTTACTCTCTCTTGGCTAGAATTACATATACACACACTTTGGTTTATTTTCTCTCAAGTGCTACAAAGACTTGGAGAGTTCTAAAAGGGTTCTAGTTCCAGAAGTTGATCCAAGTTCGTGGTTGCTGTTCTCTCATCGGTTTTCTACTGTGAAGAATCGAAGGGAGCTTCCTAGCTAAAGAGATTTGGCGTGTTGCCGGGGTATCCATCCGATAGTCGATTCGTTCAAGTCACAAGGAACAAAATCAACCACTTCATCAAATTTTGCTGGAGCTAAGGAGCTGGTATAATCTCCTTTACCCTCAGTTTTGTTGCATTTCATTTCATAGAGATTGGTCCATTATTGGGGTTTTCGTTTTATGCTTTATGTGCTTGTACTTTGGGCCTTTTATGTTGTACCTTTGCTTCCGTTGCGTGCCCTGAGAACCCCAACAGTGGTATCAGAGCCCCCTCTATGATTGTTATGCACTTGGTGGCTTTGAAAACCCGAAATCGAAATTGTTTGTTTTCTGTCGAACAGGGTTAGCGGCGCTAACTTTGAGTTAGCGGCGCTAACTAGTTTTAGATAGCGGCGCTATCGTCGCTGGTCAGTTTTTGTTCATGTTTAAAAAAACAGTTTTTTGGTCTCGGGTTTTTAGCCATGTTTTGAGCTTCTGGAAATTTTAATCTTGTTACTTTGATGTTTAAATTCCAGTAGCATGTATGTATGTTTGGTTGTATGTGAAAATGTTAGTTGGTAACCTTGCCTAGACCCTTTGGTTGTTTTGTGTGTTTGGATGCAAATTTGGTTGTATTATTATTCTTATGATTAATTTGTAATAATAATGTGGCTTGCATGCCATTTCATTCATCCATGTAATTGTAGTAGATAAATAGGTATTTTATGGCTTGTATGCCATTTTATTCTATTGTATGTATTTTATGATGGATGATGAACACACAAGAAGGGTCAAAGGAGATGGAGCTAGGAGCCCATGAAGCCCACGATGGAGTCCAATGGAGATGGCGGGATTAGTGGGAGCTCGCATCGAAGATTTTGTCCCTAGAATTGACCAAGTTCTTCCCGTTCGGCTCATGGGAAGAACGCATAGGTTTTTATGGCAAGGGTTACCAATTTTAATATTTTATGCGTGTGATTTGATTTTGTATGCATGGATTGTGTAGGATTCGCATGCTAGATAATTTTTCGAAAATTAACAAAATCAAAAGAGATTTGATAAAAATGGTTTACAACTCTCTCGCGCGCTCACATACAAGTTTAACCCACCTAGTGAAAATAGGCTTTTGTCACTTGCATGTTAATCTAAAACCAAACCGGAAACAAAAGCCCGTCTTTCCACGAAACGTAAATAATGCACCATCCGTAAGATGATACCACCCGAATCTAGTCTTATGGGTTTTGGTTGTCGAGCTTAGCACGAGCCAACTCCCATAAAACTGTGTGGAAGGTGAGTGTGGAAATTCACAATTTTGGTTGTCGAGCTTAGCACGAGCCAACTTTGGTGAATTTGTCACCATATGTCTTGACGGACTATTTGCAATTTTGGATTTGAAATCTTGGTTAGTTGTCGAGCTTAGCACGAGCTAACCAAAATTTCAAGATTCAAAATTGGTGCAAGAAGGGATCAAACATGCCAAACGACCATTGGATGTCGTAGGATCCCGCAAGGCGCTAAGGATTGCAATAGAGATTGCAATTGGCAAAATGGTTGCCGACCTAAATAATTTTATCATGTGATCTGCGGTAACCCCGTCACATGGTGGGATGAAATACGGTTTTAGCCTTGTTAAAGTTAATTCTTTATGGGTAAATTAATTTAACAAGATAATACATATCTATAACAAACTAATTTAAGTCTACTTTGCAATTTTAGATGGCATCAACAAGCGCAAACACCACCACCACCAACGTTTCTCTTAGAGTTTTCCTTGAAAAGGAGAAGCTCGATGGGAGCAACTTCATGGATTGGTATAGGCAACTCAAACTTGTCCTACGCTATGAAGGGAAGATGCACACCATAGAGGAACCCTTACCCGAGGCACCTCCAAGCGGTGCAACTAGGGCAATCCGAGAGGCATATGAAAAACGCCTCAAGGAGACTGAGGAGATTACATGCCTCATGCTGAGCACCATGAGTACCGATTTGCAAAAGCAAATGGACCACTTAAGTGCTCACGACTTGATCGTGCAGCTGCGGGATATGTTCCAGCAGCAAGCGAGGCAAGAGAGGTATGAATGCTTCAAGTCGGCCCTCGCTTGCAAGCTTCAAGATGGAGGGAACGTGAGTGCTCATGTTTTGCGTATGAAAGCAAACATTGAGCGGATGGAGAAGCTAGGATTTACCATCGGGATGGAGATGGCGGTCGATTTGATCCTCCAATCCCTGCCCAGTGCATATGACCAATTCACTATGAGTTATCATATGCATAGCATGGATAAATCCTTGATGGAGCTGCATGGTATGCTCAAGACTGCCGAAGCGAGCATGACCAAGAGCAAGCCATCCTCCTCCTCCACTCCCGTTCTTGCCATCCGGGAAGGCCGCATAACCAAAAGGAAGGCCGCCCCTTCCAAGAAAAGGAAGGGTAAGGGAAAGGTTGGTGCAACCAAGCCTGCCCCGGCCTCCGAGGGTAAGGGTAAGGGGAAGACTCCCCAAGCCAAGACTCCGGAGGATGCGGAGTGCTTCTTTTGTGGGGGCAAGGGCCACTACCGCCGAAGCTGCCCCAAGTACTTGGAGGGACTCAATAAGCTCAAGGCAATGAGCATATCGGGCCCAGAAACTTCAGGTACGTTCATGATAGAACTTCACCATACTTCTACTTCTAGAGGCTGGGTTTTAGATACTGGCTGTGGCACTCACATATGTAATATGGTGCAGGTGCTAAGGGCAAGTAGGAGCTTGGAGAAGGGAGAACTAGATCTTGTGATGGGAAACTCCGAGATTGTCCCGGTGGAAGCTCAAGGAAGTGTGGAGCTTTCATTCAAGACTAGTTATTCTATTTTATTGAAAAATGCCTGCTATTCGCCCTATGTGGCTAGAAACATTATATCACTTCATGCATTGTATGACGATGGTTACAAATTTTATTTTGATGATGATACTATTATATGCTTTAAAGATAACATTGTTTATTTTAAAGCTTTACCATGTCATGGCATTTATGAAGCAACTGCATACATTAGTTCAACAAAAACTATCATGAACATTGATTCGAGTTCCAAAGATGGTTTGGACAAGTATTCCTTATGGCATGGTCGTCTTGGCCACATAAACAAGACTCGCATCACCAAGCTTCAAGCGAATGGAATCTTGGAGTCATTTGACCAAGGGTCAAATGATGTATGTGATTCTTGTTTACTAGGCAAGATGACAAAGGCACGCTTCACGGGGACAAATGAGAGAGGTAAAGACCTCTTGGACATCATCCATACGGATGTATGTGGGCCTTTTAAACACGTTACAAGGAATAACACAAGATACTTCGTAACCTTTATAGATGACTATAGTAGGTATGGATATGTCTATCTTGTCAAGCACAAGAATGAAACCTTTGAGGTGTTCAAGACATTCCAAAACGAAGTAGAGAATCAATTGGGCAAAACAATAAAGATACTCCGGTATGATAGAGGTGGAGAGTATCTAAGTACCGAGTTTATCGATCATCTTAAGAATTGTGGAATTATTTCGCAATTAACACCTCCAAGGACTCCACAATTGAATGGAGTCGCTGAGAGGAGGAACCGGACTTTACTAGATATGGTAAGGTCCATGATGAGTCGAACTGAGGTACCTATTAGTTTCTGGGGATATGCCCTAGAAACGGCGGTAAGGATCCTTAACCTTGCACCAACCAAGAAAGTATCGAAAACACCTTATGAAATGTGGCATAATAAGAAGCCGACACTTTCATATCTACGAGTTTGGGGTTGTCAAGCTTACGTGAGACGTGAGACTGAGGACAAACTTGAACCTCGATCAGAAAGGTGTTACTTTATCGGATATCCTTCTGCCGGTGTTGGATATATTTTTTATAAACCTTCTGAGAACAAAGTTTTTGTTGCTCGAAGGGCATTCTTCTTAGAAAGAGAATTGCTATCCAAACAAAGAGGCAACAAGGAAATCGATCTTGAGGAAGTTCAAGGATCAACCGATAAAGAACTTGAGGTTGGCACTAGCTCTCAACCTAGGACGGTTGAAACTGAGCAAGAAAATGCTGCAATACCTGACACTACTTCATCTCTTACTCCAAGGCGTTCCAGTAGAACTCGTTTCGAGCCAGAGAGATATGGTTTCTACATATCTGAGGGCAGCGAGTTAGTAGTGGACTCTGATGAGCCCTCTAACTATAAGGAAGCCATGGCGGGCCCTGAGTCTGCACATTGGAAGGAAGCGATGGAAAGTGAGATGCAATCCATGTCGGATAACCAAGTTTGGGAACTGGTTGATCCTACACCCGGGGTTAGACCCGTAGGGTGTAAATGGGTCTTCAAGAAGAAGACCGGCATGGACGGAACCTTGGATACTTTCAAAGCTCGACTTGTGGCAAAGGGTTTCACTCAAACACCCGGTGTTGATTATGATGAAACCTTCTCCCCAGTGGCTATGTTGAAATCAATCCGGATACTTCTGGCCATTGCCGCATTTTATGACTATGAAATATGGCAAATGGATGTTAAAACCGCCTTCCTTAACGGGAAGCTTTCCGAAGAGGTGTATATGACACAACCTGATGGTTTTGAACATCCAGAATATCCGGACAAGGTTTGTAAGCTAAAGAAGTCCATTTATGGACTTAAGCAAGCATCTCGCAGTTGGAATCTGTGCTTTGATGAGAAAATCAAGGAATTTGGATTTTCGAAAAGCAAAGATGAACCATGTGTATATGTCAGGGCTAGTGGGAGCACTATTGTCTTCTTAGTCCTATATGTGGATGACATATTACTCATTGGAAACCATGTTCTGAGCCTTAAGAGTGTAAAAGCTTGGCTCGGGAATTGTTTCTCAATGAAGGACTTAGGCGATGCGAGCTATATTCTGGGAATCAAGATCTATAGAGATAGATCTAGAAAGCTACTTGGGCTTTCTCAAAGTGCATACATAGATAAGGTCGTGAGACGCTTTAAAATGGAGGAATCCAAGAAAGGAAACCTCCCTATGGCGCAAGGCTTGATGTTGAGCAAGACTCAATGTCCTACCTCCCAAGAGGAGATAGAAGTAATGAAGCGAGTACCATATGCTTCGGCTGTGGGATCGATCATGTACGCCATGTTATGCACTCGTCCTGATGTGTCATGTGCTTTGAGCATGACTAGTAGATATCAGGCTAATCCCGGGGAACCTCATTGGAAAGCTGTAAAGAACATTCTTAAGTACCTTAGACGTACAAAAGAAATGTTCTTGGTATATGGTGGGGAAGAAGAGCTAAGAGTAAAGGGTTACTCGGACGCTAGTTTCCAAACGGATAGGGATGACTGCCGATCTCAATCGGGGTTTGTATTCCTTTTAAATGGTGGTGCTGTGAGCTGGAGGAGCTCCAAGCAAGACACGGTGGCTGATTCGACTACTGAGTCGGAATACATTGCGGCAAGTGAAGCTGCAAAAGAGGCCGTGTGGATGAAGAAATTCATCCAAGATCTACAAGTGGTTCCAAGCATCACTGACCCTATTGAGATATTTTGTGACAATGAGGGTGCAGTGGCCTTGGCGAAGGAACCAAGAGCTCACAAGAGAACAAGACACATTTTGCGCAAATACCACTTCATACGAGAAGTAGTTGAGAGTGGTGAAATCGTCATAAGCAGAGTAGCAACGGATGAGAACCTTGCGGATCCGTTCACGAAACCATTATCGCAAGCAGCTCATGATTCTCACACTAATGCTATAGGTGTAAGATTTGCTAGCGACTTGGTTTGAGTTTGTATATTTAGTTTGTTTGATATGTAAACTTTATTTTATATTTTGGGAACGATATAGACAGTATTGTAACTTATGCTTGTTTCGATATATAATAGAGATTATATATGCGTATGATACGGTTACATTCATAAGACTCTACTGTGTTCCATCTTAGCATGTTTAATCACTTCCGGAAATATTTTATATTTTAAACTTTCCACGGTCGGTCAATCTTGTGGAAGGAAGATTGAAACAAGACCGAGATAAGCATGTGACCTTGAATTCAAGATGGTCGAATTAAGGAGCAATGTCTATCTATACTTGAAAAGAGTTTCAAGTGATTGGAAGACCCGTACCCAAGTATACTCCATGGATTATAGTCACGAGTAACTTGGGATGATAATATCTTACGTCCTTGGACCTGAGATGTATGAACCGCTATATCATATTTCTTTCTTACTTTAGTCTTTTTCAAAAGCAGTTCGTAACTGGCTGTGATAAAGGAAACGGCTAAGTAAGTTAAGGGGTATGGTTTAGGGTTATGCAGTCAAAAGGGATTTGTTCCTCTGATAAGAGAGATATCATTGGGCCCCTCGATGATTGGGAGCTGACACCAAAATTTTGCATGGCCATGCGCAAGGAATATTGATTTAGAATCAGATATGTCCTTAACTTTTGGTCACCACCAATCAAGATCGAGAAACACAATCGTGGACGATCTGGAGATTGACACTCAATCCATGTCTCGTGTTCACATTGATATCGTGAACAAAAGGATGTTTAAGATCACTTATCAATAGGACCTTTCTTTGTGAACAGGTTTCATTCGTATAACGAAACCCATACTGACTTGGGGGCAATGATGCTTTTGCTAGAGGCCGCTCATTGTCTGTGGTTTATTAGAAATGGTACATCGTGTGCAAGTGGGAGTTTGTTAGAATATGCCCACCGATGCAAGTATACCATTTGGAATCACTACCGATGATGTATGGGCCTATTGGGTCATACACCGGGGTCAAATCTGACAGCAACTTAAGTAAAGGGATCAAAAATGGCAAAAGAGAAAAGTTGACTTCGCAGGCCACGTTAGCGCCGCTAACTATTAGGAGTTAGCGCCGCTAAGTCCTATAGGATAGCGCCGCTACGGCTGCATGGGCTTTATGTCAAGTCAACTGACTAGCCGCGTTAGCGCCGCTAACCCTTTAGAGTTAGCGCCGCTAAGTATGGGTTAGCGCCGCTAAGTCCAAACGGCATCTTTTTGTCATATCACCTCAAAAGTGAACCAATGCATGGGAGTTATGTAATCATCGATCTTGGCCGGCTTGGGAAGGTTAAGTGGCGTCCTAATCTTTATAAAAGGGCTGCTTAACCCTCTCTTACTCTCTCTTGGCTAGAATTACATATACACACACTTTGGTTTATTTTCTCTCAAGTGCTACAAAGACTTGGAGAGTTCTAAAAGGGTTCTAGTTCCAGAAGTTGATCCAAGTTCGTGGTTGCTGTTCTCTCATCGGTTTTCTACTGTGAAGAATCGAAGGGAGCTTCCTAGCTAAAGAGATTTGGCGTGTTGCCGGGGTATCCATCCGATAGTCGATTCGTTCAAGTCACAAGGAACAAAATCAACCACTTCATCAAATTTTGCTGGAGCTAAGGAGCTGGTATAATCTCCTTTACCCTCAGTTTTGTTGCATTTCATTTCATAGAGATTGGTCCATTATTGGGGTTTTCGTTTTATGCTTTATGTGCTTGTACTTTGGGCCTTTTATGTTGTACCTTTGCTTCCGTTGCGTGCCCTGAGAACCCCAACAAATTTAACAACAAGACTAAACGTCTCAAATAATCAACACCCTCTATTTGATTATATATTTTGGCAACAAGTTGAGATTTATATCCACTTATTGTTCCGTCTTGATTTATTTTTAATCATATAAACCCATTTGCTACCAAAATTTTTTGTGGGGTGCAGCCACACCAATGTCCATGTATGATAAGAATATAAAGCAATATTTTCAGCCTCAATAAAATCCTACTATTGAAACCATTTTTATGATTGATGAAAAGTACGTGGTTCGGTAGCATGATGAAAAGATTTTATTTTATGTGTTTGATCACGAGTCCAAGTGACCAATGGATGAGGTGGTGGTGGAGTCTCAGACAATTGTGTAGAAGGAGACAACGATGAGGATGACGATGACACAAAGTTTGATGAATTACTAGGTGTAAAAAAGGATATAGAAGAAAAGGACGAAACAAATACACACATTAGAAGATGACACAAGCTGTGGAATAGTGGATGTTAAACGTGAAAGACAACATGAAGAGAAATATATATACACACGGTATGTTGATCATAACACAGGTAGTCATGATTTTCCAAGTGCGCAACTGATTTTGGAGAAAGTTTGTTGGTTCTTGTGTCACCAATAGATGGATAATAACGACAACCAAAAGTTTGTAGAACAGATAATCTGGTTTTGAAAGAAACAAACGCTCATAAGGAGAACCATGAGATAGAATAGATGATGATAATCAATTAATGAGAAAAGTTGTAGCTCATAATGGAGAGTGAAGAAGTAGATCAAGAGCAATGACAAAAGTTTGTTTTTCTTTCAGTCAACCCATTTTGTTAAGGTGTGTAAAGACCAAAAATACGATAAACAATACCAGATTCATGAAGAAATTGTTTCGTTTGTCCTTGAATAAATTCATAGCACCGCCACAATGAAAGTGTTTGTTTTTTTTTAAGTTGATTTTCAACTCGAGATTTAAAATGACAAAATGTGTCATAAACATGCACGAGAAGTTAAAGGATACATACATGTAAAACGGCTAAAATCATTAATATACGTAACCAAGTATTTATATTCACACTAAGAAACAATGGGTGATGGGCCCCAAACATCACAATGAACAACATCAACATACTTAGTACAAGTTAAAGACAGAATAAGGTAAAGTAGTACTTTATACAACCTACAAACATAAAACAAATTGGGGTATTTCTATATTACTTTTGGTAACACAACATGACTAAAGTATCATAAGGATGCCCAAGCCGAGTATGTCACAGCTCAGAAGATGAAGACACACGAGAAATTAAGGAATCTAGTTGATGTAAATCATGCTAAATGTGGTGAAACGCTTTTGACCTTACAGAGTCTCAAGAATAGACCATGACGAAAAAACGTGACATATATAGGATGATCAAAAAAAAGTTTAGCAATTAACAACAAATTTTTAGTAAGACCTAGAACAACTAGAACATTTATAAGTAATAGTTTTGAATTAGAAAGGGATAGCTCAACATGTCAAATACGTGTTACGGGAAGAGACATTCCACTACCAACAATAACCATGTTAATAATTGTATATGGTGTGGCGTTACGAACTATCCTGTTGACAAAAGTCTGAAAAAAATAGTAGGTTGAACAAACAAACAGTAGTGACACTACGAAGAAGCCCACTTAGCAAAATGGTCAGGGAGTCTAGTTGGCATAACTAGAGTTGTTTGAAGCATTTGAACTAGAAGGAGCATTATTGAACCCATTATTGAAATTAAAACCAAACTCATGATTGATATATGATTAATATGCAATCCATCAATTCCAAGAATATGAGCACTAAATGTATGAGCATCATATCCATTGTAATCAAGTAGTAAAATTGAATTTGACCATGATAATTTGTTATGGGAAGTGATTCTTACACACTAAAAGTTGTTCATACACAACAGGTACAAACATATCACAGCATATAGTACAAGTTGATAACTTGGTAATGCAGATATTGTTATGTATAAACAACTTATGTTATGTACGAATCATCAACCATTGTTATAGGCGAACTCCAAGCACATGTTGGCCATTTCCATGCAAAATTAGTTCAAATCTCCCATTTTCATTGTTAAAAACGAACACCATTAGATCAACCACTATTTCCATTGAATGAACGATGACCACGATTCGAGTCCCATCCACCACAGTTTGAACCACGCCAAATGTTATTATTGGATGAACAATTTTGAGTACTATAATAACAGTGACTTGCATTGTGACATTTCTTTTTGCAAATTTGATATTCAATATTTGACTTTTGATTCTTGTGTAGTGGACTAGACTTTTCACATTGGAATTTATATTCAGTGTAGTATTAATGAAGTTTTTGTAGATTCACTTTGTTGACACACTCTTAGTTCAAAGAAAAAAAAAATTAGCATCGGTGATCAAAATTGAGTAAAGGACATAGAAGTTTATGATGTTTTAACACTCAACACAAAAGCATTATATATTGGATTCAATCCTTGTGAAACTTGAAAGTCATTAGTAGAGTCATCAACACAATTACCCATTGATTTCAAGCCGTTGAAAGTTTTCGCTTTGCTGTTGAAATTGAAGTTTGTAGTGTGATCACTTGGCAAAAACTCACTGAAAGAATGATTCTTCAATAATTTTCCAAAACTCAAAAGTAGAGGTTAAGTCCATTACTAAGTGAGCAACCGATTTATTAAGCGCGCATTATTACATGCACACACGTAGCATTAATACATGTACATAGCTAATATCTAACAACGCCAACAATTAAACACGTCTTCAGTTTTCCTCAAATTTCATACTTTTTGAACAATGTTTTATGACCCGTAAATAGAAAAGACACATGCAATCGAATGTTGAGATGTTTGTTGAACTTATTAAAGTCCAACACCCTATTTCACAAACTTGTCATGCATATTCAGGTTCTATATCCGTGTAAAAATCTTCCTACTCCACATACTAACAACATCAACACAAAAATCAAAATCATTGAAGGATGTGTGAAAGAGAACTAATGGTTTACACATGTCATCTTTGCGGTTAATTATAGATATGTCCCAACAACAGTTGAAATGAAGGAGCTAAAAGTCACTTGGTGTCTAGATTCTTGTCACTAATATGGCATGAGAAATGATGAATAAAGTATTATGATTCAGTTTGGGTATAAGAGTCCCTCAGATCTCTTTTCCGACTCTCCTCCACACCCCCTGTTATTTACTACTCTCTCTTACAAAAAGGAAAAATGAACCACACCTTAATTGCAAAATAAGGGTCAGAATTTCAATCCACCACCTTTGCGAATCAGGTTCCACAATGCTGTTTTAGCTTCTTCAAGTGTTTCAACCACATGCCCTTCTTCGAAGGCTAGCCTCTGTATGTTAAACTGCCACACACACACACACACTCAGAAATACTATTAACTTCATCAACAAAACAATGAACATCTCTTCTAACCCAGAAAAAAGAAGAAGAAAAAAAGGAAAAAATGATCGCCACTTACTGACCTGTGCACCTTGACGAACACGTACATCTGTTCCCTTGCTATCTATTGATATCAGTGCTGCATCATCCACCTCGGCTTCCAACGATAACAACTCTTTTAAGGGTTTTGAGAATATCGCATTCAGCTCCTGCCAGCCAAACATACATACACTCTCACCCAATAAACAACAACATGTACTCCAATGAAACTGTATCTCAGCTTACCTTCAGGTTCTGCTCGCCTCCATCAACAGCTATCTTGTCAGGTCGAAGAGCCTCGTATTCCCTTACATTAACCCAAGCAACTGTCCCAAAACCTCCAATAAAATATATATCACTGCTTCACACAAACATACTACGTTAACTTCATAACAAAAAAAAAAAGATCCTTAGACTAACGCAACTTTGATTGCCCACATAATCCTCACAACCTTAGCTAAATTGTTACCACAAATAAGGTTTTCCCGTTTAAAAAACCATGAAGGACAACCAACTTCTGTTACTCAAGAGATGTCATTTAAGAAATCAGGGTGGGTGCAGTTTTTATAGGATCACACATGTAAAAAAGTAGATGAGCTTAAATAGAAGAATGCTGTATATCTGAACACAAAAGGGAACATGTATACACTCGTGCTATGGAAACAACCTTATATTCTGCATTCTGAAGTAGTAAAAGTTCCCCCATTGCTGCGAAGGCCCTTGTTGATGTTTTGCTATATACTGCTTATGTGCCCATTCCTAAAAAAGAAAAGAAAATTATGACAATTTTTTGGGCAATGCAAATTGATTAGAATGGGACAGCGAGAAAAAAAATCATCACATTTGCTAATACAAGAATTACACAACAACAAGCCTCTACTGCTAATACACCTTATTGGAATGACGGATGACGACTCCTAGATTAAAGAAGATGACATATTAAAAAAATGACCCACCTGCTGATCTTCAGGAAGGGGGAAAACATCACCAAAAATAGTAACCCTTGCATTTGATAAGCCACTCCATCCAGGTATCTATCAAGGCAACTGTCAATAAAAAGGTATGTATATATGCAGAGACCAGCAGCTGAAATGTGCTAGAAATCAAAACAACCTGTACCACCAATGTACACCTCGGATCAGCTAACAAGTTCCTCGTGTGTATAGCTAGAGGAGAAAAGGAGAATATTGGATCTGCAAGTTGAATAAGATACATCCAAGTCATAATGAGAATCATGAATACATCTTAAGCACGAATTTGAAACATGTTAAGAGAGGGTGTGTATAAGACACAGATTTGGATTCTCAGATGGACGAGTCAACTGAATCCAAAAATTTTGTAGCCATTCAAAAAGTTTGATTTGTTTTAGCGACTGAGCTGAGCAACTTACGGCCCATTGCGTCTGGGGCAAAGTCTACCAGTGAACCAAATGGGTATCCCTCACGTCGATGATGCATCCGAGACATTACGGTACACAAGTGAGCAAACCTAGCCTTAATATACAAGTAGAAAAGGAAAAAGAATGAGAATTTCTAAAGAGATCACAGTAAAGTTGGAAAAATAAGAGGTCAGATACCTGTTCCATGAGATTACGGACTGCCAAGGCTGGTCTAGGTAAGTCATGAACAGAGGTTGCACTCTGCACACCCCCAGATATTGGAGTTCTAAACAGCCCAGCCCTGGTGCCTCCCCCACTTCCACTTCCAGCTCCACATGTGCTGCTAGGTGCCATGATATCTGATGTGCTTTTTAAGTCCTGGATGCTATCAGTTTCACCCAACTTTTCCTTCAGAAAATGTGACAAGCCGTCATTACAAAGCTTGAGAAGTCGTTTCAAGTATCCATTCATAAACTACATCACATGAAAAGGATTTTTGCTCTTTCATGGATCTTGGAGTTTGTTGGAAAAACTTGTAGTACTTGAATATATGCATGACTACCAAAAGCAATGAGATTTCTTTTTCCATAGTAATTCCTTAACGAATTTGGCATTGAGCCAAGGCGTTAAGCTTTGAACTAAAAGACCATGACAAGAAAGTTTTATCCGCACGTTGAAGTATCTATTCCCCATCAAAGTATGCACCTTTATAGTTTATCTCATTTGAAAGGAAGCACTTTTAGGCGAAAGAAGTACAGACAGACACCAGTGGACATGATAAATATAAGAAATCAAAATGAAAAGCAAGGTGCATAATACCAAAGAAGATGATGATGATGATGATGATGATGATGGTGATGCAGGTTGTAAGCTAAATCCATTATCAACAAGTGGTTGGTCATCATCTTTAGCGTCGCCCGAAACTTGACGAGCAGCAGCGGCAAGACCTCGAGATCCATAAGCCAGAAGCGTAGGTTTAGGAAAGCAGAGGTTTATTTTGAGGGGGATGATAGGGTTAGGGATAGAGGAGGAGAAATGAAGTGAGGAGCGCGTCTCCTGAAACGTGGGTAGGAAGAAGACGTTGCTTGAAAGAGCATCCATGGAGGCAGGGAAAAACAAATGATTATATAAAGAGGAAGGAAAGAGGCGGTAGAATTGGGCAATAATAATAATACATCATGGTCAGTGGCTATCGTTTGGGTATTAGCAGTAGCAGTAGCAGTAGCAATAGCAATAGCAATAGCAGCAGGGGAAAGGGGAAAGGGAAGGGTTTGGATTTTGAAAAAGAGAAAAAGAGAATACAATCATACAGAGGGAGTGAGGAAATTAGATAGATAGAAAGAAAGACGTCTGATGCGAATGTGATGTGGCTGCTGCTGGTGCTTCTTCTTCTTCTGATTCCGGCCCATATTAGAGTGATTACTGTGGGTTATTGGGTTGGGCTGGGCCAGTCTTGTTGCAGAGGGAGTATTTTATTTTATATTAAAGCAAGGGACTATATGTACGATATGTGATATGATGATTGTCAGTTGTCACCCTCCGACACGAGGCATCTGTCCTCGCACATGATTGATTCCCAAATACTTTATTTCTATTCTTACATAACATTCAACTGCGCCACGACCCACATTTATTTATTTATTTATTATTATTAAATTTATCTGTTTGTTTGTTTGTTTGTACACTATTGAAAAGAAAATAATAATCAGCATCTTAAGTCCAACAATGGTTGGTCCATCAGTGTCCTCCCTATTTGACATTTCATCTATGCTTGCTTCGCATTCGGTCTATCTAACCCAGCCCTACCCCTTTCCTTTTTCTTTCTGATTCTTGATCTTGGCTACCGGCCAACTGATTTATACTTTAAGGCAGGAATTAATCTAGCAATAAGTATGAAACTGCCCAAGCTTCAATCTTTTATTGTCTTTAGCAATACCCATCTCCTCAAGTATTTGGCTCTTGCCACTTTATTACTGGTTGCTGGAGCATCATATTTCCAACATGGAATTGGATACTCAAGTGGAGACACTCCTGCTCCAAACAGAGCAACAGTGGCATCAAAAAGGCCAGGCCAGCCTCCAGTGCTAGCCTACTGGATTTATGGATCCAATGGAGATGGGCAGAGGATAGTGAGGCTGTTGAAGGCTGCTTACCATCCCAGAAATCAGTACCTTTTGCTACTGGATGCGTCTTCATCTTCAGATGAAAGGTCCCATCTGGCGTTGTCTATTCAGTCAGATCCTTTGTTTAGTGCTTTTGATAATGTCAACGTGGTCGGCCGGAGTTACCCCGTAAACCACATGGGAGGATCTGGACTCGCTGCTTTGCTCCACGCGGCTGCATTACTTGTCAAACTAAGTAGTACCTGGGATTGGTTCATCACGCTTAATGCCGCCTCCCATTACCCACTCATGACTCAGGATGGTATGTATGTATTCTCAACTCTCACATTCTTATTCCGAAATAAAAATTGCAGAATATATATATATATATATATATATAGGGGAGGGTTCATTCGATAACCGTTGTTAGTGCGAGAACCAATCCCAGTCGTTCTTTAGATATGGGAAGTTCATGGATGGGAGAGCATGGAGGGATGGAGTGTGGCAGGGTGCATGTGAGTGTGTTCATGGGTGGGGAATGACATTGAAAGAGGGGGAATTGGACGGCTCGGATTGGTTCTCGCGAGTCTCGCACTAAGAATGGTTCTTGCATGAACTTTTTCACATATATATATATATATATATATATATATATATATATATATATATATAGAGAGAGAGAGAGAGAGAGCGAGATTGTTAGTATATGCCGAAGAAGTTGAGAAATTTTTAGGTGTAAATTGTATATCTTTTGAAGGTACATGCTATATATATACAATGAATGAATGAGAACTAACTAACTCTTGATAACTAAACTAATTAATTATGTTACGGTGAGTGTAATGAGAAGAGTATCTTGATGGCTTTGTGGAGTATTTGATGGTGTTTGTTGATTTGTTTATCTTGATAAGCATGTACGTGTTTTTTATGTAAATGCAGATATCCTCCACGCTTTTACATTCTTGCCCAAGGATGTCAACTTTGTAAATCTCGCAAACAAAAGCAGCTATGATGAGTAAGGATATCATTTACTTACTTGGTGAAAGCTATATGTATATCTTAATTTAAAGACATTTCTGTACAATACGCTGGCCTCTGCTTGACAATTAATTAAGAAACCCAGAATCATATAGACAGTAAAATCTATGACGTGGTAATCAAACGTACAGGTTTTAATTAATTAGTTGGCCGGGTGGGTGCAGGGATGAACGAGTTAAGCGAGTGGTTGTGGACCCAAGCATCTATAACAGAAAGAGTAGTCCGATTTTCTATGCTAAAGAGACAAGAAATGCACCAAACACGTTCAAGATCTTAGCAGGTTCCCCTTGGGTGATCCTAAGTCGTCGTTTGATAGAGTTTTGTGTAAAAGGATGGGACAACTTCCCTAGGAAACTGCTAATGTACATAAGCAACGTAGCATCGCCTCTTGAATTTTACTTCCAAACACTCATATGTAATTCACCTGGTTTCCACAACACCACGATTGACAATGATTTGGAATATGTCATTAGCAAAAACGACATGAAAACAGGGGCAGGGAAGATGGCAATTGTTGCAAGGACTTTCTTCAATAGCCAACAAGATATTAATGATGACGCGCTGTTGCAGGAGATTGACAACAACATATTAAACCGTTCAGCAAACGGAGTTGTTCCTGGATTATGGTGTTTGGAACAAAAAACAAATGTGACTTCTAAAGACGGGGATGAAGTGGTCATGAATGGAAGCAAGTTGCAGGAATGGAGATGGGGAGACATTAACTCGGTGAAGGCAAGTCCCCGAGGAGTGAAGCTGGGCCAAACATTAATGTCCAGACTTGTTGCTAGTGAAGGAATCATAAGATTTGATGGGTGCCCTGCCACTCCGAGTAAAATGTAGAAGAGATCGATCGATAGGAGTTTCATATCAATATACTTGTACTTGGCACTAACATATACGTACGTACTCCGATTAAACACTAGATAATTATTATTTGAATTTTAATATACGTGCACTTAATGTCTTATAAATTGAAAGATATTGAATCTACATGGAGGAGATTTCGATCTTTAAAAAACTGTCATAGAAGGTTTTGCAATTTAGCATTGGTTCATGTATATCGTCTAGGGTTTTCATCACACATATATTTGTTGTCTTGAAAATCTGTACAACAAGACAATTTGTTGTCTAGGGTTTTCATGTAATCAAACCCAGCTAAGAGAGCTTTTCTAATCGGCTGCCTATGGTTTAATCATATGTGTAGTTGTGATTGTTGATTTTATATAGATCATGGGTCATGGTTTCTATTTCATGTCCTACATTTTTCTACACATTTACAAAACACATACATTGAAGTTATATATATATATATATATATATATATATATATATATATATATATATATATATACATATATATACATATATTTATATATATAGGCAAAAGTTCAAACGAAAACTGTTTTTCGTACGAGAACTGCGAGAACCAATCTAAGCCATCCAATTTCCCCTACTTTAATGTCATTGCCCACCCATGAATTCTTCACATGCACCCTGCCACACTTAATCCCCTCCACGCTCTCCATCCATAAACTTCCCATATCTAAGGAACGGCTGAGATTGGTTCTCGCAGTTCTCGTACGAAAAACAGTTCTCGTTTGAACCCTCCCCTATATATATATATATATATATATATATATATATATATATATATATATATATATATATATATATATATATATATATATATAGGGAGGAGATCCTGTAAAAAGAGTTTTAGAGTACAAAGGATAAGAAGAAATCTCAGCCCTTAGATCATTCAAAAGTCAAGATAAAAAAGTAAAAAAAATAAAAATAAAAATCGGAATTAAATAAAATAAAAAAGGGTATATTAGTAAAAACAAAACAACCCACAGGGTAGTTACATCCACGTCTGTAGAAAACAAAACAACCGCTTCTACTTTCTCCGATCAACCACTTCTTCTCCGGTCATACCTTACACAGACTCAAATCATAAGACAAATTCATCACAAAAATAAACAAAAATTAACCATTTCATCAAACATTAGATGCACCAAATTAAAACCAAACATCCAATTCTAACAGTACACAATTAAAAGAAAAGCAAACAACAAATGCACCGAATGCTTGATGCACGTTAATTTCAGAGAGTAGATGAAAAAGAACAATAAAAGTATATACTGTCATTTGTT
Organism: Pulicaria dysenterica; assembly: GCA_947179395.2. NCBI lineage: Eukaryota > Viridiplantae > Streptophyta > Magnoliopsida > Asterales > Asteraceae > Pulicaria > Pulicaria dysenterica. The sequence continues at coordinate 404,104 of OX359292.1, forward strand.
TGTACGTAAGAACGAACAAGTACATGAAGAACAGCAGATTGGAGCGAAGGAAGATTGGATGTTTAGTCTCCCATTGCGGTGGCTAACCCCGGGCGAGGAAACGGTGTCCATAGCGGGAGTGACATGAGGATCTCGTGGTTTGTGAACCCATATTCTCTAGAAAGAGATGAAGAGAGTGAGCATGATCATGATGATTATGTGATTCCTCTGTAAGGAGATAGAGAGAGTTTGGGCATATGGAGAGGTCTCCATATGTGGGTGCTGATTGCAAAGAGAGAGTCCCTGAACCTTGGTGCCCTCCCCAATATATAGGGAGGTGTCTAGGGTAAGATGGGGTAAGATAGGCCCAAGCCCAATGCGTATACCATATGTTTGGGCCTTAACCAAGGCCCAAGCATAGGGTACACCAACAGCCATAAAACCTACAATCGTGATGCACGACTTGATTCAGAGACCGAATCGTGGAGGTCGGCGACTGAATCTGATTCACAAGAAGGACCTAGGGTTTTAATGCTTCTTTAATCATCATTGTGCATATGAAATCCTAGAAATCGAAAAACGAGCGTGCATCTTCAAAGTGTCAAACTTCGAACTCTTATCATCGAAGTGGGTGTGCATCTTCAAAAGCAGTGGCGGCGTCGGAGTTTAGTAAACAGAAGCAAACCGGATTGGTGTTGTTTTCCCCTGGTGCAGACGCGTCGGAGGCGGCGTTGGAGTCGGCAAACATATACATACGGTGGTGGTGGTGTAACGAATGACTAGGGTTCGCGTGAGGATGCAATTTCGGCGGCGGATTTCACATGGGGGCGATGGAAGGCGGCGACTGAGAAGGGAGCTTCGAAGGGGACGCTTAGCGTTTCACGAGGGGAAGGGGACGTGGGTATAGAGTGGGTATAGAAAGTGGGGTAGATATTATTTGTCTTTCCTAATATATCTTTTTTAATTTTTTAAACTAAAAGGACACGTGGCAACACCAGATTTCTCCTTACCCTTTTTACCTTAAAACTCTTTTTATTTGATCCTGATTATATATATATATATATATATATATATATATATACATATATATATATATATATAATACATTATAAAGCATTTAACTTTTGCTCTCTTAAACTTTTTAAGACTACATAATTTTAAATAATACAAGTTTTTATACTTAAGATACAAAACATTAAAGCAATAGTCTAACCAATCATCCCCTTAATTGTCTCATCTAATTTAAGACAACTATTACTTTAATAAATCATTAAACATCACAACAACTATTTAATTTATCTAATTTTGACTAAATTATTTACGTCAATGCAATTTCAAGGCTATAATATTTTTTTCTCTAATTATTTAATAATAATCTTTTTAATTGTTTTTTAAAAGCTATTTTAACAACTAATAAAATGCTTGATTGTAAGAAAAGTAAAGAAATCAAGAAAAAAGGAGAAAAAAGCATGGATATGCTTAATAACACCGTATTCCACACATATCATACCTTACTTTTTAAATCAAACATGTTATTGAGCACAAACTATTGTCATCGCCACCGCATTGGTATAAAGAAAAAAGTTCATTCGAGAACTGTTGTTAGCGCGAGAACCAATCTAAGCCATCCAATTCCCCCCTCCTTCAATGTCATTGCCCACCCATGAATTCCTCATATGCACCCTGCCACACTCTATCCCTCCACGCTCTCCATCCATGATCTTTCCATATCCAAGGAACGGCTGAGATTGGTTCTCGCGCTAACAATGGTTCTCGCATTAACCCTCCCCTATATATATATATATAGACCAAATGCTTAACCTCTTAATTTTTAAGTAACTTGAAATGTCCTTAATAAACTCCCATTTTATAATAAAAGTCAATGATTTCATTGAACTTCCTTTCATAGGAATTATCATTTATGGAAACTTATTGAATCTGTTATTGTTAATAAGTATACCCCTCATATAAACTCTATTTTCATATACACTCTCTATACTACTTTACAAACTAATTAATAAACGCATTATTCCATAACTAGACACTTCCCCACCTAAAAAAGAAACTATTCGCCGAATATTATACGTTTGTATTTTATATAATGACATGTTATCCGGTGTAAATAATTCGTTATCGCAGCATTGCGCGGGTACTATGATAGTATAAATCATTTAAGCCTTTTTCTTAACTCTTAAATTTTAAGTGTTTTGAAATTACTAAAGTGTCACTCATATAAATTAAATTGAGTAACTATTAGATATAGTTAATTAGATTCTTATATTACATTTTAATTACTAAACTTTTTATATTTAAGAAAATCAAAGTCAATACAATTTTTTTGAAATTCAAAACCAATACAAGTTAACCTAACGGGAGGTGATTTGCACACAACAACTTTTAGTAATTCAGAAACAATTATATGTTAATAGACAATTATACCCCTCTCCTAACCTGTTACAAATTCCAACCACCACCAAAAGGCTTTTTACAATTTTGTATTTTTTTAGGTTAAATTCTTTATACTTTTTACTTATATTAAAACCCACGGTATTTTTATCATAATTTTATATCTAATAATATTTCAACTTTAATTATCCCTTATAGCCCATCTATCTAATATATATTATTAACCTCGTTCTTTCCTTCAAATATGGTATTCTTTACAAACTAGTACATAATCTTTTGCTACTAATGTTATAATTTTTTGCTTACCACCTCATAGCACAATAATGATTTACCACCTCACTAAACATAAAATATTTGTTGCTATTGATCTCATAATATGAAATAAAACAGCAGAAACAATCTAAAATACCATCGAAAACAGTAAACTAGTCTTCTCAAAACTTGACACACCAAAACAATCATATAAAACCACTTGAAAAGTTTCAAAGTGTCTCGAAAGAATTTTTTAGAAATCACCTGAACTCAATCATGTTGTTCCAGTGATATAAAATCATCTGGACATGCATTTAAATCAAATAAGTTGTTTTCTCTATCCACTTTGTTGTTTCTTTGAAGCACACAAGTAGAACTTGTAGAATTGTGTGTTTGTGATGATTCCACCAGCTCAAATTTGAAGGATACCGTGTCGTGGAAGTTGTTTCTCTTTTCTTTTTTGATTTTGGATGTCTTCCTTTTGGTCTTTGAATCATTGGCTCAAAAACGGCATTAGATGGGTTCACAAGTTTACTAATTATTGAAAGAGCATGTTGTTTCTTGTTTAAGGGTCACACTTGGTACATTGAATGGAATTCATTAAGTAACTCAGCAAGTCTATCAGTGCCTTCATTATGCGACTCATCTTGTGAAGTTACAGATAGCGTGTTAATCCTCCAATGTGGATGGATTAGATCCAAAGAAAGTGTCGTTCCTTGCCAATATTTTATCTTGTGCGCACATGGAAGACTCATCGTCGCCATAAAGTGACCGGTGCAAGGAGCCATAATATCTGAAAAAGACCAAATAATTAATAAAGATAATAGAAAATAAAGATTAATCTTAAAATATGATATTTGCAAGTATTACTATCTTCTAATTTTTCATACTGCTTATATATTTCTTTCAAGGTAAAATGAGACACATTGGAATGAAGAGCTCTAAAAATGGCATATTACAGTTGTAAGGAATTTGATTCTCTCACTTGAGAGTTTTATTTTAATCTCATTAAATTCGTGTTCAATTGCAAGACACATTTTTTCTTTCACTTCTTGAAAATCTCTAGTAGAAACTTGCAAATATAATTTGAGCTTGGCATGAGCACCTTTAGCTCTTGATGAAGATCGATTACCAAAATGCAAGTGCTTATCGGTCCAAGCGCTAACAAATTTTTCTTTCCAAGGCAACCATATGTTCTTTATGTATTCAAGGGCATCTTTCTTCTCTTTATTAGAAAGCTCAAATTCACCCCAATTTTCCTCAAGAAGAGCTTCTGTTATCGAATATACAACATTATTCCAACATAACATAAAAATATCAAATTCCTCGGTATGTCCAAAATACTTCTTGCAATTTGTCAAAAATTATTTTCGATATGTCAAATACACAATAGATTTGTTGTGGTTGGAAATACATGTTTTATACCATTCATTAACGCCAATTCCCTATCCGACATAATACACTAGGTTGATTAGTTTGTCCAATTGTTTCCCTAAACGCACTTAATGCCCAAATATATATTTCTTCATCCTCTCTTTCTAGAAAAGCAAACCCGGAATAAAAGGAGGTAATGAAACATGAAACACCAATGATATGAAGAAGTTGAGAGTTTTACTTTAATCTCATTAAATTCATATTCAATTGCAAGACACATTATCTCTTTCACTTCTTGAAAATCTCTCATAGAAACTTGCATATATAGTTTGAGCTTGGAATGAGTACCTTCAACTCTTGATGAAGATCGATTACCAAAATGCAAGTGCTTATCGGTCCAAGCGCTAACAAAATTTTCTTTCCAAGGCAACCATATGTTATTTATGTATTCAAGGGCATCTTTCTTCTCTTTATAAGAAAGCTCAAATTCACCCCAATTTTCCTCAAGAAGAGCTTCTGTTGTCGAATATACAACATTATTCCAACATGACATAAAAATATCAAATTCCTTATTACGTCCAAAATACTCCTTGCAATTTGTCAAAACATTCTTTTCGATATGCCAAATACACAATAGATTTGTTGTGGTTGGAAATACATGTTTTATACCATTCATTAACGCCAATTCCCTATCCGACATAATCACACTAGGTTGATTAGTTTGTCCTATTGTTTCCCTAAACGCACTTAATGCCCAAATATAATTTTTTTCATCATCTCTTTCTAGAAAAGCAAGCCTGGAATAAAAGGAGGTATTGAAACATGAAACACCAATGATATCAAGAAGAGGCATATTATATTTATTAGTTTTGTAGGTGTAATCCATCACAAAGATATTGATGAAAACTTTGGCCAACTTAATCGACAAAAGATGTGAAATGAACAAACGAGTTATACACCTCTCCAAATTTGTGATATGTCATATATAAAACCACCCTTCTCAAGCTCCTCAAACAAGGCATTGATCATCGATTGATTTCCTAAATTGTCCTTACGGATTTTTTTCTTCAAGTTGTATATAATTCTAGTGGTTGGCGGTAGATTTAGGTTTTGTTGACACAAGGATGAAAGAATTTGTCTTCGGTGTATTCCAGCCTTAGTCATCTCTTTGACACTATATATGCTTGTTGGGGAGATAGCAATATCAAACCTATCTATTAAGTAAAATAGGATTTGATGTTAACAAAACCATATATTCAGTTTTGGACTTAGATTGATGAAAAACATGTGTTGTTTTTCATCTTAGACTTAAAGAATTTCTAAGTAAGAAATGTCAGCTGACGAATCATAGTGTCAGCTGAACACTGAGTATCAGCCAAAGGACCAGCTTCAGAAAGAGCAGCTGAGAAGAAAAGACAAGTCAAGAAGCATCAGCTGAGGATCTACAATGGATCAGCTGATGGTCCAAAATCATCAGCTGAGGAAAATTTCAAGATCAACTGAGCTATCAAGGATCAGCTGACACAATCACATTGATCAGCTGATACCTCTCATCTGTCAGATAAGGTATTTACTACTTATCCAATCTTTCCTTCATAATCTGATCATACTCAAACGATTAGCTGAGCCCTTGGGATCAGCTGACAGTTTAGTTTGATCAGTTGGTTAGCTATACCCAGATTTGTATTATTAGCTGAGCATTTCGATCAGCTGAGCAAATCTAGTCAGCTGAGTCTTTCACATTTATCCTTAGCTGAGCAAATTTACATATGCAGTTCAGTGTCTGTTAGCTGAGTCTTTATTCAACATCTCAGTTGATAGCTTTTCTATGTAATATTTTCTTTAGTTAAAGGCAGAACATGTGTTGTTCTTATTATGCCTTAGATCTTTCTTTGTAAAAGTACTTAGCACTTCTTGTATCTGCAAAGAAACAAAAAGGATAGATCTTTATTCCTTGGAAAAGGAGAAAGATACTCTTGAAGAGAAGATCTCGAAGATATGATGTTAAGTATGGCTGGCAACTCCATACTTGGTAAAGTCAAATCTTCAAAAAGCATGGTGTTGATTAAAGCACAAGCATGAAAGGAGAAGTTTACTTTTCCAAGATATAAAGGTAATACTTTAATAATATAATAATAGATAGTGGGTACACTCATTACTGAAAAGTATGTTCAATTTACACACTTTGTGTATAAAGTTAACTTACTTTTCACCCACTAACTTTATCTATTATAATATTATTAAACCAAGTACCTTTGTCTCCTTCTCTCTTCATTAACCCGGACACACCTTGCTTATATATACTCATGCATGGAAACATGCTAAGTATGCGTTGAAAAACACTGAAATTTCATAAGTTGAGAATTAGAAGAATTAGCATTTTACTTTCAGTGTAACAAACTTGTTCATGTGTTGAACATCTTATACATTAGTTGTTTAAGATTAGCATTGTCTATGTGTTAGACAAATCCAGTTGCCACCTTTTATTGAACTTAGATTTTCCGCATCTAGTTCATGTAATTCTTGATTAACATCAATAAGAATTATATAAAATTAAACCGTGTGTCACTTAAATTTTTATTTGCTAAAGTTTGTATTCGACCCCCTTCTACAAACATTTGTTGTTGTAGTATCCATTCGGGACCAACAATGCTCTTCGGTGGTAACAAGAAGATGCATAATACATGGGGTCTTTACCATTATAACCCAAATTCTTCATCATGAAATCGAGTTCATGAATTGAAAATGCATCAATGTTTGTCATATTAACATAGCTTATTTTACCATTAACATACTTACAGAGCTTGTTAGTGGTAAACACACCACCATGATGTATCTTTAAATAGAAATATCCGGGATTTGCCTCTGCAAAATTTTAAAACTTAATGATTAGGTTCAATATATGAATATGGGTATCAACTCATGAATCAAACAAATTTGATGATTCCTCACCATATATAGGTATAAGATCAGCATTCGAAATGCCATTTGTCTAATATCCCATACTGACATCACCATCTTGAGTTCGATTTAGGTTGCATGTATGGATGGGAGAATGGCAGTGAAGAAGGTGAGTGAAGAAAAAGAGTGAAGAAGAAGAGAGTTTGGAGGGAAAATGGTCTGCGTACTGACAAATTGGACTACAGGTGAAAGATATCAGTTTAAATGTCAGATTGATGGAGAAAGGGTTCAATTGTCTAAAGTGCCCGTGCTTTTAGTCCACTAACGTCTGCAATTAGACGTCCGTTTAAAAATGGATGAACATTGTGACAATTTGGCATTCTCAAGGACCAAACACATCAATTTTGCAAATAAAAAACTAAAAAGGATACTTTGGCTAAACCACATGGACCATTTTAGTAATTTACTCTTTAAATTATAAAATGATGTTAGTATATTTGTCTAGATAATATATTTACATTATTAAAAATCATTATATTTGTTTATCATATAATAAGATTAAAACACATATATACTAATTTAATATAAAAATATTATTTAGAGTAATTTTCTAACTTAGTTTTGATTTTAAATTCAATGAAATATAAAATCAGCTTGTGTTAGAATTATTGTCTAATTTGAACTTTCATATGAAATCAGCTTTGTGTTTATGTAAACTTTGGATTAAAATAAAAATAAGCTAAATTTTGGTGCTATACCATTTTGAAAAAAACTTTGATGATTAAACCAAAAAGCATACAAAACCTTGATGGTAAAACATATTTCACCCATCATTATTTCGGATTATTATATGATACAAATCTTATCGTAATTAAAATTTATATTATTTTTAAAACTATCATCAATTACTTTTATATATCAACTATCTTTAATATAAAAATAAAATTTAGTTTTTGAAAAAGTCACATATTATGTTTTTCTTTTGTTAGTACAAAACAATTATATATTTTAAAAAATGAATATAAACTAGTAATTATATGTTACCCGTGTATTTACACGAGTATTTAAACTAGTAAAAAGTATAAGATATAGAAAAGTAGATAGAAAAGTTTTAATTAAATAAGATAATAATTATTTAACCAAATAAATATATTAATTGGTTGGTTTAGTTTATTAAACATATCAATCATTTATCCTTTTTAAAAAACATGGCAGAAATATATGGGTGTTGATGTAGTAGACACATGATTAGCTAAATTTACAGTAAAACATATAAATAAAACCTCTATAATTTAATTGATAGTATACAATAAAACCTTTATAATTTTAATACTCGATAAATTAATAACCTCGATAAAATCAATATTTTGTCCGGTTCTAACTTGGGACCAGTACAAAATTGGACCACAATCGATAATATAATAAAAAAATAATTTTTTGAAATCCCAATATAAATATATTGGTCCGCAAAACTATAAATTAATAATTACTAAAATATTCCAAAATTCTAGTTTTGTTTAGTAAGAAATGAATCTATTGTCACTTGTTTTTTTTGTGAACATCAAATCCATACTGAGTTGATCTTTAAATCTCTCAATTGCATTTAGAGTTGAGGCACTCTATTCTCGTATTGCAATAAAAAGTTGTGAAGAGTTGTTGCCGCTTGCAATACTTTTTTCCGATATATAAGCCAACTCTTTAAATTTATAATTTATTAATTTATCGATATAATAATATCTTGCTAAATTAATAATATATCTGAGTCGAAATATTATTATTTTTTAGAGGTTTTATTATATATGGATAGTAGTATTGTTTTGTAAGGAAGGGAGGGGAATGCAAACCAAAATATGAAGAAAGACAAATTAAGGAAATGGACTTGGTCTAATAATAAGTCTATATATGATTATATGATATGATGAGGGATTGGCTTGGGTTGGGTTGGGTTTAGTCAACTCTTGTGTGTTGTTTACTTGTACAAGTCCAGTTTGGGAACTAAGATAATAACATAATATATTGCAAAGACCAATTCCTCTCCTACCAAATATATACCTTCCTCTTTCTTTCATGACTTATTCCTCTTTCCTCCTTTTCCACCCATTAATCAACACCTCTCTCTCTCTCTCTCTCTCTCTCTCTCTCTCTCTCTCTCTCTCTCATACACACACAAACACACACAGAAAGAAATGGTCTTTTACACCTTTTTTTTATTTTTATTTAATAATAATAATAATAATAATACAATCATGTAATCATAATCGTTGATAACTCAGTCAACTTTGACAAATATCATTTAGTATTTATATATCTATAAACATTGATTCGGTTATTATTATTATATTATATATGCGGTACGTACGTGGTATATATATATATATTACTTGAGGACTGGATTCTGTAACAATCAAGTAAAAGGCGAAGGAAGGAAGGAACGTACTTACAGCTTCATCTTCAGTTCATGGAAACTTCATGGAATGGATTGCAAACTTGTGACTTTCTTCAAACTTTATAATTGATTTACCACGTACTTGGATTATTTCCCTGCCTAGCTACCTTTTATTCCTTGACCATATATATACATATATACACATAAAAACTAACACGTACTAGCTACTCATCATCAATGAAGCCTCCTCAAAAGACCAACTCTCGCCGTCGTCCTGACCTAACCTTACCCTTACCCCAACGCCCACCACAGATTGCCGTTCCCCTTCCTCTTCCACCCTCCTCCAATCAACACCAACCTCTCAATTACTCTCAACTCGACCGTATCAACAGAATCGGCAGCGGCAGCGGGGGTACCGTCTACAAGGTCCTCCATCGCCCCACATCTACCCTCTTTGCCCTCAAAGTTATCTACGGTACCCACGACGATGATGTCCGCCGCCAGATCCGTCGTGAAATCGAGATCCTACGTAGCGTAGACAACCTTAACGTTGTCAAGTGTCACGACATGTTTGATCGTGCCGGTGAGATTCAGGTGCTTCTTGAATACATGGACTGTGGCTCCCTTGAAGGCACTCGCTTGTCCCACGACGAATCGTCTCTGGCAGATATCACCCGCCAGATTCTCTCCGGTCTTTACTACCTCCACCGGCGTAAGATCGTCCACCGTGATATTAAACCTTCCAATCTACTAATCAACTCCAAGCATCAAGTCAAGATTGCAGATTTCGGGGTTTCAAGAATCTTGGAACAAACCATGGATCCTTGTAATTCATCTGTGGGTACGATTGCTTACATGAGCCCGGAGAGAATAAACACGGATTTGAACGAGGGGAAATACGATGGATGCGCCGGAGATATCTGGAGCGTGGGGGTGAGCATCCTGGAATTTTATTTGGGGCGTTTTCCGTTTAACGTGGGAAGACAGGGGGATTGGGCGAGTCTTATGTGTGCGATTTGCATGTCACAACCACCGCAAGCGCCTGCCACGGCGTCTAATGAATTTCGAGATTTTATACGATGCTGTTTGCAGATGGATCCGGGCAGGAGGTGGACGGCGGCGCAGTTGTTGCGACACCCCTTCGTTACAGCTAACAGTAGTAACCATAACAACAACAACATGAATATTCCCAATTTTAATTCTAATCATCATCAGGTGCAGCAGCATCCAACGCATCACATCCTTCCTCCACCGCCTTCTTCTTCACGTCCACAATTTTCTACATCCTCTTGATTTTTTTTATTTATTTGTACTATTATTTTTATGTGTAAAGTTTTCTTTTAATTAATATGTGATGTGATGTGATATGATTTTTAGGTAGAGAAACGATCGATCATATTAATTTCTCAAGTAGAAATGGAATTAATTAGATTTATATATGCTGCTCGATGGATCGATCTACCTTAAACTAATATTATTTGTAATTTTTCTTTATATTGGAAAAGACAATATGATATGAGAATGAGAATGATCAAAATGATTGACTTATTGATCTAGAAAATCCTCCCTAAATAATTATATATATATATATATATATATATATATATATATATATATATATATATAGGGGAGGTTTCATGCGAGAACCGTTGTTAGTGCGAGAACCAATCTCAGCCGTTCCTTGGATATGGGAAGTATCATGGATGGAGAGCGTGGAGGGATCGGGTGTGGCAGGGTGCATGTGAGGAATTCATGGGTGAGCAATGACATTGAAGGAGGGAGAATTGGACGGCTTAGATTGGTTCTCGCGGTTCTCGCGCTAACAACGGTTCTCGCATGAACTTTTGTCTATATATATATATATATATATATAGAGAGAGAGAGAGAGAGAGAATTGGGTTCAAGTAAAAAAAATGTTAAGGTACTAAATGTAAGGAGAAAGGAAAGGTTGACACTTGTCATTTTTAATTTAGGGGTATTATAGAAAATGTGACATTTCTCTCTCCACTCCACATATTACCCAAACCCACGTCCCCCCTCCCCTACCGTTTCTCTCATTCTGCGAAACCCTAGCAGACATGTTCTACCATCGGCGCCCAAACCTCCTCTATTTTCCGTGATTCCGCCACCGCCACCGCCCCTGCAACCTCCGCCACACCGCCTCCTTCCCCTTCGTCATTCAATATTCAATCGATGGTGCTTGTCTATGCTTCAGATCTGCAATCGCCGACCTCCATCGCCATCTGTGAATCCCGTCGCTGACCACCATCACCCTCCGCCATATGTGCATCGTTGTGGTTCAAAACATCTCCGCATCTGCCCTGTGCATCAGATTCACAAATCTCCGCATCGCCGTCTAAGTCGCTGACCACCATCACCCTCCGCCATATGTGCATCGCTGTTTGATGCACACTGTCTCGCCGTCCACCATGCCGCCGCCGACCACCGTCGCCTGGACCATCCTCGCCGTCATCCCGTCACTGTGCATCTGGTTTAACCCGAAAGTATGTAGACTATTATTGTGCATCAAATGGTTGTAAGTTGCGCATTAAATTTAATATGTGAATCAATAGGGTATATTCTGCATTCAAATGGTTGTACTTTATGCATCAAATGTAATTTGTGAATCAAAGGCTTGTATTATGTGCATCAATACACTGTACTTTATGCATCAGTTGTGGCCTGAGATTTTACCGGCGGGAACAGTTACGTGACTCACCATTTACTCTTCCTTTTTTTTGCTTGTCAAATTTACAATATTAACCTTTTGTATTTATTTAATTCCGAAAATTTGGTTAAAAAGATGAATTTATTTGTTTGACTTTTGAATAAATCCTGTGGTCCAGATTTCACCTTACATTTAGTACCTTTATATATTTTGCAGCAGATCCCCACCCTATATATATATATATATATATATATATATATATATATATATAATCAGATCAAATAAAAAGAGTTTTAGGGTAAAAAGAGTAAAAAGAAATAAGGTGATGGCACGTGGCAGATCTAGCAAAAGGGTAAATTAGGAACAATTAAAATTTGTTTCTCTCTCCATAGACCCACACCCCCACGTTCCCCCATATAGGCTGTAAGCCTGTAACGTTCCTCCATCAGTGATCGATCTCCAGAAAACGAAAACCCTAAACACATATTGTCTCCAGAAATTGAAGCTCTGTCGTTGCCGCCTCCCCAATCGCCGTTCTGTTTCAGCGTCGCAGTCTCAAAATCCAGCCGACTGTGTGCATCCGACTAACCATTACGGGAGAAACCCTAACCAGCGCTCCCTCCGCCGTCCCTGCTCCATCCGTCATCCCTACTCCGTTCTCCGGCCATCGCTCCTTGCACCAGACAACTTGCAGAAACCGAAACCCACAACCAAGGTCTTCTACGGTGCCAACAGGTTCCGCCGCCGCCGCCTAGGGTTTTGGTTTTGCTACGTGCCGCCACCTGGTTCAGATCTGCCATCGCCGATCGAAAACCCACATTTGAAATCTCCGATTCTTCGTTGTTGTTGTCCACCACCGCCGTTGCATCAGTAGAAGCAACCCTTCTTTTAGCGGTTCTTGAAGGTTTTTGGTGTGAAGGTCCATAGTTTGCTTTACCTCCATGGATGAAGGTTTTTGCCGGATGAAGGTTTTTGCCCTCCATGGTTTGTTGTACTGTGAATCTTTTTTTTTCCTGATGAATACTATTCATTAAATTCTTTGCATCATTCGATGATTATTGTGCATCTTTTTTTTATCAGATGTATTTGTGCATCAAATTTTATTAGGATTTTGAATTTTGACATTTTTGTATCGGATGAATTATAATGAAAATCCAGATGGTGAATGTAAGAAAATGGTTTATCTTTTTTTGTGATTTGTGTTCTTCAGATATTTATAGTTCTTTGTGAATCTGTTGATGCATAATTTCTGTTGATGCACAATTTCTAACGGATCGATGTAGCAATGTATGGGGAAACGTATTTTTGAATTTGCCCCTAAATATCAGGAAACTGATTTTTTAAAAGGTCGATTATGCCCTTTTGTGATTTTTTTTATTATTAATAGAAAAATAAAAAAGCCATTTTTAGGGAAAAATGAATGGCTGAGATTTCTCCTTATTCTTTGTATCTTAATTCTCTTTTTACAATATCCCTACCATATATATATATATATATATATATATATATATATATATATATATATATATATATATATATATATATATATATATATACTAGTTTAGAGACCCGTGTATTACACGGGTTGGTTATATATAACTTATAAATAATAAAAAACACATTGAACAATTACTAAAGAAATGAATTACAAAATCAGATATGTTAGTGCATAGAAAAATGAACAAGTAATATTATTGCTTATCAAATTTATTCATATGTTCATATGCTACATTCTTTAAAGGTCAACAAACCTAAAATTAATGATCAAGTAAAGAACAAATAATTGAAGACTTCAATTCAACAAGAAAAGAAGAAATCAAGATAAAGGAACCTTCACGGTCGATCCCACGGTCGACCGTGAATCAACCGTCGCTGCTCAGCTCATAACTCTTAAATATTGTTCTTCTTCAAATCAACCGAACTCGTACTCAACAAGTGAAGATGATATCTTCAAAGCCGATGACAAATATATCTACAAACAAGAGTTCGAATTATATGAGCTTACAAATAAAATAATCAAATAAGTTTTAGTCTTTATAAAATTATTTTTATAAAAAGTTTTATAAAAATGGACAAATTTTTTTAAACTTATTTGTGTTGGTTGAATTAATCTATGACTTCCCATTTTAGCAAATAACAAGCACAGTCCCACTTTGAAACATTACACAACCATATTTAGCAAATGAATCTCCCAAAGGGGTAAAATTCCAACATGTTTTGTGTATTGGTTTCCAAACTTCCATTTTTGTGTTTAAATTCAAACATTAGAAGTATGGGATCAACCAACCTTTTGAACATCTACTTTTCAGTTGATTTTTATGGTAAAAATGAGTTGAGTGTGGTTTTAAATAAAGTCCAACGTCTATAATTGAAAGGCTCAAAATTTCTAGGATGCTGACGGTTTTTTCCACGGTCGACCGTGGCAAAAACCGTGAGATGTCTGGACACTTTTTGAGCTCACTCCTTTTTCCTTATTTAAACCAACTCAAACCTCATTCATTACTTACCTCTTGCACAACAAAAACACAGAACATATATTCATATCTTGTGAGCTCATATACTTTGATATTATTCAATCTTTCAAGATCAAGATCCAAGCAAGAGTGAAAGCCATCAAAGTTCAAACATTTCAACATCATTCATATATATTGTAATAGTGTAAGGATCAACTCTAGCCTTTCTAATTAGAGTGAAGTAAGGATCAACTCTAGCCTTCCAAATTAGAGTGAAGTAAGGATCATCTCTAGCCTTTAGAATTAGAGTGAAGCAAGGTTATCTTTACCTTACTTGCAAGTTTGAAGTGTTAATTCTTGCAAGTGAAAAAGAGAAGTGTAAAATGTTTATCTCTACCTTCAAAGAGAGAAGATAGTGGAGCAAACTCTTGGTGGGTGAGGCCAAGGAGTGGATGTAGTGCAAGTTTGTTAACACTTGCATGAACCACTATAAATCTCTTGTCTACTCTTGGTGATATCTCTCTACCCTTACTCTTTTTATTTCAAGTATATATATTTGTTGTGTTATAAACTTCAAGAAAAATCTTTTAAACATAACTTACAAATTTTAGTTGTGAAAAATTGGTAAACTAAGTAAAATAACCTATTCACCCCCCCCCCCCCCCCCCCCCCCTCTAGGTTCCAACAAGATATAAATTATAAATTGGAAATTTGAGCAAAAGTAAGAATTATTAGAAACTTATCTTCAGCATTATTATTATTAGCTGTAATGTAAGGCTACAATCTCAAAAAATTTAGATAGTTGTTATGTTGGTCTATATTTAGAAATCTTAATTTGTAAGAACTTTGTATGTCAATCTTTGAGACTTTTTTTTGATAGATATATCTTTCTTGTTCATGATAAAAAGTTAGTTTTGTCTTATATTATTGTTTTTATATATTCTCAATTCAATTATTGGCATACACAGTAGCCATATATTATGGTATTTAAAAAAATTCATAGAGACCGGTTTTAAAACAACAGGTTTATAAATAATACCATTGAGAGAATGGATGAATACCGGTCTCCACAGTGAAGTAAACCGGTCTTTATGTAGAATATGATTAGGGTCACGTATGATAAAAACCGGTCTATATGTGATTTTGGAGACCGGTTTATAACCTATCTTTATGTTATATATAAGACTATCCTTATTAAGACCAAACAAAAATCGGTCTTTTTATCCAATAAAACCGGTCTAAAAGACCACCCCTAAAGGAAAACCAGTCTTTTTATCCATTAAAACCAGTATAAAAGAACACCTCTATTAAGACCAAAGGAAAACTGGTCTTTTTATTCATTAACACCGGTCTAAAAGACCACCCCTATTAAGACCAAAGGAAAACTGGTCTTTTATCCATTAAAACCGGTCTAAAAGACCACCCTAATAAAACCAAAGGAAAACCGGTCTTTTTATCCACTAAAACCGGTCTAAAAGGCCACCACTATTAAGACCAAAGGAAAACTGGTCTTTTTATCCATTAAAACCGGTCTAAAAGGCCACCCCTATTAAGACCAAAGAAAAACTGGTCTTTTTATACATTAAAACCGGTTTAAAAAAGCATGCGTGTAATAAAAATGGGACACGTGGCAGATGTACAATGTATTGAAAATGAGCGGGAAAATGAGAAAAAGAATGCTTAAAAAATGGACATGTGACAATTAGTTAGATGTTTATTAATATATATATATATATATATATATATATATATATATATATATATATAGGCAAAAGTTTAAACGAGAACTGTTTTTCATACGAGAACTGCGAGAACCAATTTGAGCCGTCCAATTCCCCCTCCTTTAATGTCATTGCCCACCTATGAATTCCTCACATGCACCCTGCCACACTTGATCCCCTTCACGGCCTCCATCCATGAACTTCCCATATCCAAGGAACGGCTGAGATTGATTCTCGCAGTTCTCGTACGAAAAACAGTTCTCATTTGAACCCTCCCATATATATATATATATATATATATATATATATATATATATATATATATATATATATATAGGGGAGGGTTCCATTGAGAACCGATTTTAATGCGAGAACCGTGAGAACCAATCTTAGTCGTTGTGCTGAAATGTCTTATGCATCATACAATGTCGTCGTGCATCGTTTTTTCACTGTGTGCATCAAAACAATTCTCGAGAAAAAAGCCACATTTTTTGGAGTAAATTTGAAATTTTAAACTTTAAAGTGTTTTAAAAGGTCAATTATAGTTTAGGAGAAAGTTTGACAAAACGAATGGTTGAGATTTCTCCTTACCTTTTATAGTTTAATTTTCTTTTTAGTAGATCTCAACCCTATATATATATAAATTATTGCTAGGATATTTGACCTCTTATTTTTTTAATTTTTACTGCCATAATTAAAAGGGTTATGGGCACAGAAATGTAACGAAGTATACGCGGTTTAATATTGTATGTAACAAACTAAAATTTTTTCTCTAGAATAACCTCAACTATCCTTTTTTTACATTATATGCAATATTAACCTATTATAATAGGTTGCCGGTTACCCTTTGACATATTTGTCAATTTTTTATTTTTAATACTGACGTGGCACTCCACGTATGATTCCAGTAAGATAAGTCTATTATTATTAATATATTATTATTAATATTATTATTTTTTATTTATTATTAATAATGGATGATCAGCAAACATCATCTTCAGGACTTCATCTTCCCAAGCACCCATCTTCATCTTCGCAACTCGCAAGCACCGTCTTCCACCATCGCCGACGCCGCCATCGCCTCCATCTTCGACCACCAGCCTCCATCGCCTTCGTCTTCAGACCATAAATCGATTTAGGGTTTTCTGTCGTTACCGCCGCTAACGAGCACCGCCGCTAGCCTCATCCTTCGAATTAGGGTTTTCTGTCGTTTGCGCTGCTACCACTGTCTTCAACCACTGCCACCACCGCCTTTTAGGTTTTTTTTGTTCATCTTCTTCATTTTAGGGTTTTCTAGAAATCGATTAGGTAGAGGTTGATTTCAAATCTGAAAACCATATATGTTTCACATTTAGATCTGTATCAAATCTGCGAGTTGTTTGGTTATAGACCTATGAGGTTGATTTGAGTTAATCCAAATTCAAAACCGGGGTCGTTTGATTTTGAGGGTTGCAGATTTGGATTAAAGATCAGTTCTTGTGCATAAAGTTTGCGAAACAAGGTATGTGATTTGTCAAATCGGAGTTCTTGTTGGTTTAAAATTTCAAGTTTCAACACAGATCTGTTTATGATTCAAAATCTTCTTGTTCTTATAACTGAGTTTCATCTACTGGGTTTTGTTCTTTGGTGCTCGAATCTTTTTCATGAAATCGTTGAGATTTGTTTGGGATTCGATTTTTGTTGTTTTGTCCAGATCTGTTTGGTGTTTAATCAAAATCTGTTGTTTTGTCCAGATATGTTGTTTAATCCAAATCTGGTGTTTGGTGTTTCACCTCCAGATCTGTTGTTTTATCTAAATCGTTGAGATTTTGATCTTTAATCCAAATCGAATGAGGTTTTGTTGAGGTCACGGTTGAAAATGATTTTGATCTTTAATCCAGATCTGGTGGTGGTTGAAAATGGAGGTGACGGTGGTGGTGGTTGAAGAGGTGGCGGTGGTAGTAAGAAGGTGTTACTATTTACTGGGTATTGTATCGATGAAGATGATTATAATAATAAAACCAATATTATTAATAATCAATATTATTAATAATATAATAATAAAAAATTATAATAATATATTACCTGTTTCACGTCAGCAACCAAATGACACTTGTGCATTACTTTAAAAAAGAAAAAAATAAAATAACATATTACCTGCTCCACGTCAGCATTTACCTGCTTTACACGTCAAAATTGTATACAATGTAAAAAAATGGTAGTTTATTGTATTAATCTCAAAAAAATTTAGTTTGTTACATAAAATGTTAAACCGCGCATACTTTGTTACATTTCTGTGCATATAACCCTAATTAAAAATAATCATGTTTGTATTATGAAATCAATTTTGACTACCACTATTGACTTTCAGCACACTTGATTCTTTATCTTTAGAAGTTAAAATTTTGAAAATCTTTATACAATAAATATAATTAAAGTTGTATATTACATTCACATTTGACTTTCAAGGGTAAAACAAGATTTCTATTCCTTTTAACTAAAAAGTTGAAGATTGACAAAACATGAACATTATGGTGTAGTATTTTTTTAAACATACAGTGTGAAAGATTATGATAATTAAATGTGAAATTACCTTATTTGGAGAGATGAAGTACTAACATATGTACTGTTAAAGGTAAGAAGAAACATTATTCATCTTTTCTGAGTTTGCTCTCTCACCTTCATATTCAACACTTAACATCTTGGAAACCATTTTTGTTTGCCAAGAAGAATAACTGTTGCAATTGATCTACCATATGAAAAATGTAAGTTTTTCAACCCATCATACCAATTCGAGTATTTGTAATTATTTAATTAGTAACAGGACTCACAATACTAAAAACATCCCCATGATTGTCGGTTTCCAATATGGTTTATACATATATGCGACAAGTAAATACAAATATGGAAAAGGGACAATATCGACATTGAAACAACTGTGTCCGCTCTCTTCACTTGTGTCACGGTGTAATTTTAAAATAATAATAATGATTTGTCTTGTAATAATTTGAAAGTACAAGAGCAAAAATAGTAGCTAGAATAAACTTTTGTTTTTTCTTTGCAATTAACTTTACTTGAGGGATTAACAAGTTCCCTAAGGATTACCTGATCTTTTGGGTTTTCAATCGTGTTTATAAATATCATTTACTATTTTTCGAGGACACGGCATGTGGTGAGGAATGTGTGGATAATTAGAATTAGGATATATGAATAAAGTTTTTGATAGTTTGCAAATATTACTTAACTAGTTAAGCGACCCGTGTATCAACACGGGGTTGATACTAAAAAATTTATATTTATATAGTTTTAAAAATAACAACCACGTTAAAAAATTAGAAAACATATATAGGAATATAAAATTTCGTAAGAAATAATAAACATTAAAGAAGTTTAAAATTCATACATAAGATTATATGTAAATTTTCTGTAGAACCTCCTTATAAACAACATTCATTGTTTTGTTAGTAGGGTTGCCTTCATCATCACAAATTAAAACTTTTAACCCCTCCTTACTCTTCACTCGAGAAACCGCTACATATAGCTGCCCATGAGTGAAAACAGGTCGTTTAAAAAACAATCCAACATTCGATAAAGATTGACCTTGGCTTTTATTTATCGTCATTGCAAAACAAACCAAAAGGGGAAATTGCCTTCGTTGGAACTTGAATGGTAATGTAGGCTCTGATGGAATCAACTTCAATCTTGGAATATAAGTAATGTGACCAACATTCTTCCCTGCAATTATATATAATGACACTTTGGTATTAAAGAATTTATAAAGTATATATAGAAGTTGGCATTATGAGTATATATAGAAGTTAGGTAATTTGTAAGTATTAAATGTTTCTTACCTGCAATTATCTTTGCTTCAACCACATGTGCACCAAGTCGAGTAACTTGTAACCTTGTTCCGTTACAAAGACCTTTAGGTTGTTCAAGATTGCGAAGCATCATTACAGTCACACCAACCTTTAAAGTTAACTTGTGGTTTGGAAAACCAGATACTTTTATTGAATTTAAAAGTTCAGGTGACTGTAATGATTCTTCAAATGTATCAGAATCTTCAGTTGCAAAGATACTGTCAGAACTGTAATATGATACCTCCTCACCATCAATCTTTGAAACCATGAAGTCATTAATACACTCGACATCTTCATTTTTGGGAGCCAAAATTGCTCTTTCCTGAGAGAAAATTTATATCATAAAGATTGTTGTTGATGGATGGATATATGGAGTTAACTATTGATTCGACATGATCACCGTTTGATTTAATCAAAAAGTTATCTGGAAATTCAATTTCAGCCTCTCCATCATTTGAACCACCAAGATTTCCTTCTCCAATTTGTAATATCCAATCAGCGAAATCCCTGATACTTTCAATATCTTCGGTATCAGCTCCAGATTTTAATCGCATGTTTTCCGTCAACTCAAGGACCGAACAATATTGCCATATATTTGAGGAATTCATTGACGCATTAACAATATCCTGTCTTCGTCCTTTATTGATGACTGAAAGTATCTGTCTAAAGTCTCCTCCGAAAACAACCACCTTCCCTCCAAATGGCTTACTACTACTTTGAGGATCAACAATGTCTCTCAAAGTTCTTTCAAAAGCTTCAAAGCAATGTCTATGCAACATCGGAGCTTCATCCCAAATAATTAATTCTGTATTCCTTAACAATCCGGCCAGATCACTATCGGCAGCGATAGTACAAAAAGAATCTTCATTGACATCAATAGGAATACGAAAGCGAGAATGTGCAATCGTTCCTCCTTCAAGTAAAACCGATGCGATACCACTTGAAGCCACATTTAGAACTACGCGACCTTGAGATCGAAGGCCTGCAGATAAGGTCTTCCATAGAAAAGTTTTACCTATTCCTCCATATCCATATACAAAGAAGACTCCACCTTTACATTTAACAACAGCGTTTATAATTTGTTGATACGTACGATTTTGCCCGTCGTTCATTAAAGAGTATAGACGACCGTGTTCTTCTTTTAGCTTATCCTTATCATAAGATAATTCCTCCTGAAGCAACACGTTGCAAGAATCATCAATGTAGTTGAAATCTGGATATGGCATGTTAGGTATATCTTTAAGGCTCATAGAATGACTTTTCAACAGATCCTCCAATTTAGCCAAACAGATGTTTTTTATCACATCCTCATCTAGATTAAGATCTGTCATTATATATAAATAATCAGTATATGAAACATGGCAAAAATACAATTAAGATATACTAAATTATTAAAAATATAAATTAGGTCAAGGAGCAAATATAATACCTGGTCTTTGTAGTTCTTGACGGCGTAGATAAAGAATGTCATCACATAAATATTGCCATGTGTGTTCCCATACATAATCAGGTCTTGATAATGTATCTGAGGATATTAACATAACAAATAAATCCCTGCAAAAGGAACCACTGGCCCATTCAGACGTTTCTTTAATGGACTCGATATACTCTTTGTCATCATCAAAAAGACCTAGAGCATAGCATGCATCTTTGAATGTATCATACACTACATTATTCACTCTCTTAATATCCTCAAAACATGTAGGTCCTTTTACTTTGTTAAGCAATATTCTCAGATAATATCCTTCTCCAGCTTTATTGAGGAAATTCAGCATAAGTTAACGTCCGCGCAAACTCGTTTGTTTTATTGATTTTCATCCATTCTAAAAATTGAGAAGCTCCAACCGAAGGCTTTGATAAAATCTCATCAATATTATCTCTAGGATCAAAAGCAATCGGCTGATTATTTTCAAGATGAAAAGATAACCTCTCAACATTAGGCGTCTGGTAATGAACTCCAAATCCAAACAATCTCCAAGAAGCTTCACATGCAGAAACATAACGACAATCGACATAATTCTTCACTTCGTCGTTCTCTGATTTTTGATTTGTTGTTGAGCCAGTGAAACCAACAGTTATTCTATCAGGTCCCTTATTTATGTACTTGAAAAGGTACTTGATTGAACCTAGTTGGTTACACCATTCAACATTTATATGACACTGATATCTCCTAAGAAGAGAAGGATTGTATCCGACAACATGCCTGAATAAAAAAAAATATTATATTTGTGCATAAAGTGTTGGCAAATACTTATGAAAAAATATATACATATTTACATGGAAATATAAATATAGCTATATATATATAACTATATATATATATATATATATATATATATATAACTATATATATATATATATATAACTATATATATATATATATATATATATATATATATATATATATATATATTGAAATATAATAACATAACATGATTTCGATACTTGGGTAAAATATATTTAATTTATAGCTTGGTAAAGTAGCAAACCTGTTATCAAATTGCACTCCATTTTTTTCTACAGAAACTCCTGTATTCCGTTTGCGATAAACTGGATATCCTCTATCATCTACATAAGTTTTTTCAGTAAAATCCTTAGGATACTTTTTTGTACATATCATCTTTTTATTTGTACATTGCGCTTCTGGTTTATCTGGACCACATGGACCGTGAATCATGAATTCGGACACAAGATTATATAGTTCTTCATCATGTTCCTTGTCAGGTAACTCAGCAGATATTACTCTATCAATGTCTTCTGGATTCTTTAATTTGTCATCTTTGTGAAAGAATAGACAAAATGTGCATGTGGAAGACCTCTCTTTTGAAACTCTATGGTATAAACAACTAAATGAAAAGAATATAAGATATATTAGATTGTTAAATTAATATGCTAAGAAAAAGATATATAGAAGTAAAAAAAATTATATAAAGTACCTCCGATGATAGAAGTGATGAAATGATACATTTTAATCTTGAAAAGTCTTGTAACAAAATCAACTCTATCTTCTGCATTCAAGCCCACTTTTTCTAGAACTCTGCATAACTCTGGCCACTTTGGATTGCAAGTGATTGTTATAAACAAATCTGGATATCCGTAACATTTGCATAGTGTCATAGCATCAAGATAATTTTGTTGATTGTATCTTGGCCCACCGGTAAACGATGACGGAAGAATGACACGGTTACCAATCAACGAAGAATCAACCTGACCATCTCCAACTGCACTATGCAAGTTACTAATTGTTGAAATCCTTAGGCTTTTTTGATTAGATTTAATATAAAAAAGCCTTCCGCTTTCAACCATTGTAAATGCATCAACTAAAAACTGTTGAAACAGTTTTCTACTCTTCAACAAAAGTGATTCCTCGTTTAATCGTTGTTGAATTTTGTAAGCAAAAAACTCTCTCATAGTTGTCCTAATCCTTCCAGGCTTATCTCTGTCCTCCACTTCTCTATGAAATAAATCAACAGTGTATCCATCTTCACCAAAAGGGAAAACTAATGGATATTGAAGTGCCAAATAAGAAGGATGTAACTCACTAATACGTTGAAGTGCTCCACACCTTTTCTCTAAAATAATATCCCTCTTGTCTCCAGACCCATCAAAGTCACCAACAATCAATGCTGCTACTTCATTTGCAGTTGGAAGGTTGTATGTCCTACCATCTCTATCTCTTTTAGCAATAAGCTTAAGATGTACATCTTCATCTGGTAGATTAGAATACCTATCCCTTACCATTCTAAACTGTTGCACCAATGGATTAATAGCATCCAAAATCCCTTTCAATTCATGTACTGTCCAAAACTGAAGTGTTGTTGGATCAGAGCACTTTTCTGCATGACTTGTACTGTAGAAAAGATAAATAGAAGTAAATCATAAACAATGTAATAAATAAAATAAGATATAAAATATTACTAAAATTAAGTTTAGAGTACCTGTGAGCACTGAATCTATTTTCCACCTCATGATCAGTGTCATAGATATAGAGTTGTGAAAACTTTGGGATTTCTCCATCTGCAGGAAGTAAACTACCAATACGATGATAATTCTCTCCATGTAACCTAAAACTGTATGGGCCACCACCTCTGTTGTATTTGTTATCAATTTTACCACCCATTGACGTAAAGCTAAACATGTTATTGTATTTTCTAATGTTCTTAAGAAAATCCTTGCTTCTTTCTGTTTTGTTAGAAAAAAAAGTACTCAACAAACTTGGAGGAGGTGTAACTTCAGGCAACTGAACTTTTCCTCTCATACAACACAGTGAGTAAGATTTATTACTCAATCCTTCATTTCCTCTAGCAGCTTCTGCACGCCAAAGCATAGCCTTACATGATTGACATGTATATGTAAGATCTCCCATATAAATATAGCATAAAGGTTTGGGTAAACAATCAGGTGTGAACGTAAGTGTCAACGTAATTTTGAAATAGTTGTAAATGATTTTAAAATAATCTTTATTCTCACTTATTCCAATTGCACGTAACTATAATTTATTATGGATAGTAAAACCATAAAATGTTTTACTAATTTAATGTTTTACTTTTAAGTATGTAAATTCACATTAGAAATTACAATAAAGTGATGGTTAAACAAAAAGGTGTAAACCTTTTTCACAAAACGAAAGATGTAAACCTATTTCATACAGATGCATTTTTAATATCAAAGTACAATAAAATGATAGTTAAAGAAAAAGGTGTAAACAATTTTTTTCTCTCCGCTCACAATATGGTCTAAAATAAAGAGTCACTCCAGCACAATATTATATTATACAATGTAAATAAGTATAAAATAAAGATAAAATTTAAAAATTAAGTTCCAAGTTGGATAACTAATGTCTCAAATACAAACACAATAAATAAAGCGGATATCCTACCGTGTTCAAGTCATATAAATGAAAAATAGAAAGTACCAAATCAAACCAAAGACAATAAGCAAACCAAACCAAACATAATAGTCTTTTACCTAAAACGATTAAAAATAAATCTAGTCCTTCTCCAACTTAGGAATCTTGATTTTGTCATCAAAGGTTAAACTTTTGGATGAAGATGACTGGAGATGAACATCAAGATCCATATCTTCAATCTTCCTTTTCACTCCAGGGCTGTCTGCCGTGCTCTTGAATTTTTCAATAGGAGTTCCATTATCAGCCGTTACAGAATAAGCTTCCTAAAACATATAAATATAGATTGCTATTAATTAATATCTTACTATTAGTACTAATTAATTCAAATTTAAAACGTATAATAAAAATCATTCGATCTAACCTTTGAATCATTATTATCTTGAGAAGCATCCATGATAGCAAGAGGAGTCTCGGCTTCAGATGTTATCGGCTAAAAAGTTGATACAAATATAAGTTACATATATCATCAAATAATATATTTTGTGATAAAATAATGCAAGTGTAGTTGGTTTTTACCTCTCCACTGGGCAACCTTAATGAAATCTTTTCCATAGTCTCCTCATCATCCGTGAATGCATTGACATTGAAGATATAGTACTTTTTCTCTATGTTCCAATCTGATACACGGATCTTGAACACATAGACCTTGTTCAACAACTTAGTAAAATCGGAAGAAAGTTGATCCGGAGTTGGTGACTGTAAATGTACACAATTATTATAATACTCATATATTTATAAATATTAAATGTTGTATTGCAAAACGGTTATGCTATTTACCCTTCTCATCTGATTATACATAAACTTTGATGATCTATTAATCAGCTTTTCAACTTCCTTTTGGAACATCTTTATGGTAAGAGTACCTGATCCGTCTTGAACACGAATATATAGCCTCATTCTACAAACATATATGTGAAAAATAAAGGATAATGATTTAGAATAATCAAATGTTGTCAATTATAATATTTTATAATGATATATACTAAAATCTGGAAAAGCTGCATAATGTGAAAATTTATACACATACCGTGGATAAACATCAGAAACACCTTCACAGTTTTTACAGACGTAGGGATAGGTCGAACCAACTAAAAATTTAAATCAATAAGATTTAATTGAATTTTAAATTAATATACGTTTTCTATACAATAAGTATAAGTATTATATTTAAATATAAAGTAAGAAGAACCTGGTTGCTCTTCAACAATTGTACTGCAGTTACGACATGCCATGTAAAACCAACCTTGATCATCCTCTATTTTTATGATATTTGCCAAAATAACACAATCTAGTGGCTAAATTTAAAAAAAAAAATTTGTTAATATCTTGTGTCTAAATTAAACTCTTTATAAAGTAAAGTTATGTAATCAAACATATAACATATATGAATTATACCTCGTCAGCATCAAGCACCTCATCAATATGTTTCGCATCAAAGCTGTTGAAGTAATTTGCAACATTTGAGATGGCTATGCTTGTGGATAACTGACCAACAATGTCTAATGAAGAATTATCGTCTTCAATGGCTTTCAAACTGAGAAAATATATGATCTTGTAACAAATTGATAAAAACAAAACAGTATAAAGTTAAGTGTGAGTTAAAACAACAATTTATTTACACTATACATATACCTTTCAATGAATTTCAGGATGGGATCAACAGGTTCATTTATGTATAGTCTTGTTCCGGAATACATGTTAGACACCCCAATCTTGCCTACAGTTATAAATTATAATTAGTATAACACAAGTTTAATTCTAAATGGAAAATAATGAATAAAACAAACATACCATTGAAGTCATTGAATTTTGCAAATTGCAAAAAAACAACAATAGGATCATTTGAACTCTGATTGTCTTGAATGAACTTATGTAATTTCCTAGCATAATCATCCCATAAAGTGCATGTAACTCTTTCACCACTAAAAAAAATAATAACAAAATTGATCTTTAGTCTAACTATTAATAAATAAAGAAAAATAAAAAGAAACTATAGGTTGCTTTTGAATAAATTATAGGATTTGTAATCAAGTAATGTTATTTAATCAATAAAAAAATACAAACTTTGATAATATTAAAGAAGAAAACATACCTCAGGTTTTGAAGCTCACAATTCAGTAGAGGCTTATCTTTTCCCTTTGATTTAAGAATCTTCAAATCATTAGATGATATTAGCCGACCAATAACATCTATTAAAACAAATGGAACAATGTAATAATAAAAGATTATTAATTGAATCAGTTTAACATATATTAATATTATATTTGAATAACATACAAAAGATGATTAACTAACCAAAAGCAACATCCTTATTTACTCTTGAATAATTAACATCATCAAAATTGACGATGTTATAGTCAGAAGTTTGAGGAATGAAATCATTTGTAGCTTCCAGTTTAGTGTTCTGGAAGAAATTTATCTTCGATGCATGATCGACCATTTTTGGGACAGAAGAGTATGACGCAACCCTAAAGTTGGAAATAACATAGAAACCACCCTCTTTTACTCGACTTTCAAAGATTTTAAAATCGGCTTTCCTAATTGTTGCCACAATCTTGTAACCCTGTTTTAGATAATAATAACGAATTGTTACATGATTTTACTATAAAACTGCATAAACATGACACAAAATACAAATGACATAATCAAATATAACATAATGTATACTTGTTCATCAATTAAGATCATTTCAATGGAGGATGAACCTCTTTGATATTCATTAAAGAAAGGCTTCCACAATAGCATAACCTTTACCTTGATTACACAATGATCAAACTCACCATTCACGTCCTTTAGCATCGTGAATCCATCTTCTTTCACAGTTATAGAAACAATGGCTTTTGAACTTGAAGTCGCCATTGGAAGCTATGAAACGTTATCAAATTAAACAATTGTAGTTAGATGAAAAACGTAATGGGGTTAAATAGGAGCTGTAAGTCGAAAATTTGCTGATTCTTAGGCCTTAAAATTCGAAAATTAGTTACATACTTGAATATAGGATATGATCTGATAACAATCTGATAATAATAACAAATATGCTAAATAATAGCAACATTCAAATTCAAATCGTGGAAGTAATAATATTTTTAAATCAACAAAAACGTAATGGGGTTAAATAGGAGCTGTAAGTCGAAAATTTGCTGATTCTTAGGCCTTAAAATTCGAAAATTAGTTACATACTTGAATATAGGATATGATCTGATAACAATCTGATAACAATAACAAATATGCTAAATAATAGCAACATTCAAATTTAAATCGTGGAAGTAATATTATTTTTAAATCAACAAACAAACTTGCTAAATAATAGCAAGATTCAAATCGTGGAAGTATAATGTGTAAAATACATTATGCTATAAAATAATAATTTTATATTTGTAATATTTTCGGTATTGTTTAAACACATTATACTATAAAATAATAATTTTATAATTGTAACATTTTTTTCAAAATTAAATGTTAACTAATGACCTAAAATTATGTAAAGGTATAATTTAAATGTTACAATTATAATTATGATTATTATTATAATTGGATTATTATGCAGTTTTAATTTTTAACATACTAAGCAGGAAGGGTCTACAAAAGGTGAAATGAAGGAGAATGATTGCATTAAAAGATTTACTTACGAAGGAATATCGTGGCAAACAAAGAAGATCTAGCATGCCCCTTTCCAAATCAAAAGTCATCAAAGTATCTAGCTCCTACAGTGATTAAAGCCTCTGCTAATTCCAAAAATGAAGAACTCAGATTCTTTATTTCAGTAATTATATAATCTGAACACCGATTCAGCCAATAACTTTGACATGCTTGCACAATACATCAAATACACGATCTCCCCCTCCAAAAATACGCAATAATCATACAAATTTCAAAACAAAAAGAAAGAAGAAAATTTAAAATCGAATAACCTGAAATGGCCTTGAGAAGAGCTTCTTGAGAGGGCTCATGTTCATTTCCCATGGATGATGATGCGTTCTCGTGATGATAGCTATTGAGCTGATGACCTCTTCTTCGGAAACCGAAATCTCGAACCCTCGTTGCGATTCGACACCCGCATTAAAATAATTCTTTTGGTTATGGATTATGGATTTTATCATATTGGGGAATGGGTTGTTTATGAAATCTAGACCTTTAAACTAAAGAAATAGAGATGGGAACAATCATAGGTGGCTTATGATGTTATTCTTTGTGTGATATGCTAATACGCATACCAGATGTTCGATAGAATGTCTAAACCAAAAATACCTATTTTGAACTACTTAGAACATACTTGGTGATCTTTTTTCATGTTCCTAGATCACTTAATGGCTTAGGATTTGTGATGTTATTGCTGGTTGTTTCAAGTAGCCTATTAGTATCGTAAATTAGTCCTAAACTCATACAAATTTTGAGATTTGATTTGTTGTTGTTGCTAAAGAGTAATGAATGCTTAACTCACTACTTAAAAGGGTCCAAAAGCAAACATATATACGTAGGAATTTACTTACATATGCATTAACGATGAGATTTAAAGAAGCTCCCACTCTTACTCCTGAAATGGCCTTGAGAAGAGCTTCTTGAGAGGGCTCATGTTCATTTCCCATGGATGATGATGATGATGCGTTCTCGTGATGATAGCTATTGAGCTGATGACCTCTTCTTCGGAAACCAAAATCTCGAACCCTCGTTGCTATTCGACACCCGCATTAAAAGATTTTTTAGTATCAACCCCGTCATTGAACTTTTTAAAGAAATATCGTGGCAATCCAAAATGGAAAATCACTCGTGAAACTTCTTTAGGTTTAGCAAGTTCTTCGGATTTAATCATTTCCCCTTGAAAATAAAAAAATGCGTCATGAGGATTGACGCAAGCATAACTTGATCATCTCAAAATTTGAAAGTTATGGTATACACAAATGAACCAAATGACACTACTTACATAACCATATACCGTAATCAAACATTACATAACCAACTTATATATTTCATTTATCTAAAGTGGTTTATATTAGTCTATAATAACCAGTAAGCAACATTTATAAACTCTAAATTGGTTAATATTAGTCTATAAGAATCAGCAAAAGTTTTTGAATGATCTTTTATTTATTATTCATTAAAAGTTTTGTTTAGCGTGCAGATTCCTCTTAATTTAAGTAGATTAGGATGAAGAATTACGTATACTCAACTATAAATGACAAACAATTGAATCATAAAATAACAAACAATAAATATCAAGACCCCAAAACAGAACAAACAATAGACTAAAGCATAAAAATCACATATAGGAATAAAAAGAATCCCTGTTGACATTATTAAGCTAGATTTCTCAATTTTTTATATTACGACTGTTGACCCTCACCGTTTTATATCTAAGACTACAACTAATACTTAAATAAGTATGCACTTCGCACTATCCGATTCGTATACAAAATTTAGTTAAATGCTACCTACAATTTAAAAATTACAATATCATATTTGCTAAGACTTGTGTGTTTCAATTGGCATTTAGCTGGAGTTTTTGCTCTAATCAATTAGTTGTTATGATTGGGATGTGAAAATTGACAGCTGTAGCATATTTAGGCCTCTTAAATGCTAACATTAAAAAACTTCCACAAGGGTGGAGCTATAATTCTCAAAAACTGATCCAAATAATCGATCCAATCAGAACTTATCAGAAGAACATTGCCAGGTATTAAAGTGATGTACATTTATCTTGATATTGTTTAATCATACAGCCTATAGAAATAAAGGATGGACACAACATGCTAATCGGTTGGCAAGCTTTAACCCAAAAATGAAAAACTGATTAATACCTGTAAATTAGAGGCGATTGATGAGGATGGAAAGCTGCAAAAGGATAAGAAAAGCCTTACTTTAATCTAATCAGTTAACCCAGTACCACTATAGCAACAACGCCCAAAAGAAATACAGTCTAAGATGATACTTTTCTCATTTATGTTTAGACACAGTACAACAATAGCAACAAAGAACAAATTAAATTTATTCTTCCATAAAAAACATAAAAACTAAAGAATTTAGTGACTCATGATTCAATGGAGTAAGAGTGGGAGCTTCTTTAAATCTCATCGTTAATGCATATGTAAGTAAATTCCTACGTATATATGTTTGCTTTTGGACCCTTTTAAGTAGCGAGTTAAGCATTCATTACTCTTTAGCAACAACAACAAATCAAATCTCAAAATTTGTATGAGTTTAGGACTAATTTACGATACTAATAGGCTACTTGAAACAACCAGCAATAACATCACAAATCCTAAGCCATTAAGTGATCTAGGAACATGAAAAAAGATCACCAAGTATGTTCTAAGTAGTTCAAAATAGGTATTTTTGGTTTAGACATTCTATCGAACATCTGGTATGCGTATTAGCATATCACACAAAGAATAACATCATAAGCCACCTATGATTGTTCCCATCTCTATTTCTTTAGTTTAAAGGTCTAGATTTCATAAACAACCCATTCCCCAATATGATAAAATCCATAATCCATAACCAAAAGAATTATTTTTGTTAAGAAATCATGGTTTACATTACTACCTAGATCAAAACATAGAATATGAAATCAGAGAACTTATGAAAAGAGATTCGATTGACAGAGACTCAACTATAAAAACACATTTTACTTTATGCTAATCAACTGGAAAATTAAGTTCCATACTATCCGATGCTATTTTGCATTTCAATATTTTTAATAAGGAAAAAGTACCATATAGTTAAGATAAAGATGGTGCAATTTGGTTGTTTAATTTTTAATGAAGTTGATGATAGTACATCACATGTACCTAAAATTAGAACTAAATGGTTATACTCAATAACCATGTTAGCGATTCCTCTTAATTTAAGTAGATTAGGATGAAGAATTACGTATACTCATATTCAACAGCAATCGATTTCTTTTCTAAGCCAGACAATAGGTATATCAGTAAATATAAGTTTACACCTTCTGAAGATGCTTGGTACTTACTTGGGTAATTGTCTTATGGGTTAGAGATTGATTTCGTTGTCGAATCTCCCTAATCCTTGCTGCCGACCGCAAACACAAAAGCACCAAGAAAGATCATCCCGTATTGATATCGTAGAAGTCGGAAATAGGGGAATCGAAGAAGAATGATAGTTCGGAGTTAGGAGATTCGAAGAATGATGGGGAAGTCGCTGATGGAGGAGTTAGATTCGAAGAAGGATGGGGAAGGTAGTCGGCGATTGTTAAATCCGTAAACCCTAGAATGTTAAGAAGCGTATGGGGTAGTCGATTTGCGCGAGTTTGGGATTAAGGAATTTGGGGAAACATGACGTAAGCAAACGAATTTTTTTAATTTTTTAAATAAAATCTAAGGAGGTGATTGGTGGAGATAATTTAGGAAGCATGGAAAACCTTTTTCTTTTAATATATATTAGAGATGATACAAGTCTTTTAAATGTTCATTACACATGCCACCTTAGGTTATAAAAATATGGTCTTATAAATATATAATTATAAGTTATAAGCAATATTAAAATAATACTTAATTTCATAACATTTGGTAGTTCTTACTAGCTATCATACTTTTATATCAAGATAGTGTCTTATCCGGAAGCTTACAAGAAATTAGTATAAATTATATGTGCTAATGTTTATTTATTTCATACTTTTAAAGTACAAATCTGACTAACATGTCTATTTTTTTTGAAAGACAGAATATTATATATAGTAAAAGCTAGCAAGAAGCTAGATGGTACAATCAACAAACAAGAAAACTAAAACACTGACACATAACCGGCTAATAATATCCAACTCAACAAACGAATCCGGTCAAACTATCCAACTCAACATAACATGCCTATTTTTTATTGTTTGTAGACTCAATAGTTATTAAAAGTATCTAATAGAACTTCAAATTATAAAAGACACTCTTACCCAAACTTAAGATGTGTTTCTTTCAAAATTCAGATATTAGGTTTCCGTGTAATTTTTATATTAAAGCAAGTGATGTTTGGAGGTGTATATTTAAAGGCATACTTTTCAACTCTTGACTACCTTTAAATTTGGGTGTATTCATGAAGACTTAATGCAAGTTATTCAATTTGGTACACATATTATCTAGGTAAAAATAGTTTCACACAATAATGTTGGTGCTACCACGTAAGTTTATACAAAGACAAATAATTTGTTTTGCAACAACAATTAACAAAAATCAGGACAACATTTATCTAATATCAGATAATTTCTTAAACAATCAGTTTTAAAGCTTGATAGTTATACATTATAGCATTAGGCACGAACATGCCGCGTAATAAATTTCCTTTCTTCCCTACGAAGACTTAACAAAAGATATCCTAAAACAAAGTCCCAATTATTTATAATATATATTCTTTTATTTTTTAAATTTTCATTTGAGTTGAGTAAATTTTAAAATATAATAGACTTTATATTTTAAAAGGACAACATATTAAAAAACATAACATTTACCAATGTTGTTTCACTGTTCATAAGTTGTAGCTTATGAATAGTGTTTTTTTTTGTTACAAATTTTTTTTACTTTGAATATTTTATTTAGGTTTTTTTTTTCTTTTTATTTTTAGGTTACAATATTTTTTTTCATTAGCTTAGGAATTGTGTTTAGTTTTTTTTTCTTCTTTTAAGTTACAATTTACGGTGAGCATGGTTTTTTTAAACTTTTAAGAACTCAAAGTGTTTGGTAAATAGGATCTTATGTTTTCTTTATTAGTGCTCATTCGGTGTTTGATAAAAAATTCAACTTACGCAAATGTATTCAATGTTATATGGTTTATTAAAGAAGTCAAAGATGTAATACTAAGATGATTCGTAATAAAAAACGTAGATTTCTTTTTTTGCCGTGTAATTTTCACTAAAAAATCTTCTATCAATTTATGTTACATATATAACAACTACTTTTAGTTAACTTATGTCATTATATATGTTCACCAGGCATGCTTCGCCCCGCGTTGCGGGGCTAAAAAACCTTGTAGATTATAAGGACTAAAAATATAATATTGTTGATATTTTTTGTATTATGTAAGACGGCTCAATTCATTGCATTGGTTCGTCAAAAGCTCTATCTACATTAACATATGACTAATTTCTACAAGGTATAATGATCTTTGACCGATTTCTCGAGTCAAAACCAGCCACGACCCCGATCTCCAAGGCAACACAACAATCTACACCGTTGAACTGGATCCAACCATCTTTCTTTCTTTACGATTCATTATTATTTAATTATTAGTTAATAAAGAAATATATATAATGTAATCGTATGAAGCTGAGGATGAACCTTCCTCCTCCATCCTACATGCCGCCTTGGCCTAGCTTGCCTTTGATCACTTCAATTGAATTTCCACACCA
Source organism: Pulicaria dysenterica (assembly GCA_947179395.2). Taxonomy (NCBI): domain Eukaryota; kingdom Viridiplantae; phylum Streptophyta; class Magnoliopsida; order Asterales; family Asteraceae; genus Pulicaria; species Pulicaria dysenterica. The sequence goes on from OX359292.1 coordinate 438,338, forward strand.
ATCTCCGCCCAACTCCCTCTCCCTCTCCCTCTTCTCTTTCTCCCCTAATTTACATACTTTCTAATCTCTTTATCACCTATCACTTTACTAATTCGGTTTCAAGATTCACTGATCGCAGCCCTAACTTACGCTTCTGCTTGCAATTTTGATATGATCTGCCCATGTATTTTAATCCCACTTTGACTTTACCACCACCCTCTTCATCTTTGGTCAAGGTTAGTTTGCTTATCAAGCGCTTCCGCTGCTCCACTTCAATTATCAATCTTGCATTTAAACCACTTGTTCCCTTTTCAATTTGCATATTCTATTAGTCTGTCAATTTAAATAACTTCTACTTGGCATACTTACTTGTTATTCTCGGATTTCATGTTCCTGCGACTATAACAAAGATCTACTAATTTTGTTTCAAGATCACTAATTTTTGCTCCCTCAGATGCTGGCATTGTTGTTTGGATCCACTCTTGTTTTGCTTTCAACTTCTATTGTATGTTTTTGATCATTTTTGAATCTTTGTAGTTTACTCTTGAATCTTTTTTTCTTTTTTCTTTTTTTTTTTTTGGCTGGTTACATAAACGCCATCCAATGTGTATATACTATAGTAACAAATATCCTACAATCCTAGTAATGTCCAAGTCCATGCCATGATTTAGGATCTGCTTTTGATAGACCAGATTTGGGGCCAGTCCTAGACAAACAGATTACTATCTCACCTAGTAGATCTGGTCTAGTGGTTTTGCATTACGAATTTAGAATATAGGGAAAATTCAACTAATACTTGATCAGATGGCCGTCAGACTAGCTTTTCGTGCTCTATGGATCACAATATACGAATGCTAATATTAAGATACAAGTCTGGTGAATTTAGGATTATTGTATTAAGAAATGAGCACATTTTTATTCCGTTCAAATCAGGAGATGAAGTACAATTCTTAGTTTCATTAGATTACTCTTTAGGATGTGGCACAATGCTTTTAGCTTTTAGCTTGAGGTGAAGTCAGAGTTCATCTAGTTAGTTGCAATGAATGTGTATGAACCTTGCAGTTGCAAGCATATGGGATCTGAAAAGATGGAATTAGCATCAGTAAGAATCGATTTGGATTCTGAAGAGGAGAGCCCCTTGACGTTATCATCCCAATCAGCAGACGGAGGTGCAAAGCAATCATTTCCATTCGAGACATCGACTCATTATCACTCTCATTCAAGTATACTCAAATCCCATAACGTCCTCAGAAAGTTACACTCCACTGCTTTTCACAGCGTCTATATTGTCTTGTTTAAAGCAAAGATCAATGTGCTGCTTCCTTTTGGTCCTCTGGCAGTGTTGCTACACTACCTCACAGGCAGCCATGTAAGACCAGAAATGTTCTTTTCCAACTCTCAACTATCAAACTCAATATTTTTGTTGTTATAATTTATTATTTGTATTTTTTCTTGATTGCTCCCTCTGTATTCCTTTCAGGGATGGGTCTTCTTTTTCAGCTTGCTGGGAATTGCACCTTTAGCTGAGCGCCTGGGTTATGCAACTGAGTAAGATATTTTCTTTCATTTCATTTTCATTGGTGCTCTGTTCCTTTTTTAATATACCGTAATGCATTTTACCTATGTTTTCAGGCAGCTTGCAAGCTATACTGGGAATACAGGTAATTAATATCCCGTAACCTTGATGTGAAATGTTTCTGTTGTTTTATGATTCGACCCGTCAAATTAATCAACTTCTGGGAAAACTTAAAATTCAAATAATTATGCTTCTTGAATGTTTGTTTCTTGGTGCTTCCTTATGAGCCTACTGTACATTTGTGTAAACACCGTCTTAAACTTGAGTCTATTTGATACTGTTGCAAAAGAATACGGAAAACTTAAGTGCCATTTTGTTTTTGGGTCTGTAAAATTGTTTGGAGCAAGGTTTTGGCTATATGACGACATGCTGCTAGTGTTTATTCATAGTTTATAGGACTGTGATTACCCTTTATGTATTTTCTTGGAGTGCAGTTGGAGGTCTTCTAAATGCCACATTTGGCAATGCGACGGAAATGATTATTTCAATATATGCATTAAGAAACGGGATGATTAGGGTTGTTCAACAATCATTATTAGGGTCCATCTTATCAAATATGCTGTTAGTGCTTGGTTGTGCTTTCTTTACCGGTGGCATAGTGCATTATCCAAAAGTTCAGCGCTTCAACCAGGTAATTTGAATTTGGAAATTGTTGTTGAATTTAGGAAACCTTAAAAAAAGAGAATCACTGTGTAATTGTTGTGTTCACAGGCAGCTGCAATAGTTAGTTCAGGGCTGCTGTTGATGGCTGTTATGGGTATACTATTTCCAGCTGTGCTTCATTTTACACACACAGAAGTTCATTGGGGGAAGTCAGAGTTGGCACTTTCACGATTCAGCAGCTGTATAATGTTGGTGGCATATGCAAGCTATCTCTTCTTTCAGCTTAAGAGTCATTCCAATCTTTACGATCCTGTTGCAGAGGTAGGGGTTAGATCATTCTAAAGTACATCTCTTTTGTTAATTCCTTCCCACGTCTATTCCAATAGTATGAAACATCGTTGTCATGCTTTGTAGAGCTAAAATGTAGAGTCAGGGGCCCCATTTGCATGCATTTCAGTGTTAGTTATTTTCTGTATTTATGTTATGCAGGAAGGAGAAAACAATGAGGGGGGTGATTCTGATGAAGATGATGTTCCTGAGATCACTATGTGGGAAGCAATTGCTTGGCTTATAGTGTTAACGTTGTGGGTGTCTGTATTATCCGGATATCTTGTTGATGCCATACAGGTACGTTAATCATGCTATAAGGCCCTGTTTGTTTCACCGTAATGCGAATGAATGAAAATGATTTTAATTCCATCCATGTTAGTTACGTAATGACATTCCTCTACCTAAAGTAATATTAACACTTCAAAGAACTTAATTCCTTTCAAAATAATGTTACCAAACGCAATATACAACGGAATTTGATTTCAATTCCATTACATTCCTTCACATTACGGTGAAACAAACTGGACCTAAGTCTATAACTAATGTTGAGATAAACAGTTTCATTGCATGTATTTGCTTGCTACAACATTTGATTTCTGATGGTAAAAAACTAAGTTCTCTTTGCTGTTACTAACTTGATTTAAAAAAAAAAAGTACAGGAGATGATAATGTTGATTGTGATATTTCAGGGAGCATCTGACTCATGGAACATGCCAGTGTCTTTTATCAGTGTTATCCTGCTTCCTATTGTTGGTAATGCCGCTGAACATGCAAGTGCCATAATGTTTGCCATGAAAGACAAACTTGTAAGTCTTGTATTAGATTAGAGGCTTTGTTTACTTAATAAGAACTTATTTATGAGATGAGTTAACTGATCATGTAATGTTTTATATTTATTTAAAGGACATCACCCTTGGAGTAGCAATCGGATCATCAACTCAGATTTCTATGTTTGTGGTGAATATCTTTTCTCATTGTTTCTTCTGTTTACCATCTCTAAAGTAAAGGATTTTGTAAAACTAGAAGTGATGGTTTCGTTTTTTATGACTACAGATTCCATTCTGCGTGGTTGTTGGTTGGATAATGGGGCAGCCAATGGACTTGAACTTTCAGCTGTTTGAGACCGCTACTCTTTTTATCACAGTGTTAGTTGTGGCATTTATGCTACAGGTATCTGTCTGTCTGTCTGTCTGTGAATACTACTTGCTGCTAGCACTCTTTGTAAGTAGTAGTTATGATTTGGGTGTTGTGCAGGAAGGGACATCAAATTACTTTAAAGGTGTGATGCTAATCCTCTGCTATCTCATTGTTGCTGCCAGTTTCTTTGTACACGTCGATAAATCTGGTGAGTTTGACTAGGCAACTAGTTTCATTTAGACAGTTAGGCAATCTAAAACGTCTAATAATATCTAATCTTGAAACAACTAATACAAGACAATTTTGAATGATGATGATGCAGATGATGACTAAAAGCAGGAGGATGCAGCAAATGATGATGGTGATTGTTTAAATGTTGTAATTTTGTGATAGGGATCAACAGGTAAGGTGATAGATAATATATAGAATTTTGCAAGAAATCATTTTGTTTGGTTGAAAGTAAAATCGATGGCCAGCCTCTGAACGAATTGAAGCCGTGCCTGCCTGCCTGCTTTCCCTTGTTCAACTCAACTCAACTACATGTAAAGATCCAATCCTTTGTTTTTTTTTTCTCTATATTTTCTCTTCTGTAAAAGAACAATTTAGTCAAGTACTTCTTTTTATTTATTTTTTCTTTAACAAATACTCTTTTCAAAGCATTACCGATTTTGTTATATGTTCTTCATGTGACGAAGAACAATTGAAGATTTGGCTTTTTTTTTGGTTTCATTCAATATCTTAGTGTGCTTGAGAATCTGGTGTTAATAAAATCTTACTTATATATTTAGAAATGAATTAAAAAAAATCCATATATACGAACTCATGTAGTAGAATCGGTGTCATGTCAGAATAGAATGTGTTATAAGAGTTTTTGTCATGTGTTAGTCATGTAGTAAAATCTTACTATATATTTTTCGTTGCGTTTCTGGAGCTGATAGAAGGTTTGTTTTTAAGTTTGGTGGTCGAATGCTTCAACATGTGGTTGCATCCTGCAATAATATATATTATCATTTGACTCATGTATGATATTTTATTTTAAATAATATTGTTCGGAAAAAAAAACAAACGGGTTTACCAACTCGTACCATGAGCTTGTGGATGATAAGCCTTATACCAGCAATGGTAATATAAGTAGATGTGGATAATGAGGAGAAGATTGTTTTACTTGCTGATTGTGGAAGTTATTAATGTGTGTTTTCTCCTTTTCTAGGGTTTACCATTGTCTACAACCATATATTCTACTTCAGTATTTGTCTTATAATAATTTTTAAAATAATAAATACTTTTAATGGAGTTTCTATAAGCGTATCTGTCCTATCACTAAATCAAGGGATTCAAATGTCTTAAAATCAAAAGAGTAGATAAGTATTACATATATATGTTACTGTCTTTGTCCCAATAATATTGTTTAGTTTTGACTTTCTAAGATTTTTCTTTTTCCCTTCAACCATTTTTTTTCCATGTCATTATCAGTTAAATTGCATTTTAATTACCAAATGACCATGAACCATCAAGATTCTTGATTTATTTTAATGGACGGCTAAAAGTGTTTCAATATGTTGGATATGCTATATCAATATCATTCGGAGTTAATTTAATTATGGGTAAAGTTTTTTTGAAACGCTAACAAGCTTCACATCTTTTGATATTGTGTGTAGTAAAGATTTAAAAATTTTATAATATGTATCAAACCTTAAATTTATCATTATTATATGTACTAAACTTTTATTATATCTATTAAACTTAAACTTTTTTTCTCTTTTTATATACCAAAATGCATGCAATATTAGCATTAAATTAAAACTTTGATATATGTAATAATTTTTAGAGTTGAAGAAATATAATAAAAGAGTGCGTAGAAGAGTTAAATAATAATTCAAAAAATTGACATTGAAAAGGAAATTGTTATTTAATATATGATGGATGTCAGGATGTGGTAATTTGTGTTTTACAAACACATGGCATATATGACAATTAAGGTGAGGTGGTTTCTGATTGGATAGGGGGCGTACGTGTCAATATATATAATAGACAAATTAGAGTATACGGAGTACATGCTTGAAGCATAAGCCACATCACTGCCACATAAGCATGGCACCCTCCATGCTTCAAGCATGCCAAACTAGGAGGCTACCCATGTTTCTCATGCTTCAAGTTTTTATTTTTTTTAATTTTTTTATGTTTAATTTAATTATTATATAAACTAATATTTTATTCATTAATTCTTTAAAATTAAAAATTAAATCACTACATAAACTACTTTTTTATTAAATAAACGTTACATATTTATTTGAAATAAGACTTTACATAATTAATAAATAAAAAAGAAGACAATCATTTTATTCATCATCTTCGTCATCGGATTCAAGCGTGCTTATATGCTCGATTAAAGCAGTACGCAGATTAAAATGCGTATCTCGATCACGTATTTCTAGCAAAGTCGCTCTTGAAGTATCGGGACTTGGTTCTTGCTCCGGCGACATTGGTAGATCACTTTCATCAAATGAGCAAATCGCTTTACCCTCGTCTTGTAATATCATATTGTGTATTATTACACACGCGTACATAATGTTACGTAATTTTTTCACAGACCACGGTCGTGCCGGATATTGCAATATTTGCCAACGTTTTTTAAGAACACCAAATGTTCGTTCAACGTCCTTCCTTGCCGACTCTTGTGCTTTCTTGAATTTTTTCCGCTTCTCGTCTTGTGGGAATCTAAAAGCTTTAACAAATACCGCTCATTCTGGATATATCCCATCTGCTAGATAATATACATGCTTGAATTCAACCCCGTTTACTTGAAAGGAAGTGTCGGGTGCCATGCCTTTTATCACGTCATTGAATAACGGGGATTGATTGAGAACGTTAATATCATTGTTCGAACCGGCGACCCCGAAATACGCATGCCAAATCCACAAATCTTGGGAAGCAACCGCTTCGAGCATGAGACTTGGATGATTGTGATCGCCCTGCATATATTGCCCACGCCATGCTACCGGGCAACTTGCCCAATCCCAGTGTGTACAGTCGATACACCCCAACATTCCCGGAAATCCATGATTTGATTCATGATGCGCTATATTTGTTGGATGTCAAACGATGTCGGGCGGCGTAAATACTCGTTCCCATAAAGTCTAGTCACCAATTTACAAAACTTTTGTAATACCTCGCTCGAGGTTCGCTCCGACATATGAAGGTAATCGTCTAGCCAATCCGGCGCGGTACCGTACGCTAGTTGTCGTATTGCGGATGTACACTTTTGTAGCGGAGTAAAACCCTTCCGACCTCGCGCATCCCATTTTTGTGTAAAATACGGATTTGCACTTTGCAAATCATTCACTATCCTCATAAAGAGCCCTTTTGACATCCGAAACCGTCTCCTAAACGAACCTATACGTAACACAAATTAAACTAACAATAGTTAATAATTTTCTAAGAATCCATAATAATATAAATAATTAAACCATAATAATTTAAATAATTATACCCTAATTATTTAAATTTTTTAAACCGTAATAATTTAAAATAATATAAATAATTAAACCGTAATAAACTAACCTTCATCATAAACGCAACCTTCGTCAAAGTAGTCGTTCAAGAGCCGTTGGTTAGCCTCGTCACGTTGCCTATTGACCACCTTTCGTGTTCTTGGTGGTCCGCTTGATGTCTCCGCTTCATCTAACCGTTTTTTAAAATACAACGCCGCCTTGATAAGTTGCTCGTACGCCAATTCATATTGTGCGTTTGGATCCTCGTCAGAAGACGATGATGAAGATGTAGTTGAAGAAATCTCATATGATGCCATTTGATTAAAAAGAAAAACAAATGAAGATAAATGGTGTATAGATTGTAGATGTTTGTGTGATGTTTAAATGAAGAGAAGGAGTATATATATATATATATATATATATATATATATATATATATATATATATATATATATATATATATATATATATATAGGTGTGAAAAATAAAAATAAAAATTAAAAAAAAAACTAACGGCTATATAGCCGTTAACCAAGCATCCACCAATCAAATTTCTCCTCTCTCTTTGGCAAAAATGTACCGAGAATCCATGCCATTTTGCGGTACCGAGGTGGCGGGGTGGTGTGGCTGGCGGTACCGCCGGTGCCACCTCAGCTTGCCGCTGCCATGCCGTGGGTATTCCCTACGGTCTTAAGTAATAGTATTGTATCTATCACGTACATATAAATTCTTAGCAACGTCATTAAAACAAAATATGTATATATGTACTTTAGAAAAAAGGAAACGAAACAAATAAACCCGATATATATATATATATATATATATATATATATATATATATATATATATATATATATATATATATATATATATATATATATATATATATATATACGTTTCATTAACTTATATAATATTCATATACAAATAATTACAATTGCTACTTTCAAAAAAAAAAAAAAAAAATATTGTTGTTAGTTCAAACATAGCAATCAACATTAAAAACATGGATCGATGGATCGAATAAGAGAAATGAATTATAATATTACTATATATTTTTTGGATGCAGAATGGAATAATAATTGGGTGCGTAGTCTATGGTTCTAAGCATTTATTTTTATAATTTATTGATGTTAAATCATTTGAAAAACATAAAAGTAGATATAATAACCAACTAGAATTGATAAAATTATGGGAGTTGATTTTTCCACTTATAAATTTGATTCATCCACTAAAGGTACAACACCTTTGAAGCTATATTACAAGTTAGTGAAACATGAGTTTGTAGTGGATGATTAACTTTATAAGTAGATATACCATCTCCCTAAAATTATACACTCTAGTCTACTTAAAATGTTATATGTGTGTGTGTATATATGTATATATATATATATATATATAGAGAGAGAGAGAGAGGAAGGTTCATGCGAGAACCGTTGTTAGTGCGAGAACCGCGATAACCAATCTCGGCCGTTCCTTGGATATAGGAAGTTTCATGGATGGTGAGCGTGGAGGGATAGAGTGTGGCAGGGTACATGTGAGGAATTCATGGGTGGGCAATGACATTGAAGGAGGGGGAATTGGACGGCAATGAGTTATATGGTGAGTTTGAAGTTACATTGTTTAAGTAAAGCATCTGGTTATTGCATGAGTTTGCTAACTGTTGTTGTTTATGAAACTGTAGGAGGTGATCCAAACATATTTAGTATAAAATTGCACCATGGTGGCCGGTTTACAAAATTTCCAGGAAGAAAATATGTCAAAGGTAAGGTTAATTTTATAGACTTTGTTGACATAGATATGTTATCTCCATTAGACTTGGATGAAATAATACTAGAGTTGGGTTATTTTGAAGAGATGGAAACATATACCATTTTATGATCCATGGTAGTGATTTAGATTTTGGGCTTGAAGCTCTAGGTGGTTGTGATTCTAACATAATGAAGTTAAACAAGTACATTGATGTTCATAAGTGCATTGAAGTTTACATTGAACATATGTCCACAAATGTGCACACTTATTTTGTTTCTCCATCTAAGGTAACAATTAGGGAAATAGATAAAGCTGTAAATGAGGAAGCAATACCAATTACTTCATCTGCTAGGAGGCTTATGTTAGAATGGCAAGCTGAAATTGAGCAACCCCCTATAGTTGAACAAAGTGGTAATGTACCTAATGTTGAACAAACTGTTAATGAAGAAACTGTTATTGATCAATCTGATCTTGAATCCCTTCCTAGACCAATTAAAGGCAGTTGTGTAAATGAACCCCATGTTGAACAAGAAGGTAGTGAACTAAGTGTTGACCCTACAACTATTCCAACTCAAAGTATATCAATTGACCTTCTTGATCTAATTAATTTTGAACCATTTGATAACATGTCATTTGGTAATTCTCAACCTAACAGTGATAATGACATGCATGGTTATGAGTCAATAGTAGATAGGGGTAAAGGTAAATGTGATGATACTAATGAGAGTAGATGTGATGATGATAATGAGGGTAGGTTTGATAGTGAGGATAGTGATACTAGAGTTTTGGGTGTCAAAGATTTACAGAATTGAGACATGGAAGAATGTGTATTCTCACAAAGTGAACCTAATCAATGGCCAAACAATGTGGCATACAACTGGTGTTCCCACAACTTTGTTGCCACCCAAGTACCATGTGCAAATTGGAAGACCTAAATAAAAGAGGAGAAAGGCTGCTTATGAGGATGTTGCATCCCAAAGCAACAAGAAGAAAAGGACTTTCAGTGTCAAGTGCAGCAAATGTGGTGGATTTGGTCATAATCAAAGAACATGTACTGGAGTTGGACAAGGAAGTTCACAAGCTCAAGGATCAGGGAATCAACCTTAGATTTGCTGTAATTAAGTACTCTTTAATATGTAACTAGCTAAACGACCCGTGTATCAACACGGGCTGATATAAGTCAATTTAAAATTTATATAGTTTTAAAGAGTATTAAGACATATAGTAAAAATAATTACAAAACATAGATATGAATATAAAATCTCGTAAGAAATGAATAATCATTACAGAATTTTGAAATTCATACATAAGATTATCATTAGATTTTCTTTAAAACCTCTGTATAAACAACATTCATAGTTTTATTAGTAGGGTTTTCTTAATTGTCGCAAATTAAAACTTTTAACCTCACTTTACTCTTCACTCAAGAAACTGTCACATATAACTGTCCATGAGTGAAAACGTGTCTTTTTAGTACTTCTTATAAATACTCTTTTTAAGAAATATAAAGTTACATTACACGTCTAAAAGTTTTAGTATAATATTAATGTGTTTCTCGTGATGGAGCTTTATCCCGATATTGTAAAACCATAACTATAATATTATTGTTGATGTTGTTTATAAGCGACCCGTGTATCAACACGGAGATGATATAAGACAATTTTAAATTTATATAGTTTTAAAAATATTAACACGTTAAAAAATTAGAAAACATATATATGAATATAAAATCTCGTAAGAAATGATAAACATTACAGAAGTTTGATATACATAAGATTATCATAATACTTTCTGTAGATACTCTTTATAAACAACATTCATGGTTTTATTAGTAATTTAACGCACACACAAACTAAGCTATTTAATTTGAAATGGGCTAATGACATATCTAACTTGGGTATTTTCCATACTTTTATAATTGTTGCCCCCAATTCACGATTTTTTTTAATCTACTGAATGTTGTTTTTTCCTTTTTTGATATCATAAGATATCGAAGATATCTTTTACAGTTGATTTGTGAACTCACTACCTCGCGTTTACTAAATGAATTGCACACAAAATCAACGAATTTTACTAAGGCAGAGTAGGAAATTAGAGATAAATAGGAACAAATTATGAATCTTCAAACTCATATATAATTTTCGTTTCTTAATCTAGCTTTTAGGTAATTCAATCACAGAATTTTCAATTAAATTCATATTCAAATGGTTGTTATATTATCCATGTATATCTCATCGTCTACTTCCTTTTCCTTTTTGTTTATATTTTCAAACTTAATCTATCAATTATTATTCCATTTAAATCACATTTTAAAATTTTTTAAATCTAATTCTAAAAGTAACTTCCTTACCTAACAAAGTGGAGTAATTTTAAACCAATTAAATACACGTCAATTAGAAATATGTATTCAATTCAATTTTAAATATATATATTATTATGTTATCCACGATTAATTCAAATATATATTGTTATCTTATCCAAGATTAACAAACACATGAAGTTTGTTATATAAAATTTCCCTTAAGAGATTTGATGGAATGTGACGTAATAACTAATACAATTTTTATTTTCTTTAATTTTTTTTAATCAAGTGCTATGATTGGTGGAAATTTTTTAGGGAAAGAGTTGATGATGTAAGTAACCCTTTTTTAATAGTTTTATTTTTAATAGTTGATTATATATATGATTCTTTAATTTTTTATATTGATTGATGCACCTTTGTTTGTTTTAAATGTTATCTATTTTTATATAAATTTATCATAAATAAAAAAAACTTAAAAATTTTTTATTACTTTTTATTGAAAGACCGAGGAATCAGTTATTATATCGACTATTATACGTAGATAGAATAAATATAAAAAAAATATAAATTGTTTTATGAATAACCTACCCACTACTATTAATGGATAACAAACAATTAAAAATATACTACTTTAAAAAAAGTGTCATATTACAATAAAATTTATATCAAAACGTAGATAAAAATGAGACGGTCGCAAATATATAATTATTATTTCTCTAAACAAATTATATAATAATTTATTAAACATATTTTATAAACAACTTATAGTTAATTATATTAATATACAATTTTTATAAAACCCCCTCACATTTTCATAAAAACCCTTAACATATTTTATAAAACCCCCTTAGAATTTTCACAATGCCCCCCTTCCAAGACTTAAGGATTTTTGGCATTTTTAACATCATCATCTCGATTTTTTTAATTTTTTTTTAAATCAAGAGTTGTGATTGGTGGAGATTTTTTTGTAAGAGAGAGAAACCCTTTTCTTTTAATATATATTAAAGATGGTTTTTGAGACTTTAGGATATTCATTTGGTATGTTTTGATAACTTGTAATGGATCTGTCATGTGTATGGATAACTCTTTAATGTTTAAATTTATGGATCTGTTTTGGTCTGTTTATGTTTATGGATCTGTTTTATGCAGTGAAACACATTCTGTCATGTGTATAGTTGTTCAAACCATGTGCATAAACACATTCTATGATCAGTCATGTGTATGGACATGTCATTTTATGCAGTGAACTTTGGTTGTTGAAACAATAGCATAAACACATTCAGGTAACATAATCCCATTTCATTGAAGGCTGCAGTGAACATTACATAACCTGTTCAAAATGGTTCACCACCATGTCCTAACATTACCACCAACACTAGACAAAAGACAATACTAACATAAAACTACCATACATACTTTTAACAAAACACATTGACCATCACTACATCAACCCACTCCATCTAGTTGACCCTAACATTAAACACAACATTGAACACATCATCCTCCCCTTCATTGAGATGTTCATCCTCAATGGTGAACCTTATCCAAGAGTTGGTAGCCCACTTATGAAACACACCCAAGAAGTCAAAGTCTCTATCAACCACAACATGATCAGGAGTTTCCAAGTTCCTTCTCTTGTCCCCATGCACATGCAACTGCATTGGGGACAATATGTAACACCCGGCCGGCACCTACCGGTCTCATACCAGCTCTACCAACTCCGTCGTGTCAGGTCTGCAGCCCAATACACCCCAACCCTTCCATCTGATCATTATCCAGAGTAGGTTGTTGGTGAGACTTGAACCCAAGACCTCACCCAAAAATACCACTCCTTCTAGAGTGATATCACCAATTGAGCTGAAGGCACACTTTTCCTACTAGGCATCATATCTTCATCCTTGAGAGTGTCTATCCCCCACCCGTAGCATCATTTTACATCGTTCACCCTCGCAACCATCACTTCGATTCATCATAATCATCAATACATATATCTATATGCATGCAACTCATCAAACTCATAAATCATATGCATGTAATCGAAAATATATTGCATGCATCAAGATCAAACATGTAACAAACACAAACATTCAGATCTAAGCAAATCATCTTAAAAATCAAGTTACTTTCGAAAATCAATTTTGTCTTTGTGCTCGGTTTTGAAAAATAACTGAACTCACCTTAAATTGGACATGTAGACTATCGCAATCATAGATCTAACAATCTTTACACACTGACCGTCGAGATCTGGCCTTGCATGCACCAAAGCAATCCTCAAGAATACCAAAAGCGAAACCGAGACCGAAAGCTAGCCCGAAACGGCGTCACCGTAACTCCCGAACCTTTTAAACACCTACTAACAAAGTCCCTACACTACTCCACCCTTAAAGACCTTGAAAATACTCTTAAAAATGGCAGAGTTTCGGTACAATAGTGAAAAACCCGTGAAAATGAAAGGGGTGCGAAACTATTTATAGAGCCTAGACAGGCCTTACGCGCCGCGTAACTAAGGGTGCTACGCGTCGCGGCCGCCCATTTCACGTGGTTAGAGATGAATAAGATGATAGAGATGAGTATGGAGTTATATGATGTATTTATCGATGCTTATGAAGATACTTGACCATATGTGGATTGATGATGTATGCGGGCGGGTCAAGTTACGGGTTTGGTATATATTACTTAATCCAATACCTGTTTTTCTAAATGGTATAATATGATGATTTTGTGATGATAACTAAGCTGACTCACGAAGCGAAAACTGACACTTGTTTCTTGAAATGTGTCTTGTGCTCATGCAGGTTGCTTAGGTGCGTTGGCCTTGTGAGATGGGATGCTTTTGGGTAGAATAATTATGCTTGTATTATTCATAGTACCGACTTGTGATGTTGTGGTACTCTTGGTTTTGAACAATGATGTATCTTGTGACGTAACGGTGGTTTTCACTTTTGAGTGGTTGAACGGTTTATCTACTTTTAATAAATATGATGTTTTAAAGTCTTCCGTTGCGATGAATTCTGATTGTTTAGAAAAGCTTTTGTAAATCCCAAATTTCGAAAACCACGGCTGTTACACAATAAGTTAATACACAATGCAGTAACATATATGCCAAAAATATCATGCCAACTACCAAGATTTTCTGTAATTAATTCAACAGATTGTCAACTACGTACATACCATAAGTGCTTACACAGTGACATACAAAAATTATACTTAAAAACAGTAAAGTACTAACACCAATTCATTACACCAACAAAAAAACTAGTAAAGTACCAACACCAACCGTAATACAATAAATAAACTATAAATACCATCCATGAAAGGAACAAGTACAACTTCAACCTCCTACATTGGGCTATACTTGCTTTCAATTCTTGTTCCACCTTGTTCTTGGATCTTAATAACCCTGGAATAATGTCAACAGCACGTTGGCACATAACAGGGTCAACCCACCCAGTAAACCTGCAAGATGAGCCCTAATTCAAGAAACACAGATTAAACAACTTAATTGCTATCCTAATTTAGCTCAAAACTAAATCCTAATTTTGGTCAAAAACACATCTTACCTGTTGAGGACATGCATAGAACCTACGACCAGGGTTCAGAGATGTCCACGAAGTACGTATAATAGCTATCCTTCCACAAGTGCAGAACACCATCTTCTTATTTGTTGTCAAACGATTGCAGTCACGATGAAGGTTGTTTATTTAGGCGGGTGTTTGTTATATACTATTCATTTGACCATAATACCCCTGAAACTAACGATAGAAACCAACAACGTAAGGAGAAAGGACCTATAGTGTAACAAATTCTTAAATAAAGGACTAAAATTGCAAGAATTTTGGCTAAAGGACCAATAGTGCAAAAAGGCCTAATCTAAAAGGACGTAATTTGTACTTAACTCTTCATTTTATATACCATGTTAAGTTATATATAAAAATATTTACTAGGATTTTTTATAAAGGCAAACAAATTGTATTAGTAGTTAAAAATATCCAATATTCATATAACAGTGACTGTAGCCTATGACAATAAACACCACTATGTGGAATGACTAATCATAGACTACATATTAACCCAATTGTTACAAATAACTCCAGGAATATATCAATACAAAACGAGCAACCTTATTATAGTGATTATCATTTCACCATTACCATATATTTGGCAAATAATTTGGTAATGTTATTTATACCTATCACAAGAGCATCTTTCTACTTTAGCTCGATACTTTAGACATTGCAATAATAATAGTTGAGTTTGAAATACCACATTCTCAACATGCACCTTGGTATTAGTAAACACATGTTATGGTTTCTCTAAAGGAGGTACACAACAACTCTAATCACAAGCTCTTATATCTTGATGAGCCATGGTTTTGTTGAATACGACGAACCCAAAATCAGTTCCTTGATTGAACTATCCCATTGAATTGCATCCCCCACTATCAATGGATGTTGGACCATATCGGAGTATTCACTCTTCAATCGGTAACTTTATATTCTATGAATAGTTAAAATTCATATTAATATTATGTAGTATGTTACTCAAAAACACTTTTATGTGAACTCTCATTACCATATGAGCTTCTAAGATGTTCATGTCTCGCTTGTTTTTAAACCAATTATGCTTTCTGAAATCTCTTCTTTCCTTTTAAGCCTACTCGAACATGCCATCATCATTAATATCTTCAAACACCATTTGGTCTTTTTTTTAGTTTCTTTTGAGTCTTAGAATCTATTGTAGGCTTGTGATGGGGAATGGATAGATATTGTAACACCGGGTTTCACAAGCTTAAAATTAGCGGAAATAAAAGCTTTTTTAACTTTAATTACACAAAAGGTTTGCAGCGGAACAAACCACTGATTACATATTAAGTACCGTTTACCGACTTGGCGATTAAAAACAACAAATCAAGCCAAGTCCCAAAAATTAAGCCAGTGTTACTACTACGTACTGACCATCGCCACAAGTATCAGAGTTAATAAACAAGTGTTCCAAAAGATATATACAATAACACTACCCAGAGCAACCCGCCTCGCCAGGCCATCTGATCACTAACCTGCGAAAAGGAAAATATCACGAAACATTAGCTACACTAGCTAGTGAGTACAGGTATCACATAAGCACCAATAAACATGCTATCACGTCACAATATGGCACACAGAGCTAAGCTATCACATAGCGGTGCGCCGACATGTCAGCGGGATCATATCTTGCGAGGTAGCTAGCCTGGCTCAACGATCCGAGCTGGGGAATCAGTCACAACCAACCGCATCGGTGGGGGAGCGAAAAGCAGCCCACCATCACGTTTGAGTCACTAGGACTCTGTTTGGATCTGATCATAGACCAAGATCCTCACTGTATGTCGAGGAACGGCGGCCTGCAGAACCTTTAACCCGGAATACCCATTGAGTACCATTGATCCCGAAAAACACTCAAGGATCCAGTTGCGTTAGCAAACTGACCTCAACCCCTGCGTCTCTCCGGACAGGAATCATAAACACGTTTGACCCATAGGGTCCACAGTACGCATGCGTATCACATATCAGAATTTATATCACATGGTATCACTTATAGCACTATGTCACTGAATCATTATATCACGTAATACCTCGCGCGTTCACATATATACACATGGCACATGTCACAGACACACAATAGCCATACTTACTGAGTCTCATGGGAAACTGGTACTCACCTCGAAGTCACAAGAGGCAGATATGAATTCGGGAATCCCAAGAACACACAGAGTCGTCCGAATTCGCACATTTGGACACCATAAACAACACAAGAACACCATATACACCATTAAAGTGGTGTATTTTCCTCAAGAACACGAATTTAGGGTTCTAGCATGAAAACACTTACAAATCAGTAGAAGATCAGTAGCTAGAACTCGTTTTTGACACGGAAATCACTTGTAATAACTTGCTTCTCGAATTGCTCCTCAAAATCTCCAAGATATGTGTGTGTTTGAGCTTGTACGTGAAAGAAAGTGTGCTTGTGTGTGTTTTACTTTGACCCAGGGGATAAGGCTTCACATAAGCCGACCTTTGTTTAATTTAATTAGACACGGGGTATTTTGTTCCCCTTTTCAACTCACAACTTGACACACGCCATCCCGTTTTAACCAACGGAGATATCTACGGAATCATTACGCGAAACCGTATAACACAGTATCACTTTTAGACACATTTGACACTTTTCACATAATCACATTAATTAACACAATACACGTTAGTCACACAAAACACTTAATTAAATTCACTTAAAGTCACTATACAAGTACCAAAGCACATGGTACAACACTACACAGCTAGGCTCATTTACAGGGTGTTATAAATCTACCCCCCTTAAGAAGATTCCGTCCTCGAAATCTGATCACTCACAAATAAGTGGGGATATCGAGCTCGCATATCATCTTCAGTCTCCCAGGTCATATTCGAACCTAGGTTATACTTCCACTTCACGAGAACGAGTTTGATCACTTTCTTACGCAGTTTCTTAGTCTTTGAGCCGAGAATTTCAACAGGTTCCTCAACGAGGCGCTTTGAAGCATCAACTCTCAGCTCTTGCAACGACAAAATCTGACTCTCATCCACTTTGCACTTGCACAAGTAACACACGTTGAAGGTATTATGAATACCCGCAAGTTCTGGAGGTAACTCCAGAGACACAGTTTGATCATTGACTCTGCGCAAGATCTTAAACGGTCCAATGAAACGTGGACTTAATTTGCCTTTACGGCCAAAGCGGATAACACCCTTCCACGGAGAGACTTTCAGGAAAACCCGATCGCCCTCGTTAAACACAACTGGCCGACGTCTCGAGTCAACGTACACTTTCTGTCGATCACGAGCGGCTTTCAGCTTTTCACGCGCCACTCTCACTTTATCGGCAGTAATTTGCACAATTTCGGGTCAAGCAAACTGCTTCTCGCCATGCTCTAACCAACACGTGGGAGTGCGACAACGTCTCCCGTATAACATCTCGAATGGAGGCATTCCAATACTGGAATGGTATGAGTTGTTGTAAGCAAACTCTATCAACAGCAGATGTGAATCCCACGCTCCACCGAACTCAAGTACACATGCACGAAGCATGTCCTCCAAGGTCTGGATAGTTCTCTCTGACTGGCCGTCTGTCTGCGGATGGTACGCCGTGCTCAAATGAACACGAGTGCCAAGCTTACGCTGTAAACTCTGCCAGAAATTCGAAGTAAACCGCGGATCGCGATCTGACATAATAGAACACGGTACCCCATGACACGACACCACTTCAGCAATATACAACTTTGCTAGCTTATCTAACGAAGCAGACTCGCTGATAGGCAGAAAATGAGCACTTTTGGTCAACCGGTCAACTATGACCCAAACCGCATCGTGCCCTCTGAGGGTTTTCGGCAACTTTTTCACAAAATCCATTGCAATATTATCCCATTTCCACTCATGAATTTCAAGTTCCTAAAGATTACCGTATGGTTTCTGGTGCTCAGTCTTCACTTGCGCACAAATTTGACACTTCTCCACGTAGGAAGCAATGTCTCGCTTTAATGTAGGCCACCAGTATAAAGCTTTCAAATCATGATATATTTTTGTTCTGCCCAGATGAACAGATAGTCGAGACTGGTAAGCCTCTTGCAGAATCAACTCTCGATTTCCCCCGTACAGAGGCACCCAAACACGAGATTGAAAAGTCTTTAGCCCACGGCTATCCTCTGCAAGCAGATCTTTCTGCTTCCGCATCACTTCTACTTTCAAGTTCTCGTCACGCAAGGCAACAGATTGTGCTTCCTTCAATCTCGCAAGAATATCAGGAACAACCACAAGTTTCATGAATTTCGCCTCAACTGACGAGCTTTTGCGACTAAGAGCATCCGCCACCACGTTGGCCTTACCAGGATGATAACGGATCTCACAATCGTAATCCTTGATCAACTCGAGCCAACGTCGCTGCCTCATATTGAGCTCTTTCTGCGTAAACACGTACTGCAGACTCTTATGATCCGTACAGACCACACACTTGGTACCGTACAGATAATGCCGCCACAGCTTTAGAGCAAACACAACAGCAGCTAGCTCAAGATCATGTGTCGGATAGTTACCTTCATGTGGCTTTAACTGTCAAGATCATGCTATCACTTTATCGCGTTGCATTAACAAGCAGCCAAGCCCCGAATAAGAATCATCACAATAAACGACAAAGTCATCAGACCCGTCGGGTAAAGAAAGAATCGGAGCTTTGTACAATAGCCGTTTCAGAGATTGAAACGCTTGTTCTTGCGCCTTAGACCACACAAAAGCAACGTCTTTTCGAGTGAGCTTAGTCAAGGGACCTGCAAGTTTAGAAAAATCACGGATAAACCGCCGATAATATCCAGCTAGGCCATGAAAACTACGAACTTTAGGAGTTCGGGGAACTCCCCAGTTCATCACTGCATCGAATTTCGCCAGATCCACTTTAACACCATCCTTGCAGATCACATGACCAAGAAAATGCACTTCACGAAGCTAAAACTCGCACTTTGAAAACTTTGCATAAAGCTTCTCTTGCTTAGGAGTTTCAAGAACTTGCCGCAAATGCAACTCGTGCTCGGATTCACTTCTAGAATACACAAGAATATCATCGATAAACACAATAACGAATTTATCCAAGAAAGGACGACAAATCCGATTCATCATATCCATAAACACAGCAGGCGCGTTGGTTAAGCCGAATGGCATAACCAAAAACTCATAGTGGCCATATCGAGTGCGAAAAGCAGTTTTAGGAATATCATCTTCACTAACCCGCACCTGATGGCAGCCAGAACGAAGATCAATCTTAGAGAAGAAAGTCGCTCCTTGTAATTGATCGAACAAATCATCAATACGCGGAATAGGGTATTTATTCTTTACCGTTCGCTTATTCAGCTCCCGGTAATCAATACACATACGCATGGTTCCATCCTTCTTCTTCACGAATAACACAGGAGCTCCCCACGGGGATGAACTCGGACGAATAAAGCCCTTGTCAAGCAACTCCTGTATTTGAGTCATCATCTCTCGCACCTCTGAAGGAGCAAGACGGTATGGAGCTTTAGCTACAGGCGTAGCCCCTGGAACAAGATCAATCTTGTACTCTACGTCTCTCACCGGTGGCAAACCCGGCAATTCGTCTGGAAACACCTCCGGATAATCAGACACTACCGGAATATCTTTGACCACTTGCTTTTCCAGTTTCGCATCTATCACATATGCTAAACAGCAATCGCAGCCTTTCGAAACCGACTTTCTTGTTTTCATCATAGAAACAAGAGGAATATCTGATTCTCGACGTTCTCCTCGAGCTACAGCACAAGACCCATCAGGTAAAGGAATCTTTACCATCTTTTTCGAACATAAAATCTCCACGTTCAAACCACTAAGCTAATCCATACCAACCACCGCATCAAAGCCCGCAATTGGCATGAGAAGAAAAGAGATAGGGAAACTATTCCCGTCCATATCGAGGTTAGCACAAGGAACATTATCCTTAACCGAAACTACCTTACCACTAGCAATTTCGACTTTAATCGGCTTAGATAACACAGATATAGGCAATTGTAGTTTATCACGAAAAGCCACAGATATAAAAGAATGAGTAGCTCCAGAATCAAATAACACACAAGCTGGGACAGAATTTACAAGAAAAGTACCAGTAATCACGTCTCCCGCAGCTTTGGCTTCTTCAGTTGTCATCTGAAAAAGCCCGACCCTCCAGCCCTGGTATTATCCCTCTGTCTCATGGGGCACTTTGTAATCCTGTGCCCCTGCTTCTGACACTTAAAACACAAGTTTTCTTTGAAAGAACATTCCGTAGCTGCATGCCCTTTTTCGCCACACCGCATATACCTGGTAGTGGCCTTTGAACAATTTCCTGAGTGATAAGTACGGCACATAGAACACCAAGGATTATCAGACATCGGTTTCTTACTCGAATCAAATTTTCCACCAGCAGCAGATTGCCCCTTTGAAGTACTAGACTTCGAATATTGCTGAAATTTCCTCTTCTGGCCCTCCACAGCCTGATCTCCCTTACACTGGCGACGATCACCATCAATTTGTCGGGTTATCTCAAACGCCCGATCCATAGTAGCAGCAGCTCTCACATGAGCTCGATACTCCAGCGGTAGCATATTCACGAACTTCCGCATTTTCGCTTTCTCGTCAGTCACAAGATGTGGAATAAATCTTACCTTATCAGTAAAAGCATTGAAAAGGTCCTCCACCGGTTTGTCCCCCTTACGGAGACTGCTGAACTCGTTCTCCATTCTCTCAAGATCATAGTCTGTACAATACTTGGTTTTCACTTTTTCAAAGAACTGCTCCCATGACAAAGCAGCAATCACCTCTCTACTCAATGTATCCTTCACGGTATCCCACAAATCCAGAGCACGGCCTTTCAACAGTCGAACCGCATACTTGACACGGTTCTCAGCTTCACAATCACAGGACTCAAACACTTGATCTGTCTCACGCAACCATCGGATAGTCTCTGAGGGATTATCATTGCCCTCATACACCTTCGGCCCGCAAGATATGAATTTCTTGTAAGAGCATTGTTCACGTTGCTTGCCCTTAACCGCTTCCCTCAGTAACTCCCTGGTCGAGCGAAGCTCCTCTTCGAGACGCAGAATATACGCCTCAGAATCTCTTTCAGTACTTGAGCCCTGAGTATCACACCACGACGATTCCTCCTCGGTCTCCACATGAGTACGAGAAGCCTGGTCCTCCATTTGCTTTAACGCTTCTTCGGTAGTAGCACGTCGCTCAGACATTATCACTCACTTTCTATACACAAGGGGCAAACACGTTTAGTACACTTAATCATAATTTACTAACACACAAGTTAGTTCACATTGAGCAGTAAACACATAACGCTCACACTCTGCCCCAATTGTTCCTCTAGGAACACTTAACGATGGTCAAGCCCGAGTTTGAGATCGAATACTCTCGCAAGTACTCAATTCCCTCAAACTTAGGCTCTGATACCTAATTGTAACACCGGGTTTCACAAGCTTAAAATTAGCGGAAATAAAAACTTTTTAAACTTTAATTACACAAAAGGTTTGCAGCGGAACAAACCACTGATTACATATTAAGTACCGTTTACCGACTTGGCGATTAAGAACAACAAATCAAGCCAAGTCCCAAAAATTAAGCCAGTGTTACCACTACGTACTGACCATCGCCACAAGTATCAGAGTCAATAAACAAGTGTTCCAAAAGATATATACAATAACACTACCCAGAGTAACCCGCCTCGCTAGGCCATCTGATCACTAACCTGCGAAAAGGGAAATATCACGAAACATTAGCTATACTAGCTAGTGAGTACAAGTATCACATAAGCACCAATAAGCATGCTATCACGTCACAATATGGGACACAGAGCTAAGCTATCACATAGCGGTGTGCCGACATGTCAGCGGGATCATATCTTGCGAGGTAGCTAGCCTGACTCAACGATCCGAGCTGGGAAATCAGTCACAACCAACCGCATCGGTGGGGGAGCGAAGAGCAGCCC
This sequence comes from Pulicaria dysenterica, assembly GCA_947179395.2. Classification (NCBI taxonomy): domain Eukaryota; kingdom Viridiplantae; phylum Streptophyta; class Magnoliopsida; order Asterales; family Asteraceae; genus Pulicaria; species Pulicaria dysenterica. The sequence continues at coordinate 461,052 of OX359292.1, forward strand.
ACCATCACGTTTGAGTCACTAGGACTCTGTTTGGATCTGATCATAGACCAAGATCCTCACTGTATGTCGAGGAACGGCGGCCTGCAGAACCTTTAACCCGGAAAACCCATCGAGTACCGTTGATCCCAAAAACCCCCAAGGATCCAGTTGCGTTAGCAAACTGACCTCAACCCCCTGCGTCTGTCCAGACAGGAATCATAAACACGTTTGACCCAGAGGGTCCACAGTATGCATGCGTATCACATATCACAATTTATATCACATGGTATCACTTATAACACTATGTCACTGTATCACTATATCACTGTATCACTATATCACGCCATACCTCGCGCGTTCACATATATACACATGACACATATCACAGACACACAATAGCCCTATTTACCGAGTCTCATGAGAAACCGGTACTCACCTCGAAGTCACAAGAGGCAGATATGAATTCGGGAATCCCAAGAACATACGGAGTCGTCCGAATCACCTAACACATTAGGTTTAGACTTGGTCATCACATACACACAGTCCACATAGGTTAAAACACAAGTTACACAAACTGTCAGCACTGGACAGGCTTCTACGGCCGCAGTGGACATGTCCTACGGCCGCAGGACACATGTCAAACCCTTTCTACGGCCGTAGGGACAATTCCCTACGCCCGCAGAGGTTCTTTCCAATGAACCATGCACTACGGCCGTAGGAACCTATTCCTACACCCACAGTAGCTATTCTTTGGTGACCTACGACCGTAAGTTATGTACCTACGCCCGTAGACCTTGTACCATCGTCCGTAGACGGTAAACCACATAAAAACACATCCTACGGCCGCAGAAACCCTGCCTACGGTCGCAGTAGACACAAAAGGCCATTTACGGCCGCAGGGAATAACTCATGCGCCCGTAGGGAGTACCTGCACAGCAGGCCTTCGTCCCTGTTTTCGCACAGTTCTGTAAATCTCATTTTTAACACCTAAAATTCGATTGAAACCATATCCAATCGTTTATACATGTTTTTTGACATCAAGTAAAACTTATAAACACATGGTACAACACTACACAGCTAGGCCCATTTACAGGGTGTTACAGATAGTGCTAGAAGGGGTATAATAGTAAAATAGTTAGTAGTTAGTTAGAGGTATTTGCTTTAAATAAAGGAGGTAAGTATCCATGTAGGGTAGACAGAAATTAGTACGTATTGGCTTTTGTAAGTCGACTCATAGCCCTTAGCTATCGAAAGAGGGTTGTGCCATGGATCAATTCATTCGATTGTGGATGAATTGAGTTTATCATTGTTCTGTTTCAGTTCTATATCATATATCATTTCTCTGGTTATAGATTGGTGTTTGTGATTGTTGTTATTCTCTATCCTCATCAGCTTGTCTTTATATAACGAGGTCTCGCTAAATGAGACATCTTTAATTCTTGTTAGTTTTTTACTTTTTATCATCACAAAGCAGTGTCTCATCTCATTTTAGCCGTGACTGATGAACGCAAATTTTCTAGCTTTCACCTTAATCTTATTTGTTTAACAACAATAACAACAACAACAAAATACACTTTAAATTGTTAGAGATTCAACCCTACTACAATGATAAAAATAAATTCTTTCAACAATAAGGGTTCACAACTTATGAAAATAAGCGTGAAATATATGAAAACACAGATTATATTTGTGATGGTAGAAAATGAATAGTGTGTTTATTAGTTAAGCTGCCTATGGTGATCGTATAAGAAACAATGTTTAGTTTTTAAGGTGATGTTTGTTTTTCAAAACAGATCTGTTTTCCTCTGATGTCTGCAGACATGCAGACATTTAAAGAACAGACAGTTTGTTTTTGCAATCAGAAAAGAGCTTTGTAGATCTTTTTACATCTATTTTCAGCTGAGGTGTATCATCCTCTGTTTTAAATAGACATTCTCACATGTATATCTGTTACACATTCTTGTCCTTTGTTCTAACTCTATAATCATATTATTATATAATACGGACATTTAGTTGATCGTGTGTGATAAACGGACTACTATTCGACCACCGGTCAACACGGTTGTACACACATACATATACATATATAAATAAATACATAATACATACATACACACATACATATACATACATACAAAAATATACATACATATATATAGGAAAAAGTTCATGCGAGAACCGCGAGAACCAATCTGAGCCATTCAATTTCCCCTCTTTCAATGTCATTGCCTACCCATGAATTCCTCACATGCACCATGCCACACTCTATCCCTCCACGCTCACCATCCATGAAACTTCCCATATCCAAGGAACGGCCGAGATTGGTTCTCGCGGTTCTCGCACTAACAACGGTTCTCGCATGAATCCTCCCCTATATATATATACACATACATACTTGTATATATATACACACATACCTACAATCATACATATATATATATATATGTGTGTGTGTGTGTGTGTGTGTCTGTGTATATATAATATATACACAAGATAAACACCCACCCGCACACACAGACACACACACACACACACACACACACACACATATATATATATATATATATATATATATATATATATATATATATATATATACGTGTATATATATGTGCATACCTACAATCATACATACATATATATGTCGATGTATATATAATATATACACGGGATAAACACCCATCCACCTACACACACACACACATATATATATACACACACACACACACATACATATATAACAAGTGTCTTCAAGTTATGCTCAAATCAAGTGTTTAAAATTCGAGTTGTTTTTTATAATTGTACTAAAATGTATGAATTTTCTCATACGTTTATTTAAAAGTTTAATTTGTAACATGATATTATTTCAGATAATTTTTTTAAGTTTAAAAAACAAACAGTCTTCTTGTTCTTGGTACAGACTGCAGACAATTTGTCCACATTTATTTTCGCAGATATAAAAATAGACGAAAACAGACAACATACATTTTATCTTTGAAAGTTTAGTAGTTAAAATAAAAGAAAATTTTTGTGGTTGTTGTCAAGGAAATGATGAGCTGAAACTGGGCCATGTATCATCTCTCGGGTCCACTATGATGCAAGTGGAGATACATATATTCATCTTGTATGTATTCGTATGCAGCATATTTTTAGAAAGAAAGAGAGAGAAAATAGACTATTTCTGTGGCTTTAGATTCTTGGGGGTGTAGAAGATCGTGCCTCCTTCCGCTTTCCCCAGAATGTATTGTATTGTATTGTAGACCATTTTTTTGTACAAAACTAGACATTTTCTTGCTTTTCACTGCTTCTTGCTGTTCCCCAATTTAGTTTCTCGATAGAAAATCAAATAAATTCTGGGAAAACCCATAAAGAATCCGAGATGCATGCTTATTTAATCATATCTCTGCCTATTGCCTTTGCGTTTATACTCTCAAGTCTGTAACTTTGAACTAAGATACAGAGGAGGAGGAGGTATCAATCGTTAATGGCGGTGTTCGCACCATTACTCTTCATCATTCTTGTTCTTGCTCCAAGCTCCATCAATGGCGATACAGATCCATCCGATGGTTAGTATTTTTCAAACATTTCCTATGGGTTTTGGGGGTTTTATTGTTTGTGCACATTGCCGACGAATGTTGTCTGCTTTACTGTATAAATCCCCAGTTTCCAGGTTGGGGTTTAATCTGAGTTAAAGTTTGGTAAAACCTACATGGCCTTTATCTAGTACTTATTAGGTGATTGATTCAAAAGAACTTATTATGTAATCAAATAACATTGATATTAATACTTTAAGATTAGATGTCCTAATATTAGAGTTTAGGAGATTTTACTATAACTAACAACAAATGCTACTCTACTTAAGTTCACATCCCTTTAGTTGAAGCAAAAACTAAATGAGCTTCAAGAAACTAGTTGCAGAACATGAGAGGCTTAACATTTTTTGGAATTCAAATTCAAGTAATGAGTGATCTTTGTTTGATTTTTATTTGCAGTCTCTGCTCTGACAGCTATGTATCAAAATTTAAATTCTCCGGGACAGTTAACCAAGTGGAGCTCAAGCGGTGGCGATCCCTGTGGAGAAAACTGGAAGGGCATTACCTGTTCTGGTTCAAGAGTCACAGAAGTGTATGAATCAACATGCTGATTATTACGATGTATAAGTCATTACATGTTTCTACTAAAACAAATTAACTTTTTTTTTTTTTTTAATGTTTTACTTTTTCATCAGCAAACTATCCAATCTGGGGCTCTCGGGAGGGATCGGATATCAACTTTCAAGTCTGACATCTGTAACAAACTTGTAAGAACAATGACCTTATGGATACTTTTCTTTAATATCACACATACATATGAATATATGATATGGTTTCATCTTGTGGTGCAGTGACGTAAGCGACAACAATCTTGGCAATCAGATACCTTATAGCCTTCCCCCAAATTTACAAAGATTGTATGCATGCAGCTCTTATCTTAACTTTCTCCTAATTACTTCTTCTTAGAGTATCCTCTCTCATATGACACGACCTGTCTTGTAATGCAGAAACCTTGCTGGATGTGGGTTTAGTGGCAGCCTTCCATATTCCATATCACAAATGGCTTCTCTAAAATACTTGTGGGTCTATAATTCTACTTTTCCTACTTATTTCGGTTAAACATATATTGATGTTTTATCTTCTCCCTTATTTTGAACAGAAATGTTGCCCGCAATCAAATTAGTGGCCAGTTGCCTGACATGTTTGGACAACTTTCAGCTCTATCAACTATGTAATATCTTCCTCCTCGTCACCTCAAATTCATCCTGAGACTATTTACCTAATAAAAATATCTGTCTTCAGGGATCTATCTTCTAATTCTTTTACTGGTGATCTTCCTGAAAGCTTCAGCTTGCTCTCGAGTGCAACCGATATGTAAGTATATGAATCTGTAATCTCGTTTGGAATTAAACATCCAATTCAATCATCCTTCATGATTTATTCTTCTCTAGGTATTTGCAGAACAACCAGTTTACGGGTACTATCGATGTCCTTGCCAATCTCCCTCTTAAAAATCTGTGAGTTTTTAACCTGACTCCACTTTTAAAACCCAACTTGTGATTTGGCTCCTGTTATCATTAATTTTTTTTTTTGGACATGTTTGGTTGTTTACACTTAGGTAATTCTTTTTTTATTTCTCTCTTATTTCAGGAACGTTGCCAATAACAAATTTACTGGTTGGGTGCCAAGTCGATTGAACAACATAAATCTGCAGTAAGCATCTGAGTCTTAAGGGTTATCTTTTCTAGAACATACAGAAAGGGAAGAAAAACCATTTTGAACACTAGATGATTGTTTTGTGACAGAAAGGATGGTAACTCGTGGAACTCAGGGCCTGCACCCCCACCTCCACCTGGTACACCTGCAGCATCCGGAGGGGGCAGGCAACCTAGCCCATCTACTGGTGGTTCTAGTGGTGGTAGTGGTGGCGGGAAGAAATCTGGTATCAGTGGTGGAGCTATAGCAGGAATTGTGATATCCATATTGGTAGTTGGTGCAATTATCGCCTTCTTTTTGCTGAAGAAAAGATCCAAAAAGTCATCATCTACAGATATTGAAAAGACTGAGGGCCAATCTGTTTCTCCACAACCACATGCAGTTGAAGGTATAGTTTTGATCTTTTGTAAGTATCTAAGTTTAAATAAATCTTGCAGGAGCATGAATGAATGAATAGGAAAAGTGTTTCTTTTTTTCTGTCTTAACATCATGTATCTCCCGTTGTAAATCTTTCAGACAGATGATTTGTGCTGGTGCTACTTCTTTTCGAGAAATTGTACGCACACTTACATGCCAACTAATACACTTTTTGTTGTAGAAATGAAGCCTGTTCAAGCTTCCTCCATGGTTGAACCAAAAACATATGAAACTGCAGATGCTATAAATCTGAAACCAACACCACCTGTGGCTATGGATTATCACAAATCATTTGAGGAGGATGATGAGTTTTCAGCAATTCCTGTTGTTCCCAAGAAAGTAAGTGTGTCTCCACCACCAGATGTCAAATCATACTCGATAGCTGATCTGCAAATAGCTACAGACAGCTTTAGTGCTGATAACCTCATCGGTGAAGGATCTACTGGACGTGTATTCCGTGCTCAATTTGAAGATGGAAAGGTATACTTACTCTAATATCTTCTTCTTTTTCATGGATGTGCACACAGGCCCGCGTTTTTCATGCTTAATGGTTTTTCTGCAAGGGGCCAGCGCCTAATATCATCTCATCTCACCCTTGGAATTGTAGGTTGTTGCTGTTAAGAAGATAAAGTTGTCTGCCTTCCCTGATGGATTGTCAGATGATTTCCTTGAGATAGTTTCAGATGTATGTAGATTGCGGCACCCTAATGTAACTGAGCTTGTTGGCTACTGCTCAGAGCATGGACAGCACCTCCTAGTTTATGAGTTTCTTAAAAATGGCTCTCTCTATGATTTCTTGCATCTCTCTGATGAATACAGCAGCAGCAAGCCATTAATATGGAATACCCGTGTCAAAATTGCTTTAGGCACAGCACGAGCGTTGGAGTAAGTGCAGACAGTATTTAAGTGATTATAATGAATAGAGAGAGATACTAATGGTGTTGAAATTGTGTTCATCCTCAGATATCTACATGAAGTATGTTCGCCATCTGTTGTTCATAAGAATATTAAATCAGCCAATATCTTGCTAGACTCGGAGCTAAATCCTCGTCTTTCTGAGTGTGGGTTGGGGAGCCTCGTCTCAGATGCAGATCAGGTACAACATTTATTTTGGTTGAAATTAGTATGAAGTTGGAAAGCAAGTTAATGTTGTTGTTTGCATGCAGACATTAGACGATGATGTTGGTTGTGGATACAGTGCACCAGAGGTTTCCATTTCTGGTCAGTACACAATGAAAAGTGATGTCTATGGTTTTGGTGTGACTATGTTAGAATTAGTTACAGGAAGAAAACCCTTTGATAGGTAATCCAACTTAGTTTTTTTTTTTTTTTTTTATGAATTTGATATATTTTGTTTGCTGCTGCTTAGCTTAAGCCTTAAGATGTGTGTGTTGTACAGCTCAAGGACAAGGGCAGAGCAGTCTTTGGTGAGGTGGGCTACACCTCAGCTTCATGACATGGATGCTCTTGCCAAGATGGTTGATCCGGCACTTAAAGGACTCTATCCAGTTAAATCTCTTTCTAGGTTTGCAGATGTAATCGCTCTGTGTGTACAGGTAACCTCATGTTTTCTTCGGGTAGTATTATTTAACGTAATGTGTTAAAAGGTTGTTACTGAGATGGTTAATTTCATCAGCCAGAGCCAGAGTTCCGGCCACCCATGTCAGAAGTGGTTCAGGCACTGGTTCGACTCGTGCAGAGGGCAAATATGAGCAAGAGAACCCTTGGTGTTGAACAGCAGGGTTCGTCTTTCAAATATCGCAACCAGGAATAAACATCCTCCGGCACTTCACTCTCACCTTGTATTTATTTTATCATCCAGCATATTAGTATTATTGTTATTCTTCAACCTCTCAGTAAATTTTTTATTTTAGTAATTTCATAAAGGGAGTTAGGAGACAACATTTCTGTATTTTATTTAATTCTAGTTCTTCTGCTTAGTAGATATGTTAAGTTTTCGGCAGATTACGTTTCCAGGATTCAACGATGTAAGCAATCTCGTCCAAATGAAAGATAACTTAAAAGTTTCCAAGTTTACAATTGAATATTCAATGGTAGAGTAAAAAAGAAACATTAATGATGATGATGATCAGTTAGTTGTAGACCATGTACTTGGGAGTGGCGCTGAACTTCTGGTAGCCTTTGATGACTTTGTTGACAGCATCAAGGAAATCTTTCTCAGTGACAGTCTTCCTTCGTGCTCTAATAGCATACATTCCAGCCTCAGTGCAAACGCTTCTTATGTCTGCTCCTGTTGAATTTGGGCAAAGACGGGCCAGAAGCTCAAACCTAATATCCCTTTCACAGTTCATTGTTCGTGTGTGGATCTTGAATATCTGTGTTCTACTTTCCATATCTGGCAGCCCAAACTCCACTTTGCGGTCCAGTCTCCCCGGTCTCAACAGTGCCGGATCCAGTGTGTCAGGTCTGCACCAACCAATTATGTAATGTAAAATTCATTGATTAATTAGTTTTTATAAATAAACCACTCAACTAGAAAGTACCTGTTTGTGGCCATGAGAACTTTAATATTCCCGCGAGCATCAAATCCATCGAGTTGATTCACAATTTCAAGCATGGTTCGCTGAACCTCATTATCCCCACCAACACCATCGTCAAAACGTGCACCCCCGATTGCATCCACTTCATCGAAGAAAACAATACACGCCTTTTTGGAGCGAGCCATCTGTTGAGTCGAATGCGTCAGGTGTTAGATTGATGAGATTGGGAGAACCAAGAACGTGAGCAATCAAAATACCTGAAATAGTTCACGAACCATGCGAGCCCCTTCACCAACATACTTCTGAACAAGCTCACTTCCGATGACACGTATAAAACATGCATCAGTCCTATTAGCAACTGCTCTTGCTAGAAGCGTCTTCCCTGTTCCAGGAGGACCATAGCACAGGACACCTTTAGGAGGATCAATTCCTAGCTTCACAAATTTCTCTGGATGGAGCATTGGTAGCTCCACAACCTACACTCCCAACACTCAGGTTCTTTGAATATAAGGAAACATTTGAGCCAGCAAAACAATAATTATTATCACACACACACACACGCACACACACACACACACACCTCTCTCATCTTCTCAATCTGTTCTTTACATCCACCAACATCATTGTACGTCACATCTGGCTTCTCCTCCACAGTCATCATGGTTACACTTGGGTCAATCTTGGGAGGCAATGGGATCTGAATCTGATATTTGTTGCGATCAACACTGCAATTACAACACAACTTAACTCCTCAACCTACGTCCACAGCTTTCAAAATATAAAACATGCATATTATTATTCTATAATAATAATAAAACATTATAATCACAAAAACTTTGTGGTTAAATATAATTAGCTGGGTAAGATATGACCTACCCAACACGCATTCCTTCTTCAATATCTGTCGGTGAAACTTTGTCACCCAACCCAACAACAAACTGTAGATAATTAATAACAGAATATCAGATCATTTGGTATTATTTTACCCTAAAACTCACCATTACAGAAAAAGGGTCTTCAAAGTCAGTAATCATAAGTGCTAGCAGATGCAACTTGCTTCCGTATTATATGCAAACCTAGCTTGGATATCTACTGAACAATCTTGGTATAGCAAGCAAAATAAACATCACAAAGAAAATACCAAAGATCATCATCACCTTTGCAATTTGTTTAACATTTATTACATATTTAGCATCTTCTGTGTTGGGATTGATTATTTTTGTGCATCTGGCCACCTGCTTACAAGGAAGAGGCAGAGTGTCGGTGATCAAGTAAAGAGAGAGAAGATAAAAGAACAAAAAAAATGGTCTTTTTTGAACTTCTTGTTAACAAGTTGTTTTTCTTGGGAAAGTTGAACCTGAAGAGGTTGCTCTTCTTGCATCATTTGCTTATCAGAAACAAGATCCCATTGGCTAGGTGCAGCTAGACCGGTGTCTGACTCCTTAATTCCTGCGCCAGTTGTATAAAGCTTTAGCTACATATATCTACAAGTATGTAAATGGTAATAGCCTGATTATTATAACTATTAGGTAAAAGGAATTCATTCAATATGTATAATAAAACATAGCTCATTTTAGTCAAGAAGCCTCATGAAAATAAACATACCACATAAATCGTTAATCCTTTTGGCCATTTCCTTCACATCTTTTTCAGCTTTCTTGATGCTATTGGAGTAAGGTCCCAATCCCTGCAAAGCATAAAACTTTATAGGCCCTACAAAAATTTTGAACTCAAAAGTTTTCCTATAAATGTTATCAACTGAACAGTTCCCTATAATCTGAAGAGATGAGAATAATGCCCATTGAGAGTATAAACAAGGGAGAAAGAGTTTGTTATGGGGGTTTTGGAATCAAGAAATGGATTCATTCCCATGTAACTATGTTTGGTTATAAACTGGTTCATTCCATTGATTTGGAATCTACTTCCTTTTCCTGTCTACTTCTCGCTGTTTCTCCATCCCCGAACTTTCGACATCTTCAATCGGTTGGACATCGATCTCCTTTATTGTCACTACTAATCTGCTTCCATTGCTTGTCATTTTCAACAATGTTTTCTTATTCAGTTTTTGTATTTTGATATCACCCATCTGTGCTTTAAGTTGAAGATTAGAGACTTATAACTGGCAACAAATATGGGTTTATAGGAAATTAGCCACAAGATTTGCTTACGACCCCTGTCTAATGCTATGTTTCTGCATTTTGAAGTCAGATTTCCTAAACCCGTAGCAATTTGGTTCAAATTCTGGATGAAATTTGATGGACGAACACTTGCCCAAACTATCCGATAGCTGAAAGCATTAGAACTTAGATCAACTTGTCAACACACTGAGCTTCACGGACAAAGTGATTAACAAATTTTAATCATTAGCATATGCTACTTTTTTCCTTGATATAATGTAGAAGCACATTATGTTAATTAGTTCAGTTTAGACACTATTGGTACAAGGCCACGACAATAAAGAATCTGCAAGCCCCAACGTTTTATAACAGCGAGATTGCATCAAAGACGTAATTTTCATCCGGGATCCATAGAGTTACTAGATAAGATGAAAGTATTAACAACTGAAAACGAAAATACCCAATCATTGAATAGAGTAATGATTAGGTCTTAAATTTGCAAGAAAGGACATAAACTCACATAAGTCTTAAGGAGCGCAATATCATCTTCGTCAAGAGGGGGAGGATTCTTCTCGTCCTTGATCTCGTCTTCGATGTCAGTCGGCATCGGTTTTTAGTTATTTTTCTGGCCGCCGGTGGAGAAGGATTTCGTTTGGATCTCCGATCAGCGTTTCTTGCAAGACAATAAACTCGGTGCTAGATTCGACTGTTATCTTACTGGCTTACTGAGTAAATTACAAAAACAGTCCCCCAACTATCATATGTCTACAGTTTGTCCAACAACGGACTACTTCATTGCATTATTGGTCCAAAATGGGTGAAATTCATAAAATTCTATCTCTACAGTATTCAAAGTTCAAATAATTGTTGAAAAAATAATAAGAGTTGTCAAATAATAATAACTAGTTTAACATCCCGTGTATAAACACGGGGATGAATAAAGTTAATTTTAAATATTTATGTATATTATTAATATTGTAAAACATACAAAAAGTATAAGCAAATAATATCCCGTATATAAATATATATATATATAGACAAAAGTTCATGCGAGAACCGTTGTTAGCGCGAGAACCGCGAGAACCAATCTAAGCCGTCCAATTCCCCCTCCTTCAATGTCATTGCCCACCCATGAATTCCTCACATGCACTCTGCCACACCCTATCCCTCCACGATCTCCATCCATGATACTTCTCATATTCAAGGAACGGCTGAGATTGGTTCTCGCGGTTCTCGTACTAACAACGGTTCTCGCATGAACTCTCCCCTATATATATATATAGGGGAGTGTTCCATTAAGAACCGATATTAGTGCGAAAACCAATCTTAGCCGTTGATTTGATAAGTGGAATTCATGAATGGAGAGCGTGGAGGGATCAAGTGTGGCATGGTGTATGTGAGGAATTCATGGGTGGGCAATGACATTGAAAGAGGGGGAATTGGACGGATCAAATTGGTTCTCGCGATTCTTGCACTAAAAATGGTTCTCAATGGAACTTCACCCTATATATATATATATATATATATATATATATATATATATATATATATATATATATATATATATATATATATATATATATATATATCGATAACGAATACCCCGTATATAAATAGCATCGCAAATAAAATAACAAAGAAAGAAGGTACTTGAAGTGATATGTTATGAAGTCAAATATGTATAAACTATATTTGAATTCGAGTTACATATTTTTCAAATTCTTGTGTCCTAAATATATATAATTTTCTAAAGTTTAAAGTTTAAATATTATCATACGATGGAATAATATTGTTTTTAATAGAATTTTTTTATTTGATTTGTATTTTTTAAATTACAGATGTGTTCTAAATTTATATAATTTCTTAAAAATAAGATGATGACATTATAATCTTATTCTTTTAATATATATTAAAGATAAAAATGTCAAAACAAATGTTCATATTGAGGTGACATTAGAATATGATGACGAAGATTCTAAAACGAAATTTCTAGAAGTCAAATTGAACTTCAAATTATTCAAACAGCAAACAATTCGACTGATTTGTATAAATACAACAATCATTACCTTTTTCTTCTATAAAGTTACTAATTATTTTTTTCAATCATATGTTCACAAGTGTTGTATTTCAAACATATAATTTTTATTATATAATTTAAAGAGATCTTATATAAAAAATTATCTTTTATATACAAATGATACACCCCGTCTCCCAAGTCTTAGGAAGTTGGTTGCACTGTCAATTCATCTCTCACTTAGTTCTAGAGAGGGTGTTAAAGTAGTGGAAGTGGTTACCTCTTACTACATTCATCAAAACGCTACATTAGCATTTTACCTCAACCACTTAACCCGTCACACATCCTTGTAATAATCATTTTTTACCACACCAAATTTTGAGACCCACCTAATAATCTATTAAACAATTAAAAAAAGATTACAACATTTTATGCCCAATGTGCAAGTTGTACATAAATAAAACCTTCTTAACACTCCACTGCCTCTCCATTTACATATGAGACTTCCATTTTCATTCCAAAAACCCTCGCCGTCCTTTACATATCCGAGACCATCGCTGGCATCGTAGCACCGAAGAGGCGACCATTGCTGACACCACCGTCACACTGAAGAGGCGACCATCGCTGGCACCAGATTCGAAAACCAACCATCGCCGTCAACCAGCAACTACAAGAACCAACCATCGCCGGAACCATCGTCAGTACGTGCGGCCGCGAGAGACTGAGTGTTTTAGCCACAGTCGTTGAAACAGAGAAAGAATATAAAAAAAGGTACGGGTAGCGTCAAGTTCGGGGAGCCGAATGCCTCAACCCGAAAAGGAGGATAGCGGTGTTTCCAAGGAACCCCGGGAGAGTTGAAGCCCAGCCCAAGACCTTCGGATCCGGTGTCATGGCCCATGGGTGGCCTAACACACATAGTGACATAAGCTTAGATTCCATTATGGTAAAGAAGCTTCTTATTTCATTAATCTTTTTGAGGACAAAGAAGAGTTTATTACTTTTAAAAAAATCAATCAATCTCACATAACCATTTTCAAGTGTTCACATGCTTTTGACGTAATATGAGATTATCCATATTGGGGGCCTGGTTCTCCTTCTAGTCCCAAACATCAAAACACCTCCACTAGATGGCTCTGGTTCCAGCCCAAGCCGGTTCTCCATCCAGTAGTTGTTCACGAGTTTTTTTTTTTTTTTGGCCTTATCTAATAATTAAAAATATATGTGGGATGGATGTGGGGTTTATGGGTTAGAGAGGGTTAAAAGTGGGAATGACGTGGATGCTAATGTGACCGTGAGTAACTTTATTAAACTTCATTATAAATATTGATGGTCTAATAAAAGTGTTATATAATTTTGCTTACTTGTGGTCAACTCAAAGACGGAAATGATGTGCAACACAAAATAATACAAGTTACTATGAGACTTTTTATGTATAGTTAAAATTTTCATTTTACATGTATATATACATACATAGGAAATAATATATAGAGTCAATAATTACATATCATTCGAGGTGTATAATCGAAATCTTCCAGTTTCTTATTTTTCCCTTCAAGGTGAAATATTATGTTAAGAGATAAGAAGGAAAGTAGAAGATTCAAATGAGTCAACAGTTTAAAAGAGAATTGAATTGGTCAACGACTATGAATAGTCAAAGTGATGGCCAAATGGAGATGGAGGAAGAGAAGAGAAGGTGGTTTTCCACTTTGAATTCTTCTTCTTCTTCGTCTTTGACACCCTAAAACGCCGCCACTTCTCCACGATTTCGCCTTATATTCTCCCCCCACCTTCCTCAACTATCCCCAAATTTCACTTTTTCAATTCATTTTTGCACCAACCAGTTTCCCTTTTCTATCCATAATTCTAAACCTTTTTTTAATATTGTTCAACCATGAGTAGTGAGAAATTAGATGATGCAGGTGTGATGGAGGTCACCGGAAAAGTCTTGATCGTCACCATCATTGCGCTGGTCTTCGTCCTCGTCCTTGTTTTCTGTTTCCACCTCTACGCCAGGTGGTTATGGCACCGCCGCAGTCAACAAGGTATGGACAACCTCAACAATCGCCGTCGACAAGACCACCACTCCGGCGTCACTGTCCTCCGCCGTGGCCTCGACGCTGCTTTCCTTAAAACCCTACCCGTCTCCCCATTCGATCCAAAAGACTTTAAAGACGGCTTGGAATGCTCTGTTTGTTTATCTGAGATTGAACAAGGAGAAAAGACGAGAATTTTGCCTAAATGCAATCACGTTTTTCATGCCGATTGCATTGATATGTGGTTTCATTCACATTCCACTTGCCCCATCTGCCGGAACTCTGTTTCCGATGAAGCCCAAGTTTCTGTAGAGAGTTTACTGGAGAACCATCAGACACGAGAAGAATCGACAGACGGTGGGGAATCACAGTCACATACTTTTCCAGCAAATGTTTTGTTTTGGGGTGATGAAACAGAAGTTAGCACTTTGACTTCACAACTGGAAGAAGCCAATAATCAGCACCAAGCTCCAGTTTTACAATTTGAACCAGCTTCATCATCATCATCGTCGTCGTCACAGACAAATAATGACAGATTGAAGCCAGATTTAGTGATTGATATACCAAGGCAGGGAGAGGTTAGTGAGGTGGAGGAAGATGAGAAAACTCCAATTATGAGGTCATTAAGGAGAATCTTGAGCAGCAGTAGAAGGTTTAATCCTTTTAGCCCTGGCCCTGGGAATAACAATGCTGAACAAGGCCAAAGGTGAACAAGTCTGTATGTAAGGAAAGGAATACATAATTTGTTTATTTGTTCATTGTATGTATAGAATATTTGTTTTGTATGATGAATGGTAGAATATTGTAGTTACTTTAGTTTGGCTTCTCTGTTAAAGAAAGAGGTAATTAAGTGAGCCTCAGTTGCAGAAGAGTGAGTGGTAGGTAGCTAAGTGAAGTAATTGAACATTCTCAATGAGCTTGAGATTTGGTTGTCGAAATAAACAACTACATTCAAATGCGTTATCATTAATTTTCTTTAAATAAAGGTTTATCATGGCTTAATTAATTAATATTAGTATTAGTATTAATATCTTTAATTTGAAGGGATGTTGATTTCATAAGAAGCTTATATACATACATAGGGTTAAAGGGTTAAATGGTTAATTGATTGATTGAAATTACGGAATTATGAATGATACCTTTAACTTCCGATTCCAAACTAATAACCGCTTTTTACCAGCTTTCTCAACCTACAATTCAAATCTATTCAACCAAGAAACCTTTTTTTTATTATTACTTTTTTTAAATTAATTTGATCGCATTCTCATAATAATTAATCACTCAAAACTTATATTTATTGATTGTCCAAATTAATTAAGCAAGCACAAGTTAAAACATGTCAGTGCTTTGGATTCTTTTAGTTTCATTACTACTAGTTATTAGTCATGAGACGGGAGCAACAGCTGATTATAATCATGTTCTCATCAATTCCTCATGCTCCAGCACCTTATACCCACACTTATGCTACTCCACCTTCAATCATCATGCTCCTCCTCTATTTACTAAGACCGATGTAATCCTATTTGCCATCAACAAAACCAAGCACACCATCAAAGCCAACTTACACACCATCAAGAATTCCCTGACAGCCACCCCCAACCTCACCAAACTCGCCAAAACCGCCCTCCGTGACTGCTTCGAAATGGGCTCTGCCACTCTCCAAGGACTCAACACCGTCATCCATGACCTCCGGGAATACCCAACCAAGAAATCTCTTCCCCAATACGCGGATGACCTCAAAACACTCATGAGCACCACTATCACCAACAAAGAAACCTGCTTAGACAGCCTCTCCTCTACTTGTGATTCAGCTGCCATCAATAAACGCTTACTTAAATCCATCATCAGAGGCTTGGATCGTGGAGGTAAGATGTGTAGCAACGTGCTGGCTATGATCAAGAACATGACAGACACAGATATTACTATTAATAATATTTATCTGCTCGACACGGGTGCTCATGATCGAAAGTTAAAGGAAGAAAACAAGCAGCAGCAGGTGAGTAGTAGTAGTATTAGATGGCCGGAATGGTTATCCGCTGGGGACAGGAAACTGTTGGGGTTTTGGGGAGTACCGACGCCCAACGTGATCGTGGCGGCCAAAGGTAAATTAGGAAACTATACGACAGTGGCAGCAGCTGTGGCGGCAGCACCAATGAAAAGCAGCCGGAGATACATCATAAAGATCACGGCAGGTGTGTATAAGGAGTATATTGAAATTCCAAGAAACAAACCAAACATCATGTTCCTTGGGGAGGGAAGAGGTAACACCATTATTACAGGAAACAAACACGTCACCGGCGGCAATACCACTACCACCCGCTCTGCAACAGTAGGTTAGATCATCAACGTACGTACTGTTGTTTAGCTAATATTAATTTTAATTAGGTCTACTCTAATTAAATAAATTGGACAGCGGCGATGGGTGATAGATTCTTGGCTCGAGATATTACATTTCAAAATACAGCAGGGGCGTCAGGAGGACAGGCTGTAGCGTTACGTGTTGCATCAGATCTATCAGCATTCTATAAATGCGGGATGGATGGGTATCAAGACACCCTTTACGTCCACTCTAATCGTCAATTCTACGTCAAGTGCTTTATAACCGGGACGGTTGACTTCATATTCGGGAACGCGGCAGTGGTGTTCCAGTTGTGTGACATCATGGCCCGTAAGCCGAATCCTGGTCAAAGGAACATGGTGACGGCACAAGGAAGAACAGACAAAAACCAAGACACTGGTATTGTGATTCAGAAATGCAACATAGGGGCAACACAAGACCTGAAGGCGGCGGTTCAAGCCAAGTTTCCAACATATCTGGGAAGGCCGTGGAAGCAGTTTTCAAGAACGGTGGTGATGCGAAGCTGGATAGGTGATGTGATAGACAAGCAAGGATGGTACGAGTGGGAGGGGAATTTTGCACTGGACACGGTTTATTACAGAGAGTACAGAAACACGGGGCCAGGCTCGAATACGTCCAAGAGGGTAACATGGAAAGGGTGGGGTGTGATGAAGGACGACGGTGAGGCCAGACCTTTTACGGTTGCAAGATTCATCAATGGCTGGACTTGGTTGCTATCCACGGGTTTCCCTTTCTGGCCTGGTTTATAAAATGTTAAAGATATTTAAATTAATTAAATATTGTACGTACATGAATGAATGATGTGCATGCATCTTAATTTGTATGTCTTACTTTCACCTTATATATCTATATACACAAAAGTTCATGCGAGAACCGTTACAACAAAAAGGAGTTTATAGGACGCTTAAATAGGACACTTATTCAATAAGCTTCTCAACAACATATATAATACAACCATTTAGTTTATGCGTCCCGTTATGGTATAGCCTAAGAGGACGCTTAATATTTATGTCATGTTAGATTAGGTTTATAGGACACTAATTTATAAGGGTTTTATTATCATATATTCTAATATGACACATCACATAATTGTCCTAATACTTAATGTTTTACGGGACACTTATGTGTCGGGGTCTTATAAGAGTATAATATATTAGGATACTTGATATTTGGGTCCTTTTAGATTAAATTTTATAAAACATCTATTTATAGAGTCTTAATATAATGAAATCTATTAGGACACTTGATATATGTGTCTTATTAAATTAATTTTATTCAACTCTTATTACAAGTGACTTAATATTATAAAACTTAATAGGACATTTGAAACGTTAGTCATAATAAGTGTTATCTACTTAAAATATCAAACATTTAAATTCCAATGTTCGATCTAATTTTTTTTAATTCCAAATACATAGTAGGAACATTTTTTATATATTGAAGTACTTGAATGAATAGCAAAATGAAAAGTAAAACACCACATGGAGGAAAAAAAATCAAAGAACAAACAAGAATATGTTGCCATGTATGATATGATCGAACACAGAAAAATATTGAAATTAGTATTTCAGAAAATTGTTTATTATATCAAAAGTCTTTTCTATTTTTTTTAAAAAAAAACTAAAAAAGAGTCAATTTGGGTTTTAATTAAAAGATATTGGGTTATATTGACTTAGTAAAAAAACTCACGTGATTAACGGGTGAAAAAGAAACAAACACATTAACAAACGACGGCTCAAACGACTTCTGCTACTCTGCTCTCTAAATCGGCCGGCAAATAAAAAACGAAACTCCCAAATCGAAACGACAAAGGGCTCTGTTCGCTGTTGCTCCTCTCGCCGGCAACTGTGCGACGCCTCCTTCCTTCGATTGTGTCTCCGACGACTGTTTCTTAGTCGAACTATTGAAGACAAAGTGATTGAGAAAAGCCGTAAAGGGTTTTCCCGTGATTGAGTTCCTTCAATTGACTTTGAATTCATACGATTTTGGCAGCAAAAACCCTTAATGCGGCGAATGTTACTAAGTTTCAGCTGTATTGGGTTCCTTCTACCGTTCCTGTGATTAAATCCTTCGAGGCTTCGACTGTTCCTTCAAGTATCTGGTAAGAACTTCATAAAGCTAATTAATTTCAATTGGAAACTCTACTACTTGATTACTTCATACCAAATAAGTAGATTCATTTACTTGATTTCAATAAGTTAATAGTATTTGTATGTGTTTAAATCATTGAGTGATTTCTCTTTTAAATCATTAGCGGAAATCATATTTCTAATAACAGAACTCTAGATGCTATTTATGTGATTTCATTAGCGATTGTTAATTTATGGTTAAAAAAGAATGAAATTTAGTATGTTAAGTTGTTATATATGTTTCTTATTTTGGATTTGAAGTGACCCTTTTCTTGGCTGACCATCCTTCTCAATATGTAAGGGTATTTTAACATCTCATTTGACTATACATTTGTAAGCAAGTGGGTTGTGCTGGGTTCCAATTAACCCCTTTGTTTTGATGATAAACTGAAAACAAATTGAATTTGATTTGTGTCTAAAAGAGAATACTATGACCCTCTTTATATAATTTAGTAGGAACTCGTAGAGTATCCCAGGTTATACTCACCTTAGTACATATAAAACACTATCTCTCACTCCCACCATATCATTTTTGTAATTAACCAACTCTTAGAGTCGGTTACAATTATTATAAAAATGCATATAATGACCTTTCTTACTCATATGCAATCAAACTATACTCAGCTGACACAATCAAACCATACTCAACTAGTCAACTGACTTTTAAGAGAAAGACAATTAATGAGAGCTTTTTGTTCATATACTGTTGTGAACTTTAATGAAAATCAACTAGTTTTACTGTTTTAGGATTCTGATCATATCACCTGGAAAATGTTTCAAGCTTCCATATAAGTCAGTCAGTTAGTTTGTTTTTAACACAAGCAAGAAAGCATGAATGTAAGTTGTAAGTGATGTTAAATGTTTTACACAAGCAAAAAAGCATGAATGTAATTTTTTTAAAGCAACTTGTTTTGACTGAACCTATTCTGACCCACCGCCCAATCCAACCCGTCACCCAATCCGACCCGTTTTGATTACATCACAGATTATGTGTTAATATGCTTCATAATTATCGATTCCAGCCTTCTTTCTTAGTTTCTTTCGTGTGTAGATTACATCATATATTTATTAGTTACATTTTTTCTTCTTTTTTGCATCACAAATTCAGAGAGTATGTTTAAATTATATCACACATTAAATTACAATGCTCTAATTTGGGGTCTGTTTTTGGTTCAATATTAGAACCTAGCAAGTGACTCGTGATATATAGATAACGTTATGAATGTTACTTTTAGTAAAAACTAAAAAGAGCACATGATATAGATAACGTTATGAATGTTACTTTTAGTAGGTAAATTGTAACTTTATTGTGTTTTCAATAATTAAGGGGCGAAGATGGATAATAGTTTGATGTCTTTATCAAGAGTGACTATGGAATACCAAAAAGTTGGAAAATTTTCTTGATCATATGTTTGTTAACGAGTGTTATAATGGTCAGATTGTATGTCCATGTATTAAATGCGGTAATGAAGGATGGGTCAATTGAGAGGATGCTAGAACGCATCTGATATGTGATGGTTTTATTAAAGGTTATAAGATTTATGTTGCAAATGCTCAACCATCTACATGTCCTGCACTAGATACAATAGATGATATGCAGGGACTGGTTCGTGATGCATTTTGTACCGTAGATGAGAACATGCACGTCGATGATATAGATATAGAAAATGAAACTCCGAATATGCCAAATGTAGAAGCAAACAAGTTTTATAAAGTATTGGAAGATGCAAATAGAGAACTATATCCCGGATGTAAGAAGTTCTCAGTCCTTTCTTTTATAATTAGACTATTTCATTGTAAGTGTATAAGCAAATGTAATGACCATGGTTTCGCCATGATGCATGATCTTTTAAGGGAAGCATTCCCAGATGCTTTTATACCTAAGTCTTTGTATGAAATGAAGAAGACTATAAGGGATTTGGGTCTTAGTTATGAGAAAATTGATGCGTGTACTAATGACTGTATGTTATACTGGAAAGAAAAGAAAAACAATATTGAATGTGATATTTGTCATACCTCAAGGTATAAACCAAGTGAAGATGATCTTGAAGATCAGTCAACAATACCTCATAGTTGTAAAAAGGTTGCGGCAAAAGTTTTGCGTTATTTTCCACTAAAACCTAGGTTGCAGAGGCTATTCATGTCATCAAAAACAGCCGACTCCATGAGATGGCATGAAGAGAGTCGCACTAAAGATGATTGCCTAAGACACCCAGCTGATTCCCTAGCTTGGAAAACATTTGATTTCCAATATCCTGAATTTGCTAAGGAACCACGCAATGTTAGACTTGGTTTAGCTAGTGATGGGTTTAATCCGTTTAGGACGATGAGTGTTTCTTATAGTACATGGCCTGTTGTATTGTTGCCATATAATCTCCCGCCATGGATGTGCATGAAACAACCATTTTTCATTCTATCCTTACTTATACCTGGTACATTTGCTCCGGGGAATAATATAGATGTCTATCTAGAACCTTTAGTTGATGAGCTCAAGGAGTTATGGGATGTTGGAATAGAGACATATGATGCATCAACAAAAAGTAACTTCCAATTGTGTGCCTCTTTGTTATGGACCATAAGTGACTTCCCTGCTTATGCAAATTTATCGGGATGGAGCACTAAAGGTCAACTTGCATGTCCTTGTTGTCATAAACATACAAAATCACAACGCTTAAGGCATGGGAGAAAATATTGTTACATGGGACATCGTCGATATTTGCCCACTGGACATGTTTTTCGGAAGGATAAGAAGTCTTATTTAACGAATTTGGGCAACCTGTTGACAAGGAAACATCTAGTCAGCTAAGTCATTTCATGGGATCTCTTGCAAGAAGTGGAAAATATTGTCCTGTTCATAAACCATGGAATAAAGTTAACAAGGCAAAGAAGAAAAAGTTGCTAGCATTCTTACATGTAAGTCAATAAACAATCCATATAATTAAGTAACTAAAATATATGTTTGCTTATATAACTATATATGTTATTTTTGTTAGGAAAAATTTGATCTTCCCCCGGGTTCTGAAGATTCGCTTTTGAAATCATTTGGGAAAAAAGTGAGAAATTGGAGAGCAAGAATTAAAAAAGATTGTTATGATCCATCAGCATCACTTCGAGAGCAATTAAATTCTAAGCCAAAACAAGTGCCAATGGAAGAGACTTGTTAGGCATTGGAATAGAAATAAGTCTAAGGTAATAGTTTATTTATTTTGAACATTATATTCTATATTCTTATTTTGAGTTTTGCATTCCTATTCCAGAGAGTTAGTGAGAAAAATAAGGAAAATAGGGCAAAAAAGAAGATGATGCAAGTCACAGGTAAAAAGAGTTATGCTCGAGTCCGTGAAGAACTAAAGGTAACTATATATTTTAGTGCAATTGTTGAAGTAAAATGTATGTTATGAATTTTGAATAAACGTTTCTTTAAAATAGGAATCCTTGGAGGGACGTGAACCTAGTCGAATGGAGTTGTTTTCTGCCTGCTTTGTTAAGGATGGCATAACAAAAACTGTGGAAGCTACGAATGCAATTGTATGTACTACTCCATATATTCTTCTATTACATTTCTACTTCTTATTTATGTTTAAAGAAAATATTCCAAAGTTTTATCAAAATTTATATAACTTTTATGACTTATTGGTTCTCTAGTTGAATAGTGTCATGTTCAACATCACTATTATGTTTAATGTAGGAAAAGATGCATGAATTGAGTTCTCAACTTCCAGAGGGCTCAGTTGACGAGCCTGGTCCAGATGATATATTCTCTAAGGTTATGGGTAAAGATCAAAACGGTGTTGCACGCATGTATGGACAAGGTGTTCGTGCTAGTGATGTTTGGGGTCCAATTCCAAGTCGTTCTGCTTGTCATAGGGAGAATCTCCATTGGAAGTCTATATGTGAACAACTAAGTGCTCGTGTGGCTGACCTAGAATCCAGGGCAGATATGCGAGGGTCAACTGAAAATGCACCTAATGGTTCAAGTCACGTCCTCCCATCGCGACAAGATCCCGTTTTAGCCCATGAATCTCAACGCTTAAAGGTATGTGTGTATTCATTTTCTTTATTTATTTATAGCTCTTGATTTATATAGCTGTGAAAACTAGGGGAATATATTTTTATGTATGTTTTATAGCATGAAAAATCCTAATGATAGAATGAAATTGTCTATTTTTCTAGATTAAGCCAAAAGAAGATTATGCTTACATAAGTTTCAACTTGAAACAGTAATTACAATCAAGAAGATTAAATGATAATGTGCAAATTTGAAATATATATATATATATATATATATATATATATATAGTTTTTATAAAGAATGCCAATAAACAACTCAAGTAGGGTCAAATGTTGAATCGAAGGGATTCTTGGATGATTAAGATCAAATTTGACGAGTAAGGTCAGATTTATGATGAATTCAAATTAATCATAGAAC
The DNA here is from genome assembly GCA_947179395.2 of Pulicaria dysenterica. Classification (NCBI taxonomy): domain Eukaryota; kingdom Viridiplantae; phylum Streptophyta; class Magnoliopsida; order Asterales; family Asteraceae; genus Pulicaria; species Pulicaria dysenterica. The sequence goes on from OX359292.1 coordinate 484,279, forward strand.
TTGAATATGGAGATTTTAGTGAATGGGAGATGTGATTTGTCTGTAATAGGACCTGATCGAAAATAGGACCTGAAGGCTTCGAATTTTTGGTATTAAAACCTCGATTGAATATGCAATCGGCTGTGGACTTGAAATCTAGGTTGGGGTTTTGATCCTTAGTGATTTCCTAAGAATTTTGATGCTTAAATTACAACACTGGGTAAGGGAATCGAAGGTTTATTGCTTAAATTTTGGACTTGATCATTGGCTGCAAGGTGTAGATTAATGTTTCTATGAATTTACTATATTAAAGCTGGACACCAACTGACGCTTTGATTCAATCTTAGTCAACATAGTTACACATGTATATATACCTACATGGCAATTAGTCAACAAGACAAAAACTAGTAACTGCACAGCTACATGTTTGGTTTAATTGGGTTGATCTTTTTTTCTTCACTTTTGTTTTGTGTTAGTCTGTTTGAAAGTTATGTGTGAAATTGTTCGTTGTTCTTCATTCTGCAAGAATATGTTTTTTCTTATTTAATAACTAATTGGTTATCAAAATTTGATTACTGGAAAATGGTTTACCGATTTGTTTTTCTTATTTATTTACTAATTTTTTTTGCTGCCATTGTTATGTGTGTGAATGTGACTTGTTAAATGTTGGTATTTTTTGTCCTATATGTATTTTTTATGTTCTACATGATATCAGTGGGTATTGTGCATTGATATAATACATAAGGGATCAAATGAATATGTTAGATTGACTTAAAAGTTCAATCTTGCAAACTTTTTTGTTTTAAATTTATGTAATATAACTGGCCCTGTGTTCAACATTGGTAAGATTCCTTTTATCTAGAGCAAGAATGGTTTTACTCAAACCATGTGTGAGTAACTTAGTTGTACACTTGTTCTCTATTAGTTGTACACCTTACTCACTTTGGCTAGAATGGTGGGTTTTTTCCTAACTTTCATACATGGTTTTAAAAGATTGTTGGTGTAATATAAATTTTAGGTGGGTGTTCCCGTCTATCTTAAAAGCATCATAAACCCCATGGAGATTGTAGCAAAAGGTTGGATCAAGAGCTTAGACCCAAATGAGTTAGTTGGAGGTGAAGAGATTGGGCCAAACTGGTGCGAGGTAAATGTTCAAGTTGTTATTAAAAGAGATGAACGTTTAGTGAGACCATATGGATTATTTATCACAATTGAAGATGCTATTGGAGCAACTATTGCGTGGCCTTGCACTTTCATTTCGGTATGTTTAACTTTTTAAACATGTGAAAATCTTCTTGACGTAAGATGTGTTAACATGGAGATTTACACTTGTGTTTGGGTATAATCGCAGGTGGCTCGTGATGAGGCATGATGATACGAGATTATCTATATCTAGTTTATTTTATTACTTTTGGATCACGTTTTAATCTGTAGAATGCTATTATGGATGATCTTGGTACTTATGTAAGAACTTTTGCTATGGATATGACTCATTTCAATGAGAGTTAAATTTTCTTTTATTTATTGAATGAAGTTTGAGTTCGTAGATTCAAATACGGAGTAATTACTATAGATAGAGTGTTGATTGTTTTGAATTTATAATATAAAATCTTATTTGTATGATAAAAACAGAAACAAGCGTCATATTATTTGACATATTAGGATGCTATTAATGTTATATAACCATACTTTTGGGACACAAATTGGTGTCGCATGAAAAAGGGGAATCTATGTTACGACACTTAAAATTGGTCCTAAGAGTACTATTACGACGTCTTCCTATTAGTACCAAGAATAATATTTTATGACGTCCATATGTGTCTCGAAACATATATCGGGACACTATACAATATCCTGGTTTATAGTATATTACGACACATTTTTGTGGTATATTAGGACGCATGTATGTGTCTTAAAACATTCAAAAGCAAGATAACATATAAGTATATATTAGGACACCATAAAGCATTGCTTTTTGAGGTCTATTACGACGCCATTTTGGTTGCATAAAACATATTATGGGACCATGTGATGTGTTTCATAAGATGGGTCTTTATTAGGATGAACAAATGTGTCGTAAAAACTATACAACCTTTTAGAACGCCTTTGTATAGGACACTTATACATTTGGTCCTATAAAATAAAGCGTCACATTAAGTAACATATTAGGACGAAAATAGGCGTCCTATAAATCCATGTTTGTTGTAGTGGCGCGAGAACCGCGAGAACCAATCTAAGCCGTCAAATTCCCCCTCCTTCAATGTCATTGCCCACCCATGAATTCCTCACATGCACCATGCCACACCCTATCCCTCCACGCTCTCCATCCATGATACTTCCCATATCCAAGGAACGGCTGAGATTGGTTCTCGCGGTTCTCGCACTAACAACGGTTCTCGCATGAACTCTCCCCTATCTATATATATATCATTTTAATATTCCCAAAATCCAACTTTTTAAAAACATTAATTCGATCAACTTCATATATAGTTATAATATAGTAGCTAGCTTTCTTAATTGATTTAATTACGGTACGTAGCTACCTTAATTTTTTTATCACGTTTTCCTTCACCATTAATTAGCCAACTGCATGTCGATCTACAACTCTCACGACAATTCCATTGAGATTCATTTATGCCTAACTTAATTACCCCAACTTATACAAACTAGCTAGCTAAAACACTAATCCTTTGATAGAAGCCGATTCGAGATGGCTAATCTCTCAAGAATAAGATAAAGAATTAAACATAAATTTCTTCATATCCTTAATAATGCAGGAGATTACAATTTATAGAGAAACTTAAACTAACTATTTTCTACCACTACTAAACTATAAAGTAGAAACACGAAAACATGAAGGTTATTAAATCAAACGTGGAGTGAACTTAAACATGCAAGATGATTCCCCACTACTTGCTATTAACTTGGTAATATGTTGTACCCTACACTTGGAGACTTGTACTTCCATTTGAGAAACATAAAACATATCCACGCACGTATCATCCCTCCTCATTACTGTTACAAATAGAAACAATAATGGGGCCTTTACCAAAGTGAGCATTTACATCAAAGGTATTCCCAAAATAAGCTAAAAATATTGAAATTACCAAAATAAGCTAAATTTTCGCCAATGAATGTCGCCAATATCCTAAATGTCGCTAACCAATAAAAAATTTACACGTATTGTTTTTATCAAATGTCGCCAATAAAAGGCGACTTTGTCGCTGACGGCGCACATCCTCCAATGTGTGGGTCCCACTTGCTGACAGCTTTGAAAACCGTGATTTATTGAAATTCGTGCATGATATAATATTTTTTTTTTCCAAAAGTACATTTTAAAAATTATAGATTTAAATAAAAAAAAATTAAAATAAAATAAACTATAAAAATAAAAAACAATTTCGAAATTGTTAAAAAAAGTAAATTTGTAAAATAACAATTAAAACTTAGGTGAGTGGCTACATCAATTGTGTGACCACAAGGCAGGCCGGAAAGTTTCCATTTACGACAGTCACAACATTCTCGGTTTGTATCAACTATATTTTGTTGATTTTTGTGATTAACAACCTGGAACCGGTAATCTGTAATTCCATAAACCTGTCAGGTTGAGCACTTATTCATCCTTCCCCGTATCTTGATCTACGCCCACGTTGTGAGTTGGTGTTGTAGTTTATCTGGATTGAAAGAAAAACAACCTTAAGTACATGAAAGTGTGTTTTTATACGTTTATAGAAAATTACGTACCCGCCGGAATCTGGTCGCCGAAATCAGGTCGCCGGAGGTGGTCCGAGAGAGAGAGAGATAATTTTTATCTTCTCTTTTTTACCAACAACCACTTTATAATAATAAACCAACCACCTAATTAATATTATAACAATTTTTAATGACAATATATGCACGTCTTTTGATGATTTAACAACTCACTTCAGATTTGACTATTATTAAAAAAAATCTAATTGTCACGTGTCCCTTCCTGATTGGTTTAATCTTTCGGTGGTGTACACGTGTCGCATTATTATTGGTTAGCGACTTTGACTATCATTAGCGACAACGAGACCTTTTATTGGCAACATTTACGGAAAAAAAAAATAATTACGTGGCATTTGCTGATTGGTTGTCAGGTGGGTCCCCTTATCAACGTGTCGATTATGGATTGGTTAGCGACATTCACTAACCATTGGCGACATTGACATCTTTTATTGGCGAAAATTTGCAACAAATTAGAAAAAAAAATATCTTTGCTTATTTAGGTTTTTAATACTAGATTTTGCTTGTTTAAGTAACTGATTTAACAATAATTATAGAAATGTGGTATTATGATACAAGACTTAATTGTATTTATATACAAGACTTAATTATAGAAATGTAGTATCATTTTGATTTTGATTCATAAAGAACTTTTTCTCCTAAATATTGAATTCCCAATTTAAAGAGATTGTTGAGATTTATTTTACCGAAACAACAGATAAGATTGTATAGTAAAAATAATCCAAATTAATCTTTTTTTTTATTTAAAGATGTTCAAACTTAAAACAAAGAATTTGGATGACTCAAAATAATATCATATTTTTCTTAACATTTTTTGCTTATAATTTGAATGTTTTATCATGAAATTCTCTTATTGTATTTTAGAATCACTAGTTATACATGACAGTTAGACTTAGAGTCGACCTTGCTCTGCTGTCGTATACAACTAGTGATTTTGAAAGATAAAACTAACTGAGGATAGGAAAAAAGAGATAAAATGAGTAATTTGACAGATAAAACTAACCATGAGTTCATCGTGTTCTATTGTCGCATACGACTAATAAAAAATGATGAGTAATTCGAAGGATAGAACTAACCCAAGAGAGGAGAGACTAGAGAAACTTTTTTATTTACTTTTTAATCCTTATAAATTAATAAAAAAATCAATAATTATTATGTTATGAACTACGAAATCAAAAAGAAGATTGTTACAAAACACAAAAAGACACCCCAATCCATCGATGAAACAATCAAGGATGAAGATTGTTACAAGGAAAACAACCACAAGAGTGCATGCTTATGTGTTGGTTTAACATCTTGGTCGCTAGCCCAGTCACCTTTTGAATTTGGTCAGTGTGCTCAAGCTTAGCTGCTTCTCTCAGTTCCTCTGCTCTTCTATGAACAATTCCCATTTTTCTCATCACTTTCTCCTCAAATTTAGATCTCATCTTTTGAATCTTTACCTACAAATATAGTCCCAAACCAACATTATTATAATGCTCAAAAGGAATTTAAAATACATAACTTTTATCCATGCAACTTTTGTTTGCATGCCAGCTTTGGGAACTCCATACACACGATTCTTTAATTGGTATTCAAGCTCAAAGCTCAAATCCCAAGCAAGAGCATCCTGCCCCCCATTAGCTTCACATGGCCTGGTTAGTTGCAATCTTTGAATAAGCCATCTTGGAGCCTTCTCATGTATTCTATTTTATATTATAATTACAATTTAAGTGGTCCTAGTCCTAGACATGGCTTGGTTAGTTGCAATCTTCAAAGTTTGATACTTACCTCAAGCTTTCTTGATTGAGCTTCTGCTTTAGCAGTTTGGAGGTCCACCCAAGCTTGAATTTTTGCTTCTTCTCTTTGGTACCTACATAAAAATACCAAAGTCGGCATTTTTTGTCAATCTAAAGCCATCCTCAAAGACACTCAAGAATTCTAGATATGGTAATTTTAACCCATCTATTATGAACAGGCGATGAGAGAAAGAGGGAACAAGACAAACGGGTCAAATCACCGAAAGTCTGCTTTTAATGCATTCAACCATCTAAATAAACTATTATTATTATAATTATTATAGTAAGTGATACGACTTTTGGTAATTGTCATTAATATATATTAATTACTTATTATTAAGAAAAAAGGATTAAGCAGCAGTGTACTGAGTACTGACCTTAGACAGCACTTGGTCTTGTCTTCTGCTTCCCAAGCACAAGCATTAGATTCTGAAATGCTTTTTGGACATTGATTGGTCATCTCAAAGTGCCTAAGACTCTTAGAGATATCCTCTTCTTCTTCCTCCCTGGAGCTCCAATGTGAATTTGAAACAAACTGTTTCTGTAGCTTTAACTTGGCTAAATGGCAGTCTTGTAATTCTCCAATGTCTAAGGAGCTGTTTGGATCCAATGGGCCTGATCTACTTGCAGGCGTGTTGTGGCGTGGTGGAGACGAGCCTTTGAAGGGGGTGGGGCATCTTGATGTGGTGGAGCTGCCAAGTGGAGTCATCTCTGTCCCAATGTCCCTGCTTTTCACCTCTGTATCTACCATGCAAGTCTCTCTCAACACCAAGCTTTTCCTCAATGGCTCCAAACTTTCAAATTCCAATACATTTGGTTCTGTCTCATTTGTGAATTTATCTGCAATCAGTAGCAGCTTTTGCTTAAACACTATACATAAGAGACTGACTACTCTTGGCTAATAATAACTGTAGGTTGTATTTCAAAAACAGAAAAAGTTGGTAGCTATTAAAGATCAATTATTTCTCGAACATACTAATAAGGGTAAATTTCATAACATGGGGTATTCACCTTTTAGAACATCAGAGACTGGTGAGTTATGACCGTGAAAGCTTGAAACCTTTTCCTCTGTTTTCTCTGATACAACTTTTGTGTGATAATTATGATGATGGTTATTGCTACTAGATTTTCTTGACACAAAATCAGCAGACTTAACAAAACCCTCAAGATGATGACGAGTGGTGGAGTCGTGTTCAGAAACAAGCCATTTTTCTGCATCATTCCATTTTGAAGGAATAATGTTCTTTCTTGAGACATTATTCCCAACACTGAAGCTGAAAACGGGTCGACCCGGTGTAGATGGAGCTTCCACCAGATTTCTCTTGTTTGGAGCTCCATCCTTTTTAGCCACTTGGAATGACCTTACAAAATCAGAGGTTTCCTTGAGATTGAGCTTTGAAAGAGGATCAAGAGAGCTGCTGCTATCTACAAATGGGTTTCCTTTCCTCACTCCCTGTAAAGCAAAAACAAAACAAGGTTTCAAGAAAATCGAAAATTTCGACATTTTAATTGTCTATTTGCTTGTATGATTTAGTTTACCACTTGAGAAGAGGAAAACGGTAGAGCTTCAAGGTGAAGATATTTGGAGCTTTTGAGATCCATAAGTTTTTTTAAAAGAGAAATGAAGATGACAAAAACTGGACTACAATTACAAACAATTACCGCAGAGATTTAAAGGGCTAAGGGTTTTAGTTTTACATGCCATGAAAAGAAGAGTTTTCTTGGGAGCTTTGGGAGGTGAGAAAAGTAAGCAGTGTTTGTTTGGAGACTGATGATGGGGCTTGTCAAAGCTTTTGTTTGTTTCTATACCTCACCTCCCCTCAGTTTTCTATTTTTATTGTTTCAAAAGATTTCATCTTGAATATAAAAAGTAAAGGATTTAAGCCAAGTTAAGCTTCCTTTCATTTCTCCTACAAATCCTGATATTAAACACCTCTGATTTCATTCCAAATCCTATTTTCATCTTTAAAAAAGCCGCTCGGTGTTTTTGCACCTAGAGTAATCATTTATGAACCGAAAACAAATATTCAAGAAATAACCCATGTGTATCACATCACATGGATAAAATTGTCACACATGAAATCGAGGATTTTGATGTACGGCAAGAAAGAGAGATCTGTCCTCAGACAGCCACCAACTTAACCAGCAGCTCAATAGCTGAGGATTCAAAGTTCTAAAATAAAATTTTTTTTTTAAAAGATCATCATTTTAGCATTTGAATCTTGGAAGACAGAAAATTGACTTATCATTATACATATGGAACCAACAATACAAGACAAAGAGAAACAGTCATGTACAAAACTTCCCTTTCCTGGGTAGAAAGGATCCACTCCCCCCCCCCCCCCCCCCCCCAAAAAAAATAACATCCTTCTTTCTTTTCTTCACCATACAGTTAATAACACTCTCATCTTTTCGAGAATATCAACGGTGAAAAACGATCTGTGAAAAAACTATATATAAATCAGAAAATGGACTTGTATGATAATCTTAAATTAAAAAAAGAAAAGGTGTACATCATTGGGCATGAGAATGAGGAGGGGTGTTGTATTGCTGAAGATCTGTTTGGGAGTTGGTTGGTACAAGAGGAGGAGGAGACCATTGATCAGGAACCATTAGAAAGTAGGTTGTCATTGCTTTCCTGAACCTTTTCTTGTACTGCTTTGGTGAGATGACGGTTGGAGAAGCGTTTTTAGGACCGCCCAGGATTCCAGATGCCTTCACCCATGTCTCCAGGTGTTTGTCCCATGTATACTGTCTCATGAAATCAATTATCCCTAGAACCAGTTCATGTTTCTCTTCATCTACCCCAACCAGCAATGAATAATCCATCACATCAATCGACTGCACCCACCACATCAAACAAACATAATACATATATTACTACATACATACATATAACACACCAAGAAAAATAGAAAGAACCAGCCTTGGTGTTGTTACTTACAGCAAGAAAAGCAGTATCATTCCAGACGGCTCTTTCCAACAATCGCTTGGCTTTGTTCCCAACAAATATTGGAGAGGTTGGCATCGCTTCAATCAAATTCTGATCCAGTAGAACCTTATTACTCCCACTTGAATCAGGATTATATCGTGATCTTGAAGATCCTTTCAGATCATACAGCCGCGTCAAATTCCTTCCATACAGAAGATTCTCCATAACCAGTACATCCATTTTTAATTCTTTCCCCCCTTTTATTTGCTTACTCACCTTTACAGCAGCACATCAATATAACTTAAATTCATTACACTATCACAAGCTTAATTAGAAAAAACAACACACACATACACATACACATACACACACATTTATAACTCTACCAACAGTGTATATATCCGTAAATACAAGAAAAAAGCATCCTTCAATCTCCGGTAACAGTGATCTATCTGCCTTTATTTTTGTTGCTTAGCACTTAGCAGTAGGTGAAATGGTAGGTTACACTCTTTGACAAATAGATTATTTTATGGAATTTGATCCTTAAAACGAGCTTTTATTTGCCAGCACAGAATGTCAGGATGAAAGTAGATTGATATGTTCACTAGTTAAGCGCATCTTCTTTATGTATTTAAAGAAATACGTAAAGCAGTTACCCGGTTCCAATATTGTCTCGTGAAGATCATTTAAACTTCTTTCCAAATCAAATTTCAATATTTTTCTATTTTTTGTGAAAAAAAAAGTATAGTTGGCAAAAACTAAATGATACAAATTGAAGAATTATAAAACTTGGTTACAATTTAGTGACACTACTTTTCAAATTTTCACACACGTCACATAAGCGCAACACCACTAGAAGATACAAAACAACATTACTAGGTAACATGTGAAAGCAAGTTCAGGTCAAAACAGTTATCACTTTAATTATTTGCACTTTAAATTCAAATATTTAGAAAAATAGAAATATCTGACTTTTAGAAAATAATACGTTTAAAAACTATTAATTGAACTTAATGTAAAGAAGATGAAAGAAAATGACTTTATACAAATGCAAAGATGAAAGAAACTTTTACTTGAGAGAAATGTAAATGAACAAAATACCTTAAATCCCCCCCCCCCCCCCTTTTTATTTCTCTTTAAACAAAGACAAATTGGAAAAATGTACAATCTCACAAGGGGGTTTCATGTTTTACTCCTAAATAGACAGACAAGAAAGCAGATACAGTTGGAAAAGGATCTTCCTACAAGAGGGATCATTGCATGTGTGTGTGAGTTTCCTGTTATGTGTTGTTGTATCACCAGAAAGAAATTCGCATTGATGCCATTTGACAAAAGGAAACAGGTGTAAAGTTCAATTCGAGTGAATTGTTCGGGATATCAGTAGCTATTACTAGAACCAACCAAAGGAATGGATATGTAAAGTATGTACCTGATAAATGCCCAAAATCTTTGCAAGGCATGTAGGGCTTCCAGAAGAAATCGATTCAGAGAGATACTTAAAGTATGCAGGAGCAAATTTAATAAATGACTCCAGCTCTGTCTTTGTGACCTGCTTGATTATAAACCGATCATCCAGAGTTTTTGCAAAGAAAACGTTGCTCTTGCCACCTTGTGCACCCCACTTCTTACACCGACTTAAAGACCTTATATAATCCATCTCACAAGGGCAACATATCCTCCTTAATGCTTCAAACCGCTTGGCATAATAACAAGTGACACTGTATTTCACTTTACCATCATCTGAAAACTCAACTCTTGCATGCAATGCTTTTGTGTATGACAAAGGGTCTATAACCAGGGATCCACCAGCGCTTTTAACAGATTCCAATGTTGCTTCATCAAGACTGGTGAATGACTGAAACAACGCTGAATCAGCAGATTGTGATGAAAAGATAGTAGATTCCCCTCCATCTTTCAGTTCACCACCAGACATCTGGGAAACATAATCAGGTGAGATCAATGCATAAGATATGATACTTGTAGGCTCGTCATCATACACTGGAACAACGGTGTCGTTGATACCCACAGCCATAAGCAGACGGGCCCCACCTTCAGATTCACGATAAGATGGGATATAAACAGGCCTATAATCATTTATAGTTTCTTCAAGTTTCTGACTATCTGATAACAAGTTTTTATTCAACGAACGATACAAGTTCAAAAAGGGCATGCTAAACCAGCTTGATAATGAATCTTCTTCAGAGCAACCGCCACCAACACCCCTTCCCCTTGTTGTAGAGGACAGTGTAGTAGTAGCAGTACTAGTAGTAGCAGGAGATGGTAGTGATGATGAATGGTTGTCTTCATCTGGGTCAACTGGCTCCGATCCCGATGCTGGGTGGTGGTTACCAGTCCATGCAGCATCTAGTGTCTCTGATAAACTAGCCATAACAAAGAGTTGCCCTTCAGAAACAGCCCTATGTACTGAATCACGATTTTCTTCTTTTTCTTCTTTAGGACTTGAAGAATCTACCACCACTTGAGTCTCTTCACTAAGAGGCTGAATTTGCTTCATGACAACACTCTCACTAACATCTGAATCGCCAACTGCTTCATTTAGTTTATCAGCATCCTCAGATTTCAGATCACCACGAGGACTGTTGCTATTATCAACTCTAGCCGCAGCATGCACCAGTCTGTGGTCCCACACGTAAGATTGAAACATCAACTGTCTTCGTAACCGGTTGATCTCAAATATATCAATCATCACTTGGTGGCCTTTCTGGTTTAAGATCTTTTCAAGTGACTCCTGCAAATAACATATCACAGTTTTTAACTTTTAATCGCAAATGTCAGAAAACTTTTTATTAGTGCACATAAAAAAACAAAGGTGACCTCAAATTCTGCTTTCTCCTTCTGTAACATCTCTTCCAAATCCGCTATTTGACGTCTTGATTGTGACATGTTCCCGAGTTTCTTCTCAGCCATCTGAGTGAGGGCATTAAGAATTTCTGAAAATAATAGCTCAGCCCGGCTAACAACCTGCTCATGCAAGCATGCACACATGCAATCAGGATGCAAAAGTTTTCACTTGATGCAATCAAAACTTAAAATATTTGTAAAATCAAACCTCGTTTACTTCCTTTTGTATCCACTCTTGATTCTCATATTTGAAAACAAGTTTGGAAGGAGGAAGGTAAACTGAATGGACGCTGATTGATGCATAGCGGAAGCAAGCAACCATTTTGCCAAGGCTGCAGCCAAAATCACAAGGAGAAGCATTGATTTATAACATTAGAAATATATAAAAAACAAGTATTATTTATACCATTTAGAAATGCAAAAGAATAGATACCCGTAAAACCGAAGGCAGTCACGATGCAGAGAATGACCACAACTGGCAACCCTGCTGGCAGCAGCATGGTTAGAAAAACTAAGCTCCAAAAACTTGCCAAATGATAAACCCCAAGCAGCATCTGACATCACAATTCTTCGGGTTGAAGGAGGGAAACCATTAACGCGAGGACACCTCAAGCATCTGTGCCACATCCAAATCTTACCATCTTTTTCTCCTGGTAATCCCGATCCAGTCAACTTCTTCACAGAAATGGTTAGGGTGCCTTGCCTATGGGTGTAACATTGCACATGTGCTTCTGAAGGCATCTCACATGAAGGACATCTATAACCCTGCCAAAACTTCATCTTATAATAATAATCTCAAGATCCAACAAGAAAGAAAAAAGAAGTAACAAAGTTACTTACTAGATCAAACAAATTATCTCGAAGAAAACGTCCCAAAGGTTTATCAAAATTTCCATAGTATTTAATGCGAAAGAGATGGGAGCGTTCACAAACAGTCCCTTTCCATACACACCGAGATGACAAAGATACTAAAATGCTCTGATGATCTGCTGCTGATGGTGTTGGTGTTGATGGTGGAAACTCTTCAATTGAAGCACCAACACCACCATCATCATTTTCCATTCCATCACTTGTAATTGGTGAAGAAGCTTTAGGCAAATCCTGAGGATGCTCAAACCCCCCATTACTTGTAACTGTCTCCATACCCATGGTAGTAGCATTATTTGATTGTGAGGTGGGGTCGTCAAGAATAGAAGCCGGTGGAAATTTATGAGTATGTGACAACAGCATTGTTTGTGGCTTTTGGTTCATTATAGAAGTAAACACATCTGACATACTGTTTGTTGATGTTGATGTTGATGTTAATGTTGGTGTTGCTGCTGGTTGAATAAAACCTGGTATTGTTGAAATAGATCTATCAATAGTTGATGATGGCTTTTCTGGAAGTGCAACGGTTAGTGGAGAATTCAAGGGTAGTTCTGCCCCTTCATCAGCAAGGAAAGATGTCTCCAAGGCCAAATGGTAGGCAGCAAAAACTCCATACTGAACCACATGCTTCACTTTCTTCAGTTCATCACCACTTGCACCTCTCAGTAATATCTGAAAAAACAAAAATTAACAAATTCCAGCACCCACAACAATTTTTAATTATTGCATATTTTATATTTATAATTAAATAGCAGGCAATGACTTACAGTGCATCCAAACGGCTTTGGACAGCCTTCAAAGTACATCAATGTCTTGACCAACTTCTTACCACCCTGTCCTGCACTTCCATGCTCTTCTACAAACTTTTCAACATGGAAAAAGTCACAGTATCCCAATTTCTGGGAAGAAAGATGATCGATTGAAGGAACAATCTGAGCACCAGTGCAGCGGGCTATTCTCTCCAAAAGCGGCCTTTTCATATTCAGAACAAGAGATATGTCTTTCGCCAGAAGGTATTCTTGTGCATACCGTGAAACTGATTTCTCAACTACAACCACATCAGGCTGTTGTGCATCTATCTTTGCCACCGCCATCTTTAGATGATCCATCTCCTAAACACACACACACACAGACACAACACAAAGGTAAATGATAGCAACAGATTTGATCATTCAACTTAAAAACTAGGATAATTTTGTTTAGTATATATAAGAAAACTAATGAAGAAAAGATGAAAAATGCATCCAACCTGTTGCAATAGAGTATCAAAACTTGATAGAAGGTTAGAAACTCGCTGATACTCCAAAGCCCCTCCAAGAATTAAAAGGCGTGGCTTCTCTATTCTTGATGTCATTCGTCGATGAGCCACATTTTTCTTACAAACAATTCCTTTGACCACCATGCTAAAAAAAAAGCAGCATTACAAGAAAATTTCCAAATGCAAAGTTCATATGGAAGTGATGAAATGAAAAAAATCAAAAGACGCCCCTTAGCATCTTAGAGGAAGCCACATGGTTGGATGCCTGCTCTTTTTAATGTCTTTATAAATAATTGCTTTCGGCTTATACCCTATGCAGTTATCGCGGTGGGAAATCATATAGCGGTCGAAGTCCCTAATTTGAGATAGCGGTTATCGCGGTGGGATAGCGGTTTTTAGTATTACGTAAAATATGTATTTATATATATAAAATTAAAATCATAAAACATTAATTAAAAGGAGCAGACAAGAAAGGAGCAGACTTGTACATCATACTATATGCTCCATGAATATAGCGTGTATTTAAAACCATAAGAATTATGTACAAGGAGACATGCAAAAGAACAGCATATATATCCATGAAAGTAAGAGTTTTAAACAAATGTAGAACCTACCTCATAATGAAATTACTATGACAATAACAAAAGGCCTCATTTTATCTCAAACTAATTAGTGTAAGCTACAAATAAGCAAAAGAATGTGGAAAGGGGCTAAGCAAAAGCAAAACCTGGAGAGGTCCATCCTTTTAAGGTACCCACATATTAATGCTGTAATTAGAATACTACAACACCAGACTTTTGGAAACAGAGTCTCTGCACATCACTGTTTCCTAAGACAAACAAGCCACTACCACGGAGATTTTAAATATATATGTATCTGTATTGACATATAAACACCTGACTAGTGTTGATTGTGAAACAATAATGTTGACTCGCTGCCATGGACTAGGTCATTACCCTTTTAACCAAAACATGTACATCATGTGTTCTTTAATGTTCCCCATATTCAATTTTAGATTGTTTTTGTATGATTGGCATGGTATAGTACAGCATAGTATCTCTTCCTGATGAAGAAAGAAGAGACGTATCTTCACCAATAGAAATGATGAGTTGCCCCGAATATAATAGTTTCACAAGTGACTTATCAGTATTGCCAAACTAAATCCTTAATACAACCATAGTGGGTATTTCTTCATGGAAAAAAAAGACTACAAATAATATAGTATCAACAGATACAAAAGGAGGTTAGTGGATAAGTAAAACAAAAGAGTTACCTGTCAGAAGGACATCCAGAAGCTAAACATTTAATCTTGACATAACCTCCAGGGTCCATCCCACCACCTTTGCTTGTGTCTGGTTTTAGCAACGATGCAGCCTCCCATGAGAGAGATGTGATTATTTCTAACCAATTGTCTTCTTTATCTTTATCATTATCATCACTAACTCCTACATCAAGGTTTTCAACCTGCAACAGCTGAGAAACTAGAGCCCTAAAGTGTCCATCAACGACATTCTTCATAGCTTTCTTGTGCTCTTCATTTGACCTATCCCTGTTTCGAAGCTCTCCACTCCCCAAATCACCATATCCCCACTCTCCCACACCATCCCCCCCATTAACATCTTCATCGTCATCATCAAAAAATACATGACCTTCCCTCTCCCTCTCATCTTCTTCGTCTTCAGGTTCAGGAGGCAGCCATAGTTCTCCATTGTTCTCAAAATCCACAGGTTCAACATCAATCTCTTCTTCTGCTGCTGCTGCTGCATACAAAGATGCTTCACTTTCATCATGTTCATCTTCTTTTTTGACAAAACTGTTATCTAATGAAGATGTGCTTCCATCAGGAGCTTCTCCATCTGGATGCACTTTGCGAGACCCATACTCATCCAATTCTAGTCCATCATAATAGGCATTATCGTGCTGTGAAAGAGGATGCCTTGAATACGCAGCAAACTCATTGTCCAGGTGACCCCTGATATTTAAAAAAAAAAAAATACACTACATCATACTAGAGAATAAAAGGTTGTTGGATATAGATTGATCCATAATATATATATATAGGTGAGCATTAGAGCAACATGATTATGTTGACAAGTAATAATCGTATTAATTCTCAAGTAAACACAAACAACATATAGCTTAAACCTTGTATAATACTAAAACTTTCATTCTCACCCATGGAAGGGTACGTATAGCCAATATAATCAAGAAGACAATAAATGGTGACAATTTATAAGGAACAGAAGAAGGAAAAAACCTGTTCAAGAAAAAACCATCTTGGGTAGAAGAATGAGTGCCCACATCAACTTCTTGTTGGTCACTCTTCGTTGCTACTGCATTTTGCTCATCTAAATCTGATTCCATCGTCAAATATTGACAAGAATTAGAATTCTGTTGAAAAGAGCTAACTGCAGATGTAAAAGTTATGCAACTACTGTCAGCAGTGGCACAGGAGATGTAACTGGAAGCAGATGGAGAAGTGCTGAGATCACCCGCACTGGTCTCATGATCAACTAAGCCACCTTCCTGCCATTGCTTGAAGCAGTAATTACAGAACCTGATCCTCCCTGCTTCTTCCCTTGAATCTGTAGATGGTGTTGGGACCCAATTGGGAGTGCACGTGGCACAGAAAACACGACCACAAGACCTACAGTGATGTCTTCGGTTGAATAAGGTAAACTGAGAATCACACTCGTAGCAAACCCTGCAACTCTGATCGGGCATCCAAAAGTCCCTCGACACATCAAGTGGCTCGGACCGCCGAGGGACCCTCCATGATTTCAATGCACCTACCAGATCAGATAACGAGTTGTCTGCTGCATCCATGTACAAGCAACCAATCCTCTCATCCCACTCATTGTGAATTACTCATCTATCTCTCTAGACTACAACCCACATCAGATTTCAATACAAGATTCAAAAATGAAAAGAAACCCTAGTTAACTTCAACCCAGATCAAAGTAAGCCTCGAGCTTGATAGAGATGAAGTAAATCCTCGCACAAACAATCAATTGATCTCAACTATAACTATAACAAGTCAACTAACATCCTGTTCATGTTCTTGAACTCTTCATCCAAATCCAAGAAATCCCAGTCTTTTCTTGATCAAACCTGTGCGGATCACAATTTCTGATAACTTGTTCTGTTCAGATTGACCAAATAAAGCCTTGACCTGAAGGATCTTCAAGCAATTTAGAAAGTCTAAATCACACAGAAAGAGCCCAAAACTGTAATTCCACAAACAATAACTTTTACTCGACAACGCCAACCCGAATCTGGCTGTCGTCAGACTTTCAACGCGGAATTGTTAGTTCCGAACCAAGATTCTACCTTTCGGCGCAGTCAATTTAATCAAAATACTGCAAACAGAAGCTCCCGTCATAAATCCAAACACGAAAATTTAATCAACGGAAAAAATAAAAACACAAAGATCAAGAACAGATAAATAAATTAGATATTGATACACACAAGTACCAGATTAGGAAAGTAATCATCATCTGATGCAAGCTGTGTTACCTTGGGATAACAATCAAGAATCCCAATCAGATCCCCACAAGTTTATATATTATATCTATTATAATATATATAGTTATATAATAATAATAAAAAGGGGGAAAGTTCGAAAAGAAAAGTAAAGAGAGCGATTAGAAAAAGAAAATGAAGAGCCCCTTAAGGGGTTTGTGAGAGGAACTCGTGGAAACCGTGACCCGCATACCGGAAAGATAAAATTAGGTGTAGTTGAAAACACACGGCGGTGGGAGTGGTGGTGATGGTGGTGAGGGTGTTTACCTTTTTGTGCAATCGGTTTGGAAAATTGAATTGCTGGTGTTGGGCATTTGGTTGAATCCGGCGATCGAGAGTGTGAGAGGGACCGTAAGAAGAAGACTTTTGTTTCACCGCCTTTTCAATAGCTTATGCTTGCTCGGAACAAGTACCTTTATCGACCACGGCCACACCGGAAACGGGACATGTCTCTTACGTCAAATATTTTTTGTACGTAAATCCCCTATTATAAAAATGTTTCTACTTATAAATATTTATATTTATTATTATTCATTTCTTTCCAAGCAAAAACTTATTGCGGGTTTGGTTACAAGCTTATTTTAAAAGATGATTTTACTTACCATTACACTTGTTTTAATTCATTTCTTTATTTTAGGTTAAATTTAATCTATATCCATACTATATTATAAATCATTTAACATTCTCTTTATTAGTTTTAAATAGTATATAAAGATATGTAAATAATACAAATACTCAAAACAATAGTCCAATCAATCATCTTTCTAATTAACTCAACAAGTTAGGTAACTGCTGTTTTAAACAACTCGTCAACTCATTAAACATAATTTGATATTTTTTTTCTCTTGTCTTTATTCTTTTTATAGAATTACTTTAAAACGAATAAAAGTGTTGATGACAAAATATAGAAATAAATAAGATTGACAAAGGCGAGAAATCAAATATTTTGTAGTGTACTTAGTTTTTTTTTTACTTTTAAGTTACAATTAATCTAGATGTAGGGCTATTCATCGATCTATAGTCACTGTAGTGTTTTTTAAACTCCCAAGATACTATCTGTACGTATAGAAAACTTATATCAAACCCAGCAGCAATGCACGGGTTAAAAAACTCGTTATGGATAATTAACAACCCTTTGAAAAGTCAACACCACATACATATGCTAACCACCTCAGATTGATTCACAAACAACATTCATGTTGATATCTTCATTTAAAAGGTAAACTAAGATCATGTTAAGAGTACCTAATAACCCGATACGAAGGTAAACTCTACTAATGTAAAGGTTATCTACGCATACAACATTTTGTAAAGTTAATGCGATACACACCAACCACCTCGTCTTGTTTTATTAAGCACAATGCAAATAAAGAACACATTTGCAAATCATATATCATCAAGCAACTCGACAAATTACACCAATCACTTAATCTTTTTCAAACTAAAGAAGGCCATATACTTTACCCAAATCCTAACACATCAAATCAATATAGTTTTGGTTCATGACAAGTATCACAAATGTACATATCAAGCATGAAAATAAAAATGACCACCAACTTTATAACAAGAACTAACATGAACATACTTGTTGAAATATACATACAATTGAATATAAAGTATTCATCACATGCAATTTCTCAACCTATCACGATCCTAACACTCCCATGGTCTTAATACGAAGTTAAAATGATCAAGAATACTTCAGCATTAGAAATACGTATAAGACCTAAAAGTTAACAAAATAAATATCACAATCGAATATACATATTACAGATAGTTGAGATTCATCTAATTCAAATGAATCAACGTAAATAGCTCATAGTTCATACAACAAACCAAAATCATACAACAAATCAGGATTCAATACGATTTAATTAAAAAAGATTATACCAAACCCATAATGAAGATGAGATATGGATGTTACGTGGACTACATACTCCCTTCCAACTTGAATCACCTTCCTTCCCAATGATCACTATTACATGATTTTGGGGCGAAACCAACACATTTTACCTACGAGAAGTGTAAAGAAACTAAGAAAATCGGGCCCCTTAATTATATATAGAAAAGTATTATTTATAAAGCTGACAAGTACTTTCAATGGTCATAGAAAGGGACGGTGACAAGTTGGTCTAACAAGATTATATGCAGACTGCATGTGCAAGTGGGACAACTTGTGGGTGGTGGACTACCTTGTACCTACGGCCGTATGAGGGATCCTTACGACCGCTAAAGGGTTTTTTACCCTACTCTGAACTTTGTTCAAAAATGGCCTATTCAATTTTGATATTTTCAATCCTAAATGTTTCAAGTTACTTCAGCTCCTAAGATTCTATTTTATTTAAAACGCCATTTGAAGCTAGGTCTTTTGCCCTTTTGAGCTCATGAACTTCCAGATGTCACCCTAAAGTACTGAACATCTACCACTTCAAGCCACCCTTACTACCGTCTTGGAAAGCACATATATGGCCGTATAAGGGGTTCTTGCCTTCTTTTCACCCGTTGACCTCTAAATTTTGCTCAATTTCTAAAATTGGTTGTTTCTTCTTAATTTCACCGGGTTTGCTTTTTTTTCTAGGTTTTTTTTTTCCCATTGTACGTCTGCATAGTTAAATAAAAGCAATTAAGAAGCACAATATAACATTATGGTCCCGATCTATCGAGAGTAAGGTAAATTTTGTTGTTTAGATGTTACAACTTGGGAGGCTTCCTGCATTGTTTAATTTGCTTAAGAGATAGAGGTCGGAGGCTTTTTCGGTGGTTAATACAATTCATGTTGGGGCACTTTTAAGCTAAGGATAGATAAATATTTTGCGGCTAATAGTTGAACAATGGATTTGTTTTATTCGAGACAAACTCTGTTTATTTATGGTTAAATGCTAGAGGCAGAAATTGTAGCAGATTTGTTCAATTGGGTTAATTCTCCAATGGACTTGCAAATCTTGTTCTTTTAGTTTGTAAACTTGTACTTGCTCTTGATTTGAGCTCCTTGCTAAGACTTTCAAATTTTTATCTCAAAAAACAAGGATGTGTCCAGCTTTAAATTATATCGTTTAATGTAGTGCATTTTTAAAAGTTAGTATCTAATATATAGTAACTTGTGATAATGCGTTACAACATGTCATCTTACCATTTTATGTAGTAATCTTTGGATTTAAGAGAAATGATATATGTTGTCTATAACACCTAATTTACGTATTTTTATAGTAGTTAAGTGGTCCGTGTACTAAACGGGTGACATCAAATATATGATGCAAAATAATAAGGGTTTAGTTTCGAAAGTGTATCAAACTTGTCACTTTTTGTTATTGTGTATACCAAACTCTCAAAACTACCACTGAAGTATCAAAAAACTACAAATTTGTATATATGTTTACCTGCTATTCAGGTTACCGGTAATTATGCTATTTTAGAATTATTTTTATACCACTGAAAAGCCATGTGTATATCCATGTCAGCAAATCATGCCATGTGTTATTTCTATTATTATTTTTATTTTTGTTCTAAGATGATGATGAATATTCATTGTCTTCATCTATGAACCCTAAATCTGGAAACCCTATATCTTCATCATCTTCATCGATCAAACCCAAGAATTCTAAAAACAGATCCGGAATAAGATGAATCCTAACATCTGGGAAGATAAATCTCAACAACTAACAATCAATGGATAACTAATGAAGAAGAAAACCCTTAAATCGATGAAACCCAGATTTGAAGCAAAATCGAACAAAAACCGGTAAGTCGAAAACCAAAACAGAAGCAAAATCGAACCAGTAAGCAAAATGGAAACACAAAATCAAACTTACAAAAGCGAAATCAAACATAAAGAACATTGAATCTGGAGCCAAAATCGAACACAAACCCTCGATGAAACCCTCCAACAAAACCGAAGAAACCCTCGATGGTGGTTGTGGAAGGAGGTGGGAAAGCCTCGAAGAAACCCTCGAACAAAACGATGAAACCCTCGATAGAGATCTGGTAAAACCCTCGCAGAAACCCTAGGCGATGGTGGTTGTGGGTGAACGCCTCGAATAGAACAGATGAAGATCTGGTGGGGATGGTCCAGATCGATGATAATTGTGGAAGGAGGTGGGGAATAGGTAATCCTAGGCGATGGATCGATGAAGCAGATGATCGTTGAAGTCATAAACAGGTAACCCTCGAAGCCCAGATTTGTTTTAATGGCTTTTATTATTATTATTATTATTATTGTTATTGTTATTATTACTATTATTATTACACATTTTTCAATTACTTTTAAACAAGTATTATCCATGTCAGCGTCCAAATCGGTTAACACATCATCAAAACCGTTGCCACATCAGCATTACCTGTTGAATAGGTCACCGGATACACTAAACGTTAGTTTTCGAAAGTTGGATACACTAAATGGTAGTTTTGAGAGTTGGGTATACACAATAACAAAACGTGACAAATTCGATACACTTTTTGAAACTAAACCCAAATAATAATAAATCAATTTTAATTTTTTAAGATATTGAGATAAAATATAAAACATAATCTTTATAGATTACTATAAACATGATATACATAAGCTATCACGAGTTTTACAATTTATAACTTGTAACTTTTCTTCGACATGGTTATCATATCTAATTATTATTGAAATTATATAATCTCTTATTTACTTATTGATGATAAGAGTTTGCAAATATTTAATTTTCTTTGGGTACAATGAAATATTTTTAATAGTAATATCTATTCTTATGTAATATATAAAAGTTTTTTTTTGAATTTAAATAATATTTAATTTACTTGATACGTTATCTCATTGTTTGTAAAAAGCAAGCACAATCAACCCAATTAATGTACATAAATCATCGAGTCCTGGTTAGGGATGGCAATTGATTTTGGATCGGATTATGTTATATACACATCCATGTCCATAATTTTTTCATCATCCATATTCACTTAAAGTTATTTCATTAGTCCATATCCATATCAATCGGATTAGACGGGTAATGGATATCCATTTGATGTTCAAAATAAATCTTTTCTCAAAGGAAATATTATACATTTACATATTTATGATTTTTGCTGATATAAATACATAGTTTTTTATTAAAAAAATACAAATCAAAATATAACATAATGTAACTACAATCAAAGCGAAAAACATATTTTATAATTATATAATATTATAACTTGATATATATATATATATATATATATATATATATATATATATATATTTATATATATAAGCAAAAGTTCAAACGAGAACTGTTTTTCGTATGAGAACCGCGAGAACCAATCTGAGTCGTCCAATTCCCACTCCTTCAATGTCATTGTCCACCCATGAATTCATCACATGCACCCTGTCACACCTGATCCCCTCACGCTCCACATCCATTAGTTCCACTTTATCAAACCAACGACTAAGATTGATTCTCGCAGTTATCATTTAAACCGTCTCATATATATATATATATATATATATATATATATATATATATATATATATATATATATATATATATATATATATACACTAGCATTGTACTCGCGCAATGCTGCGGAGGCGAATATTGTACCCGATAACATACCATTTTTTATATAATATAGAAGTATGATAAAATAATTTTTACCCCGTAATATGTCATTTCATTTTTTTTCTTTTTTTCATAAACTATTTTCTTTTTCATTTTATTTATTTTTCTTTTTTTTCATAAACTATTTTTTTTTCTTTAAACATATTTATATAATAATGTTTATTGGTGAGTGAGTAAAGTAGGAGAGAGAGATGGAGGTTATTTGAGAGGTATATTAGTAATTTTCTTTTACTTAATTTTTTGGAGAAGAGAGAGTGTTAAATGTATTATATAGGAGTAAGATATATATATATATATATATATATATATATATATATATATATATTCAATACTACATTTATATATAAATGTTGAGAATATAGTAAATATATGGAGTTACAAACTTAAATATATATATAAATTTAATTTAGAAAAATATAATTTCGGGTTAACGGATTCATCCATGGATGGATATCGTCATCCATATCCACTCTGCTAAACATACATATCCGCTCCAAATTCAATATCCACCTATTTAACTCCGTCCATATCCACCACTGATGGATCGGATCGGGTGAATGATCATAGACATCCCTAGTCCTGGTGTCAATATATCATGAACTCATATTTGATAATCATATTTATTGAAGTAAATTATAATTTATTTACGTTATCTAGTATTTAATAAATCGAATTTGTGGTTGTTGATAATGTAATTAATTCAAAATTTACTATCTTCATCTTGATTGTCGCCTTGTAAAAAGTCAAAATCAGATTTAATTTTATATCTAAATAGACGATTGAGATTTAAGTTACTTAAATCAATTATTAAGATTGTCTAATAAAAAATCGATCCATATTAGTCTTTTTATTATATAAGAAGATACACATATCTTCTAATAGATATAAAAGACTAACTTGAAAAAAAAATTATTATATAATCTTGACCCTTCATTTAATAAAAGATTTAATCTTAGTCATTCATATTTTTAATTCTAAAATTTTGATTTTGACTATTTATAGTTAAACTAATATGAACCAGATAAGGATTATCAATTTTGACTATGAATGGTCAAATAAAATCTTCTAATATAAATAGTTAATTATCGTTAAACTAAATTAAACACACGAGTGAAATAAATCGATACCCATGTTTATATATTAATTTAATAGATAGATAGACAGTGTCAAAATATAATTTAAAATAATAATTATTATAAACCAAAATATTACAAATTATAATATTAAATAATTTATCATTTTTAAATTTAATGAGTTCGGCTTATTTATCATTATATATTTATATTAACAAATATAATATAATAATTTCATGATTGCCTGTGTGTTTACACGGGCATTTAAACAAGTCACTTTAATAAAAGATTTTTCAAGTATTCAAGGGGGTGTTTGTTTTAGCTTATGAAGAGCTTATTTTTCGGGGCTATTTATTATAAGCTCGTTTTTTCCGGCTTATTTTATATGAGTTCGGCTTATTTTGTTCTTATAACTCATAATAAGTTCAAAAGTTAAAAAATAAGTCAGAAAAACTAGCTTATACCGGAAAATAAGGCCTAAATAAACTAAAACAAACACCACTAAATATATAATTGACTTATGAGACACGTAGTACTATTATCATTTGGTGGAAGACTGACATTAATTAAGTCAGTGATAAGCAGTCTCCCTTTATTCTATATGTCAGTCTTTAAAGCCCCATCTGCTATTGCGAAAAAATTAAGGCCATGAGACATGACTTTTTCTGGGGCACAAAATCTGAAAATAAAAGCATTAAATGGATTAAATGGTCAAAAGTAATTGTGCCTAAGAAATCATATGGTCTCATAATTGGCAACATTCGAACTAAAAAACTCGCTTTATAAGGAAAATGGAAATGGCGACTTCAGGTAGAACGAGAAGCATTGTAGAACAAAGTCATAAGATAACTCTATGGGCCTTCGGGAGGAATTGAGATGCATGAAAATAGTAGATCAACAGGCCGTGGAGCTTGGAACAATATTATTTCTTCCTGGGAACAAAATGGATTACCTTGAAGTTTATTTCGTAACTCCATATCCAGGCAAGTAAATAGCGTGAGGGAAACACGTTTTTGGTTGGATGTCTGGACCAAATCTGGAATGCCCTTATACAATTGCTTTCCAAGACTTTTTCATTTAGAAAAAGTAAAAGACCGTTCCATCAAGGACATGATTTCTCTCATGAACAATGCTTTATCAAAAATTTGGCATTGGAGAATTCCTCGAAGAGGTCGGGCGATAGATGAAATAAAAGCCCTATCAAAAGTTGTAGATGATGAGTTATAGCTGCAATTGAACAACATAGAAGATGGTTGGAGATGGAAGCTTTGACAAATCAGGAGTATTTTTTGTTAAATCCTTATCACGGTTAATTCAAGATAAGGAATATTTGGAATCTTCACATCCTTCGAGTTTTCGTTGGAGTAGAGTGGTGCCGGGAAAGATTAACATTTGTGTTTGGAGGGGGATTGCTTGATCGCTTACCCACTAGACTAAATCTCGAAAGAAGAGGCATTGCTGTTCTTGATAACCGATGCGTATTATGTGGGTTGGCTACATAAGACATGTCTCATTGCCTTGTGAATTGCACTAAAGTTCAAGGAGCTTGGAGAAAGACATTAGCTTGGTGGGGGATCAGGTTCCCAACCAATCCTTACTTGAATGATATTCTTTCTCCCGGATTCGACCACAACCAACTTTAAAAGAAGCCAAGATTTTAAAAGGTGTTTGCTTTTCTCTCATTTGGGAATTGTGGAGGTGGAGAAATACCGTGTTGTATGCAACAAGTGATGATTCTAAGGCTAGAATATTAAATCAGGATGTATTTGCAACAATGTTAAGTCGGTCTTTTTTGTGGATCACAAATCGTTTACGGAAGGGCGCTATAAGATGGGAAGATTGGATCACTTAACCATGGCGCATGAGAGTTGGGTGATTTACTTGTAAGACACGTGTTTTTTTCGAGAGTAGGTCAAATTACATTATATTTTCTTTTGTTGGTGATAGGTTTCATGCTTTGAAGCCTCACCTCTTTATAATATATCTACTCTTGTATAGGGGTGTTCTTCGGTCGGGTTACTCGGTTTTCGGGTTATTCGGGTCGGGTTATTCGGTTTTGAGGTAATAAAAAAGTCACCCGATAACCGACCCAAATAAGAATCGGGTTATTCGGTTTTCGGTTAGTTCGGGTCGGTTCGGTTTTCGGGTTGTGTGGGTAGAACCGAATAAGATTGTGTTATTTGGCATTTTATGTTTAATCATTGTAAAATTAGATATTTGGAGTCATCACCCGATTTCCGAGGCTTTGAACGGAGCGAAGAAGATGACGGAGAGTCGTATGCTAAACCCTTATGGAGTCATTAATCATGCGTATTGAACAAGTTACGTAATCCAAATTCCTTATTTTATTTGAAATGTATATTGGGTTATGGGCCATATCAGATAAACCTTACGTGGCCTCCTACACATTCAAATATAAATTTCTTTGACAACATATATATGTATGACCCATATATATAATATATCTTATTAGTTAAAATCTATAATTAAAAAAAAATTAATTCTTAATCGGGTTAATCGGGTCACCCGATCCTATTTTTTTTGAACCGCACCCGAACCGAATAAGATAACTATTAATCGGGTTACCCGAATAAGGCACCCGAAAACCGAATAACCCGAACCGATTAACCCAAATTTGATTCGGTTCGGTCGGGTTATTCGGGTTCGGTTTTTTTCGACACCCCTACTCTTGTATCAATACAATTCTAATATTTGCCTTAAAAAAAAAGTAATCATCCCACCGGAATCTACTAATTAAGCCTCCGACTGCGACTAGAGACGATTATCACTTATTTACTTTCCTTCCTTTGGGCGTTGCACGTACGGAGAGAATCACAACCACAACTACCACCACAACAACTTTCGATTCTAGGGTTTTCATTCATTTCATTTCGTACGAATACAAATACAATCAAACATAATAAATGTGGTGGCGATCTGCATCCTTCATTCTCGACCGGAACCACAACCTCGATTCCCTTCCTAAGCCCGAAAGCCGTCTTCTCTCTCCTCCCTCATCCTCCATGGCTGAAACCCTCCACAACCCCAATCCCAATCCTGCCAACAACATCTCCGCTTACTACCAGACAAGAGCTGCTCACCACGGAGTCATCACCAGCGACTGGCTTGCTCAGGCACAAGCTGCCGTTGGCCGTGACCCTGACACCCGTCTCTCCGATTCCGAGGCTTCGCTCAAGTCCTCTGCCTCTGAAAAACCTTTTAGCGTCATTGACGAGTTTAATAACTGGAGGAAACAACCTGATTTGGCTGAAGCCGTGGCGGCTATTAGGGCTTTAGCTTCTGTTATCAGGTCTAGTGACGCCACTACTATGATGGAGCTCCAAAGCGAACTCCAGTCAGCGTCTGATTCTCTCAAGGCAAGTGTTTCTTGTTTACCCTGTTTTTAACAACTGTTTGAATGCATTTCAGAAAGCTGCATATGTTGATAGAAATCTACTTAACCTGCTTCCATGCTTTCAACTGAACTTTAATATTGATAAATATGTGCGTGGTAATATCACAACTGAAACAAATAGCATGCTATTCTCATGAGTTTGAACATCACCTGTAGATAAGTTACTTATGCTATTCAATAGAACTTGTAGACACTGGACAAGACAATTAGACCCTGCTTAAGTTTGTTTATTTTCTATTCTTTTATGCCCAAATATTTTGTATCTCAAAATACTATCAATTACTATCTTCAAGACATGTAGAAGCTGAAAATGATATAATCTCAAGGGTGTTACTCGACATCCAACTTCAAGTCTTCAAAGTAGCGATAACAAACAGCTGCATGAGCTGTGCTTTATATAGAGCCTGGTTATTTTTAGTAATCAGCTAGATTACAGATATACGAATCTAATCGACGGTGGCTAAAACCAGTTGAGATTCCAATAGTTTATGAAGAACAACAAGATATAAGATTCCAATAGTTTATGAAGAACAACAAGATATAAGATTCCAATAGTTTATGAAGAACAACAAGATTCAAGATTCCAATAAATTATGAAGAACAACAAGATTCGAGTTTCCAATGGTTTAAGAACAACAAAAGTATTGAAACTTTATACCAAGAGCCGACCGTTTATTGTAATAGAAGCCCTAAAACAAAATATAAACAAGATTTGAGATTCCAAGGTAATGATTAAATTATTTTAGAATAGTAATGATTCAAAATCGGGATTTGTTATTTGTGAACTATGAAGCCATAAGCCACGTAACAACAAGTTTTATTGTGATTTAAAGGGAGAACATACATAACTTACACATAATAAGTTTGAAACTAATCTAATTTGCGATTTGCACCGGCTAATGACCAGATGATTCTATGAACTCATAAATTGAACAACAATTTTGAAAACCAACGAATTAACATTCAAATCAGCGATGTGCCATGAATAAAAATGGCTACAGGAAATCCCATCCCTGCCCCCGCCCACGCAGGGGAATATTATTTCATCCCCATCCCCATCCCCATCGGGTTTTGGGTATCACTATAGGGAATTGGGATTTTATATATAGGGTGGTTCATGTGAAAAGTTTTTTTTTTAGAACCATTAGATTAGTTAATTGATTATAAACATCAGTGATGTCGTAGTTCTTGCTGGTGACGGCGGTGAGGCAAAGTTCTTGGTGGTGACGGGGATTTCAAACGTGTCTCTCTCCCACTAGTGGCAACCAATCTAGAGCAAAGCTGACGGTTCGTGGATTTGAAGCAAAATAGACGGTTCGTAGATCTGAAGCAAAGTTGATACGAACTTGAAGCAAAAGAGAAAGTCTCTCTCACCCGTAGACATCAACAAAATTTAGAGCGTGGGACCGTGGGTTTTTAAGAGTTTAATTTGCATTTACTTTATGTTATACTAATTGTTCATATTTCATATTAGAGACAAAATCAATATTTTTATTCATCAAGATTTTAATTTGTATTAATTTTTTTGTTAATCAAATTGTGTTTAGGTTATACACTGAACGTAGGTTATTACGTGTTTCTAAATGGTTCATGAGTAAACACGGTTGGGTAAATAGTACATGTATACTTTGAATATTTTTTTATTATGATATTGTTTATGGGCTATTATTGTTTATTAGTGAATATTAACTATAACATAAAAGTTTGTTAATTATTAATTATTAATTAATTCATAAATGTTAATGGATAAACAGTGTGTAGTAACTATAGAAAGATTACACAAAAAAACGTTAAGTTCACCGAAACAAAAAAAATCAGAGTTCCTTAGTCAACAAAGTGTAATAAACATAGTAATGGTGAAAAACTTTTAAATATTTTGGCTGTGTTTAAGAGCGAACACTGTAAAATAATTATTACTAGTAAATTATTTTTAATTTATTTAGTTTATATATTTATCAGGAGAGATATATAAATTGGAGAGAGCAATTTTGTTTACCATAATGCCCCTTTGAATTAATAAAAATAAAAAATACGGTTAATCTAGGCCACTTGATCAAATACTAATAAGTGGCTAGGATCACTTCTTGCATTTTTCGCTAAAATAACACTGTCGCATGAACCCTTATATATGCGTATAGGAAGAAGTTCATTTGAGAACCATTCTTAGTGCGAGAACCATTCTTAGTGCAGGAACCGCGAGAACCAATCTGAGCCGTCCAATTCCCCCTCCTTCAATGTCATTGCCCACCCATGAGTTCCTCACATGTACCCTGCCACACTCTATCCCTCCATGCTCTCCATCCATGAACTTCCCATTTCCAAGGAACGGTTGAGATTGGTTCTCGCGGTTCTCGTGCTAACAACGATTCTCGAATGAACCCTCCCCTATGCATATATATTTTGGGGAGGGGGGGGGGTCATTGGAGAACCATTTTTTTATGTGAGTACCGCAATAATTAATGTTGAATTGTTGACCATTGATTAACTTAAATCAGTGGCCAATAAAAATGACGGCTCATTAATAACGCATTAATGGATCATTATGATGCATTAATTAGGGTTATTGTGGGAAAATCAAGCCTCGCTTTTTAATGATGGCCTACCCAGATGTAATTCACGGTTGGGAAAATATACGAAAGACCAAAATACCCCTATTAATGAGCATTAATGGTGGTTACAAAATGGTACTCGCGATACTCGTATTGAGCCAGTTCTCAAATGAACTTCTCCTTGTATGTGTATACACATGATTTTTTTATTGATTAAAAATTTACAAAACCCGATAACTCAAAATTGTAATCAACAGAATATTTAACCATTGCATTTGCACTATATATCCATGAGTTATCAAATACTTAAAACTTAGTAATCAACTTACCCAAAACTATCATCAAACAACTAATAATACGAACCACATTCTTTGGTTGTTCCGTAACAATAACATAAAGTAGGAACCAAGTACGCAAAAATCCATGAATTTGTGCTTAGTATGTTTACTTTACCCTGCAATTTTGTTGTAAATGATGAAGTTTATGAAATGGGACTGAGGTCATTTGAGAAATTTAACTTTTGAAATCTGTGTTTACAGTCATGGGACACAACATCTATCTCGTTGACAGCCGGTTGTGATCTTTTTATGCGCTATATAACTAGAACTTCAGCGTTTGAATACGAGGACTTCAATTCGGCCAAGGCACGCTTCCTTGAACGTGCCGAGAAGTTTGGGGAGATATCTTATAAAGTGTGTTAGCTCTTTTATGAATCAAAAGCAACTTATAGCATTTTTCTGGGCACTTTGTACATAAATCATTTTAACCAAGATCTACATTTGCAGGCTCGGAAAATCATTGCGATGTTAGGTCAAGATTTTATTTTCAATGGTTGTACAATTCTGGTGCATGGTTTCTCAAGAGTTGTCCTGGAAATATTGAAGACTGCAGCAGAAAGTAGGAAAGTTTTTCGAGTTCTCTGCACAGGTCTGTGTTCAAACATACTTACAGTTGCATTGACATATTGATTTGGTTTACTGAACTGAGAGTGAGGACACATTGACATGCTTTGGTTTATCAATAGAGTATGTGCCCTTATAAGTTATAAAGGATACCATAAATATATTACCTTGTCTCATCATTTTGTAAGTCGTAAGGACAGATGGCATATAATGGCAACATATGCGTATTTTCACCAGTGACCTGTCTTGTGTGACATACGTTTCTTTTTTGTGCTTTCATGTGTCTTAAGTCATTGAGTTTGTAAAAAGAGTTCCACCATGGTTATTTTGCAACCAGAAACCGGGTAAAATGTGTGGGTAGTATTTTGTTCTTAAGATTTTGATTTTACAACTTTTTGGTTGAAATGAAATGTTGTATGGTGGGCAGACACAAACAAACAGCTGGAAAATCAGGGGATTGGGTATTTTAAGTAAGTTTCAGTTCAGGAAATTTTGTTCATTCTTTCTTTGATGTGGAACTTGTTTTGATTTAAGTGGTTTTCGCCGTCGAGGGAGAGGGAGGGGGAGGGGGAGGGCTGTTATTGCTGGTGGTGTGGTGCAACTGATAATAATATTTGAAGAATAGTAATATTGAAAATTAATATAATAGTAAGAGTTAGTAATAGAAAATAAAATTGAAATGATTAAATTCCACTTCAGAAATCTTATTTAATAAATTATGTAATGTTAGCAAACTTTTTTTAAGTTCCAATTCTTTGGATGTATACAAAGCGTATGTGAAAAGCTTGTGAAAAACAAGTTGCTATCGTATTCCTAATGCTTCCGAAACCTGCCTAGGGGTCTTCCTCTTGCTCTTATATGGATGTTGGTCTCGGAAAATGATGGTCCGAGAAATGGTGGTGTAGGGTCAAAGATAGAAAATGTTGGGGCCAGGACAAAGCCTACTATCAGTCGATAAGATCAGGGGATGAAACTTGCCTCAAGGGAGGGCTCCATTTGGTTCCTCGGTTCCTCCTGGTATGTGTATTTGTATGTGTATGGAAGAAGCCTATAAGGATATTCAGTTATATAGGAGAAAAAGGTGTCACTCATGACTCATGGTATAGCATAGAGCATGCCCTAACCTTTGCGGATGCGACAGGAGGTTAGTTTATAGGGGGAGATTTGAGGGGGGATCGGGCAGGGCATGTGATGAGTTTTAGTGGTTGAGATATATGCGAGGGAGGCAGTAATGCAGTATATTAGGAAGCTATGAGGAATATGATGTGACTAGCAGGCCACATGCCGCTACGGCAGGGAGCCTCTCATGTCAGAGTGTCTTGTCTGATCCCTTGGGTCCCAACGATGTTGGGTTTTGTCCAAAGATTCCCATTAGTAGTCTCTTGTTCCAGTGAGTACTAGGAGTAGTTCCCGGCCACTTGTAGGGAGCCCCAACAATGCCATTGCCTAAATGTTAATTTAGTTAATACCATAAAAACCAAGGTTCTAAAAAACGCGCCATGGCGGCGCCAAGGCGCGAGGCCGCCGTTACGAAACAGCCCTTGGCGGTGGGGTTAGGCGTGGCGTACGGCAAGGCGGGATAAGGCGCGCCAAATGGCGATTTTTTTAAAGCGTGGCGCGCAGAAATTAATTTTTTTAAAAAAAATGGTCTTTTTTATATACATTTTACGATCGCGTGTATTGAACTTCTATAAATTTGTAGTTTTTAATTTGTATAAGTTACTTTGCTCCTCATTTGTGTAAATTTGTGTAAATTGTATATTAATAATGATAGATTGGACATATATTATTATAAAATATATACAAAATTGCCGCCTTAAGTGACGCCTTAAAAAACGCCATGGCTTCGCCATAGCTCGTAAAGCTTGAGGCTTGACCTCGCCGCCACGCCACGCCTTACGTTTTTTAGAACCTTGATAAAAACTAACCAATACAGTTCCTCATTATTCACAAATATATGAAGCCATAAACTGAGTTTTGGCATATCAAAGTAAATCTGTCAAGTATATGCAAATTGCTCAAATCACGCATTTGAGAGCATCCAACAGATATACACAAATAAACCATCACAGCCGTGAACTCAAAGACAAATCACACCTATGATCACAATCGGATATACGCAAACATCGATTCAAATCTCCCCAAATTGCGCCAAGGCGCATGAGAAGTACATTAAACACACGTAAATAAACACACGATCACACCTGTGAACAGTAACACTTGCACAAATTCCATATCAGTTAGAAAGTGGGAGAAACTTAAAATGTATCTGGGAGGAAGCAGGAGGGAAGGGGGAGAAACTGACATTCAGGAGGAGGAAATTTGGTGGGGTTAATTATTTTCATTTTCATATGAAAAAAAAGAGGGTGTTTTCTGTTTAGCTTACCCGTGAGGCACCGAGCCTTTGACTCGTATGTACACGCCTAACCGGTATCCCTGTAGCCGTTTCTAAAGCATATCCCCTTGGCCAATCCCTAATAGAAACCCCCCATGGGACTAGAACTCTTGACCTCCCCTATAAGGGGCAAGCGTTCTACCTGGTAGGCCATCAGATGATGGTTAACTAAAGCCGTAAAAAAATCATTTCAGTCAGCAACCGTTTTTAACTCTTAAATATCATAGGTTGGTATATCTATTTGTTTATTTTTTTAACTTGTGTTTCTTATATGATATATTCTCATTAGCAGTTTGTAGTTGTAGCATGTGTTTATGATGCATTGTGATTATCAGTTCCATTTCCAGTTGAATTGATTAAAAAGTTTGAATGCTCTCGAGTAGCCAAAACATTTGTAAAAATTAATAGAAATAAATAAAATAAAAATGCAGAGGGGCGGCCAGACAGGACAGGACTAAGATTTTCTAATGAGCTGGCAAAGCTTGATGTTCCAGTGAAGCTGTTAATCGATTCAGCTGTAGCATACAGTATGGATGAAGTTGACATGGTATTTGTGGGAGCAGATGGTGTTGTTGAGAGCGGAGGTATAATTAACATGATGGGAACTTATCAGATTGCATTGGTGGCTAAAACAATGGACAAACCTGTTTATGTTGCTGCCGAGAGCTACAAGGTAAATATGATTGATAAAAAAAAACTTGTTACCTCTACAAAACTTATCAAAAATATATTTTTCCCACATTTTAAATTTTTGCTTGGCCTGTGTTTTAGAAAAAAAGAAAAGGAAAATCTATTTTTCCACCATATCTATGTATGTATTCATTCAGAAGGGAAAGATGGTTAAATAAGTAGTATGTAACAACTATTCCTTACTACTCATTTCATGCTAAATAACTGGTCATGAATAGTTGTCACCAAAAACTTGCATGTTGGCTAATGCCGAATCCATGTATTCAAAACCTTGCAGTTTGCTCGCTTGTATCCGTTAGATCAAAAGGACATGGTACCGGCATTACGGCCTGTTGAATTTGGTGTACCCATCCCATCTAAAGTTGAGGTTGAGAGATCCGCTCGGGATTATACCCCGCCTCAATATCTCACTCTGCTTTTCACCGATTTGGGGGTGTTGACGCCGTCTGTTGTTAGTGATGAGCTTATACAGCTTTACTTGTAACAAATTTTTCTGGGTGAGTTTTGCTGCTTCTTAATTTTGAAAGCTACGGGGTATTGGTATTTGCTTACAGGTTATTTTTTGTTTTGTTCCCCTTTATTTTTTCATTTTGGTTTGATCTATTATATGGTGAGTGGTTAGTGGTTGTATTATGTGTCCAATAAAAGGCAGGCAGATAATTTGAATGGCTGGCTGGCTATATCTGAAGATCAATTCATGCAACGGCAACAAAGTCTGTCACTTTTCTCAACTACAACTTACCAACCTCCAACCTTCCAAAGAAACAAGACAAGCCCAACCTTAATCCGAATACGAGAATCACTTTTAGAAACTTGTTGGATTTTGATGTTTTGAGGACTCGTCAGTTGGTAACTCCCAAAGCACCATCGATTATTTTTGGTGAAAATTCTTGGATCTTTTCAACAGCTCCTCTCTTTATATTTGATCCATAAACTATGATTTTTTCTCTCTAAAGATGGTCTGAAAAAATCCGAAAGTTCTTTATGGCGATAATATCAAAATAAGAAGTTGCCTCACTCGGCTTTTTTTATCTTGAATCTTACGGCCTCTTGAATTGATGTTATTTTAATAACACCTTCTGCTAGCGTTGATGCTACAGGTCCAAATATGTCAAATCCTTCTCACTTTAGAACCGTCGACAAATTTTGTGGTCATCTGAAGTGAATCTAAATTCATGTGGAACAAGAAGCAAAAAATAGAATAAAATAAGTATTTCATGTAATGATATTCAGCACCCAACAACAAAACTTGACGATGACGATAATCTGTTTGAAAATGGAAATCGAATGTCCTGTCAGAAAGTTTGAGAGAAACTTCAGAATTATTGTGCTCTTTTGAGCATCTAAGTTGTGCTCTTTTAATCGTTAGAGTTATTTGCTCTTTCAAAGTGTTAGAATTATACGAGTCAAGTATTGGACCTTACAGAGAGTAACTGATCATATGAATATGAACACATATCTAGTATGATGGGTAAGATTAGTAGAAGAATGGTCTTTTCCAGAATACCAATAGAGTTATGTGTGTATTTGTGTATGAGAACATATTACTATTAGATCATATAATTGGTGTTGGCCGTATGACACGGTTTTGAGCTACATGAAGTATTGTATGATAATGTTTAATTGTATAAATGAAATTTTTTTATAAGTATTTGTTTAATCCTTTGGTATTTACTGCTTAGGAGGTCCACATAAAGTTCTCGGTGGATGTACTTAGGGGATGCTTGGTTTGGTGTCATTTTGGGGGGATTTTATGGGATTGAGATTTCAAATTCCTCCAAATGTGGTGTTTGGTTTGGCAAAATGGAATGAGATTTCAAATCCTAGGATTTTATAAAATCCCATAGAAGAGGGATTTCTAAATCCTCCCTCCCCCTAGAATTTTGAAAACCCTCCGATGATTTATTCACTCTAGCGACACTCTGGCTAATATTCCGGCGAAATGTCGCCGTCGACCATCACCGTCGTCACCGTCGTCACCGTCGACCTCTTCCTTCGTCGTCGCTATCCACTTCTTCATCCGTCGACAGTTCCAGAAACTCTAGTTGGCTGTCGACCCCTTCCTCCGTTCGCTGTCGCATTCTCCACAAACCCTAGGACAGAAACCCTAGTTCGCCGCTTCCTTCGTTGACACAAACCCTAGGACAAAAATGTTCGTCTTCGTCGTCACCGTCGCCGCTCGCCTTCCCTTTCCCCATCGATGCTCTCCATCACCATCGATGTTCGCCTTTGCCGGAAACGTTCGCCTTCGCCCTTATGGCAACAGATGTGGTGGTTGGTGGTGGCAATGGAGTTTGTAGGTGGTGGTGGAAATCTCATCTAAGAATTTGAAACAAACACAAGATTGTATTTTAAATCCTACCAAATGTAAATCCTACCAAATGCAAATCCCATAAAAAATAATACTTCAACCGAACACCCCCTTAGAGTTTTGTGCAACTTTTAAATTTTAATTAATAGCAATTGTATTTGGTTTTTGAAAAGTTCGATTTTATTAGACCATCCGCATCGGCGTGTGAGGGAGGGGCGTGAGAGGCCTTCACGCGGAGGAACACCATCGCCGGCCCATGTGAGCGGCCGCTCACGGTCGCGCTCGTGAGGGTGGTCGCGGAAGTGAAGAGGAGAGGGAGAGCCGTTGGGGTAGCCGTTGGGGGGTTTTTAAATATATATTTTTTTATTTAATCCATTTATCTCCTATAAATATAACCTCTTCTCTTTAATTTTTTCACACATATTTTTTCTACATTCTCCTCTCAAACATCTATATTCTCCTCTTTAAACATTTATATACATACAAACATGTCATCTGATTCGTCGGATTATTATGACGAAGATATCGAGATTACTCAAGCGGAGGTAGATTTTCTCTCCGTTTATCGTCAAACCCGCACCAATTTGTTTATTGGAATGTCGAATGCGGTTTTGGATGTGTTGCGTGAGTATGATGAAGTTAGCTCGAGTCAATCATCAAGACGGCGATGCCCGGATCAATTTAGAGACCGTGAAGCTGCACACTAGTATTTTTTATTTAAATTAATGTAGTTATTTTTTTTTGTAATTTGAAATTAAAAAATATTATTTGAATTTATATTGTTATTTAATATTTTTTATAGTTATTATGTTTTAAATATATTGTTTAAAAAAAAAACGAAAAAGAAAAAGGATGTGAAGGGTGTGATGGATGCAGGGGTTTGTGTGATGTGATGAGAAAATGGTGGAAAGCTGATGTGGCGCTGATGTAGCTATGTGAGGGGTGTGATGGATGTGGATGGTCTTAAGTTAACGCTTTCGTGGATGTTTTAATTAAGGTTTTTAATGATATTTTATATTGGAAATTTGGGGAGCTACAAGTAGTTAAGGATGCATCTTCGGTTGTCAAAAATGAAATCCAAAGAGAGTTATATGAATATCCTCGCATTACCGGAGGTCACTTATTGCAATCAAGTATCAATGTCATTTAAAAGCAGAAGCCGCTATTCAAGAAATATATAATTTATAAATTAATCTATTATAGCGGTTTAGGGTTTATTTTTGAATTATATAAGTTTTGGTTTATAATAATTTAAATTAATTTCATCTTTTTTTTTGAAAAGCAACATTATATTATATACTTGCACATTTACAAATACACATCCTTCCGCCACTCTACAATAAATAAAGTGGAGGTAAATTTGTATCAACAAAAGCGACCTAAACTCAAGAGAATGATGGTAAGCACAAATCCGAAAATAGCCTATCCAAATCCGCAACGGAAGTTTAGCTCAACGAAAGTGCCAAATCACTAGGGAACGATAACTAAACCGCCCACAAAAGAGCACTCTCTTTCTTGCATCTACCTTTCAACCATTGAAACGTTATACACTGAGCATCGAAGAACAGGTCACCCGGATCCCTTTTCCTATTGTTAAAAACAACTTTGTTCCTGTCTCTCCAAATTCCATATGCAACGGATCTTGAAACCACCTTCCATAATGTAGCCTTTTGCCGAGTTAGAGGGTTGGAACGTCTGGTCAAACACTCCCGCAACTTGCTGCAACCCCTAAATACCACACCCCACCACTTGAAAAATAAATGCCATATAGGAACAATTTTGCAACATGTAAATAGAGCATGGAAAATAGTTTCTTGTGCGTCTTTGCATTTAGGACAAAGATTTGAATGAACATCTATCCCTTTTTCTGCCAACTTAGACAAAACCGGAAGTCTATGTTGCACTGCCCGCCAAGAAAAAATAAGGACCTTCTTTGGAATTAGTTTAGACCAGAATGTTTCTTGGACTGAAGCCCGTGAGAATGATCTTGCTTTAACTATGGCATCCAACGAACAAACTGAGAAGATATTATCCTACTTAGATGCCATGCCCACGAATCTTCTTTGTTTGATCCAACGTAAATCGTGAGATTAACTGAAACAACGACCGACTTTCGGCTCCCACCCGCCCTCTAACAGACCCTAGGTGATTTGTGTCCCACACCCAAGTGTCATTTAACCAATATCCAATTTGATCAACAGTAATATCTTTGACACGAGACCTATTGAAGGATCTTGGAAACAGGTCCTTTAACAACCATCCCCTACCCAATTATCCAACCAAAAAGATGTTTCGAAGACGTTCCTTAAAACACCTTTGCAATTGGACTAGAAAGGGACACCCGACTCATCTAACTCATGTATAGACTTAATGACTCCACCCCATATACCCGAACCAGAATTTTGTGATCCCGACTCCAAACCCCCCGAAATCCTATGGACACTCTTGATAATACTAGACCAAAAGCATTGTTTGGACATTTTGAATTTCCAACCCCACTTACACAAGAGACTCAAGTTAAAAGATTTAAGATCACCAATATTCAACCCCCCCCCCCCCCCCCCCCGATTGGAACGAATCAAGTGTTTTATCCCAATTGACCCAAGATAATTTTCTATCATTTCCTAGTCCCCCACCCCAAAAGAAGTTCATTCTTACTCTCTCTAAGGCACGTAGGATACCCCTAGGGGCATGGAAAATGGAGAAGAAATACAAGGGCAACCCCGAAAGAACCGATTTGATGAGCGTCAATCTACCCCCAAAAGAAATCTTTCCAATCTTTCACGTTGGTAGCTTGTTATGAAATTTCTGGACCAGGTTATCCCAATAACTTAACTGTTTCATACTCAGATTGATTGGGACCCAAGATAAGAAAACACATTTCCCCTCACTTTGCAAGCTATTCTTGAAGCGAATATTCCGACCTCTACGCCATTAGTACCAATTCCGAAAAAACTACTCTTCTTTAGATTAATGGACAAACCAAAGCTCTTTCCCACCATTTAAGTAACACCATAAGACATCTTATATTGTTCAAGCTCCACTCCTCAAAGAACACCGTATCATCTACATATTGCAGGTGAGAGCACTGATATATCCATATTTATACATGTTTTACGCACCGAAAATCCTCACATTTAATCCATAATTAAGGTGAAATGTACGAATTATTACCCCAAATGCTTTACTTTCACCATTGCAGGTTAAAAAGACTAAAAGTGAAGATTTCGAGTAAAACGAGTGCAAAACGGAAGAAAAATAAAGAACTGTTGAAAATGATAAGGCCATGCGATCACATGTACCTACTATGCGATCGCATGGTTGGGGCGAATCTAGCTTTGGCACTTGGCATGTTCTGCAGCCTACGAGGTCTTTTCAACCGCCCAAACCAAGTCATGCGATCGCATGGCAGGGTCCATGCGATCGCAAAGCCCCCTGTTCCAGGCTTATTTAAGAAGCTCACTTCTCTGCATGAACGGATAATAAAAAAGAGAAACACACACAGTTCACACACTTCTCTCTGTATTTTGCACGTACAAAACACACACTAAAGGTGTCTTCACACTTGGGTTTTGTTTTGGTGGTATTTAAACACCCCAAACTCCGTTCCAAAGGTGTAGAAACTAAGCGGAGGTTCTGATCACGTATACAACTCGGGATAACTTGGTATAATCTTATCATATTCTGTTATTAATATGTATCCAAGTGTTTATCTTGTTGTTTTACTTGTAACCATGTGTAAATAAACTATTTCACTTAGGCCAAGATGATTCTTGGCCAAGTTATGGCAATATAAACTTTTCTTGATGATTTGATATAAAAGTATGTTTTGATCATTAATATAAATGTGTTTAATCATATTCATGTGATATATTTGTTCATGTTCATGTTTTGGTAACCTTTTGTGTGAAAACCTCAAGGTTATATTGCATGCATATTCAAGAATGATGGTTTAATATTAAGATCTTGTGTAGTTATCACTAGAAATGGTGTAACAAGCAAGATTGTCATTTGAAAAGCATTTTTGGAACTTGTCTTTGATCATTCCAGATCTTAACAAGTTGGTCATGTTTATCACATTATGGTTTCTCACATGTTTCACATCTCAAATGAAAGTTTAATTGTGTACGTATATTATTCGATCATTAATACTACAAAAGGATGAAAAGGATTAAAAAGATGTTTTTGAACATGTTAAGGTTGAAATGAATTCCATAATGTCATTAAGAGTCTGATATTTTGATTCTATGTGCATGCTTATGTATTTCATGCATTGCATGTGTTATGTGCTAGAAATGGTACGTAACATGATGATATCTAAAAGAAATAACATAAGGCTTGATCTTAAATCCAACGCATGTGGTTTGAGTCTTGTTGGGTTCATAACATCATAGTGTTCATTTACTATCTACTTATAACATTGGATGAAAGTCCAGGTTGTTTGTGTTTAATCTTTGGGTCAAAAGTGAAATCTGCTGTAACTAGATGCCATGCGATCGCATGACATATGCATGTGATCGCATGGGTCTGTCATTCTATGTGATCGCATGTCCCTGACATGCGATCGCATGAGCCCTGTTCCAGATCAGTTTGCTGTTTCTTTTATTATAATCATTCTTAAATTACTTTAACACCTTTCTTATGTTTTGAAAGCTATGAGACATATCATTTGACCAAGAATGTATGATTTGTAGCTGGATTTAAACATGGTTAAGTGGATCTGTGATTGTCTTATGATTCTATGCGTACATGCTATATTTGATTGTAAATCTGAGTCTTGATAACTCGAGTGATGATTTACATGATAATATGACTTGTGAGTATTAGATAGAACAGCATGCTGTGTGCTTACTGCAATTCATCAAGTCATCAACAATTAAACCGAAATAAATATTGCCATAACTAACTAGGATGATTCTGAAGCCTAAGTGATCCTTTCTCTGATTGTCTAATCGCTTGTTATTATTTTACTAGTGTAACTTGTTTCTTTTACTAGTTTTAAATCAAGTCTAAAAATCACATGCTATTATTTTTACCAAACAATAATGATGTTTGAGTTCTAGTAGCTGCTAGAAAGTCACTTTGTCCCTGTGGTTCGACACTCGGTCTTACCCTATCTATACTACTACTGACCAGGTTATACTTGCCTGAGTCGTGTGTACTATTTATTTTGTAATTCCATTTTATAAATTTAAAACACCAGTGTGAAAAAGCGTTTAATCATCTTAAAAATACCCGTACGCGGGCTGCACACCAAGTTTTTGGCGCCGTTGCCGGGGATTTATTTTGGCATTTTGGCACTATTAGTAAAAATCTAATTGTTGATTTGGTTTTCACTATCTGTTACTTTTTATTTTAGTATTAGTATAATTATAGCTTAACTTTCCTTGCTTTCTTGTACTTTTCTACCATGTGTGTTTACTCACAGACACTAAAATTAATGTATAAATTTGGTCTAGATTGTCTAAAAACATTTGAAACTGAAATTGAACA
The DNA here is from genome assembly GCA_947179395.2 of Pulicaria dysenterica. NCBI lineage: Eukaryota > Viridiplantae > Streptophyta > Magnoliopsida > Asterales > Asteraceae > Pulicaria > Pulicaria dysenterica. The sequence continues at coordinate 525,649 of OX359292.1, forward strand.
TCTTGAACAAATAGCATTGGCTACAGACAATTTAGATAAATTTGAGTTAATTTTAGGAGAAATTGAGTATTGGGAAAATATGCAAAAATGATCACTAGATGTAACATTGACTTTATTTTTAGCATACCTATTATCTAGTCGAGTTACAATTTCCAGCTTAACTATTCCCAATTGTTCTCTACTTCTCGTCTTTTATTTAGCTTAGCTTAGCTTTATTGCATTTCTTTTTATTTTCTTTTATGTGTGTATATTCGGCTGAACTTCGGAGAAGAATTAAAGGGTACCGCAATAGAATCAAAAGTTCTGAAATCCTCTTAAAATCTTTCGAAGAAGCTTTGCTTTCTGAAACCGACCCCCAAGAAGTCAAACGATTGAGAGATCACATTAACCATGAACAAATTTTGATTTTTCTCAATCAAACTTTCATCCGAAGAACCATGGCTCGTACTCTAACTTTTTAGGTTTCTAAAATCTCTTGTTTTCTTTTAAAATTTGTTTCACTCATGTGTGTTTATTCTGAAAAATTTCGAAAATAATTAAGTATTACCGTAACAATCTCAAAATCTATAACCAGAACATCGATGAACTTGAGATAAGGGCAGAATCTACCACCGACTACCAGGAATTGAAACAAATTGAAATCAAAATCAATCATTGGGAATACATGAAGGGATGTTCTCAGCGTCATATTACTTATAAATTAAGGACTGTTCACACTCCTTAGTATTTGAAATTTTCATTCAGTCCCTTCCCTATGATCATGTGTGTTTGTTCAGAAAACCTTCATAGGAGAATTAGTGTTTATCAAAACAACATTGACCTCCTTGAAAATCAGATTTGGTTGTTAAGTTACGAATTAATCTTTGAAGTTGATGGTGTAGCCCGAACTGCGGGTTTTTCTTGTTATAAAATTTTGGGACACAACCTCGTTTTAAATTTATAAAAACGATGTTACTAAGCAGATACTACACACGAATCAGACAAGTATAACCTGGTCAATAGTAGTATAGACTCGGTAAGACCGGATATTGTTCCACCAGGAGAGAAAGCTACCAATACTTAAGTCTCATTGTTGTTTGATCAGCAGAATTAATATTAAGCAAGTGACAGAATGAACTAAATTAATCAAGAACTACAGTAACTAACAAAGACTAACACCGAAGGCAAACAGTAGGATAACAGATCACTTGGGCTTTCGAATCATCGAGACTAATCATGGAAATAACACAATACAACACATAATATAAAGACTTGAATAGATTGAGCGCATAGCATGCTGTTCTAATATTCAACAAAACCACATTATCATGCAAGAACCATCACTCGAGTTATCAAGACTCAAATTCAACACTTAAACATGATTAAGCAAGTAACGGCATATCAGAATTCAACTACAGATCCACCAGATCGCGTCCAAATCATACTACAAAGACAAACATCTTTTCAAATGACATGTCCAGTAGTCCTCAGAACCCAAAAAGGTGTCAAAGAAGTTAAAATGGTTAAAACAAGCAAAAACAGCACACTGTGGTAAAAATACCTCCTACGGCCGTAGGAATTTCTTCCTACGGTCGTAGGAGGTTTACTGTCCTACGGTCGTAGGAATTTCTTCCTGCGGCCGTAGGAACCAGTACGATAGAACATTCAAATCTAACATAAAGGCATTTAACAACAAATTACAATCTAGACTTTAATCTCAGATCATAAACACATGTAATGTAACATCCTCAAAATGGGCCTAGTAGTACCTAGTTGTACCCTATGCTCAAGTAGTGGTACCTTGACTTTAAGTAAATATTTTAATGATATTTTGTTAATTAAAGTGATACATGAGGGGTTATATGAATGATAGGGTTAATAAGTAAAAGTGATAAAATGTTAAACGGTTTCATGAAATGATTCCGTAGATATCCCCGTTAGTTGAAACGGGATGGCGTGTGTCAAATTGTAAGTTGAAAAGGGGAATAAAATACCCCGTTGTTTTAAATTGAGAACCCAAGACGGTTCTCTATCCTTCCTTATCCCCTGACTATGCCAAAACACACACACATACTCAAGTACGTTTAAACACCTACACACTCAAGCTCTCTCAACTTTGTGAAGAAGAAATCATCAAAAGCTTGTAGATTTCGATTGTGGCTATTGATTCAAGTGGTGAACTAGTGCTACTTCATCATTCTAGTAAGTAATTCTTATTTAGAAACCTAGTTTAGTGTTCTTGAAGAACATACACCAAATTGATGGTGTAAATTGTGTTTTATGGTGGGTTTTGGTGTCTAATGTGTTTATGAGCTTCTATTGATGTCAAGTAATGGATACAAACGATTGAATCTGTTTTCAATCGAGTTTTTGGTGTCAAAAATGGAGTTTTCGGGGCTGTGAAGAAACAGGGACGAAGGTCTGCTGGTTGTGACATTCCTACGGGCGTAGGTGATGAGTTCTACGGCCGTAGGAGGCCTTGTGTATGTACTACGGCCGTAGGTAAAGTCACTGCGGCCGTAGGATGTGTTTTTGTGTGGGTTACCGTCTACGGACGATGAAATAAGGACTACGAGTGTAGGTACGTAACCTACGGTCGTAGTTCACCAAAGAATAGCCACTACGGGTGTAGGAATAGATTCCTACGGCCGTAGTGCATGTTTCTTTGAAAAGAAACTCTGCGGGCGTAGTGGTTGGACCCTACGGCCGTAGTAGGGTTTTGTTAAGTGTCCTACGGCCGTAGGACATGTGCACTGCGGCCGTAGTAAGCTGTTTTATGTTGACAGCTTATGTAGCTTGTGTTCTAACCTATGTGTGCTATGTGTAGGTGATAACTAAGTCTGAACCTAGTGTGTTAGGTGATTCGGACGACTCTGTGTGTTCTTGGGATTCCTGGATCCATATCTGCCTCTGGTGATATCGAGGTGAGTACCGGTTTCCCATGAGGCTCAGTAAGTAGTGCTAACCCCTGTGTGTTTTTAATGTGAAATTGGTGCTCCCACATGTGTGTGCGTAAGGTATGTTATAACTTGATATGCCATGCTACAGTGTTATATTGGCAGTGACTAAAGGTATGTAACGTGAATCATGTGGTAAGTGTATGTTATGATTAAGTTATACTCGCATGTTCTGTTCACTAGTATGAACAGTATCTGTTGTGACTATATGCGCGCATGTTATTGGATCCTGATTGGATCAATTATTGTTTGTGTACTTATGTCCGGACACTCGGGAAACTGCTTATAGTTTCCAACTCGGTTGAGGTCAGCTGGCTATATTGCGGCTTGATCCCTTGAGGGCCTAGATGGCTGGTTATTCGGGATCAACGGTGACTCGGTGGTGCACGCTGGGTCGTAGGTTCTGCAGGACCGCCGTTCCTTGACAAACAGTGGGGTCTTGGTTTGTAAATAAGGCCTAATTGAGCCCCGGTGGCTCCGCAACGTGCTCAGGGGGTTGCTCTTTGCTTCCCCACCAGCACGGATTGGTGTTGCTGATTTCTCAGTTGGATTTATTGAGCGGGATTTGCAACCCCGCGAGATATGACTCCCTCTGATATGTTGGCACTCCACGATGTGATAGGATAGCCTTGTGTGCTTTTCCTGTGTTGTGATAGCATGCTTATTGATACTTATGTGCAACCTGTACTCACTAGCTAGTGTAGCTAACCGGTTCATGTTTTACCCTTTTACAGGAAAAGATTTAGGCAGCCTGGCGAGGCGGGTGCTTGTGGGTAAATATATTTAGTTTTTATGGAACACTTTGTTGTTGTGAATTGTGTGTGATCCGATGGTTGGTAGGTAGTACGGTAATACCGGTTTGTTTTGTTACTTGTCTTTTCATGTTTATAATCGCCAAGTTGGATAATAACACTTTATATTTTATAATTAGTGTTTAGTTTCCGTTGCACGTCTTGGTAAGTATACTTAAAAAGTTTTAAAGTATTACTGAATTTAAGCTCGTGAAACCCGGTGTTACATGTAAACTGGTACAATGGGGTCACAAACTCCTCTAAACTCAAACCTCACAATTAAGGGATTTTAATATTTAGCCACATGATTACTAAAGATATGGACATGTTAAACCTACCATTTCTAGTATAGCCAACACTTCTTAAAACATGAATCATGTGATATGCACATTGAACACTAAGACAAGCATAACAAAGGCATACATGTGAGTTTATTTCACCATCTAAACATACCAACAAACATCTTTGTGAATCCTTTAATTATTAGTAACATGTTTAACCCATAAATATACCAAATGACTAGATTTTCATCGGATATCATAAGGCTTGCATAAAACCAACATATGAATAAAATGACCAATAATGGATGAACCTAAAATGATTCAAAACAAATCCCAACAATGATTTCTAATGACAATCATGCAAGATGTATCATTTCTAATAACAAACTTAACATGACATTAAGAATATACAAACATCATCATTGAATATCCACATGCTTAAACATGAAGGAGTTATCTTATACACATTATCACACATGAACATGGTAAGATTAGACATACTAAGTTGATAAAACACAATTGTATTCAAGATCAAACATGCATATTTGAATCAAGTCAACATAAAAGTCAAATATATTGCCATAACTAGCCAAGAATCATCTTGGCCCAAGTGAAATGAGTTTAGTTATCCATATACATCAATATTAAAACTACAACATCTGGAACACATGGGTACATGATTGAAATAAGAAATGGAAAGAGTATACCCAAGAATCTGTCAGGAAATGATTACTTTGGATACGGAGCTCCTACGGCCGTAGGGATAAACATCTTCGGCCGTAGGGCTTGTTTTTAACTCTTCTAGAAGAATATCTCCTACGGCCGTAGGAAAGAACTTTTGCGGCCGTCGGGTGTCTTTTTCACCAATCTTCTGTTTTCTTCTATTCTTCCCTTGTTTTGCCCCTTTATCATACTTTAAGCTCTTTTTAACCTGCATGGTGAATGTTAAGCATATTAGATCAATAATAGGAGTAATCACCTTGGATTTGGGCTAAGTACGGGGTATTCTAGCATGTAAAACATGCATAAAAACGCATATATCAGTTGAGATCTCTGAAATCATAGAGATTCATGAACAAATTCGTCTACTAAGGGAACAACAGAATTCCATTAGAAACACCATTGACAGACTTTGGAGAAATCGTTTCCTTTCTTAGTGGTCGACTGTTTCATTTCCTTTCTTTTTATATTTTAGTTGTGTGCTCTCTTGCATTTTAATTTCCTTTCGTTTTTCACTTCCCCGCCACATCCAAACTGTCTCTTTTGTTCTTTTGAACAATTGAGCCCATTGAGCCTTATGCGGAGCTTGAACGAGAATTTAGACGTCGCCGACGTTTAGCATGTAGACGAGCTGCTCGTAATCGAACTCACAGCATGGCTGAAGGTGAAGGTCCACCACCTTTAAATACCAAAACAGTAGGAGATTACGCTCGTCCAACGCTCATTGGAATGCACGCAAGTGTCGTTCGTCCTCCTGTCACCGCCAACAATTTCGAAATCAAGCCAAACATTATCCAAATGGTTCAAAACACAGTTCAATTTAACGGTTTACCTGAAGAAGATCCTAACCATCATCTTCAGAATTTCCTTGAGATCTGTGATACGTTCAAGATGAACGGTGTCTCCCAAGACGCTATTCTCCTACTCCTTTTCCCGTTTTCACTCAAACATAAAGCCAAGCTTTGGCTTAATTCCTTGCCTACTGGTTCCATCACTACATGGAATGATTTAGCCGAAAAATTTCTTCAGAAATATTTTCCACCCTAAAATTGGCTAAACTCCGTAATGATATGTCATCATACCAGCAGCAAGAAGGGAAATCCATGTACGATACATGGGAAAGGTATAAGGACTTATTGCGTCGATGCCCTCATCACGGATTACCAATGTGGCTTCAAGTTCAAACGTTTTATAATGGTCTGGCAGTGGCTACACGCCAAATGATCGATGCTGCAGCAGGAGGTGCAATCACAAACAAAACTCCCGAGATAGCTCATGAGCTCATTGAAGAAATGGCTATGAACAACTATCAGTGGCATACATCGAGAATGAAACAACAAAAAACAGCTGGTATCATCCTTGTTGATACTGTCACCTTACTCACTGCACAAGTTGAAGCTTTATCCTAAAAGCTCGACCAAATAAAGGTAAATATAGTGCAGTCTACATGTGAGTTCTGCAATAGACCTCACTTGAGTATAGATTGCGAAACTGGCAACAATTTCGCCTCTACAGAAGAGGTGGATTACATGGGTACTCAAAGACCCCAAAACAATCCCTACTCAAACTCATATAACTCTGGTTGGAGAAATCATCCAAATCTTTCCTGTAAATCCGAAGCGGGTACTTCTAGTAATCCCCCTCCCGGATTCTCTCATCAAAATCACTACCAACAAAGTTTGGGTTCATCTCAAAACCGACAACCACCACAAACTCAATCAAAGATTGAGAGCTTACTTGACAGATTATCTTTAGCTGTCGAAAATCGTTTCGTCAATCACGAAAACGACATGAAAGTTCTTCACGCTTCATATAAGAACTTGGAAAATCAAGTAAGCCAGATCGCTAACTCGCTACTAGAGCGTCAACAAGGTAGTTTGTCGAGTAACACCTAAGCCAATCCTAGGGCCAATGTTAAAGCTATTACTCTCAGGAGTGGTACCACTATGGTCCCACCAACGATGCCTCCGGTTGATGAACCAAGCACTCCCACCACATCCAAAGAAAATCCAGATTCGGAATCTCCCGAATCTCAGGTCCAGTCGAGGGAACTAACGAAGCGCAAAATAAGCTACGTCCAGCAAGTACTGCGCAAGTTAAGCCCCCGATTCCTAAATATCAGCCCAGGATTCCTTATCCTCAGCGACTAAAGAAAGAACAAATGAAGGAGCATTACAAAAAGTTCCTTGAACTTTTCAAACAACTTCAAATCAATATCCCATTTGTTGAGGCTTTGGCTCAAATGCCAAAATATGCCAAGTTCCTTAAAGAACTGCTGAGCAATAAAAGGAAACTGGAGGACCTGTCAACTGTCATTCTTAGTGAAGAATGTTTAGCCATCCTACAAAACAAACTTCCAGTGAAGAAAACCGACCCAGGTAGCTTCACTATCCCTTGTGAAATAGGACAACTCTATGTTAATAATGCTTTAGCCGATCTAGGAGCTAGCATTAATCTCATGCCCTATTCCGTGATTACAAAGCTAGGTCTAGGTGAACCTAACCCAAAAAAATGTCTATTCAGCTAGCAGACCGATCTGTGAAATATCCACGGGGGATTTATGAAAATCTTTTGGTCAAAGTCGATAAATTTATCTTCCCTAAAGACTTTGTTATCCTTGACATGGATGAGGACAAAAATGTTCCTCTTATCTTAGGCCGACCATTTCTGGCTACTTCACGCGCTCTTATCGACGTTTGTGATGGCAAACTATCTCTTAGAGTAGCTGATCAAGTTGTTACCTTCGATATCCATAAATCCATGAAGCAACCATTCGCTCAAGATGATGCCCTGTATTATGTTGATATCTCTGATCATTATCGTCTTGATTCAATTCCTATTTCTTCTGAAAAGGGCGTGCTAGACATGCAGATTCTGGAGAAAGGCTCTTTTCCAAAGGACCTTACACAACTTGAGCTGTATCAACAAGAAAATGATGTTGTTCCTAAAGATGCATTAGTTTCTGAAACTTTTGAGACTCTCGATGTTGATAAGGTACCTCACTCCCAACCGTCTATCATTGAGCCTCCAGCACTTGAGTTAAAAGAACTCCCATCACATCTAGAATACGCTTTTCTAGATAGTGATTCCAAACTACTTGTAATCATAGCTTCTGATCTCAGCTATGATGAAAAAGTGAAGCTATTGAATGTGCTTAGGAAGCCCAAGACCGCTATTGCATGGAAGCTTTCCGACATAAAAGGAATTAATCCTTCTTTCTGTACACACAAAATCCTCATGGAGGACAACCACAAGACAAGTGTGCAAAGACAGAGGTGATTAAATCCACATATGAAAGAAGTGGTTAAAAAAGAGGTAATTAAACTCTTGGATGCGGGTCTGATTTATCTGATATTTGATAGCCCTTGGGTTAGCCCTGTCCAAGTAGTTCCTAAGAAAGGAGGTATGACCGTGATCACCAGCGAAAAAAAACGAATTAATTCCCACTCGCACTGTAACCGGGTGGCATGTTTGTATCGATTACCGAAAACTGAATGACGCAACTCGTAAAGATCACTTCCCGCTCCCATTCATTGATCAAATGATTGAGAGACTGGCGGGTAACTCCTTCTATTGTTTTCTTGATGGTTTTTCCGGGTACTTTCAAATTCCAATCGCTCCGGAAGATCAAGAGAAAACCATATTCACTTGCCCCTATGGTACATTTGCCTATAGGCGAATGCCATTTGGCTTGTGCAATGCCCCAACTACATTCCAGCGCTGCATGACAGCAATATTCCATGATATGATCGAAGAATGTGTCGAAGTCTTTATGGATGACTTCTCTGTTTTCGGAGATACATTTGACACTTATCTTCTCAATCTCGAAAAGATACTGTCTAGATGCGAAACAACCAATCTCGCTCTTAATTGGGAAAAATGTCACTTTATGGTACGAGAAGGTATTGTTCTGGGACATAAGATTTCCAAGTTGGGAATAGAGGTCGATCGTGCTAAAATCGATGTCATTTCTAAACTGCCTCCCCCGACGAATGTCAAAGGCATTCGGAGTTTCCTTGGTCATGCCGGTTTTTATCGTCGTTTCATCAAAGACTTCTCAAAGATTTCACGGCCTATGACCCATCTCTTGGAAAAAGATACTCCGTTTGTTTTCTCTTCTGAATGCATGAAAGCATTCAACATTTTAAAAGAGAAACTTACAAACGCCCCAATTTTGACCAGCCCTGACTGGACTCTTCCATTCGAACTAATGTGCGACGCAAGTGATTTTGCCGTCGGTGCAGTTTTAGGTCAGCGAAAAGAAATTCGTTTTCATCTGATCTATTATGCAAGCAATACCCTGACAGACGCCCAGGAGAACTACACAGTAACAGAAAAAGAGTTACTGGCCGTCGTCTTTGTTTTCGATAAATTTCGGTCTTACTTAATTCTTTCAAAAATTGTGGTTTTCACTGACCATTCTTCCTTGCGATTATTGTTTTCCAAACAAGACGCAAAACCCCGCCTTATTAGATGGATACTCTTGTTACAAGAGTTTGATATCGAAATAAAAGATAAGCGAGGTGCAGAAAATCTTGTTGCCGATCATCTTTCGCGTCTTGATAATCCAAACCTTGAAGTTTTGGATGAATATGCCATTCAGGATACATTTCCTGATGAGTTTCTTTTAGCACTTCATAAATCTGATAATGCCCCATGGTTTGCAGATTTTGCAAATTATTTAGCAGCATGGGTATTAGAAAAAGGTCTCGCGCATCAGCAGAGGAAAATATTCTTTTCTCAGTTAAAAATATATTTCTGGGAAGATTCCTATCTATTTAGGATAGGAGTTGACCAAATCATACGACGATGCGTGACCGGTCAAGAAGCAATGGACATCCTAGAGCACTGTCACTCAGGCCCTACTGGAGGCCATCATGGACCTGTTACAACAGCAAAGAAGGTTCTTGATTCTGGTTTCTATTGGCCTACTCTATTTAGGGATGCCCATGAATTTGTAAAATCCTGTGACCCATGTCAAAAATCTGGAAACATCTCATCACGCAATGAGATGCCCCAAAACCCTATCCAAGTCTGTGAAATATTCGATGTTTGGGGGGTAGATTTTATGGGTCCTTTTCCAAATTCCCATGGAAACAAGTACATTCTTGTTGCAGTCAATTATTTTTCAAAATGGACCGAAGCACAGGCCCTACCAACTAATGATGCACGAGTTGTATGTAAGTTTCTAAAGAGGTTATTTTCCCGCTTTGGAACTCCGAGAGCATTAATAAGCGATCGGGGTACTCACTTTTCCAATACCCAGCTTGAAAAGATATTAAGACGTTATGGGGTAACCCATAGGTTTTCTACTGCATACCATCCACAAACAAGTGGACAAGTTGAGGTCACTAATCGTGGTCTAAAGCGAATTCTTGAAAGAACCGTTGGGAATAACCCAAAAGATTGGGTAGAAAAACTAGACGATGCATCGTGGGCATTCAGAAACGCCTACAAAACGCCTATCGGAACCACAACTTATAAATTGGTTTACGGTAAAGCGTGTCGCCTTCCCGTTGAACTTGAACATAGAGCGTATTGGGCATTAAAAACCCTAAATCTTGAACCAAATGTTTCAACGGAGCATCGTCTACTTCAGCTCAATGAATTGGAAGAAATAAGGTACTAAGCGTACGATAATTCCTTAATGTACAAGAAAAAGACGAAAATATTCCATGATTCTCGCCTGAAGGATAAGAAATTCCAGGCTGGAGATCGTGTACTGTTATACAACTCTCGATTACGTCTTTTCCCAGGTAAATTAAAGTCCAGATGTACGGGTCCTTTTACAGTGCATACTGTGTATCCATATAGTGCTGTTGATATTACTAACTCTGCAGGAGTTACATTTAAAGTCAATGGCCACCGTCTCAAAAAGTATTAAGGTACCCCGATCCAGGATGAACCATCTGAAAACATGAAACTTCACCTCGCTACACCTTAGCGAGTGTGATTGGTCTTTTACCGGCAGACCTAAAAGAACTGAAGATGCTTTCCGTAGAATCAATTTCTCTTCTATTTTGTCTTTTTCTACGCACTCACTTACCTTTTGATATTCGGCGTGATATTGTCATGAGACTAGAGAAAAATATAAGGAGAGATCAAAATTATGCCAAATTCCATAAAGGCACTTCACTTTGTGCGGCTAAAAGGCGTGCAAAACATGTAGGGAAGTGTTGGAAATGTGGTGCTCTGATTCATGAGGGCGCTTGTAGGGATTGGCCAACTTATTCTTAATCAGAGTGTGCTAGTGCTTTTCGGGAAGATCATGTAAAGCTAAAAGCCAAGAGTGTTTTCAGGCCTAATAGTAATGCTAGAGCGATGATTTATGAGTTGGTCAGTCTCTAATTAAGCAAACTCGAGCTTAAGCCCCACTATAAATCCTTAAATCATGCCTAATTTACAGTCGTATCACTCCTTATGTTTTCTCGGTTCTATTCTCATTCAGTCTGGAGACAGGAAAACACTCCGCATTTCAACGCGTTAAAATGTTCGCTTACACATCGTACTAATAGTGTATTAATTGTATATACAATCTGCTTGTCGGATGCCACTTTCTGGTTTCCGTTTCCCTTCCGCGCATTTTCTGTTTCATTTCGTTCCGTTTGCTTTTCTGTATGTATAGTTGCTTTTTCGTAACTTCTGTTCTATCCCAATCTATCACGGAGTGTCAGAGAGTGTTTCTTAACATACTATCATGGGTTGTATACCTGATTGAGCTAAACGAGACTTAACTGAAAAATTCAAATTCTGAAAAGTTTACCCTATGCGATTGCATGGGTAAGCCATGCGATCGCATGGCAGTCCGACTATATATACTACCTCATGCGACCACATCTGTCAACGTATACACACTCTCTCTCTACTTTCTCTCTCTAAACGGTGATTCCGAGCTCTGACCGGCGATTTGGCTATATCTTCTTCATCTCCGATTCGTTTTCATCATTTGAGGTACCAAAACGCTCCTTGTTACTCGTAGATCATGATTATTTGCATAGATTCGAGTTAGGGTTGCTCATTTTTGCATATTCATCGATCGATAAAAACCCTAGGTTTTTGGTTTCTGTTAATCGCGATCATGCGATCGCATGATCTACCCATGCGACCGCATGGGTATTTGATTAGAGTTTTCATAATAACACTGTTTTGCGATCGCATCAACATACCCATGCGACCGCATGGTAGCAAATTAGGGTCTTTCCATTAGAACTGCTTTGCGACCGTATGCCCTATACATGAGATCGCATGCATATGTTTTTCTGCTATTTTTCGTTTTCGCACAAATCTTTGATCAAACCAACTTTCTTTCGAAATCCAACAATGTAGAACAACTCCTTATCGATCGATGAACTATTCTTACCATAGTTAGCACTCCTTACTTGTGTCTACATGTATATTCTAGCTGTGGCACGCAGACGACGTAGATCTCCTGAGCCACCGACTGTTGACCCCCGTACATTACCCAGAGTACCGGCTCCTGATCCCGAGCCTGGGGCAGAGCCCATTGAGCACCCAGGGGATGATGCTTTGCACCCTTATCTTCGTTTTGACCTGGACGAGGATTGTACGGGTCGTGACTATTTGTTAGAGCAGGCGCGCAAGCATGGATATGCGCACCTGAGATACCTGAACTGGGACTCGCTAGACACTGTTTGTCTTATTCAGCAAGCTGCTGCCATTACTGGACCTCATTGGAGGCGTTTACTCACCATTGATAGCCAGGTGTGCATTGAGCTTACTATCGAGTTTTTATCCACTTTTCACCTGGTATCACCCCTTACGTGTTGGATTATGTGCAGAGATAATTAATGGACACATTGTATCCAATGTTATAAGAGACTAAAGGGTCACACTGCTACACACACAAATCAGAACAGTTGGATTTCACCATAAATCTGTGTGGAAATAATTAATCAATTGGATTAATTATTAAAGAGAAAAGTAAATAATTAATCAGTACGTATTAATTATTGAAAAGAGAGAAATAAATAATTAATCAGTTTGTATTAATTATTAGAAAGGAAATAAATAATAAATAGTTATTTATTATTTAAAGATAATTAAATATTAAGTTTTAATATTTAACGGACCAGTTAATTAATAGTTAATTAATTAACTAGTAAAAGTCCAGGGGGTCAAAGCGAGAAGATTGAAAGTTTAATTAAAACCAGTGGGCTTTTAATTAAACGGGCTTAGATCCATTAATCCATATATATATATATCCTTAAGCCTTAAGGATTAACATAAGACAACAAAGGATTAAGGAAGATAACCCTAGCCACCACACCATCTCTCCCTCTCGATCTCGGCTCTCTCTCGTCGAACACTCTCTCTCTCGGCTTCTCTCTTGACGTCGAAGTCGAACAAGAAAACACACCGAGTGTGTTTTTGCGAAGCCAAGGTCGACGCAAGTATACACACACACATTCTCGGTTTTTCAAGCATTGAGGTTTGGTAATCCAGGAGTGGTCTAGCAGCCAGTTCCAAGGAGGTGCAGTTGTGGTGGACTTATTTTAGCAATCCCATTGTTTTCTGATCAGGTATATTTTTATAACCTTATCTATGGATTGTTGATCCACGGTTAGCCGCTTAAACCCGTCACTTGAGAGCTTAACTTCATCAACTAAAGTATTAGTGAAAAATGACCAAAAAATTTCTCTACACTTTTTTTTATATCGACAGGATTTGTTACCCATTCTCCATTTAAATGCATCCCTTGAATGGAATTAATCCTTAATCTCCTTTTTATAGCCGTATGAAAATATGAGGTATTCTCATCTCCCTCCACCTGCCAGTGCACTCTAGACTTTTGCCTTAACATATGTTTTTTCGATTTGACCTTTTCTTACCACTCCTTTCTAACTTCCAACCACTCCGTCATCTCTTCTTCACTTAAGGTTTCTTCCTCCGCTTTTGATTCAAATTGGGCTACCTTGTTTTCCAACAAGTTGATGTCTTTATCAAGATTACCAAAGGCTTCTCTACTCCACTGCTTCAAATGTTGTTTAACATTTCTCAACCCTTCTAGAAACCTGCAATCTGGTCTACTGGAGTAAATTAATTTCCCCCACGCAGCCTTTACAGTCTTTTCACACTCCCCGTCTTTGAGCCATTCATTGAAGAATTTGAATGGATTTGGCCCCGCATCTTTCCCATGGACAAATAGGATTATGGGACAATGATCCGAAAATTTTATGTCTAAGGCAATACAAGCGAGATCTCCCCAATAGTCAACATACCCTCTTGAAATAAGGAACCGATCTAACTTGCTGAATTTGAAAGTTTTAGAGCATATTCTTGTGAACTTCTTATTGATGGATTACGCTCATGTCATAATATATAATTATATGGCTAGATTCACGTGAGCCTAAAGGGTCACACACTTATACACCAAGATACCAAGTAATAATAATAATATAATTAATGTATGTGTATTATTAATATAATGTAAAATATTAATGGGGTCTAATTAAGTATTGACTAAATAAATAATTATTATTGGGCTTAATTAATATATGGGCTTTTAATTTAAAAAGGAGATAAGCTTTAATATGGATTAAAGGATAAACCTTAATATAGATTAAGGATAAACATAAATTTAATATTGATTAAGGAAAAACATAAGCTTTAATGTAGATTAAGGATAAACATTAGGAAGAGATAAACATGAAGGAGTTCAAGCTTATCTCTCCCTCTCCTTATTAAATTCGAGAACCCCTCTCCCTTCATTAAGGATTTTCGATTTTTTCAAGTAAGAATATGAGGGTTTGTGTTCTTCATTCTTCAAGCAACAAAGGTTGTTCTTGGTGATTAATTCAAGCATTACAAAAGGAGAGCATCCATCAGGGATCAAGGAAGTGTAGTGTGAACTACATTAGAGGTATTCTACTTTGAATACTAGGGTTTCAAGGCTACACAACATGTTCTCTAATCATAGCTCTTAATTGAGATTAAAGGTACAAGATTCTATCTTTCGTTTGATTGTTTGGCAATACGTAGATCCGGCTATTGGTGATGTTTTCCGCTGCACTTATATATATGATTATGTATTACTTTCTTGTCTATCCTCAACACTTTTTACCTAACAGAACATCAAGCAATTTCCAATCCTCAATGAAGTTGTTAAATCTTTGCATATTGTGATTAATTGTCGAGACATTTAACCTTTCCTCCTCCGATCCAACTTTATTAAAATCACTAAATAATACCAAATCGAGAAATGTTCAATATAGTCCATACTTAATCTATAGTCCCGATGAACTAATTTTGGCCTTTGGATCAGCATCATCAATGGTCCAGATTGAATTTTAAAATTTTGGGCGGAGTGGCATTTTCGTAATTCACATGTGATATTTTTACAATCACATAATGATTGTATACTGAATCACATGTGATTGAATATTAAAATTTCAGGACTATGTTTTTTATATGGACTATATTGAACACAACTCATACCAAATCTTCCTTTTAATCTTTAAATTTTAATTAAATATTATTTGTTTACTTTGTTAATAATGTATTTATTTTTGGAGAAGTTGGTGAGTTTCACCTTATGTGATACGTTAGTGACGGTCGGCATAATTGACAAAAAGATATGAAATTCCGTGATGAAGTTATGGAGTGAAATATCCCAAATTAAGTTTTAAATTAAGCTCTAGTTTGATAAAGGTTAGATATAAAAAAATATAGTTCTATATAATCTTTAAGAAATCAAGAGATGAAAAAAAACAAAATTAATTAAGGATCGTGATTTAATAGGTAAAACAATAAAATTAAAAGGATTTTAATAGAAGAAAATGGAATAAAAGTGAAGAAGAAATATCTAAAATTGTGTAGGAAATAATCTAATACACTATGTTTTATTTATTACTTTTAGAAGAATCATTCACGACATCCACGTTGTAGCCTATTTAATCGGTGGGTCCCGGATTGCTTCCACACCTATAATTTTTGTCAACCAAATAATAATTATAATTATAATAATAAATAAACATAAAATGAACCCCACCAAACCAACTCTTTCTTTTCAAACATGTTTTAGTTACTTTACTTTCGGCAAGAGTACAAATTATAATGTTTTAAAATCGGGTTAATCTAAGCCGGTTTTTGGTTATTTTCATCCCCGGGTTTACGCTTTAACCAGTCAGAGGTGGCTTGGTCCTTGGGCATACGAGTTTTTACTAAATAGGTGTTTTTTTAAAATTTATTTACCAAACAAGTATATTTCTTAATATAATTACCAAATAGGTGTAGTTTTATTTTTACCTTAAGTTTACCCTTTCCCGGTAAAAAAAATATTGTCTTCCCTTTGCCCTCGAACCTGCGTCCCCGTACCCATCGACGAACTCCCAATCGACCCAGGTTCACTTCGCCGCCCATCGACGAACTCACATCGCCGCCGCCCACATCGACGCCGCCGTTGCCCGTCGCCTCCGCCCCTGCCCGTCGTCTCCTCCGCTGCCCTAGTCTCCGCTGTCTAATCGACGCCTCCTTTGTTGCTGTAAGTTTCTTTATCTGTTGTTTTCTTCTTCATCTTATTTGTTGTCAACAAGGAGAAACACTTTTGGTATAGTAATAAAATGGGTTTATTTGGTGATATTTGATGATTTTCTTATATGTTATATCTACAATTTCTTCTCAAAATCACCAAGCCCTCGTGAAGATGATAATACAAAGAGGTAACTTTTGTTAACTACTGATTTTAATATACATATATATCGAGGTGAGGTGGAGCTAGTTGGATCAAGTGTTGTCCTTATTTTACCTTATTCTATGTTTACAATTAAGTATCATTGATAGTTCGTGGAGAGAGTTTGGACTGGATCATTTGTTATGCCTACAGGTGTAGTGTGTGTTAATGTAGTCTATGTTTTTGGTCACTGCGTATATTTCAATATATATTATATATCATTTGTTAGGAAGCATTCGATAGCAGCAATTGTTGGTTGTTGGTGAATGCCGATCGCTTCATTGTTTGATAGTTGGTTGCTGTAGTTTTTTTTTCTAAATAAAATCCACAAATCCAAATTTCTTGATGCTTTACCATTGAAGGAAAGAGGAAAGAAGAACCTTTGTGGAATTTATAGGTAAAGTGGTCACAACCGAAAAGGATATCCGTCTAAGCCAAGGTATATAAAAAAATTCATAAAAAATGTATTCGATTATTTGGTACGACTATATTTCTTACTTCTTTGTTTTTTCTTTTTTTGTAGACAAAAATTGGTTATTGACTCAAGATATTGGAAGATATTTGAGAATGTTTTTTTGTCTTTCGATTTTGGAAGAACTCATTGTTGGTTTAGTATCTAAAAAACATTATAGTTGTGATGAACTGATGATGTTGGTTTTAATTAATGATTGTTAGTATTGTTTAAACAAGTGTTATGATTGTGATAAAAAAAATTAAACAATTGTTTTGATTGTTGTATAAGATTAATAAAAAAACAGTGAAAAAACAGATAAAAATAGCTCCTTTAACTGAAAAAAAAACACATAAAAATAGTGAACAAGCAGTAAAAAACAGTTAAAAAAAATTACAATCAACTAATAAAACTGGGGAAAAACAGTAAAAAAGCTGTAAAAACAGTAAAAAAAAAGCAGTAAAAAAAGAAGTAAAAACAATAAAAAAAGTAGCAGTAAAACAGTAAAAAAAGCAGTAAAAACAGTAAAAAAACAGCAATAAAAAAACAGTAAATATACAGTTAAAATAAGGGGTTAGCATCAAAAAGTGTACCGAACTTGTCACTTTTTGCTATTGTGTATACCCATTATTCAAAACTACCATTTAATATATTCAATTTTCTACTTTTACCTTTTAATGCATTGGGTTACCTTTTAAACAAGTAGCAGATCATTAGAGAATTTTTTATTTTTTATTTATATTTTTGACTTCCCACATTACTTCCACATCAGATATTCATGCCAACTCATATTTTTGTAAAATATTATTATTATTATTATTATTGTTATTATTATCTTATTCATCATCATCATATTCTTCTTCTTCATTTTACATCTTCATCTTCAAATTCATCAAACTTTCAAGAACATATACAAGATCTAAGATAAATTAGATATATAGCTTGAATAATCGAAGAAACCAAATCCACAGGGGGTTTTGAAAACATCAAGAAATCAAAACTCACATCAAGAAATCAAAACATCAAGAAAGCATCTTTGAAGCAAATGTTGAAGCAAAATTGAAATCCCAAATCTGTGAACCAAAACCGAAAGCTAAAAATGAAAACCCTAAAATAATCGAAAATCGAAACTTAAAAATGAAATTTGTGAACCAAAATTGAAACCGAGGTGCAGATGAAGAAAACCTAAAAACGAAGGGGGTGAAGGCATGAGGTGCAGCAAAATCGTAACTTAAAAACGAATTCTGAAAACGTAAGTTTCAACGGCTGCTTGATTCGTCACCACCATCGTTCGACGCATACCTTCATCGATTTGCACCTCATTTTCAAGCGGTAGTTGAAATCGACCATAAACATTCGACCCTAAATGCAGTTGAAATCGACCATAAACAGTTGAGATCTTAACAGTTGAAATCGACCCAAAAAAAAACAAAAACAGTTGAAATCAGCCATAAACAATTGAAACATTCGACCCTAATCAAGCCTTCGACCTTAATTGAACAAAACCATAAATCGCTTAGAACCCTAAAACGTAAAAATCGAACCTCTGGAACTAACGATGGTGGTGAGGAATCTGGAACTAACGATGGTGGTGATGAAGAAACCCAGATCTGTTTGAATAACGATGGTGGAACGAACGATGGTGAAACCCAGACCTATTCAAATAACGATGGCGGTGATGAATCTGGTACTCACGTCACGATGGTAGTTCTTTTGATGAAGATGAAATGATGAAGTAACCCATTATTATTATTATTATTATTATTATTATTATTATTATTATTATTATTTAATGTTAATAGAGAAAAGCCCACATCACTTATAACCTTTGTCACATCATCCTGACCTTTGCCACATAAGCATTAACCTCCTATAGCAAGTTATCATACATTAAATGGTAGTTTTAAAAATTGGGTATACACAATAACAAAAAATGATAAATTCGATATACTTTTTAAAACCAAACCCTTAAAATAAAGCAGTAAAAAAACAGTAAAAAAACAATTAAAAGAAACAGTAAAAACACAAAAAAACAGTAAAAACAAGTACATCTATTTGGTAATTATGTTTAGAAGTACACTTGTTTAGTAAATAAGTTTTAAGAATACACCTATTTTGTAAAAAACTCTTGCGCATACCGGATAGTTGACCTTATACATATTACTAGTAATTAGCAACAAGTGGTTATAAATAAATTATTAGAAGTTGTTTTTAATCACCTTAAAGAATGCTATATATAAACAACATATCAAGAAGAAACTCTAGTTATGTATATGACGACCCTTGAAAACGTACACGCTACACAACAAGCCTTCCGTACATATGTACACAGATTAAGGTCTAGTAATTAATCGAGAGTTTAATTTAGAAACTACATGCGCGCGCGCACACACACATGACACACACACACACACACACACTATATCTATATATATATATATATATATATATATATATATATATATATATATATATATATATATATATATATATATATATATATATGGGAATGTTCAAATGAGAATAAGAAATTAAATAAGAATGAAAGACTCAATCTCAGCCGTTCATTTTCTAAGTGAAATTCATGAATGAAAAGCGTACCAAAACAAACAATTACAGAGTTTCATTGCTTTTGCAAGATGCAAAAGCATTACATAGTAGCAACTAAAAACAAACATGGTACCAAATAAAGAACAATTCTACTTGTGATCTAACCCGCTAAAACTACTACCATCCAGCATCGAACTAACCACGATCCACATGAACCATGAACTAACCACGAACCACATGAACTAACCAGGATCTAAACCCCAAACACGAACTAACCACGAACCCACGAACCACAAAACCACGAACTAATTACGAACCACACGAACTAACCACGACAACGAGATCTGAAACACGAACTAGCCTCGAACCAACCACGATCTGAACCAACCACAAGATCTGAACTTGATCTGAACACTCGACCAAAGCAAACGACTGTAATCTATAACTGGACTTGAAAGGACAACGAACCACACGAACCAATAACAACACACGAACCACGAACCACGCAAACCAACACACCACACCAACTTGAAAGAAACAACGAACCACGAACCACACTGAACCACGAGCCAATAACATCACACGAACCACGAACCACACTGAACTTGAGAGAGCAACCTTCCGATCTAAAATCTCGAACTGGAGGGGGCAACGACACACGAACCACGAACCACTAACCACGAACCACAATGAACCACGAACCACAATGAACCACGAACCACGAACCATGAACCACGAACGACGAACCACGAACCACGAGCCAATAACGGCAACGGCACCTGATCGCGAGACTTAAACCTCCGATCTGAAAAACCCGATCTGTTAACTCGAACGGGAAATGGAAACATCTTAAAACTCGAACTAAATTCGATCTGAAAACTTCAAACGCGAGACTTGAACGGGCAACAACAACTCGCTATGATACAGCAACTCGATCCGAAATACCTTCGAAACTTTGAAACTTGAAAGGAGAGCTTTCTCGACCAACCTTCAAACTGAACATAAACAATCTCAACCGTGATTTCGAACAAGAAAAGGGAAAACGAAACGAGAGAGGAATTCATGGGTGGGCAATGACATTGAAAGAATGGGAATTGGACGGTTGGGATTGAGTATCCCATTCTTAATTAATTTAAGGTTCTCATTTGAACCTCCCACTATATATATATATATATATATATATATATATATATATATATATATATATATATATATATATATATATATATATATATATATATATATATAGGGGAGGGTTCAAACGAGAACTGTTTTTCGTACGAGAACTACGAGAACCAATCTCAGCCGTTCCTTGAATATGGGAAGTTCATGGATGGAGAGCGTGGAGGGGATCAAGTGTGGCAGGGTGCATGTGAGGAATTCATGGGCGGGCAATGACATTAAAGGAGGGGGAATTGGACGGCTCAGATTGGTTCTCGCAGTTCGCGTACGAAAAACAGTTCTCGTTTGAACTTTTGCCTATACATACACACACACACACACACACACACATATATATATATATATATATATATATATATATATATATATATATATACACACACATGTATATATCTATACTACATTATAAAGCATTTAACTTTTCTTCTCTTAAAATTTTAAGACTACTTAATTTTAAGTAGTACAAGTTTTATGCTTAAGATACAAACACTTGAAGCAATAACCTAACCAATAATTCCCTTAATTGTCTCAACTAATTTAAGAAAACTATTACTTTAATAAATGATCAAACATCACAATAACTATTTAACTTATCTAATTTTGGCTAAATTATTTATATCAATACAATTTTAAG
Source organism: Pulicaria dysenterica (assembly GCA_947179395.2). NCBI lineage: Eukaryota > Viridiplantae > Streptophyta > Magnoliopsida > Asterales > Asteraceae > Pulicaria > Pulicaria dysenterica. The sequence continues at coordinate 546,883 of OX359292.1, forward strand.
GCTATAGTATATTTTTCTTTAATTTTTTAATAATAATATATTTTTTAATTGTTTTAAAAACTATTTTAACAACTAATAAATGGTTGATTAAAAAGTAAAGTAACCAGGAAAAGGAGAAAATACATGGATTGGTACCAACACCGCATTTCACATATGTCATACTCTACTTTTCAAATAAAACATGTTGACGAGCACAAACTATTTTCATCGCCACCGCATTGCGCGGGTGCAATGCTAGTATGCATGTATGTATACACATATGTATAAAATTTGAAAATTCAGAATGGTTGACCCAGTTGACCAGTAACCCGGTGACAAGACCGGGTCAACTAAAAATCCGACTTTTAAACATTGATAAATAAGCCTCGTAAGGATTAAACAAAAAAAGGTGATTAGAGAAGCATTATTAAATAAGTTGGTGTTAACTAAATGACTTATAACATAGCGCTATAAGGTGTTGGAAGATGCTCCCCTTGGCCTATAGTCATAGATTCAAGTCTCGCTGTGGATAAAATGTCTAGATTTAGGATTAGATTAGTTTGTGCGTGTGTTCTGCTATTAAAAAAATGAGTTGGTGTTAAACCATTATGTTCTAGTCCAGTCGGTGTTGCTTATGACCTAACTTTATGGATTCAAGTCTCGCGATAGATAAAAATAAAATATATTTAGGACCTGTTTATAAAAATAAGTTCGTGTAACATTATAAAAAACCATTAAATAGAAAATATATCTATTTAAGTTAAATTATTTATAATAATATTAAGGGTTAAAGCTATCAAATAGCTGTCAACTTTTCCTATTTTACCATTGTGACACGTTTATTATTTTTTCACATGTGACCAGTGAACTTATAAAAACGTGTTAATATGCTCATTTTGTTTATTTTGACCTGCTATAGCAGGTCACCTTCCCCTTCTATTCTTCACCTTAAAATCGAAACTTTAAACCTGAAATTCTCTATTTATACTTGATGAAAATTAATTATTCTTGAGTCTATGGAAAGGTAATCGAGTTGTCTATAATATAATACAAAAACCTCGACTAAAAACGAGTCGAATATGAGTCAAATAATCAAAATACCGTAAAGGTGCTTAATGGGTCATATCCGACTTTAATTAACAATTTCTTGGCCTATACTTGATGAAAATTCATGAATTTGGTATCCTTTGAAAGGTAAAAAGATTATCTATAATAATGTATAAAAAATTATGTAAAACGAGTAAGAGTTGAGGGAAACATGAGTTTTTTTCATTCTCTGTTTTTGAATTGAAATCGAAGAACAATCCGACACTTTAATATCGAAATTCTCCATTAATACATTATGAAAGTTTATGATTATTGATCATATGGAAAGGTAATTGAGTTATCTATAAAGTAGTACAAAAAATGGCCAAAAACGAGTTTAAAGTGAATCAATATTTTAAAAAACAGTAAGATTGTCTTGAATGATGATGCATAACCGACTTTAATTAGCAAATTTTTGGCCTACAATTGATGAAAATTCATTAATTTGGTGTCCTCTGAAAGGTAAAATGATTATTTACAAGGTTCTGCAAAAAGAATTACAGAAAACGATCAAGAATCGATCGAGAAACCTGCTGGACAAGTTGCAGGTCGAATTTTGACACATTGACACGTTTTTAAGGACTTGACTGACCACATGTGTAAAAAAAGTAGACGTACCACAATAGTAAAATGGGAAAAGTAGACAGCTATTTGATGACTTTAATCCTAATATTAATAGTAAAATATGGTTGAATCCTTAAACTTTACATTTTAAATTGTTTAATTCAAAACTTTTTTAATGAATGTTATAATACTTAAAATTGATGTAACTTTAGTGTTTTAGTCAGTGGACTTCGTATAACATGTTTTAGACCTCGAATTGTTCGGTAAAATATGTTTTAATAGTCAAACATTACACTTAAAACAGTTAATCTTAAACTGTTTTTAATAAACTTTTAATCCCAACGGTGATTGGTGGTATGAATGGCGGCGACAGTGACAAAGGTGGAGGCAGTGGTCATGGTAGTGGCGATGGGAGAGATGGCGGCAAAGGGTGGTGATGAAAATTTGAGAAGTTTTTTGGTGTTTTTGCTCACTTGTTGGTTTTATGTGTTTTTCCTTTTTATTGCCAGCAACGAACGCTAATTTTAAAAGCTACCAAATTTGATTCTTTTATATAAAAGTCATGACTCATATTGACCTAAATATCTAAAAAAAAATTACCTTGTTTACCTCAAACATTATCACTCACCTTCTCTATCAATTCAGAAGGTGTTTATCCTTATAAACAACCATCTTTTGGACAGTTAAAGATAAACACCTTGTATCAATCAAAGGTGGTTAGAGATATAAGGTTTAAAAATTTAAGATTTAACGATAAAACTAACCAACATTTTTCATTAACAAGTAACATAAAAGAAAAAAACTCGCCCAAAAAGGAAAATAAATAATAATAATAAAAAAAACTCATACAGCATATGGTAAACATGGTCACAAAGAAAGCGAAATATAATAATGGTTTAGTGGGGGCAAGGGTCACTGTATTCACATGACTTTTAATATCCACCATCACTCACTCCTATTCATATATTCCTCCATCTCATCTTAATTATTTCATCTCGATCGATCTCTACCTAAAATATTCATTAAACTGGAATACAATTATTAATAATCGATTATCATCTTAATCTTCATCATCTCTCTCTTCGAACTCCAAGATGATCAATTCCCTAATGGAATCAAAACCTGTTGGATTAAAGATTCTTACTACTACTACTATGAATAATCACATTTCCAGTATCTCTATTTTCCATTGGAATCAGATTCTTTCATCTCCTTACAAATACAACCATCCACCTGCAGCTTGCTTCCTCAAATCTTGCTTTCTTTGTCACAAACATCTTTCCCCTAACAAAGATGTCTACATGTACAGGTATATATATATATATATATATATATAATAATTACATACTATATATTGCAACCTAGCTATTAATTTATTTTTATCGATCTGGTGAAATGAATTTTTTATTGAGTACTAATTAATCTTACTTTGCGCGCATGCAGAGGGGATCAAGGTTTCTGCAGTGAAGAGTGCAGGAGCAGACAGATATACATAGATGACGTAAGACAACTTGAGATATCCACCAAGAATAAAAACATACACAACAACTTCCACCAGTACCGCTGCCACGACCGCCACCTCTACCACCGTACTCGCAAATCCATGCCGTCCCCCCCTATATTTTCATAAATCATAATTAATTAATTTAGCCATTCAATATACATATATTTTTGTATCCATTTATATATGTCCAATATTGGAGATATAAGGACCAAATATATTGTGTTTTCACATTATTAATTTGGATTCTGCTAGATAGGTTCTTTTGAATATTGATTAGTTTGTCTTCAAATTACAAAGCCATGTCATTATGTCAACTAGTTATGTATCTACTATCTAGAGGATGTGTCATGTGTGTGAAAACAAAATTTCATCCCAATATTTATTTGGAGTATAACTATACTATAACATAGAGGTGATGTATCATTCTACTCACAAAATAAAAACAAGTGTAAAAATCAATGAAGGAGATAAGAAAAGATAATTAATGAAGTTCATATGTCATTTTATAATAAGGAGGAGGATGGAGTATGAGGATATATATCATATTTGACTATAATAACCATGTTAGATTTGTGTGATAATGGTTAGTTCAAAAAAATAAATATTAAACATTAACACAAAGATATTAAATAAATAAATAGATATAAAATATAAAAATTGATACTTTTAAAAATGGCGATAGGCTAACCAAACTGTAATACTCATTTCCTAAAATTTTGTAATTAAGATATTATAGTAGGTGTTTGGAGTTAATAAAAGAAATTCTCTTGTGTTTGGTATTAGTAAGGGTTTAAAAAATAATTAGGGGGTTTTTTGATATGAGGATGGTTAAGAATGTATTTATACCATTTTGGGCATAAATCACTATGCTAAAATACTGTAGCCGCATTTTTGAGCTTTGAGTCATGCTGTGTCTGTGTTTTACATTATATTAGCGACACAAGGGGAGGTTCACATTTCCATCATTTTAACATCAAAAACATGAAAAGATCATCAACTAACAATTCTTAATCACTCGTGAATGACTTGGTGTAGTTTTTTTGTGCTTAATCAAGTTTGGAGTTTAGTTTAGGGAGGGACTAATGTTATTGTTCGATAAATTAAGGGTTTGGGCCGAGAACATAAATGAGATTTGAACCATGAATTAGTTGATAAAAATAAAATTAATCTTGAGGGGTTTATTATAATGATAATGGAGATCTAATGAAACAATAAAGATATATAGAAAATGATTAAGTTTTATTGAGATTTAAAAATTAAAGTATTGACTGTATGTATATATTCATAAACGAATCACAATTGTTCTTGAGTAAGCTGGAATCCAATTCATATCATGTGCTGGAATTGCAATTCATATCAATGTGCTAGAGTCAAAAATTTATATCATGTGTCGACTGTAACGTCCGATTTTAGAAAACAAAATTTATAGAAAATTCTCTATATTTAATAAAATTTATGTGTAACCAAAACTCTTTTCAAATCAAAATAGCGGAAGAGTAAAAAAAAAGTTTTCTTTTACATAAAATATAAACCAAAATTAAGTACTTGAAAACATTAATGAATAGATCACTCAAACTTAAGATATATATAAAAAATAACTCAGCGACAACTGGTATAACGGAAAACTATAGATGTAGCTGCATCTTACGAGTCCCACTTATTCATGTTGGTGATTTTAGTGTCACCGGTTTCATTTAGTATAATGGAATTTATACGTGTGTTTCAAGTGGATTGAACTTTGTTCTAAGACAAGTATGGATAGTGTGGAGTACACGCTTGTATTAGTCTAAGCCTCTTGATAATATTAAGGGGCCAACGCCCCCTGAACTAAAAATGGGAGTCCTCAAAATTCATTTAAGTATAATGATTATAAGGGGTCACATTGCAAATCCTTAAACTTGGTATATCCTGTATTAGTCTTACTTAATAGGGATAATTTCATATATACCCTTATTAAACATCAAAATATCTTATTTGTCCGACTTAACTTAAAAATATCCTATATACCCTTCTTAAACTTTCATAATATCTTATTTGCCCAAATCATTATTTTTATTAATTTTAACAATTTTATAATCAATCTAAAGGTAATACCGGGTTTTCTCAAAAATCGTGATTAACTTTTTTTTTTCAAATAGTCGCAGCGGAAATCATATTTAGTACCATAACGGTCAAAGCCGTTAAAACCATTAGAAGAAAACACGACATTACTACTCATAAAATCATTTTATATTAAATACAAGTCAGTAACGGTCTATTACAACCCTTCTAACTACCCAGATGGCTCCCCGTCTCACCAAGCAGCTCCAAGGACCTACACGAGTACCAGACACCATTTTAAAAGAACAAGTGTTAGCTAACGCCTCGTGAGTCAACAGTAAGTTTAGATATAAACACGTCATATTAAACACCATTTAAATCATGATTAGATATTATATCAAATACCCAACTCGACCCGTTTGTGTACTTGACCCAAAACCCGAACCCACAATCATATTACTGCGAATCGTCAAGTACATCAGATCACATGTTGGTTATAAACCGTATCAATCAAATAATCATTCAAACCGAATCAACCGTAATAAACCATCAAATATCATAATCATGTACTTTTTCATATATAATTCATATAAACCGTTTTATCATTATCGTTCTTTATAAATCAATTGTTATCAACCGTCATTAAATCGTGTCATCCGTCATTAACAACCGTATGTTCTTAGAGTTCACCTAATTGGTGTCTAATCCCTCTAAGAAAACACCAGTTCACTACTCGCGTGACTTAGCCGACTCGTGTACCGAATGGGTAGCTACTCCCTTCTGTACACGAACCCCTAAGAACCCGTCCGCTTTCGCTACTCCGACTGCGCGAGGCATAACCGTATAGGTACTTCGCGTTGTCGTTAAGTGTGCAAGTACAAACAGAGGCAACCGTCCATCTCCTCCTCACACACTCGTGATGTTCTTCATATGACTCAAACCGTAGTCACACATCACTCCAGTACGAGCCGGTAAGGACCCATACCATGTGCCACCAAAGCCCTCTAGAAGACCTGGTGACCCGTGTGGCTAGCACTTTTATCATAGAAGGCATCGACTACCTACTAAGCCCGTATCGTTTCATCAAAGAGGAACTACCCCCCGCCCTCTAAGGAAACAAACACTTAATCACAATATTCATTCGTTGATTAATCGTACAAGTTCATACGTAAATCATTCTCATAATCGTATCATCATGATCAGCAATCATATCCGTAATTAGAACACACAATCACAAACCATATACAAGTAAACATATCATGTTACATGTCAATCATATATCACATACATCACATAATCATGTCTTCATTAAGTTGATATTTGCTTCCAGGTATCAAGTATATTAGATCAATTATTCGTAATTGTTTAAATCAAATAATAAGTGGTTCATTAACCATACAAGTTCATATTTAAATCAAGTTCATAACCGTATTATAATGAACCATGTCCGTAAATAAATAACCAACCGCATATGATACTTGTATGACCATATCAGGTTTCATGTAAAACAGACACCACATATATCACCTAATCATGTATACAATACATATATATTTGGTTCTAAAATAAATTATTCATATGTGTCTGTAAAAATAAAACTTTATCTTGGTACTCGGTTTTGAAACCTGATGAACTCACCTGAAATCCGTGAGTGATAATCGAACGATAAGCCGAGTGAACCGTCAAGAAATTATCGAGCAACCTAACGATAAACGAATCTTAATAAGCTAACGAATAACCAAAGTCGAAATTGAAACTAAAGTGAGGAATAAGTAGAAAAATCTAATCTCAATAGTATATTGATCTCATCTTCAACAAGGTGTCACAACCCATGTATAACCCACATACTCCAATACCCAATTTCTAAGTTCCAACCATGATTCTCTGAAGCCACGGAGATTATAATTTTGATTCCCCAGGATAGACTTTTACAAGAAACAGGGGATCAAAATACTCCATTCATAGCTGATCGTAAGTCAGTCCATCCAAGGAGGAATCAACTTCAGAAATATACTCAATCAAAGTTCCAACTTACCAAAGAATATCTCACAGTTCTAACTCTACCAACAAATCGTAAATTCACAGAAGCAAAAAGGAACTGTAGCAGACGAAGAACATATTTAAAAGAACTCAGAATTGAACTTTAAATTTCTTTATCTAAACACCCACTTCGATCCCATTATCTACTATTAGTATCCTAACCTTACAATCCAACCTCAATTATGAATTCCAACCTCCCTAAACCTGTTGATTCACGGGTTTATCGGTCGACATCTTCAGCCCCGAAACCACCCTGTTCAATTGAGATTTCCACAACAAAACCCCTAATAACCTCGATAATCAAGCTACAAATCGAATGAGATACATATTAGAGGGCCAAAGATACTTACTTGGTTGTTTATTCTCAAAATCAAGATGAAATCGAGCCGCCTTCTTCTCCCCTGTTGCTCCGTCGAGAGACCCACAAACACCCCTGCCGCTCTTTGTTTTTTTTTTTTTTTAATAAAACCACACAATAATAAACCCTAATATCCCCTTTTTAAATACATTAATTTCCTAATATAAGTTTACTCCTAATTACCTTTAGGGGTTGTTTGGTTCATTCTTTTGAGGGGAATTCAAGGGAATGGGAATTCAAATCCCCCCAAATGATGTGTTTGTTTTGTAATTGTGAGGGAGGAATCAAAATGATGAGAATTCTAAAAATCCCATGAATGGGGGATTTAGAAATCCTCCCACCCCCCCCTAGTATTTTGAAATCCCCCACCTGTGGATTTGCTCCGGCGACCTCCGACGACCCCTCCGGCTAACATTCCGGCGAACCACAAACCCTAGCCTTGGTCTCGTCTTCTCGTTTTCACCTTCGTCTCGTTTTCGTCTCCTTCACCGGCGATCAAAACCCTACCTTCGTCGTTGAACCACTACAGAACCCGTCGATCGATTCATTTGAAGCATATCGATCAAAATCTCAAAGGTAGATCAAGAAAGGGAAAGGTTGGACGCCTTCGCGATCAAAACCCACGAAGAAACCTTCGCCGTCGCCTTCCCGAAGAAAACCCTAGCCGTTCGTCGATCTCCGTCAACCTTCACAAAGAAAACCCTAGGCGGCGGAAACCCTAGCCGTCGTTCGCAGAGAAGGGTGTGACAGAATCTTCGCCGTCGTCTTCATCATCTCAGATCCATCGCAGATCTAGGTCTGCAAACCCTAGTTCCCTTCGTCTTCGTCTTCGCAGATCCATCATAGATCTGGGTTCGCCGTCTGAGGGTGGTGGCCGGCGTTCGCAGAGACGGGCGGCGATGAGGTGGTGGCCGGCGGTGAGGTGGTGGCCGGCGACAGAGATGTCTTGGATGGTGGGTTTTTGTTTTGGATGGAAGAGGTGAACCAAACAAGAGTATAGGATTTGAAATCCCACCAAATAAATTCCTACCAAATGCAAATCCTATGTACAATTCCCATTCCCCCCAAAATCAAAGAATAAACCAAACACCCCCTTAGTTTCTCTTTTAACCATTCTAGACCACTTCAAGTTTTTTCTTCTCCTTTGTTTCTTATAACAAAATATTACTAAACCCCACGTATGATCAACAACAGTCTTTATTTTTTATATATAACTAATCTAGCTCGTTATCGGAAGATACCCATCTTATTATGTATTCGCGAGCATTTATAATAAATCGATATTCAACCGTGTTTACTTATTTTAAATTAAACATTTTCGCTGAATATATTTATATATTTAAAATACCCTAAAAGTGTGGTCGTTACACTAAATCTTATGTAATTATTTAAAAATATGGAAAAGAACATATTATCCTTCTTTCAAATGACGTATAGATCTCCCATTCTACATTTCTACGTCCCCTCGTAGTCGTCTCCCTCCCGATTCCTCTTTTCGCTCACGGTCGGCCTCAATTCTCACCACCGCAGCACTCACGCCGCCACACTTGCCGCTGCCGCGCTAGCCACTGTTTTGCTTCTGTGCTCCAGATTTGTTTCGATATTGCTTATGTGTTATGCTATAAATGATATTTTATAAATAGATTTAAAGGAGGGTATAATAGTTATTTAAATATATTTTATAATTATAATTCATTTAAAATGATTAAAAATTCACTTAAAAAAAGTCCATTTAGTGACACACATTTTTAAAGACACTTAGTTTTTATGCCACTAATTGTATGTTTTTAATGACACTTTGTATATATACTATAGAAAAATCAAAAACTAGATAGTTTTAATGACATTTTATATATTATGCCATTACTATATAAATCCAATAGTGACACAAATATAGAATATGCTATTAAAAGTTTTTAATCAACTACTATTAGCCAACACAAAATAAAATTGTATAGATAAGATTGGTTTTTAGTTTTCCCTCCATTTTGCCCCTCTCCTTTCAAAATTTCACTCCCTCCACTTCTTTCACGTTCCCCCGATCGAAAAATTACATCTCCCCTTCGCAGCAGATGATCCATATTTTGAACAATACGTCCATGATTCCCTTCTCTCTTTCCTCACCTTCAACCAATTCAATCTCTAATTTGCCCAATAAATTCCAATCCTGATGATTAACAGCTCTAATATTCAATTGTATTTTACACAAACAGTTAACCCAATGGTAGTAGACAGCCTTGAATTCCATTTGCATTTTAAAACCACAAACTTGCCATTTACTATTCATTTTGAACATTGATATAATATAACTAGCACCATTAGATAACAGCATCAGATAGCACCAAGTACCACACCTAATGAGCCATTTACTATTCTTTTTGAACATTGTTTCTTGCATATTATTTCTTAAAGGCATAAACTCATCTGTTTTGGATGTTTTTTTTGAAATGACAGTATGGGTAGGCGTAAGAGGCTATGTATCACTTCCACCGACTTCAATGAGCCGGTTGAAGACCGTGAGGCTACAGAAACTCAAGTTCATCATGCTAGTGCTAGTGAAATGCAAGGTAGCCAATCAAATTCTCAACAATTTCTATCTGTTAACCAACAATCCTCATAGTGCGACATATCAGCTAATGAACATGGTACATCTATTTAGCATATTAGCGTATCATTTGGATGTAGACAGCTTTTTACATATTCACATTTGCAATGACACCTTATTCAATTATTAGTTTCAACTAGTTTAAATACCCGTGTAAACACACGGATCAGACATAATTATTTATAAATATGTTTTTGATTAAATATATAATTGTTTTCTAGGAATGAAATAATAGACCGATCAACATAGAAAAGTAATGATAACAATTTTAAAATGATGTAAAATTTATTTACGATACGAAATGTAAAACAAATTAAATCAAACCTACCAAGGCTCATGACATAGATAAAAATTTTAATTATTTAATCTGAATATACCATTTTTGTAAAAACAGATATCCAATCTTGATTTTTCTAGGTTAGAATTAGATTTAATTTTGACATTAAATTCAAACCTTTTGATTTCATTTTTTACATTCTTGTTAAATAATTTGGATTTATATAATTATTTAGTATTTTTTTATTAATATTTAATATTTATCTTTTTTACAACCAACCCGTATATTACACAAGCATCTAATTTAGTTATTAATTTATATATTATTAAGGGATATATATTAGTTCTAAATTAATATACAATAATATTTAATTTGTATTTACTAACTTAGATAGATCTTCGTGTATTACAAAAGCATCTAATTTAGTTATTAATATAAAAAATTATTAAGGAATAGATATTAGTTCTAAATTAATACAAAATAATAATTAATTTGCATTTATTTAATTTGTTAAATAATTTGGATCTTCGTATAATTAACTTTTAAGTATATATATGTTGATTTTAAATTTAGAAGAGCACTTAAATATGTTAAATTTTTATTTAACTTAGATATAACCTTATGTCATATAAACTCAAAATAAAGTTTTAATTTTGACTATTTAAAATCAAAATTGAGTTTTTAATTTTAACCTAAATGAATGACTAATAATTTAATTTTAATTAAATGAAAGGCTAATTTAATGATAGTTAGTCTTTTATTTATATCAGAAGATTAGATATAAATATTCATGAAATATGTAACTATATCTTAAAATGGTGCTCCCGGAAATAATAAAATCTATATATTTATCATTATTTTTATGTGTTGTAGTAAACTTACAATTTTACATGAAAGTTTCCCATTCGATTAAAAGGTGCAACATTTTGAAATTTTATTATTGATTTGATTATATGTTATCTTTATCTTAATTCATATTTGTTAGTCATATTAATTTGACTCTAAAAAGTCAAAATTAAAATTTTAGAATTAAAAGAATGAACGGCTAAGTTTAAATCTTTTATTAAATTAAGGGTCAAGATTATCTAATAATTTTTTTCAAATTAGTCTTTTATATATATTAGAAGATAACTTGTTATCTAGTGCCTACTATTGATGAATATGGTGATTTGGGCAAATATATATTATTAAAGCATAACAGGGGCATGTAGGATATTTTTAAGTTAAACCGAACAAATAAGATATTTTGAATTATAATAAGAATATATATGAAATCAACCCTACTTAATACATACTTATCATACTGATCTCAAACTCATCTCTTATCATGTATAAGTTCAACCCAAAAGTACCTCATAACACCATAAGCGCAAAACTAAGACAAATACCTCATAACACCAACCCAAAAGTACCACTTTAATAATAATAATAATAATAATAATGATAATGATAATGATCATGATCATGATCATGATCATAATAATAATCATCATAATAATAATATCCCCAGTTTTAGATGTGGGTTTGATTTTGTGTATGAATGATATAGTTTGAACTTTGAACCAAATCAATGTTTAATTTTTAGATCTGGGTTTGACTTTCTTGTTTGGATATTGATCCAAATCTAGGTTTGAGTTAGAGTTTTCTTTTTTGGGTTTAAATTAGGGCTTTCTAAATATTACATAAACTAATAAACACATAAATGATGGTGGTTCACGTGGTGGTGGTGGTTCAGTATTCAAATCTTCAAGGTGGATGGTGGTGGTGGTTCACGCGGAGGTTGTGGTTCATGGTGGTGGTGGTGGTTCACTATTCAAATCTTCAAGAACAATGTACAAAAAATATTTAAACAGACATAAATTATTTAAAAAAATTAATTAAAAATAAAAGACATTAAATAAATTATTATTAGAAGTTAAATAGACTGGACTGTCACGTATGTTGCCATTTGTGTAAATTTCAATTTGTTGTAAAAAGTGATTGTTATTAAAAAGAGATAATAAAATATAATTTGTTATTGAAAAGAGTATTATAACATGCTAAAATTTGGTCAAGATTTCTTTTTCTGTTTTGTTAGAAATCAAATTTATGATCCTTCTTGATCATAAAAAATTGGACATTACATTTACTAGTTAATGTGGAGATAATGAGGCGTTGGAAGATATATCAACACCATATTGTACACCAACGTACATTTGAATCTCAACAGGCCTCCTCTTCATATTCCATAACGTCCGCGCGTCGATCTATCTTTTTAATTTAAATTTAAATTTCAAATTTCAAATTTCAAATATATATACAGATAATCGAGGGAATTGAAGTACGTCTCAGTTGAGATCGATCGATCAATCGAACATTTATATATGGCTAGCAGTTCAAGCAGCTTTGTAACTTATGACGATGTAGATGATTTATACTTCTCAGCTCTCCATGACCATGATGAAATCTTTCCCATCTCTGATGAGAAGTACGCCTACGAACTTCAACTTCAAGAGGCGCTAATCCTATCCTCGGTACCTCCTATTATCAATTCACAACCCCCATCATCATCTGAATCATCATCCTCAAAGAATAAACACCCAATATTAATCACAACATCATCATCATCATCATTATCCGCAGAAGATAGCTACTACTGCGGCATTTGCACCGACACAAAGAAATCGTCAGAGATGTTCCACAACCACAACGTCTGCAAGCATGTCTACTGTTGTGATTGTATTCGCAGTCACGTTGCAGCCAAGATCAGAGAAAACCACCTAACCATGATTACATGTCCTCATCCTGATTGCGCAGGAGTGATCGGACCTGAAGTCTGTCACTCAATCCTTCCAAAACAAGTGATGGAAAGATGGGAGAGCATTTTATGTGAAAATGTAATCATGGGTAGTGAGAAATTTTACTGCCCTTTTAAAGATTGTTCGGCAATGCTGGTGAAGGATGGTGATGCGGCGGGTGTGACGTCATCAGAATGCCCGAATTGCAATCGTTTGTTTTGTGCAGAATGTAAGGTGGGATGGCATTCTGGGATAAATTGTAGTGAGTATCAGAGTTTGAAGAAGGGTGAAAGAATTCCAGAGGATCTTATGCTCATGGATCTTGCTAAGAACAACAAATGGATGAGATGCTCAAAATGCAAGTTTTATGTGGAAAAAGTTAGTGGTTGTCTCCATATATCTTGCAGGTACGATCATACATCAGTTGGTAATTAATTTCAAAAAAATGTTATTATTATAATTAAAGTTTCAGTTTTGATGAATTAACTAATGTTAATATATATATATGTGCAGGTGTGGGCATCACTTTTGTTACATGTGTGGAAAGGCGTATGATGGGAGTCATGCCTGTGCAGGTTAATTGTCAAGAGTCGTTTCGTTTCGATATATCTTTTAAATTGATTAAGAGATTTCAACTTTATTACCTTCTGTTTGTTTGTTTGCTTGTCACTTTGTTATCGATCGATCTCCTTCTCTAATCATTCAATTAATTAACTAATGCGATGCATGCATAAATGCATGCATGCTGGGTTTTTATTAATTAATTAGTTACTTTTTGATTGCTGATATTCATTTCTGATATTGATTCCATCAATATTTTCTTTGAACGGCAACAAAAAGATAGCAGATTCGGCATATATATATATATATATATATATATATATATATATATATAGCCATTATCCTCTTCAAACGAACTTAAAATATCAAAAAAAAACAAAAAACAAAAAAAAAAATTCTAGCAAGATTAAAGATACTAGAAAATTCTCTTATTTGGCTAGATTACGTACGTAAAAACTTTTGCTTCTTTTTAATCCCAAAAAAAGAGTACCCTTGGAATATAGCAATTCGCTTGAAACCTTCCTTAAATCAATAACTCTTTCAACTTTTTTAATAATTTTTCAGGGACGACTTTGAAAAGTGAAAAGAAATATAGCTTCAAACCTCCTATCCTGTCTTCCATTTTGATAGTTTAGATTCAAAACTTATTTTAAAACAGAGCCCATGATTCATATTTATTCATTGAAGCACCGATAGATAATCGAAGGTTCGTACGTGATGGGAAAGTCATCTACTTTGCAATGAAATTTGAAAGCAAAATAGTCAATCTCATTTTTATCAACTCCCACACCTAACAAGCTGCATTTCTTTAATAAAGAAGATAAACATCGCATAATACAGATGAGATTTGCATTACCTGAACGTACCCGACCATTCACCCATGAAAATTATGTCATCAACAAACTACATATGAGATTTAGTAGGCCCGTACGTTGTTTGGTAATCGATCCTTAAATGCAATATTTAACCCCTCAGTTGCAATAATAAAAAGAGTGTGCGGTGCTAAGGGGTCACCTTAACGTACACCTTTCTCCATTACAAACTAGTGTAATACCCGAGCGGTGCTCGGGTACATTATTTTATATCGAATGTTTATATAACACAAACTTAGTACATTTTTGTTTCATTGACATACCAAGTTTTTGATTATCGAAAACTTTTGAAAACTCATAGTCAAAATTAAATAATTTTAGATAAAAAATAAATGCCTACATAATTAATAAAAAATATTATTCTATCTATAATCCAATATAGACACTCATGTGTAGTTATGATGTTCTTAAATTTATATATTTAGTTAATATACTCTAACGTATGTAAGATATATAAATATAAATAGATGTTACAAAATATGTTCATCGAAAATGTTAGACAGCGAATTCGTCCTTTTACTTTTTCTCGTAACAACTTAAAATGAGTAAGACCAACAATATATAATTCACTTTTTGACATATAGTATAATTTATTTTAATTGCGTCAGTATAGTTTTGTATATAAGTTAATATAATGAACATTAATATTGTAAATATTTTGTTTGATTTTTATGTTATAAAAATGTAAAAAACCAAAGTACTATTACTATGAAAGCTTTCTTCAGATTCAAGAATCCTTTTCTTGTGACCCTGATGTTCTTTTCATAAGTAAGCTTTGGGGAAACTTGGCTTTCAATTTTGAATTTATAAATGTCAGGGGTAAATCGGGGGGTTTAATCTCAATATGGGATGTCTCCTGCTTTACGAAATCTGGTGTGATAAAAGGGGATAATTTTTTGGCAGTTTGGGGTAAGTGGATTGGGTTTAAAGAATCATGCGGTTTTTTGAATCTTTATGCTCCACAAGATTTACGCGATAAGAAATGTTTATGGAATCAAATAACCTCTCTTATTAAAAAATTATACCAAGTAAGATGGGTAATCTTTGGTGATTTCAACGAGGTGCGTTCTTCAGATGAAAGGAGAGGGTCCAATTTTTCGTTTTCTGGGGCTAATACTTTTAATGATTTTATTATGGAAGCTGGTCTAATTGAAATCAAAAGTGGTGGTAGGCGGTTCACTCGCATCAGTAAGGATGGGGAAAAACTAAGTAAGCTGGATAGGTTTTTCGTAACGGAAAACTTTCTTTCTTACTGGCCGAAGCCTCCTGTTGTTGTTTTACCGCGTTTGCATTCTGATCATTGTCCACTAGTTTTTAATGGTGTTGTTTCAGATTTTGGGCCTTCTTATTTCAAATTTTATAATTCGTGGCTATCAGAGGGCAGTCTAGTAGAAATGGTTAATCATCTATGGACTTCTGGGGATGTTTCAAGCAAACTTTCAGCCATGAAGTTGTTTTTTGAAAAGCTCAAAATTGTTAAAAAAGGTATTAAAGATTGGAGAATCTCGCACAGGGACCATCAGTGCTCGCTGATTTCCAGCCTCAAGTCAAAATTAGATATCTTGGAAAAAAAGGCAGAATCCTTCCAGTTAAACGCAGCAGAAAGGCAGGAAAGACAAAGGTGCTTAATTGACATTCCTGAACTTGAACAAAAAAGAATTCTTGACATAAAGCAGAGGGCTCGTATAAAATGGGCGTGTGAGGGTGACGAAAACTCAAGGTTTTTCCATGGCATGCTAAACTCCAATCGTCGGATCAACTTCATTCATGGATTGTCAATTTTCGGTGACTGGATCATTGACCCGGAAGCCATTAAATCCGAGGCTCTCAAATTTTTTTCTAAAAAATTTGGCTCACAATCATCTTTGAGACCTTCCTTCATCAGTCAAAGTTTCTCAAAACTCACAAATTTGCAGAAAGAGGAACTTGAATACCCAATATCGATGGAGGAAGTGAAGGATGCGGTTTGGAGTTGTGGATCAGATAAGGCTCCAGGTCCGGATGGATTCTCGTTTGGATTCTTAAAAAAGTTCTGGAATCTTATTAAAGGCGATTTGGTCTCAGCAATCAAGCAATTTGAGAACACGGGCGTCTTCGATAAAGGTTGTAATTCCTCTTTTATTGCACTTATTTCTAAGGTTGATTGCCCTATTTCTCTTAATGATTTTAGACCCATTAGTTTGGTCAATTGTTTCTACAAAATTGTGGCCAAAATTCTTTCAAACCGACTTAAAAGGGTGATCGAGTTTGTGGTGGGAGTAGAGCAAACAGCCTTTGTGGGGAATAGAAGTATTCTTGATGGACCTTTTATCATCAATGAATTAATTTCTTGGAGAAAAAAGGCTAAGAGAAAATCATTTATTTTCAAAATTGATTTTAATAAAGCTTTTGATTCCTTGAGATGGGATTTCCTAGATGAAATAATGGGGCAAATGAACTTTGGTGTTAAATGGAGACGTTGGATTCACGGATGTCTCTCTTCCGCCATGGTTTCTATCTTGATTAATTGGGCTCCCACAAAGGAATTAAAAATGGGGGTGGGGGTAAGACAAGGTGACCCGCTCGCTCCTTTTTTGTTTATTCTTGCTGCAGAAGCTTTGAATATCGCAATGAAAGAGGCATCTAGAGTCGGGGTTTTTCATGGGATCTCTCTTCCAAAGAAGGGTCCATTACTTACACATCTGCAATATGCAGATGATATAATTTTTTTTGGCGATTGGTCATTTGCAAACATTTCAAATCTGATCCGTATTTTGAGATGTTTTTATCTTTCCTCCGGGCTTAGAATTAACATGGAAAAAAGCTCTTTATTGGGTGTGGGTGTTAACAATGATGAAGTTGACTTTATGGCCAGGAGAATACATTGTAAGGCGGGTTCATTTCCATTTATCTATCTCGGGGTGCCGGTGGGCGCCTCGATGAATAAAAGTGTGTTTTGGGATGCTATTATTAACAAATTCAGGAACAAACTCTCTACATGGAAAGCAAGATCACTTTCCTTCGGAGGGAGGCTTGTTTTGGTTAAATCAGTTTTGGGCAGCCTTGGTTCATACCTTTTCTCATTATATAAATGTCCAAAAAAAGTTTTAAATAGACTTGAAAGCATTAGAATGAATTTTTTTTGGGGAAGCAGAAACGGGGAGCGTAAGATAGCTTGGATGAAATGGGAAAGGGTGGTCTTGGGGTTGGGAGTCTTCAAGCTATCAACTTATCCTTGTTAGCTAAATGGCTTTGGAGATATTACAAAGAGAATGATTCTTTATGGAAGCGGGTGATTATTTCTATCCATGGCGATAATCTTGGTTTGGGTAGTTTACGTCCGAAAGCAACTACTTGCGGGGTTTGGGCTAACATTCTGAAATTGTTCAAAATTTTCGAGAAGGTTAACATACCTCTCGAAGCATGGTTCCAAAGAAATGAAGGTGGTAATATTTCGTGGGCAATAGACCCTACAGGTGTTTTCTCGGTCGGTTCTCTAAGGGCGGCTTTTGATAATTTCAGTTTGTCATTCCCTATTCATGATCCGACGGTTTGGATAAAATGGGTGCCCTCGAAACTGAACATCTTAGTTTGGCGAATTACGTATGATCGGGTTCCTTCAAAACAGAACCTGGTCAAGAGGGGTATTCAGCTAGATAATACTTTTTGTTCTGTCTGTAATTTGCATGAAGAATCTGTGCAGCATATTTTTTTTTCGATTGTATCCAGGCGAAAAGCTTATGGGGAGAGGTTATCAAATGGTGGGCTTTGGAGTCATCTACTTTTGCTTCTAATGTTGAGGTTAAAGGTGGGATGTTATTCACACAGCTACAAGCAATGTCTTTCTTTTGGATCAACCATCGATCAGGAGATGTTTTATTTAAAAATAGGTGGGCTGATTGGTTATTGTTTCCTGCTAGTTGTTTCTAGTTGTTCTAAATTGTATTGTACTTGTTCTTGTATTGTAATCGGTTCTAGCATCTTGCTAGATTATGATAATATAATATTGATCTTCTAGGGTGGGGTGATGGCCGAGCCGAAGCTCCTTTCCTAGTTGATCTTTTGCTTGCTGATCAAAAAAAAACTATGAAAGTGCAGGTTATGACAAATGATGATGTGAAAAACTTTTTGTTGTATGCCTTCTAATTTTGTAGTGTAATAATGTGCACAGCACATGGTTTTCTAAAACCACTTGTTCAAAACAATGGTTTCCTAGTTTTCTATGTCTCACTTTTCAATGTTGTACATGGATCTTACTGCTCTCAAACAAAAACTACAAGTCTTCCAAAAAAAATCAATTCTCTTAATCGTATTTACTCTCTTAAAAGTCCTAACATAACCATCACCACCATACTAAAATCCACCGCCAACGGCGCCAAAGCCAGACTCTGTCACCACCATCGCACAACCTCCAACATCCTCCGAGCGAGAACAGATTGCATGGCAACGACTAGGGCTGTCAATGGGTTGGATTGGATCGTATCGTTTAAAGATCTGATCTGACCCGCTGATCCATTTAATTGGATTTGGATCTGATCCAATAACATTGAGATCAATTTAGTTGGATTTAAATCGAATCAATAATTAATGAATAATGAACCAGAGCGACCCATTTAATATTACTAATTTAATTTTATTTATGTAATAAATATATCAAATAACTCTTCCACCCCCACCCCACACCACCCAACCCTACCCCACCCTACCTCACCCCCACCCCACCCCCACCCTACCCCACCTCACCCCAACCAACCCCACCCCACCCGACCCCCACCTTACCCACCCTACCCTACCCCACCCTACTCAACCCCCACCCTACCCTACCCCTACCCTACCCAACTCCTACCCTATCCCACTCTACCTGACCCCACCCCACCCCAACCTACCCCGCCCAACCCCACCCCACCCTACCCCGCCCCACCCCACCCTACCCTACCCCGCCCTACCCCACCCCACCCCACCCTACCCTACCCTACAACCCTACCCTCTCTACCTACCCTACCCCACCCTACCCACTCTACCCCACCCTACCCTACCTCACCCTACCCCTAACCTTACCCTACCCCACCCCACCATACCCTACCCTACCCCACCCTACCCACCCCACCCTACCCACCCCACCCTACCCACCCTACCCTACCCCACCCCACCCCACCCTACCCCCACCCCAACCCACCCCACCCCCACCCTACCTCACCCCACCAACGGTGGAGACGATGGCGGTGGTGTTGGTGGTGGTTGGTGGCGATGGTGCTCGGTGGCGATGGTCGGCGGCGGTAGTGGCGGTGGTCGGCGGCGGTGGTGGTCTGCGGCGATGGTCGGCGGCGGTGGTGGCGGTGGTAGTGACGGTGATGGCGGTGGCGGTTGGTGGTGGTCGGCGGCGGTGGTGGTCGGTGGCGATGGTGATGGTGGTTGCGGAGGCGGTTGGTGGTGGTCGGCGGCGGTGGTTACGGTGATGGCGGTGGCGGTTGGTGGTGGTCGGCCGCGGCGGTGGTGACGGTGGTGGCGGATTTTTTGATATTAAATGGATCGACACAGACAGATCTTGGATCGATCAATGTAGTGATCTAATTAAAAGGATCGGCCCATT
The DNA here is from genome assembly GCA_947179395.2 of Pulicaria dysenterica. Taxonomy (NCBI): domain Eukaryota; kingdom Viridiplantae; phylum Streptophyta; class Magnoliopsida; order Asterales; family Asteraceae; genus Pulicaria; species Pulicaria dysenterica. The sequence continues at coordinate 567,115 of OX359292.1, forward strand.
GGATCTCTTATTGGATCAATGGATCGGATTTTTTGACCCGTTGGATCATTTAAATGGAGCAGATCGGATCGGATCTAGATCATGATCCGATCCATTGACGGCCCTAGCAACGACGATTCAGTACGAGACGACGACTCAACCCAATCCTCCATCGATATGTCGCCCTTTACGACCACCTATCTGCTCATTCTCCATCTTTCTCTTCAATTTTCTAACGAATGAATCTACAGCCGTAAGAATCACTGAATCTTTGTCGACTTGTATTCTCACTTCTCAGATTTGTGTATCCTCTTTAATATTTATTTGCAGATGTATAATTTTCAAAAAACTGTCTATTTTTTGTTAAACGTGTGAATGAGGTTGTTTATGGAATCCTATTTATAAAGAAGACAGTGTTGCAGTTACACCCACTAAGCCACTATGTTACAACAAATGGGACAGTTTCCGTAATACAGTTTCTTTAAGTTTCTAGGTAGTTTTAGTTGATAATCGATGGTATATATTGCATGCTCAAGTTTTTGATTCGATGGCTATTAAAAATAAGGACTTTAAACGGTGCAGATCTAAAGTGAAAGAAATCCGACTGTAAAAAATGAAAGTTAGTATATGGTTGCCTCACTCACCGGCAACCATATATAGATAGAATTCCGGAGATGGAGATCCATTAATGAGGACTAAAATGGAAGCTGAAGATAAGCACCCCCGTGATCCATTTACTCCATCTTATTTTAAGATACATTTGAGATGACTAACCTCCCAAGGATAACAAGAAATGAAACAAGTCTTTGTGAACTGTTACCGGATAAAACAATTATCAAGATCAAAACTTGATCAAAAGGTTTTCAAAAAATTATATCATTATAATTTTTGTCAAAATCAGTTAACAAGAACATATAATCGAGTATAAACGATTTAATATAAAACCTTTAGTCTATGTAAAATCTGAAACCTGATCTAGTTTAATCACAAATATCATTAAAGAAAACTACAAAATGGTTGGAACAAATACCTCGGTTGCTCAAGATAGTTAACCTGTAATGATGCCAACGAGCTTCTTTTAGCCAGATCTTGCAAACCCCAAACGAATCCCAAATTCAAACGATAGCCTAAACTAAGGCTTATAGGTTGTAATTTTTAGGCAAGGAGTGTAAGTTTGTAGAGTTCCAACTTAAAACCAATCGGATATAGGAGGACTAGCTCAAGACCCTAATTAAGCATATTACAAAATTACTTTCTGTCCGATGTAAGACGGTACTCAACACGCCCCCCACTTGTGGGATTATTTTCTCCGCTCCTAACGCATGAATACTTATGGGTTAAGTAGATTCCGTGTGACATTTGCCAACTAGATCTGAACCCTGCATTTATACCATGTAAGTTTAATTATTGGGTTCAAACTCATAACCGATTAATTATAAAAATAGTAACACAGAACTCTTATTAATCAGATTATAAAGTTATTTTCTGTCCAATGTTGAACATTCTCAACGAGGAGAGAAATACTGTAACTAAATAATGAGAATCGCTAACCCTCATTTATACTAAGAGAAAACTAATTGGATTAGGAAACCAACTTCTTAAATAAAGGATAAGATTAACCTACCAAGAGTTTAAAATTCATACGTGTATATATATATATATATATATATATATATATATATATATATATATAGGGTGGCAAAAGATCAAACGAGAACTGTTTTTCGTACGAGAACTGCGAGAACCAATCTAAGCCGTCCAATTCCCCTCCTTTAATGTCATTGCCCACCCATGAATTCCTCACATGCATCCTGTCACACTTGATCCCCTCCACGCTCTCCATCCATGAACTTCCCATATACATGGAACGGCTGAGATTGGTTCTCGCAGTTCTCGTACGAAAAACAGTTCTCGTTTGAACTCACCCATATATAGGGTAAGGTTACACATAGAACCTTACTTAAACATAGAACCTAAAGAACCACTTTAGGTGATGACACGTGGCATCCCCCTCCCTTCCAACAAACTTTTAAAAAAAAACCCCCTCAATCTTTAAATGATCATAATTCATTCGTTTTTAAGAATTTTAACAAAAAAAAATATATCGTTAGATTCAGTTCTTCGTCCTCTTTCAAACAAGATCAGGCTCGATATATTTCTGAAACTTTATTTTTTTTTTTAAATGCAATTCTTTCAAAATTTGCATTTTTACCTGAGTTTCATTTGAAAATACAAAAATGCAAAAACCGAAAATGCAAAAATCGAAGATGCAAGTTATGCATATGCTTCCAAAAATGCAAATTTTGAAACCAATACTGAAAATGCAACCCAAAATGCAAAACAAAATTTGCATTTTCATAAAAAAATTTGAAAAATATGGCAAGAGTGGTCTTGTTTGAAAGAGAATTAAAAAACTAAAATATTGGTATAATTTTTTTTTTAATTCACAAAACTTTAAAAGTTATGACAATTTAAAGTTTTGGGAGGTATTTTTTAATTAAAAACGTGAGTTTGTTGGGAGGTAATTACAATTATGTCATCCTTAATCTCAACCATTGATTTTGATGATTCAATGGTCCAGATTGGTTTTATGGTTCTATGTTTAAATAATAGTTCTATATTGATCCATTTTCTATATATATATATATATATATATATATATATATATATATATATAGGGAGAGGGTTAATGCGAGAAGTGTTTTTAATACGAGAAGTGCGAGAAGCAATCCAAGCCACTTATTTGTGTTTGATCAAATGACCTACATTAATCATATTTTCTTTAGTTTTTTTAATTCAAAAGGGCCTTATGGTAAAAGAAAATTTATTCTCTTTCCAATCTATTCCTCATTCTTAATTTTTAATAAAAACAAAAAAAATTAGAAATAATTTACGGTTTTAATTTCAGTGTTCGTCTATGAACACGGTTAACAATTAACAAGTTATCGTTAAATATCGTGTTCATTCACTTTGTTCACTAATAAACTATAATTATTTTTCTTTTATTTTATTGTTTCACTAGGGTCTGCCGGTGTTCACTAATGTACACATGGTGAGTATAAGCATATTTTTGCTTTAACTTGTTATTTTTCTACATTTTACAACAGTACGATTATTAATAAAACTTCTTTTTGTCACTTTTTCATAGTTACTACATTGTGTTCACTAGTAAATATAAATTAATTAATTCAAAATGAACATAATTTTTATGATACAGTAATTGTTCATTAGTGAAAAATGAATATAAAATACACAAGAATAGGTACTAACATAAAGAGCTACTAAAATAAGAAAAACGAAAAGGTAAAAAAAAGGACTTATGAATACTTAAATACATAATACACAACTATTAAAATAAAAAAAAACGAAAAGCAAACAGGTAGTATGCTAAAACATACGAATAAAAAACAAAGAACCTAAAGAACCTATCTTGACCATTTGATCATCAAAATCAATGGATGACATTAAAGATGGCAAAACTGTAATTATCATGTATTAATTTAAGAAGAAAAGGGTAAACATGGAAAATCCCCTCCCCCAACAACCTCGATTTAAATAAAAAAAACCCCAAAAACTTTAATTCGTCATAACTTTTTAAGTTTTGTGAATTTGAACAAAAAAATTATACCAATCTTTTAGTTTTTTAATCCTCTTTCAAACAAGATCACTCTTCCCATATTTTTCTAAATTTTTTTTGAACATGAAAATTTTGTTTGCATTTTGGGTAGCATGTAGTGTTCTGTACAGATTTTGTATTTTGGGTTTGAACATGTAATTTTGTATTTTGGGCTGCAATTTCATATGAATCATGTTGGATTTGCATTTTGCATTTCATAATTTTTTCATTTTGAAAACATCTAGATGACCTGCATGGCTTAGCTACGGTTTGGTGCTTCTTATATCTTATATGGGCTCAAAGAAATTCGATGGTCTTCAAGGCTGAGTCAAAAAATTATAAAGAGTTCTTTCGCGAGCTGCAATAAAAAACCTTCACATGGATTCGGGGAAAAAAAGGTTTGGCTAATATGGATTGGTCGACATGGATATATAATCCAAATTTGTTGTAATTCTCGAAATTGTTATGGGCTGCTGGTGTAGCATGGTTTTTGCCTAAGCTACTTTTCTTTACTTTTGTATTGTTTTGTTTTTTTTCCAGGTGTAGATTGTTACACCGAAGTAGTTTTGATTTAATGTTTGGTCTGTATTTCCTGCATGGCTTAGCTGCCATCGAACTATGTATCTTTGGTTCCTTGGAGTTCGGTATGGTATGGTATAAGCTTTTCAAAAAAATCTAGATGACTTGTATGTTTATATTTCGTGTTTTTGTTTTTTTTTTTTTTTTGTATTTTGCATTTAGGTATGAATGAACCCAGCTCAAATTGCAAACTACGGATTTTGCATTTTGCATTTAGGTTTGAATGAACCCAACACTTACAGATTTTGCATTTTGGGTTTGAATGAACCCAGCTCAAAATGCAAACTTTGTATTTCAAAAAAAAAAAAGTTTCAGAAATATATCAAGCCCGGTCTTGTTTGAAAGAGGACGAAAAACTGAATCTAATGATTTAATTTTTTTTTGTTAAAATTCTTAAAAACAAACGAGTTATGATAATTTAAATTTTTGAGTGGTTTTTTTTAAATAAAAATTTGGTTACCTAGAATGTAAAGGGGGAGGTGCGTGGCTCAATATATATATTGAGTTCATTTTCCAGTTTTGCCCCTCTGCATAATGTCACATGTCATCACCAGGTTAGTTCTTTAGGTTCTATGTTTAAGGGAGGTTCTATGTTTAACCTTACCCTATATATATATATATATATATATATATATATATATATATATATATATATATATATATATATATATATAAGGTTACACATAGAACTCCCCTTATATATAGAACCTAAAGAACTCTTGTAGTGATGACATGTGTCATCAAGAAAAAGGGCAAAAAATAGATTTTGGTTTTTATTTAACATGTCCACGCGCCTCACAAAAAAATTATATCCCACATTCAAGAAGTGTTCAAAAAATAAAAAAACATTACCCCTTAATTTTTTAATTTCGCCATAACTATTTCAGTTCTAAGAATTAAAACGAAAAAACTATATCATTAAACTCAGTATTTTATCATCTTTTATTCAAGATCAATCTCGACATATTTCTGGAACTTTTTTTTTGAAAATGCAAATTTGAAAATGCAAACTACAATTTGAAACTGCCCGAAAATGCAATTTCGAAAATACAAAACGCAAATTTGAAATGCAAACTGCAATCTCGAAAATGCAAGTGCATCTAAACTAAGTAGAGATCGCTAGCTGTTGAAAATGAAACACAGGCGAAAATGCAAAATGCAAACATTCATATGCGAAACCAATATGATACATAATCAAAATGCAAAACCAATATCCATCGCTGAAAATGCAAAAATCAAAGATTATACATCATTTTATTGTTATTAAATGAATATACAAATAAGTAAAAAATGAACATGTAAACAATATCTAACTTAAAATGTAACCCAAACAAAAAAATTAATCATAATATTTCAATTTTACTATAGAAATTAAACAACTAGAATGAACTTGTAAAAAAACAAATCTGGTGTTAGTTCATAAAAAAAGGAATAACAAATTGACCTAATTTGCTAACTTCAAAATTGTGTAAATAATCCACGTGAGGCTATAAACAACACATAATTTGGTACTTTGTAATTCAACAGAGTAAGATTGTCATACACAAAAACCAAAGAGTAAAAGCATAAATCTACATTTAAAAAGCAGATCTTCTTCATATGGTTCTTGCTAATCGAATTCTTGGTAAGAAAATGCTCACAATTTTCGCTTCTCGCTCTTCTTCTTTTTTCTCCAAGAGAGCTTCTTTTCTGCGTCCTTCGGTTTTCCGGTAGAATAATCCGACAAATCTAGCTCCACGATAGGCAAGGAGAAACACATGTGCCGGTAACCGGCGTTGATCGGCGGGAAGATGGCTAACGTCAACGATGAGAGTGTGTGTATGTGGGTGTGGTGGTTGGTGGTTTTGTTTTGAATATGGGATATATACACGATGAGTACAAATCTGGAGAAGATAGGGGTGAGATTTTTTATGTTCTTCCTAAAATACCCTTGCATATTAAATGTACATTGATAAATAATCAGATTAATACATATTTAGTCTTTTTAATGACAACCCTTGATCTATCAAATCCAAATGCCCAAAATGGTTATTTAGGTTCTATATTTAAGGGAGGTTCTAAGTTGATCCTATATATATATATATATATATATATATATATATATATATATAGAAATTAGATCAATAAAGAACCATGTGTTAAACAAAAAAACTAAATAACCAATCTGGACCTTTAGATCATGAATATTAATGGATGAGATTGAATGATGGCAAAACTGTAATTATTATGTATTAATTTAGGAAGAATAGGGCAAAAATGTAATTATCCCCCCTCCCAACACCCACGATTTAAAAAAAAATCCCCAAAAACTTTAAATTGCCATAACTTTTTAAGTTTTGTGAATTTAATCAAAAAAATTATACCATTTTTTTAGTTTTTTAATCCTCTTTCAAACAAGATCACTCTTCCTATACTTTTCTAAAAAAAATTGAAAATGATTTTTTTTTTTTTTTTTGCATTTTGGCGCTGTACGGGAAAAACACTTCTTTTTTTTTTTTGCATTTTGACAGCTCGTCGCTAATGAGTTGAATGTTGGGAAATTAGCTAAGGTATTAAGATTGTTTAACATGCAAAGTTGAAAAACTGTTAGAAGAATTTTGACAAACAGTTCAAAACTGTTAGAGTTATCTTCGGGAAACAGTTGTGAACTGTTAGATGAAAATGTAAAAACAGTTGTAACCAACAGTTGCTGTGAACTTCAAAACTGTTATATAGAGTTCAGAACTGTTAGTTCAAAATTGTCACAACTGTTTGAAGACCTTGAATCCAGCTCAAAATGCAAACTACGGATTTTGCATTTTGGGCTTGAATGAACCCAGCTCAAAATGCAAACTACGGATTTTGCATTTTGAGTTTGAATGAACCCAGCTCAAAATGCAAACTTTGCATTTCAAAAAAAAAAGTTTCAGAAATATATCAAGTCCGGTCTTGTTTGAAAGAGGACAAAAAACTGAAACTAATGGTATAATTTTTATGTTAAAATTGTTAAAAACGAACGAGTTATGATCATTTAAAGAAATTGGGGTTATGTTGGGAAATTAGCTAAGGTATTAAGATTGTTTAACATGCAAAGTTGAAAAACTGTTAGAAGAATTTTGACAAACAGTTCAAAACTGTTAGAGTTATCTTTGGGAAAACAGTTGTGAACTGTTAGATTAAAATGTAAAAACAGTTGTAACCAACAGTTGCTGTGAACTTCAAAACTGTTATATAGAGTTCAGAACTGTTAGTTCAAAATTGTCACAACTGTTTGAAGACCTTGAAGCCAGCTCAAAATGCAAACTACGGATTTTGCATTTTGGGCTTGAATGAACCCAGCTCAAAATGCAAACTACGGATTTTGCATTTTGAGTTTGAATGAACCCAGCTCAAAATGCAAACTTTGCATTTAAAAAAAAAAGTTTCAGAAATATATCAAGTCCGGTCTTGTTTGAAAGAGGACAAAAAACTGAAACTAATGGTATAATTTTTATGTTAAAATTGTTTAAAACGAACGAGTTATGATCATTTAAAGAAATTGGGTTTTTTTCTTTTTAGTTTGTTGGGGAGGATTTGCTGAAGACGCCGATTTTTCTTTTTTTTTAATTTCCTTTTTTGCCCCTTGACTATGTGCCACATGTCATCACCAGAGAGGTTCTTTAGGTTTTTTGTTTAAGGGAGGTTCTTTGTTTAACCTTACCCTATATATATATATATAGAGAGAGAGAGAGAGAGAGAGTAAGGTTATAGTAAGATGGAAAAAATGATAAGATGGGTAAGAAGGAATATTAGCCATTGGATCAATCTAATCTTGATTCTAAAAATATAAGGTTTTCTATATTTCTTTTTATATTTAAAAAGGAAGATAAGGGCATAATCGTCATATGAAAATCCATTTAATTCAGCTTAAACAGCTAAATTTAAATTGAAACACGAAACTTACCTTAAAACTTTTATCCATTTAATTACCCATATTTAATTATATTAAAGATTTTAATTACACATTTTTTAATATTGATAGCGATTCTGCTCGTTTCCTTATTTACATTGTTTCTTTCTTATTTTTTTCAAGTTTAATATTCTGTTATTTGTTTAACCGCAGTATATGACGTAATATTTGTTACACAAATACATCTACCATTATTCATCAAACAGAACACAAATACATTCATCATTTTTATCATTCATCAAACCGAACAGAGCTTCCAAATATTTATATATCAATATGATGAAAATATAATATTCATCAAAAATCATGTTCATTCAGCAAACCAGACAGATCGAGTTTGTGTGATTCAAGTTCAAGAAAAGTGTTTACCTTGTAGAGCTTTCAAAAACTAATATATCAACATGATGAAGATATAGTAATATTCATCAAAAATACGTTCATCATCAAAACAACAGTTAATAACAAAATATTATATCATTCATCGATATTCACATGACCACATGATGAAGATGTAAGATGTAAGACAATTTTTCATTCATCAAAAATCCCGTATATAGTCTGAAGTGCTTGAAGTAAAACAAAATTTGCCACTCTGTAATCTTTCAGGTACAAGAAATTCAGGGTACTTCTCTTTGATTATTAGTTTTAATTTTTTTTTTAATTTAAGGCACTTTCAGCAGTCAAGATACGGTAAGAGGAGAGAAACGCTCGATTTCACTTTCAGGGAGATGGTTTTATGTGGAGAGGTCCGATAGGAGAATAGGGGTATGGCGGTGGTATCGCCCGTACCAACAACCACTGCAGATGAGATATGCGGTTGCGGCACACACATAGAGCGGAACACTAACGAGCGATTCGAGGAGGAAGAACGGCTGGTTTCTGACTTGCTGCCAACTAAATCAAGAAAAGGGGAGTGCCGAGGGTGGATACGGTGGCGGTGGTCCAATAACACCACCTTTGGCTTGTGACTTAGATTAAGAATCCAATTAAATAAATATACGAAGAAGATGATTGACAAGAATTAAAAACTGATAAGGAGAAAGACTCAGGATAGGCGCCTGTTGTTGGAGAGAATAACGGGTCTAATATTATGTTCCTAATTTCCAATTATACCCTTTAAATAAATAGAACACGTGTCACCATATAATTACATCTTACACATCTTATCTAAATACACATCTTACTTGATCCTACTCCTATATATATATATATATATATATATATATATAGATAAAAGTTCAAACGAGAACTGTTTTTCGTACGAGAACTACGAGAACCAATCTGAGCCGTCAAATTCCTCCTCCTTTAATGTCATTGCCCACCCATGAATTCCTCACATGCACCCTGCCACACTTGATCCCCTCCACACTCTCCATCCATGAACTTCCCACATCCAAGGAACGGCTGAGATTGGTTCTCACAGTTCTCGTACGAAAAACAGTTCTCGTTTGAACTCTCCCCTATATATATATATATATATATATATATATATATATATATATATATATATATATAACTAATTTGAAAAAAATTATTAGATGATCTGGACCTTTCATTTAGTAAAATATTTAATCTTGACCGTTAATTTCTTTAATTCTAAAATCTTGATTTTGACTTTTTAGAGTCAAACTAATGTGAATTAGATAAAGATAACTCTTAATCAAATCAATAATAAATATAAAAAATTATCTTTACTCTTTAATTAAAAGAATAAAAGTATGATGTCATTATTCAATTTTTAGAAAACTATGTATATTAGAACACATCAATTAAAAAATTCGAATATATAAGATATATTTAAAAAATACAAATCAAATAAAATATATTAAAAACATATCACATCGTATGATAAAATATATTAAAAATATATTAAAATACAAATGAAATAAAAAAAATCTATTAAAAACAATATTTATCATACGATGCCGTATGATAAATACTAGAACATATTAATTTGAAAAATATATAACTCAAATTTAAATATAGTTCATGGATATTTCTAATTTTTAATATATATCTAATCTAATTATTAGAAGAATAGGTTTTAAAAAAAACTTTCTTTTTTAAAATATAATTTGATTAATAGGAGTTTTTTTTAAAATAAAATATATTAGGCTTACAAATAAAAATGATGTAATTATTTTTAATCCTAACCCTCACATTCGTTTAATTCAATTCACACTTTTTACATGAGATATTTTTTTCAAATTTTACTAAATTTACGTGGATGTTTCATCTATATCTTAAATTTACATGAATATTTTATATATTAAATATGAAAACATATTTTAATTTTATCTTTAATTTAATGATTTAGTTTAGAAATAGGTACTAGATAATCACCTATATATTATCTATGATTACATGTTTAGACCTTATTTTTGATATTTTTTCACTTGGACGTCAATTATGGAGAATAAACAACTTTTTTCATCATTTTCAAATAGACATTCGTTCGAACAACCTTCAACAAAAAAGAAGAAAAGACGGGTGATAAACACTTCTTATGTATGTTTTACAGTTATTTTACTATACTTCTTACAATTTCACACCATCAAATTTTATACTTTACTTTAAACATCATGTGTTTATACACGGGGTAATAAACTAGTATATATATATGACTTACCAATTTTTCTAAAATAACTATAAAATTAGACTTAATCAACCACAACCTCCAATTTCAAATCCATTCAATTCTCAAAACAATTTTGGAAAGATAAACTATGAATTTGATTCAATTTTAAATCAATTGGGGGGGGGGGGTAGATGAAAATTATGAGGGGGTTTTATAAAAAAATATGAGGAGCTTTTAAAAAAATATGAAGGAGTTTTATAAAAATTATATATTAATGTAATTAATTATAAGGTGTTTATAAATTATATTTAGTAACTTGTGATATATTTTGTTTAGAGAAAAAATAATTATATATTTACGACTGTCTCATTTTTATCTACGTTTTGGTATAAATTTTATATGACACTTTTTTGGAATTAGTATATTCTTAATTTTTTGTTATCCGTTAATAGTAGTGGATAAGTAATTTTTTGTTTAGCTGAGTGTTTTTTTTTTGGATTATGGTGATGAGTTAAGTAGTCAACTTGAATATGATATTTATTGATTTTAAAATATTTTCAATCTTATTAGAAATATGTATGAAACCTTATATTTTCGGAATTAAAAAAATAAAAAGGGTAGTATGGTAAATTTAAAAAACAAGCCAGATCAACTACCACACCCCGCCTCTTTTCCCGTCACAGGCCTGATGGACAGGTACACAATTTAATGCACATAATACAACTATTTGACGCACAGAAAAACACTTATTGATTCACATATTACACCTTTTGATTCACAGTTTACACCTTTTGATTCACAAAATACTTTTAATGAAATTACAACCATTTTGATAAAAAAAATGCATACTGTGGCTAAATCTGATGCACAGTGAAAGAAACCACGAAGAACGACGGCGGCGTTGGTGGTGCGGCGGCGGTAGTGGTGGTGCAGAAACCAAATGCACAAAGACATATTGAAAGCAAAGAGATGTCCTCTGCACTTAGGTCGCCACCATAAAATCGCATCAGGGTTTCTATTCATCTGAATAATAGCATCTGTAAAAACGGGGACGGAGCACCATCGACGACATCAACCCTAATCTAAGAACGAAGAAAGACGATCCACAAATATTGAAAGCAAAGAGATGCATACATTGTTTCAATTCGCAGATGAGTCTATCAGTGACAACGAAGCCCTAATCTTTCGTGGTGGCGGCGAACAGCGACGATAGAGGCGGAACCCTAATCTGTGGCGGAGAACGGCGGTGAAGATCGCTGAACATCTACGACCGTCGACAGGCGATGTGCGATCGGCGACCCTCGACTGGTGATGTGCGAACGGCGAAGGTGAGGGAGGCAGAGCGACGGCAGCGGTTCCTAGGGTTGCGTATGAGAGGTTTAACGTGGGGATGGGTATTTGTTTAGAGAAGAAACGTGGGGTAGGGAGAGGGATATTTTCCTATTTTACCCTTTTAATAGATTTGCCATGTGTCATGTCCAGATTCCTTCTTACATTTAGTACCTTAAGATTTTTTTTACTTGAACCTAATTATATATATATATATATATATATATATATATATATATATATATATATATATATATATATATATATATATATATATATATAATCAGGATCAAATAAAAGATTTTTAGGGTAAAAAGGGTAAGAAGAATTCTAGACGCGACACGTGGCATAACTAACCAAAACTAACAAAATGGTAAAAATGGAAGATTTTTAAAAAATAAAAAAGTTCTCTCTCTTCCTTTTTCAAATAACCCCCACGTCTTATACATCTACCGTCCCCAATCACGTTGCTAAACCCTAATCGCCCCAAGCACCATTCATATGCCCTGTGGATCCCTGCTCCTCCGTGAAGACGCCGCCGTCGACCTGCTACTCCTCCATCTTATACATCCAGTCGATGCCCTTGTGAAGATTCCGCCGCCCTTGTGAAAACTCCGCCGCACACAGACCACCACCATCTCTCCATCTTTCTCGATCTATGGTTTCTCGATCTAAACCCAGGCATCGTCGCCCACGATGAAACCGAGGCGTCGCCGACCACAATCGCCGTCTCTGTCTCGCCGAGCCTTCGCCATCTCTGTCGTTCACGGATGCTTCGAGACTGCTTCCCGTGCGAATGTCGCCGAACCCAGATCTGCCGAACGCCTTCGAGATGCACAGGAGGCAGATCCCATATGAACATCTCTTACCTCCTGTGCGAGCAGATCCCAGGTCGAGATTCTTGTTTATTCGATTTTTTTGCTTCTGTGCTTCAATCCATATGAAAATTTTGTCTGTTGGATGTTCAAAGTGTATTATGTACATCAGTTTTAATTTTTTTTTGTGCATCAGTTATGTATTTCTTGTTGATTCTTGATATTCATCAGGTTTGTTGATTCTTGATATTCATCAGGTTTCTTGTTGTTCAAAGTGTATGTTCATCGGTTTCAATTTAATTTTGTGCATTTCTTATTGATCCTTGGTATTCATCAAAGTTTCTTCTGAATTTATTTATTAATTGTGTGCATCTGTTGCTGGTACCAAAAATCCCGCTGGCCCTGCTTGTTTATTATTACATTTACTGATTTGCCCTTAACTGACTTTAAGAGGCAGTTAAGAAACGTTGGTTTTTAGACTTTTTTGTTGACTTTTGATGTAAAATGTGTGGTCAGGATTTCTCCTTATTCTTTGTACCCTAATTCTCTTTTTACAATATTCCTTCCCTATATATATATATATATATATATATATATAGAGAGAGAGAGAGAGAGAGAGTGTGTGTGTGAGAGAGTGTGTGTGTGTTAGTGTGTGTGTGTGTGTGTCATTGGGTGGGGATGAATTTATTTGTTTAAAATCTTAAATTGTGAAAAGACTAAAATGTTTTCTAATACAGGCAAATTAATTATTAATTTAGACTGTTAGTTAATTAAAAGGTCGAAATTATGATAAGTTGTGAATCATAGGGACTATTTTAGTAATTTTAAAACTTTAATGAATAAATTAATGATTTTCTATAAATCACATGGACCATCTAAGTAATTCACTGGTAATTCATTTTAAATTTATTTACTTAATATTTGAAAATCTAGAGGGTTTTACCTCCCTCTATATATACACACACACATACTCCTCTATCTCTCTTTGTCAAATCCTCTATACCTTTCTACTCAACCCCTCACCGCCACTTATAACATTGGGACATTATCCTACCATCATCTGCCTCCACAACTGTAGAAACCAATGGATCTGCATTTACTCGATTTTATCGTAAAAATTGATGGATCTCCATATCCGGTTGTTCACACTGTCCACCACCAATATACTTATGATATGTCCACCACCAATAAATTTTATTAAATTAGTATTTTATTATATTAGAAGAAGATTAGAATATTATTATTGGGCGTATGGTTTTCGGATTGGGATTGTCTATATAGACATCCTATTTTTACTAACCCTAACTAATTTCCTAACTAATCTCCTATCCTATCTAATGTTATTGTCTTAAACAATTTTGTCTTTATTTGTAATTTTTATCATTTTTCAAAAATTAAACTAGAAGAAACAATATAACATTAAAAAATTATAATTTTTCACTTCCACACTTTTGAACACCAACTCTAAAAAATAATTAAATTACAACAAAATAAAAAAATAAATAAATTATTTCATCTCAGACCCAAGAATAGAAATCTTATAATATTATTAAAAGAAAAGGCTGCTTACATTATCTATCTCCCTTCCTAAAAAAATCTCCACCAATCACAGCCCTCGATTTAAAAAAAAACTAAAAGAAAATCGGAAATATTAAGATTATGACGTCACAGTTGCAAAAAATCCAAAAGCCTTCCTCGATTCCTTTTAGACGTCTTCCCCATCGCTTCCCCATCGCAGACAAAGTTCATCGATCACCTTCCCCATCGCAGACAGAGTTCTTCGATTCCTTTATGGTATAGTGCTTCCCCATCATAGACAAAGTTCATCGATTCCTTTTAGGTATACGGTTTCCCCCTCGCAGACAGGGTTCATCGATTCCTTTTAGGGTATACGGCTTCCACATCCGTTAAGGTAACCGAAATCAACTTATAATCTATATATTAATGTTTGTTTCTCTGTTCAATGTTTGATTTTTAAGAATCCTGATTTCCGAATAGGGTTTACGGCTTCCCCATCTCTTCTTCGATTTCTGTTTCTGATTGTTTGTTTCACGATTTTGGGAATGACCAATTCATTGGTGTTCATCTGATTGCTAATACAGATTTGGTGTTTCTGTTTTCCTGTTTAAAGCTTATTTGTTCTTAACAGTTGATTGATGTTTAATTGCTTCTGTTTCTTATTGTTTGCTTCACGATTTGGAATCATATACTCAATTCATCAAATCATATTATTTTGACATTAGGTTGTTATTATTGTTTAAGGAATGTTCATTAGTTCATCGTATTTATGGATCGATCCTCTTAAAGGCTTGTGTTTATAAGCAAATGTTACATTGTGTATTGTGTTTGTAAGTTTTTTATGTTATTCATTCATATAAATTATCTATTTGGTTTATATAGAGTGATCTATGTCCTTATTTTTTTTTCTGTGTTACCTTGCACACCAACTGTTTGATTAATTGTCTACTACTTCTTTGTTAGATATTAGTGTGTAAATTAGGTTTTTTATGGCCTTTTTAGGTTATTGTATTTCTTTGTGAATAATATGTTACTGCTATTTGTCTATGATTTTAACAAAATGAAAATTTGGGGCTTAATTAAAAATGATAAGAACACTGACTAATCAATATAAGAGCACGATCAATAAATGATTTAAAATATAAAATTGAATGCATGACTCCCTTTCAACCGGTGTAATTGGTATTCATCAAAACATATATATGAATATGATGTTTTATTTTTATGATATAAACAGAGTGATAACTTATTTTAACAATGAAGGAAGATGGGTTCATGGAAGCTGTTAATTAACTTACTATATAATTGTATCATATGTTGCAGGATTTATATTAGCTTGTCTCCTTTTAGTTTGTTTGTTTCTTCTTTTAATCAAAAGTAGCCAATCACTGTTGGTCATTTTCCTTTATTTAATGTTACAAAATTTGCTAATGATTAGTAACAAGGTTTATGGACTGTAACAAAATTAGTTGTCACATAACAGATTTCTTTTCTTTTTTTAATAGTTTCTTTGATTGGGTTTTAAAGGATTGTCTTACAAAAGGAAGTATATATGTTGAATTAAAAGAAGGTTTGTCAAATTGTTAGCAATAATTTGATTGGGTTTCAGATTATTTACCTTTAACTTTCTATGTAGAATGAATGCTGTTGTAGATTTACTGTATGTCAGAGAGTGAGCAATGTTAGCAATACTACCTTGAGCTGTCACCATTACATAATAAACTCCAGAATAGAACTAAACAGCATAAATCTTCAATAATTGCCTTAGTTTAAACTTCAAAGTGGGCTACTAGCTTCAAGGGGTTTACGCTTTACATGTTCTTTCAGGAGAACTAAAGGACGCTTGCATCAGTTCGTTGCGTTTTAAAGTTTTGCAACTTGCTTTTTCATTTCTCTTTTGGTATGCTCTTAAGCCCATCATTTGTTGATTATACATATTAAATTTCAGGTCTAACTAATATAAATATCTGTTGATAATTATGATTTCAAACTAAACTTATCAGTCAATCAACAATGTCCTAATAAATTCGAGCATCTGTTTTGGCTTAGACAATGGCTTTCCCATAACAATGTTCCATCCACTTGACCTGATAAATATTGACTTGAAAGCGCCGCCTTTGTAGCATCTTTGTTGGCAAACTCACCAGCCCTTATTGAAGATGTGGACAATGGTTTATTTATGCTTATGCTTTGTGGTTTTCTAAACAAGGGGATGTGATCTCTGAAGGATTTGAGCATAGAGTGAAATTCATTCTGTTAAAATATAACGAGGCTAACACTAAAACCTTTTTTCTTTAATGACAAAACACACACAAGGATAAATATCAACTAACTGTCATGCAATATGTACTTTGTCCGTAGTATTATTATAAGAGATCCCAAATGTTTAAAGCTTCTCCTCTAACAGGTAGATGTAATATGAATTTATCAACCTATATGACTATGAAGTTCTACAGATTCAAATCACAATTTCAAAATAGTAGCAGTTATCTGACTTATCTAATGCTTCGACGACGCTTCTTACTTTAAATAGATTTTCAATTAAGCCTGGAGACATGCTATTATTCAAGGATAAAATCCATTTAGAACAGAAAATAGGCTCAAGGTTTTACTTTTACAATAAGCCATATCTAGGCTATGAACAGATGTTAACGATCTTTACTCTGTTCTAAATGGATGAAGGATTTAAACTTCGGTTAACATTTACATCAACAGATATTACTCTTTTATAAACGTTTAATTGATCATTAACAACATATAATGCATAATTGAAAAATGTTTGGCAATTACTTATTACTCTTTCATAAACTATTCTCTTTATTATATTTTTTATTCCGTCCTTATGTGTATTAATTTGTTTATGAACAGGGGAAAATGGCAAAAACTGAAGAACTTGCTAAACCTAATGAAGTTGAACGAGTGATTTTTCATTTTGGATTGCCACGTTATATCTGTAGAAAGTTCAACGACGGTGTTTTGAACAACTATTCCCTGGTAATATATCTTTTAATGTAATCATTTTCTGATGTTAATACACGTATAATATCATAAAAATAGAGGATGACGAAAGTTGGTTTTACATGGCATGTCGTAAGTGCAGTACAATAGTTGTAGAACAATCAGGTCTGCTTACTTTCTCTTTAAATACTATACTTATACTTATTGTATAGAAAACGTATTATTTAAAATTCAAATGAATTTTATTAATTTAAATTTTCAGTTGGTTCGACCTATCCCTATGTCTGTAAAAACTGTGAAGGTGTTTCTAATGTTTTTCCTCTGTATGTGTATAACTTTTCACTTTCTATATCTTTTATAGATTTTAGAATAAATTATTACAAAATATTATAATTGACAACATTTGATTATTTTAAATCATCGTCCCTTATTTTTCACATATATGTTTGTAGAATGAGGCTATATCTTTGTGTTCAAGACGGATTAGGAACAATTACACTAAAGATGTTCAAAAAGGAAGTTAAAAAGCTAATCAATAGATCATCAAGGTCCATGTATAATCAGATGAGAAAGGTATGTAACATAACCGTTTTGCAATACAACCTTTAATATTTATAAATATATGAATATTCTAATAATTGTGTACATTTACAGTCACCAACTCCGAATCAAATTCCTTCGGATTTCACGAAGTTGCGAACAAGGACTATGTGTTCAAGATCCGTGTATCAAATTGGAACATAGAGAAAAAGTACTATATCTTCAATGTCAATGCATTCATGGATGATGAGGAGACTAGAGAAAAGATTTCGTTAAGATTGCCGAGTGGAGAGGTGACAACCAACTACACTTGCATCATTTTTTCACAAAATATATTATTAGATGATATATTTAACTTATATTTGTACCAACTTTTTAGTAGATAACATCTGAAGCCAAGACTCCTCTTGCTATCATGGATGTTTCGCAAGATAATAATGATTCAAAGGTTAGATCGAATGAATTTTATTATACGTTTTAAATTTAAATTAATACTAATAATAAGATATTAATTAATAGCAATCTATTTATATGTTCTAGGAAGCTTATTCAGTAACGGCTGATAATGGAACTTCTATTGAAAAAATGAAGAGCACGGCCGACAGCCCTGGAGTGAAACGGAATATTGAAGATGGATCCTTGATGTTCATCTCCAGTCATCTTCATCCAAAAGTTTAACCTTCGATGACAAAATCAAGATTCCTAAGTTGGAGAAGGAATAGATTTATTTTTAATCGTTTTGAGTGAAAGACTATTGTGTTTAGTTTGTTTTGGTACTTTTTATTTTTTGTTTATATGTTTTGAACTGGTTAGATCTCCGCTTTGTTTATTGTGTTTGGATTTTAGACAATAGTTATTCAACTTTGAACTAAATCTTCCAATTTTATCTCTATTTTATTCTTATTTACATTGTATAATATAATGTTGCGCCGGAGTGATTCTCTATTTTAGATACAAGAAACCATAAATGTTGTCTATAAGGAGGTTCTACAGAAAATCTAATGATAATCTTATGTATGAATTTCAAACTTCTGTAATGTTTATTATTTTTTACGAGCTTTTATATTCCTATCTATGTTTTCTAATTTTTTTAACGTGTTATTACTTTTTGAAACTATATAAATTAAAATTTTTAGTATCAACCCCGTGTTGATACACGGGTCGCTTAGCTAGTTAAAAAAAAATTAAATTTCCCTAAACCCAAGAAACCCTACGTATTCATCGTCACATCTCATCTTCTACCCATTACTCCTTTCCACATTCCTCCCTCTCCCTCTTTATCAACTGCCACCACCTCCAGCTATCCACCATCGGCGATCGCCGTCTGCCCCGCCTTCGCATTCATAGTCTACCACACCGTCGTCGCTCCGCCATCGGCTACCGCCACTGTATGCTTGACGGACAACCAACACCACCGCCTCCTTCGCAACCAACACCGCCCGCCAGCTGCTACCGCCACATTGCCTTCGCTCTCTCTCAATGCCGCCTCCGGTCCGCCATCTGCAACCGCCACAACGTCGCCGCCGGTCCTTCGTCTGTCAACGCCGCCGCCGCCTCTATAATTTGATTTTCAGATCAAAAGATAATTTTATCAATAATATCCTGTAGGATATGATTTTTAAATTTAAAAAAAAATAGATTTTGATGATTTGTACCTTATGCATTAGTACTTGTACCAAATTCAAATATGCATAAATTTAGAAAAGAAAATACGAAGACCTGTGATTAGTTTGAAAAAAAATGATTTTAATCTTAAGATATCTTTTAGATTTATTAGGATGTCTATATAGCAACATCCGGATTGGATTTCACACTAAAATAACAAAATAAGGGAGATTTGAAAATCTTTTATTTGAAAGAAGGAAAAGAAAAGAGCTGGCACCGCCGTACAAGGAGGGAAGGAAGGAGCCAATCAACCTCTATCAAAATAGAAATTTTCCTTTTTTTTCTTTTTGCAAAATTAAATATGAAAAAAGAAATGGGTTTTTCATTGGTCAACACCAAAGCTACTTATTATTATTTATTATATATACATATACATATACATATACATACACATGAAATGAACGCTTACTTGATCTCTAATTAATCTCTAATGGCACCACCGCCATCGTTCATCGTCTTCTTCTTCATTCTCCTTCCAATCGAATCCCGGAAACCCGCCGTCTTCATCTTCGGAGACTCATACTTCGACCCCGGAAACAACAATTATCTTATAAATACCACTACACTTGACCAGTCTAACTTCCCTCCTTACGGCCAAACATACTTCCACTTCCCCACCGGCCGCTTTTCCGACGGCCGTATCATTCCCGATTTCATCTGTAAGTATATATTTATTTACATTTACATATATTTCTCATTTCCTAGTTACCTCATGATTTCATTAATTCCATCTCTTAATTAATAATTCTAACTATCATTATTTTATGTTTATAATTGAAAAATAAAAAGCTGAGTATGCCAAGTTACCGTTAATTCCGCCGTATCTGGCGCCGGACAGCGGCCGGTATTACAGGATCGGTGCCAACTTTGCGTCGGCAGGAGCCGGAGCTCTGATTGAAACGTTTCAAGGATCGGTAAGTGCTAGTTTTCAATTAATAATCATATTCAACGCACGGCTTTCAAGAAAATAGCTACCTACAGATTAATAAAGAAAAGCAAGCATTTATATATAATGTGAATCCTGTAAAAAGAATCGGCCGGGTTATTATAAATAATTAAATAATAATTAAATATATAAATAAATATATATATATATAGGGGAGAGTTCATGCGAGAACCGTTGTTAGTGCGAGAACCGCGAGAACCAATCTCAACCGTTCCTTGGATATGGGAAGTTTCATGGATGGTGAGCGTGGAGAGATAGAGTGTGGCAGGGTGCATGTGAGGAATTCATGGGTGGACAATGACATTGAAGAAGGGGGAATTGGACGGCTCAGATTGGTTCTCGCGGTTCTCGCATGAACTTTTTCCTATATATATAAATGTTGAATTTATTTACAGTATTTATGTTGTTTTTATAATTTCACAAATTATTATTATGGATATATAATAATAAATTGAAAGTTTTTAATATGTAAGATAGGTAATATAAATTATTATTATTATATCATATAATTAAAATCCGTCGCCTCCTATGAATCCGTGCCCGGATCCGGATCCGGGTCAGAAAACGGGTTTGGGCCGGGTTTATTTTTGGGCTTTTTTTTTTGTTGGGCCGGATTTCATTTTAACGATGAAAACAAATCGAAGGCAAAGAAGACATAGGGTGGTGCTTAGACGGCCGGAGTCGAGAAGACAGAGGGTGGTGTGGTGGAGCTTAGACGGCCGGAGTCGAGATGACAAGACAACAGCTCCTATTCTTGCTCCTCTGTCACCATCGCGTTCGCCGGAGATGATAAGACAACATTCCGTTTTCAATTTGTCATCGCCGGCGACTATGGCTACACTTCAAAACACCCTAACCGTCGCGGTGAGAGGTGGCCATGGAAAGAGAGAGACTAGAGAAAGGAGAAATCCTAGATCTACACATACATACACTTACCGTTAAGAGAGGTGGCCGGGCGAAGACGGCCGGCGAAGGTGGAGAAGAGATTGCATCGAAGGAGAAAACCGGAGACGGATGGTGAAGGTGGCAGCGGCCGGTGATGGCGGAGCCGATGGTGGAGGCCGGCGCCGTTGGAGAGGGAGAGGGAGAGGGAGAGGGAGGGGATGTTGGGGAAGGGAATGGGTTTTGAGAAGATTAGGGTTTTTAGATTAAATATAATGTTAGGGTTTTTTGGGAGTTTGTGATAAAAAATAAAAATTATAATTTTATATTTAATAATCTATGGTTGTAATTTTAATTAATTTTTTTAAAAAAAGCAATTAATTATTTTAAATTTATTTTCGTAATTAAAATAATTAAATACCAAAACAGTTTTTTTTTTAAATAATAATACATAAGAAAAGATAAAAGATTATTATTAATCTTATTATAATTATCTTTTATAAATAAATTAAAAGGTAGTCATGATTATATATTTAAAGAAAGTAACCTCGGTTACGGGTTTGAGTTTTAAATTATAATTTTTTTTTATCGTGCTCTTGTGGGACCGGGTCGGTTTTTAATTCTTTTTTTTTTGTCGGATAAGAGCCGGGTTTAGAATGGGTAGGGTCGGTGAACCCAAGACCCGTGCACTCTTTTCACAAACCGGGTTTACGTTTTCAGCCACGATCAGATTTTAACCCTTCCACACACGTGCGGAGCACGGGCTCTTACTAGTTTAAATCAATAAGTAGCTAGATCTTTGGAATAAACAAATATATATAGTGAGTTGAGTTGAGTTTGGAATGGTGTAGAAGAAAAAGGAATTAAAGGTGTTTAGATATTTGGCTTTTTAAGTGGTTAATAAACATTTTCAGACCACTCATTTTGTTGGGTGTAATACCAACCAAACTCCTTTTTTGGAAGTTGACCCCCCACCAATTTTACCCACATTCACTAAATTACCATTAATTAATTACTTTCCAAATTTAGTCTTATTTTGTGGTGCATCGTGCATGCTATCATAACAAGAGATGAGTAGAAAAAGTTAAATCCTAACTAAAAAAACTTAATCAATATATATACTAATAGTATCGGTTTTCGAAAATTTAAGTTTCTAGAGATATAATTGTAAATTATATATCTAATTCCTCGTTTTATTCCTCCCACCCCAACAGCCCTTGTTTGACATTCTAACCAAAAACCGAATCATTATAAAACTAAATGGCTTTGGTTTCGGTCTTATGACAAAACTGAATCAAGCACACACCTACTTAGACCATTAGTATATCCCCTCCCTTCATATTCCCTTCCCTCTCGTCATGTTACTTCTTATTTCCTTTCCTACGGTCTTTATTTTACCTTTTTCCTCCATTTTTTTTATTATTTTTATTAAATGAAGTTAGAGGAGTGAGAAAAAGAGAGAGATAGAAAGAGAAAGAGGATTTGTGGTTTTTCTTTTAGGAAGGGAAAGATGAAGTTAGTTTTGGTGTTTCCTCATGCTAACCACAACCACCGTGGACCCGTAGACAGGAGCAGGTAATGACATACGAATGGTTTTCAAGTGTTAGACTATCAGCATCCATCTTGAGCCAACCCATGCCACGTCAGCGCCACATCATTTTTTTTTCTCATTCCACACCATCCCACAAACACCAGCATCCATCTTGAGCCATCCCACATCATTTATTAAAAAAGAAAAAAGGCAAAAAAAAAAAGAAAAAGATGAAACCGAGCTAGATGGAGAGCCCGAGAGAGAGAGAGAGCCCGAGGGAGCCAAGAGAGGGGCAATGGTGTGGGTTCATGAACCGAGGGGAACCACCATCCCATCCCGAGCGGATGCGGATGGTCTTAGCAACCGTCCGTCACTTTTATGCATCACTTTTTTTATTCTATATCTCAATCTTATAATAATTAGAGTATTTTTTTATCTATTACAATAGTTTTTATAAATATTGTCGTATTTGTAACTCTAGATAAAATTTCTTTTCTACCAAGTCAGAATATCACTCCAAATTAAAAGCTTTCGGAATAGGGAATAAAAAATATAGAAAGGGGGAGTCGTTAAAGTTTTACTACTTTTATTCTATTTTTTATAATATACTTTCCTTTTCCTGTTATGATGAATGCATGCATGTGGTAAGTTGCATATAGGTCCAACACATTGTTGCAGGCTAAACTCCAATACTAGAGACACATGTAGCTAGGGGCAAACTAGTGGTTTTCTTCTACGTTTACGTACGTTCTCGAGTTTAATAAGGAATAATAAAAAGTTAAGAGAATTGATGTTTTTTTCTTTTAAATCATATCAATTTTGAAAAATAGATCTAAGATTAAATAATTAAGGCTAAACTCACCTTCCAAATCACTCGATCTATATATTTACTTTTCCTTGGTTAAATAAAAATCGAAAACATAGATCGTATGGCCGGCAGCTTTGATGAGTGGTGCATGAATTTCTCACAAGAGACATACCGAGTATGTATGGTTTGATTTAGTTATTGATCAAAATCGAGCTATTAACCAAATACTCGGTTATTTCATTTTCACAATCAGTCGATTATGGTTATTAGTGGTTTTGTATCGTTCGATTATTAACTTCGGTTATATCAATCAACCAACCATGTATGGGCCTTCAATTTGTCTATTAGCAGAAGAAATGACATTCATTTTCAAATACATTTACAGCCACTAGGACTAAGGGGGTGTTTGGTTCGTTCTTTTGGGAGGAATTGAAGAGAATGAGATTTCAAATCCCTCTAATTATAGTGTTTGGTTTGGCAAATGAGGGGGGTATTTTAATTCCCAGGAATCAAAGAAATCCACAAGTGAGGCATTTCTAAATCCTCCCACTCCCCCCTAGTATTCTCAAATCCACAAGTGAGCCATTTCCTCCGGCGACGCTCCGGCGAATATTCCGGCGAAGCCTTCGACAGAAACCGCCGCCGTTCTTCGTCACCGCCGTTCTTCGTCACTGCCGTCATCACTTCCGTCGAATACAGTCTTTTCCGTCGAGACCTTCGAGAAACCCTAGCCGTCGAGAAACCCTAGATCCGTCGAGAAACCACCGTTCGAAACCTTCGAATATAACCGAGAAACCCTAGCGGCTGCAACCCTCGATAAACCCTAGCCATCGCCGCTGCAACCTTCGAGAAACCCTAGATCCGCTGTCGCAGAGAAGGGCAACGTTCGCAAACCCTCGTCGTTGAAATCGCAGAGAAGGGCAACGTTCGACAGACCCTAGCCGCCGTTCTTCGTCTAATCGCAGATCCTCGTACGTTGAAGGGCAAACCCTCGTACGTTGGCAAACCCTCGTACGTTGAAATCGCAGATCCGTAGTCTTCATCTGCCGTCGTTCTTCGTCTAATCGCCGCCGCCGTCTTCATCTGTTCCATTCGCAAACCCTAGCCGGCGGTGACGTGGTGGCCGGCGGTTGATGGTGGTGTTGAATGGTTTATGTTGGTGTCTTGGATGAGGTGAACCAAACAAGAGATTGAGATTTTAAATCCCACCAAATGAATTCCTCCCAATTCCCATTCCCTTGTATAAATCCAAATCCCCCCAAAATCAAAAAATGAACCAAACACCCCCTAAATTGAATTAGGTATTGATATCTTTCCAACCATCAATGTACATGGAGTAATAGAATGTTAAGAATAAATCCCCCTTAATACTTCAGTTTTATTTGGTTAAAGTGGTTAACCGACTGCTCATAACCATAGCCGAGTTGAAAGATCAATTTGACTTCTTGGTAATTAATTATTTGGTTCGGCTAATTAATTCGATTCGACTATGGTTTCGTTATTCGTTTTTTTTTCCTCCCCCCTAAGAAATACTGTAACTATCAAGTTTATACGACGAAGTTAATACGGTTTTTGAAGCTAGGTAGCACATCACGTGCTAGGGTCACCGCCGGTCCAATGAGTTTTCATGCCCTGAAAGAAGTACCCCCCCCCCCCCCCCCCCCCCAAACTGAGCTTTGCTGTGCACAAACGAGATATTTAACATAAAACATGGTCGATCTTGTATAATTGAACTTTTGATGCTAATGTACTTTTGATCTTTAATTTATTGAGTATGCAAAAGGTACAAATTAAAATAGTGAAGAATCGATGAAAAGGAACATATGAAAACATGTTTATATATATATATATATATATATAAAAGACTGATAAATATCAGATTTCATGAATCCTTAAGAAATTTAAGATAAAAACTAAAGCAGCATATTATTTAATTAAGTTGCTTACACTTATAATCAATTTTATTTAATCAAAATAAGTAGAATCATAAATAATTGTTTTAAGCTATAGAAAATAAGTATTCACAATCTCAATATCCTAAAATTTGGTATAGAATATTATTACTCATCAATACGTTCAAGCCTAATGCTAATGCCTGTGGTAAGTTTTGATTGATTTCTCCCCCCTCTACAATCGCCGGTTTGTGAATTATGCCTTGAGAACTCCATTCGACTAATTGACATTGGTCTAATTAATGCAGTGATGCTCAAATCGTACGCTCACTCTTCCGCCTCTTTGTTGCTTGGTGCTCACCGCATCGTAGTTCCCATTTATTTTATATTACTAATAATGAGCCTATACCCCCTTCTACTATGTGGCTTGGGCCCCACTCAACATTAGAAAAGGTAACAAGCTGCTTAATTAATTATTATAAGCTAGTCGACCGGCCAAGAATTAAGATAAAGTCCATGCATGCATGCTCCATCAAGAGCTCGGTTGAACATAAACCAAAATAGACTAATCTGCTAGTCATGAAAGTAACCAAGTAAGATCGATACTGTATACACAATTAAATCGATCTGCTTGAACGAACATATATCTTGTGTGATCCATGAGTAGTGAAAATAAGCACAAATATATGCGTCAAGTGTATATATTATATTATATACATACATAAATTATATATATGACGACTTACGATTTGAATGAGATGGAATTAATTAATATGATGATGATGATGTTTGATTAATATTACAGGTAATCAGTCTTGAAACTCAACTAAGCTATCACAAGAAGGTAGAGAATCGGTTGAGAAAGATATACGGAAATACAGACGCCCATCACACCTTGTCAAAAGCTGTCTACTTGTTCAGCATCGGATCAAACGATTACAACAGCCCCTTTTTGATCACCAACTCCACCCGTTTCAACTCCTCTTACTCCAACTCCCAACTCGTTCAATTCGTTATTGGCAACTTAACCGTAGCCATTACAGTAAGCAGCTACCATGCATGCAAGCAACAATTAATTGATTCTCAAGATACATATCTTAATTAATTGGCTAGCTACGTACTTTAAAGAAATTATTATATTTATAGAAGATTAATTTGACAGACATATATATATATATAAAATAATTTGCACAGGAGTTGCACGAAAGAGGGGCCCGAAAATTTGGTTTCCTCAACTTGGGGCCTTTGGGTTGTTTTCCAGGGCTGAGGATCATTCTTAATCCATCAAGCGACTCCGGTGGGTGTGTAGAATCGGCTTCATTACTGGCACGACTTCATAATCACGCACTCACCAACTCACTCAAACACTTAGCAAAGCAACTAGATGGGTTCAAGTATTCCCTATACGACTTCCATCACAACCTTCAACGCAGAATAAAACATCCAACCAGATACGGTATGTTTTTTTTCTTCTTCTTCTTCTTCTTCTTCTTCTTCTTGAATATACAAACATATATAATGATTATTTCAACCTGTACCTATGGGAACATCTAGCTAGCTAGCTATAAGCTAGATTTATATATGACAAGAGATGATATTTAATTAATTAGGTTACAAAGAAGGGAAAACAGCATGTTGCGGGACGGGCCGGTTTAGAGGAACATTTAGCTGTGGAGGGAAGAGACCAGTGAAAGAATTTCAAGTGTGTGAGAATCCTAAAGATTATGTGTTTTGGGACTCTTATCATCTCACTGAAACACTTCATAAGCAGATGGCTCATCAAATGTGGAATCAACAACCCACAAAAGGAACTTATTACAATCTTAGAACCCTCTTCCAATCACCACCTTAACATATATATATATACATACATAATATTATTTGTATAACAATATTTCATTCATTTCCCATACGTATTTCTAGTCAAATTCTTAATTAATTATATATATAATTGAAAGTTAATAATTTTATCGATCAACTGTACGTATGTAACCTAGTTTTAATCTTCATTTATTATGTATATACTTAATTCACAGTGACATACATGTTTGATCTTATCTTGTAATTAAAGAAAATTTAAGGGGCACAACACAAATAATAATAGTAATAATATTATTATATGACATACTAGCTAGTGTATATATATAGATTGAGGATGAGATAGAGTTTTTAATTAATCGATCAGACATATATATGGTATGGGTGTTGCAAATATCCAAGTGGGTGTGGGTGTCCCTTTTCTTGTTGTTTCTTGTTTGCTGATGTTTACAGGAGGCTGCTGCTGTAGTTCTCAGAGGCATTTTAACAAACACGTTGCCCTCTTCGTTTTTGGTGACTCGCTTTTTGATCCTGGAAACAACAACTACATAGACACCACACCCGACTTCCAGGCCAACTTTTGGCCGTACGGCGTTTCATACTTCAATCCCCCAAGTGGAAGGTTCTCCGACGGTCGTCTCATCCCTGATTTCATCGCTGAGTATGCCCGACTGCCTCTGATTCCGGCGTATCTCGACCCCAGGAATGACGATTTTATGTACGGGGCAAACTTTGCTTCCGGTGGAGCTGGTGCTTTAGTTGAAACCCATGCTGGGTTTGTGGTTGATCTTAAAACGCAGCTAAAGTATTTCGGCGATTTAGAGAAAGATTTTAGAGAAATATTAGGTGACACGAAAACCAATCAGCTGCTATCTGATGCCGTATACTTGTTTAGCTGCGGTGGCAACGACTACATCGGCAACAACCAAAGCATTCTTTATCCCTATACCCATGAACAGTATGTGGGTATGGTGATCGGAAACTTGAGTGATGTGTTCAAGGTAACAAATTTTTAATTAATTAATACCTCAAAATTCAGATCTTGATTCTTTGCTGATGGATCAATTGGAAAAAGAACAGGTAATCCATGAGAAAGGGGGTAGGAAAATTGGAATTACTAGCGTGGCGCCATTGGGGTGTTGGCCAAGCATTCGTGCAGGACGAGTGGGGAATAGCTGTAACGAAGAACTTGACATGATAACAAGTCTACACAATCAGAAACTTTCAAGTGAAGTCCAAGAGCTAGAGAAAGAGTTAGATGGATTGATGTTTGCTAAATTCGATTTCAACACTGCTGTTAGCAAGCGCATGAAGAACCCATCAGTATATGGTAAGTTGGATTGATATATATATATATATGATCATGTATATATATATATAAGTTTTAGTAAGTAGGTAGGTAGGTGTTTTGATTGATTGATGAATAATTTTGATGGTATTATATGCATGTATATATTGGCTGGGTAGGTTTTAAGGTAGGAGATAGTGCATGTTGTGGAAGTGGTCCATTTGGAGGGATATACAGCTGCGGAGGGAAAAGAGGAGGAGGAGGAGGAATACAACAAGAGTATGATCTGTGTGATAATATTAGCGAATACTTGTTTTTCGACTCGAATCATAACAACCAAGTGGCGAGTCGGCAATTCGCGGAGTTGTTTTGGGAGGGGGATTCAAGTATCACAGCTCCTTACAATTTGAAGGCCTTATTTAAAGCTAGCGCTAGCAGTAGCAACATATATATATGATGATGATGATGATGATGATGATGATGATGGCCGGATGATGATTCTTAATTATTTTATATTTCAATTCTGGAGGGAGGGAGTGTATGTGTGTATGTGTGTGTAAAATTAAGCTAAGCTTGTGTGAAATTAATTAAGTTGCTGCAGCTACACCTACCCACCCTGGTTTGGACGCAATTCATAATCATCATCATCATCTATAAATTATTAATGGACACACAGACACGTGTTTGGACTACAATTTGTGGATGGAAAGAGTGAAAATGACACTATTTATTAATTAATTAATAAATAGTAATAATGATCGATCGACTTTATATATACATATATTCTAATCTTTCAAGCCTTAATTTACTTATCTTATTTATATAATATTTACATAATATTGTATTGTTACTATGCATATGTAGTGAGTATTAATTAAACAAATTGAATAACGTACAATCGGAGAAATGATCGAATTACCAATAAGTTCGGAAATTGAATCCTACCTCATATACCATTTCACATTTACATGATTTATATATTCTATGTTATTTGTTTGGATGTAAAACCAGCTAATTAATGTAGATTTTAAAAAAAACTATTATATCATCCTCAACTCTTATTATGTATATACTCTTTTACTATTAATTTCATCTTCATTTGATTCTACAACAGAATATCTATAATTAAATTTTGTTTTTAGGTACGTTTGAAGATTGGTTTTTTATCATGTGGTGCTAACTTTAGATTAAAAAAAAACACCCTATAGACTATACATACCCTTATAGATTTCATTCAACCTTCAAAAGTCATAACATACTAGGCTTTTCATCTTAAAATCTTCACCACTAAACTTTTATACTTCCCGCCGTTTAGCGCAAATATTATCCTAGTATAAATAAATATCATAATTCATTTATTCAAGTTTTAAAAAAGTGTTAGCTTTAAACAACATTACAAAAAGTGTTAATATTATGATCTTATCGTATATAATTTGTCAAAATCATACATCATAGCTGAATAACTATTTACACGGCATAAATATCCATCTCATATAATTAATCACACTTAACGGGTTTAAAAACGAGGCTCATAACATGTAAAGACGTGCATAATCAGGTCTTCGTATTGAATTTTTACGTGACAAAATGATCGAAACTTTCATCTTGACCGTCTTTTATTAATCTTTAAAAAAACCCAATGATTAATAATAAAAAAAAAAGACTAAAAAATTAATGTGGCGTGACATTATTATAAACGTTACAAGTCGTCCTCAGCATTACGGATGTTGCCATCTAATACTTGTTTCTGAAGTAATAATAATAATTTAATTGAAAAATATAAAACAACAGGAATAATAATAAATCAATAAATAAATATAAGAATTGAAATAGTCATCATAATAATAATGCAAGTGAAATGGGAATATTCTTTATTTGGGTATAGAATACTAATTATAATATAATTAGGCAAAATAATAATAATAATGTTAGCGGGAATATTAAAATTACATTTTACACCGTAGACAGAGCCAACGTAGCTAGGTTTAACAATGGTTTACTCATCTCTTAAATCTACCAATCTCACCAAATATACCTAAATTTATTCCCATTTTTTTTCTGTGGATACCGTCGCCGGACCTCCGATTTTCCTCCCTATCTCTCTCTCTCTCTCTCTCTCTCTCTCTCTCTCTCTGTGCCGGATCATCTCCACGGTGCTCGGATCTGCTACCTAACCTGCTCTTATCTCGTTTCCATTTTCAATCAAAGATCACAGCTCATAGATTGCAGGTATGAACTATCAACTTTGCTATAATCTAGTTTAATTTTACTAGTTTGCAAGACTATATGTATTGACTCATGTAACGAGTTCCTTACGATGTGAATTACCTGCGTGTGAAGGTTAGGTTTTCCGGCGGTGGAGTTGACCGGCGATCTTTTACAAGGACTGTTTTTATTTACGTGATAGAGCCCGGGCTTGAGGCTCGGGCTTCCTACAACCATGGCTTCGGAGAAACACCAGCATGCTTGGATCAAAGAGATGCCCAAAATTGAGAACGCCTATCTGCACAAATCTAGGCTTTACGAGACTCAATCGGTATATTTTAAATTGCGTCTATGATTATAGAATTAACATCTCTTGTTGTTTGTAATCAATTTGCAAAATTCTGTGGGACATGTGAATTGTAGTATATACACTGCATCCGTTACAGACCTTATGCACAACTTTGTAAGTTGGCTTATTTGAAATTAGCTTCCTTTCTTGTGATAGTTAAAGTTTAGGTTTGTAACTTACCAAATGGCAATACCACTTTACGTGATTAGTCGTTGCACTCACTAAATATTTTGATATTCTCTTTGGCAACAGAACTATTATCTGATTGGCCGCAGTAAGAACAGATCAGTTTGGAGGGTACTAAAGATTGATAGGTCAGACTCTTCCGAGCTAAATCTTATTGAAGATTCTACAGTGTACACTGAGAGTGAATGCTCTGAACTTCTACATCGTATCCATCTTGGGAATAAGTCCACAGGGGGGATTAAATTTATTACCATATGTTACGGCATTGTCGGTACGCTTGATTCTTATGTTTTATGCCATTTAGCATGGGTATTAAATTGATTAAGGCTCTCACTGGTCTGTTTTTCTTGTCATAGGGTTTATAAAGTTTTTGGGACCTTATTACATGCTGCTTGTTACAAAAAGAAGGAAGATTGGTGTGATTTGTGGTCATGCAGTGTATGCAATTACCAGAAGCAAGATCTTACCAATTCCCAATTCTACTATTGCACCCAATGTGGCTAATTCTAAGAATGAGAACAGGTCTTTCGTCAATTCTGCATGTAAATGTAAAATGTATTTGGTATTTTTCAGGAGACAGAAAGCTAATAGAAGTCAGGAATTACTTGTTAATCATTGTATCATGATAAGCATTGACTTAAGCCTGGGTTGTTTCTCATTTATCTTTCTTCTTTTTTTACTCATAACTTGGTGTTATATTGCTTCTTGAACATTTAGTCTCTCCCTCTGAGCTTCTACCTTTGATAATTAACAAGCTTATCATGGTTGAGGTAACCCGTTGCACTATGCCACTATATGCCGGGTCCGTCATTATATCGAGATACAGGCTCTTTTTAATATAAGATTTTCATTTGCTATTCTGGTAGTTTTATATATACGGCTTGTCCACCTTAAATGTTGACTGTTTGTTACAAGTGATTAATTCCCTTACCATATCTATACTGAATGCTAAATATTAGCGGATATTTAGTGCTCTTCCTTTATCCTTTATTATTCTATCTTTTTGTTATTCATACACCTCTGGCTTTAGTCACTATCATTTCATAGATAGCATTTTTTGCCACTTTACTTCCTGCAAATTACAGGGGCGAAGTTCTTGCTGTTGTGATGTTAGTTTAAACTGTTGAATGAGACAAGGTATTATCAGGGTTCACAGGAAAAGCAGTTTTTTATGACTATATGGTTATGTCAAATTTCTAAAGTTATCAGCTTTCGTAATATCAAGTACATATCCTTAAGCATTTAGTCGGGATTGCTGACATTTACTTTGCTCTTAATATATATTTTTTTCTTTGACTAGATACAAGAAGCTCCTCTGCTCAGTGGATCTTACGAAGGACTTCTATTTCAGCTACTCCTACCGTGTCATGCATAGTCTTCAGAAGAACTTGTCTCCTCAGGAAACAGGCCAGGGTGTTAATGAAACGATGTTCGTCTGGAATGAGTTTTTGACTTCTGCAATCGACAATCAGCTGACAAATAACCTTTGGACAGTAGCATTGGTTTATGGCTTCTTCAAGCAGGTATCTTTTTTACTCAATCCTAGAACATATAATTTAGAATAGAGAGATAAACATATATTGTGATCTAAAACGTGAATAAGTACAGATTATTTTACCAAAATCTCTTATCTGTTAATATGATGCTGTTTTTTAATCAAGTTTTTTGGTGCTAGTAGAGGTCTTTTGGGAAGTAGTCTCTCTACCCTTGGATTGAGGTATAACTGTGAGACTGTCTACATCGTTACCTTCTCATACGGTCATACCCCACTCAGGAGAGATTGAGCGATGTTGCTGTTGTTGTATTGGGCAGCACAATTACTTTTCTTTTGTTTCTTGTTATTATTGTTCTTATTTTAACAAATGTAAACGCAAATACTCTCTGTTCTTTGCCATTGTTTCTATAATAATTTATTTAGATTTGACTGAAGTAAACATCATTTAGTCAAATAGGCATTGGGCCTTTCTCTTCATTACCATGGTAAGCAAAACCCAAAATATCCGCACAGCCTATCATAATGCAGGAAAGAGGGCAAGAATGTGGCTATGTAATTACATAAATTTATTTCATTGCGAAATTATTCAAGAAGAAACATCTTATGTGCTTTGTATACTTCTATAACAGTACTTTATGTCCTCCATAGCATGACCAGCCATGGGAATTGGAGTGGGCAAAAAACATACTTATAAGTGCTTGCTGGTGATTTTTGAAGCTACTCTTAAACGGTGTCATGTTTCTTTTTCACTTTCTTAATATTAGGTCAAATTGTTATTATCTAACAAGGAATTCAAGCTGACCCTCATTGCTAGACGATCTCGCCATTATGCTGGAACCAGGTTTGTTTACCTTTGGCTTTTGGATCCATTTAGTTTTTTCTTACTGCAACTGAAATGGCTGCTATTAATCTGTAAGATTGCTGACAACAGTGCTTGTCGTTTGATATATGTTTATATATATATATATATATATATATATGTGTGTGTGTGTGTGTGTACACAAACACATAGACACATACTCACTGGGGTGTTTCTAGAAATTCAAAAGGTTGGTGACATGATTATTTAGTTTTGTTCATCATATTAGAGTGACCTTTGGATGTTGCAATTTTGTACTTGTTTAATATCAATTTTTTCTTATCCCCTTTGATATTTGGGTGAAAAAGGAAAACTCAGACTCATTGTGATTTATCTATGCATATGGTGTAGATACTTGAAAAGAGGAGTGAATGAGAAGGGTCGTGTAGCCAATGATGTTGAAACAGAACAGATTGTGTTTGAAGAAGTTCCAGAAGGATCTCCTCTGCAAATAAGTTCTATTGTTCAAAATCGGGGTTCAATACCCCTCTTCTGGTCTCAAGAAACTTCACGATTGAATATGAAGCCCGATATCATCTGTAAGACTTAACATAACTCAAGACTTTTCAGGCGGTTTCTACTATTTAAGTGACTAAGCATTGTTTTTCCTTACAGTGTCAAAGAAAGACCATACTTATGAAGCCACCAGACTCCACTTCCAGAATCTTTTCAAGAGATACGGAAATCCAATTATTATATTAAATTTAGTTAAGGTATAAAATAAGTAATTAAAAACAATGTGACATTTATACAATTCCATATCTGCCACAGGGCCTTTTTTAGTCACATTCGTCTATCATCATGTTTTTGCAGACCAGAGAAAAGAAACCCCGGGAATCCCTTCTCCGCGTGGAGTTTGCTAATGCTATTGAGTCAATTAATAAAGATCTACCTCGGGAAAGCCGCTTGAAGTTTCTTCATTGGGATATAAACAAATATTCGAGAAAGTAATTTCCTTCGGCTCTTGCACAAATTTTGGCTTTTTTTTCCTTAAGTAATTACTCTGACAAAAAATCTTTCTTTTTCTTCTGTGTTTGGTTTCTCTGTTTGTAGATCTACAAATGTGTTGGCACTTTTGGGAAAAGTGGCCACTTATGCGTTGGACCTAACTGGGTTCTTCTACTGTCAAGTGACCCCAAGTTCAAAGTCTCAAGAGTTATTGGATCAATCTGAGTAAGTCTATATGTATATATGGAGTTATGTTTAAATCAAAATGCTTGTTGTTATGATTTCGACCACCAGTTCTTGATTCATATTGTTGTTGCAGGAGGGATGAAAGTGATGATCATCAGTGTTTGCAGCAGAAGCGTGTTAGTGAGAACAGTGATGCCGACATGTTATTTAATAATGATGTATGCAATTATGGTAATGCAATTGGGAAATTGAGTGTGAAGCCTCCTAAATATCAGACAGGTGTCTTGAGAACGAATTGTATAGACTGTTTGGATAGAACGAATGTGGCCCAATATGCATATGGTTGGGCTGCTCTTGGCCATCAACTGCATGCCCTTGGATATATAGATGCCCCAACCATTGAGCTGGATTCTCCTCTAGCAGATGATTTGATGGGGGTTTATGAGAAAATGGGTGACACCCTTGCATTACAGTATGGTGGATCTGCAGCTCACAATAAGGTATTATAGAACACTCAAATATGGATTTTGCGGATCATTATCTGGTTTTACTGTTATGTCAATAATCTCAAATGGAGGGAGCTTATAGCATTATCCTAGTTGCATCAGGATTTATATATCCTAAAACTTGGAAAGAAAAATCTATTTTGAAGGATGTTGTTTAAGTAACATCTCTGGATGAACTTATTTGTTCTATTATGAATGTAGATATTTAGTCAGAGAAGAGGACAATGGAAAGCAGCAACTCAGTCCCAGGAATTCTTTAGAACTCTACAGCGTTACTACAGTAATGCATACATGGATGCCGAAAAGCAGGATGCCATTAATGTGTAAGCTAGCTAAACCATCCTCCCTCCTCTTCACCTCATTCCTTATAAAGTTATAATAGGTTTTCTTTAGTTATATATATATATATATATATATATATATCATACGCTTTTGCAAATTTAAGATTTATGGCATTGCACCTATAGATTTTGCATTTATTTACGCTTTCTTCTGTGATTCCAATTGGGGGTGGGACAAATTTAAATTTTTTTTTGAGCAGGTTTCTGGGTCATTATCAGCCACAGCATGGTAGACCTGCATTATGGGAATTGGACTCTGACCAGCACCTTAATGTTGGAAGTCGTGGTTCTAATTCCTTTGACGAAGCCACAAGGTACCTTCTAACTGAATTGCTTTATATTTTATACTTTGCCTTTTATCCATGATCATATATATTATATAGATATATGTGTGTGTGTGTAATAACTATCTATATCTATGTGTGTATTATCTATCTATCTATCTATCTATCTATCTATCTATCTATCTATATATATATATATATATATATATATATATATATATATATATATATATATTGTGTGTGTATAAAGAAAAAAAGTGGTACTTTAAGATGAAGCACCTGGTTTTCTGCCTATTTAGAGCACCTCGATTTCAAAGGTCATTGTCAGACGGAAACATTGTGCATGGCGCCAGCTCAAGCATTATTGGGCGACAGATGAATGAGGATGCATATCCCGAAGAAAGACAAGCTAGTAGTAGCAAAGGTCTATCTGAATCATCACCAGAAATCTCAACTTGTGAAAGTGATTCTTCATCTTATCCAAGGTTCTCATCACATGCTTTCAGATATTCTCCATTAATCTTTTTATGTATTATTAAGTCATTCTGGTGGTGTTTTCTTGGCTTTTGTTGCTTGCTGTTGCTTGTCTACATTCACAATAATGGGACAAATGAAACCTCTAGTTATTTCAGTTTTTAAGCCCCTCTTAACATATCTATATATATATTATGTAGTAGGTATACGCCCATGATGTCTCGTCGGCAACTTTTTGTTGATACCCTTTCTGAAGATTATCCCAACAGTGATCGCATTTTCTACAACAAACGTCTGGATTCTTTCAACTTTTCAAATTTTCTTGATGTGGACCTCATTTCTTCATCTGCAAATTCATGTGAAGATGAACCATATGAAAGGTACATCGCTCACTCGCACCCACTGTATGTATTATATCATTTTTTCATTCAATATATTGCTCTAGCAATTGGCTCATTTATTATATTTTGAAAAACCATACCCTCTGTTGCAGGTCTATATCTCCTTTAGGTGGTCAAACATCTGAGAATCTGGTCAATGGAACAGGCCCTCTACCATGTGATTCTGATTCATGTCTGCATTCAAAGGCAAGTGTCCCTTGTAGGAGATGATTGGCACACAACAAGGTTTTGCCATACACAATGTTGTGTTTGGACAATAATACCCCTAAACATATGAATGAGAAAAACACATTACAAGTTTGTAAGGGTAAAAATTTTATGATTGTTGTGCATGGCTAATTTTTGTTGTGTGAAAATAATCTCTCTTCATTTTCACCCCCCCCCCCCCCCCTCACACACACACACACACACAAGTAACCCTTATTTTGTAAAACCCTGATAAAAAATATGCAGTTTTTTTCATCAGGTCCATACAAGCATGCATCCACTTTTTTCATATAAATGCGGCGTGTAAAATGACCAAACGAGTAAAGAACTGATTTTGTATACATTGAGTTACTTATTGATGGCTCTATACAGTGATATTC
Organism: Pulicaria dysenterica; assembly: GCA_947179395.2. NCBI lineage: Eukaryota > Viridiplantae > Streptophyta > Magnoliopsida > Asterales > Asteraceae > Pulicaria > Pulicaria dysenterica. Next base: position 604,606 of record OX359292.1, read on the forward strand.
TTGTCTTGGATAAAAATTTGAAGGGCAAGTTCCTCGTTTATTATGCATATATTTTTACCCAAAGTTGATATAAACGATACTGGATGCATATTATGATTGCCTTTAAAGTAGTGTTAAGACATGGGTGGGCTTAATGTAAAAAGTTGAATGCACGGGCGGGATTGAAGCCATTTCTGAGCTCTTTTGATGCATAATCTAATTACATGGTGGAATACTTTTGTAGGGAGAAGAGCAAGGTAGTACAAACTTGGGCGCAGGTGAATACTCTGATGGATTTGTGAAATGGGTGATGCATGGAGGAGTGTTATTCCCTTGATCAGTTTTGCAATCGGAAAATAAATTTCTTAGCGATAAACCATTTGATTTATCCCGTCCAAAGGATGTGGATTTCCAGTCGGAAATAACTGGTATCAGAAATACCATCACAGAATTATCATGAAAAGGTCGCAAAAACAAAGGTATGCTTGAAAACCGTAGAAACAAGTTTAAAACAAAAAATGATTGCTGTAGTTTGGGTTTAAAAAGGTTATTAGGAGATGTGAATTTTTGTACATATGTTTTTTTTTATTTATTACAGATTCATGGTTGCAACATCCTATATATCAATTTGTAAGCTTTTATATAAGCTCCTGCTTAATGCTCTTCAATCATCAACATAAGGAGCAAAAATGCTCGTCATAGCATTACTCTGTCCCCTCTGAGTGGTATTTGTTTTAGATTGGCTGGCTATTATAAGAATTTTGATGAATAATATTAACACATACGAAACCGAAATAAATGACATTATCCTGGAAGTATAATAATAAAAGCAAACAATGCAAACACAGGAATTAAGCGGTTTTATTTGGGTAGATGGAAATTTGTATCCTATAAAATGCAGTTGACATTAAACATATATGTTTTAAGACATATCATCATTTAGGGCGTTTTAAAGAGCAAGGTAAGGAATATTAAAGATAATAGAGATGTATAATATATATATATATATAGAAAAAAGTTCATGCGAGAACCGTTGTTAGCGCGAGAACCGCGAAAACCAATCTAAGTCGTCCAATTCCCCCTCCTTCAATGTCATTGCCCACTCATGAATTCCTCACATACACCCTGCCACACCCTATCCCTCCACGCTCTCCATCCATGATACTTCCCATATCCAAGGAACGGCCGAGATTGGTTCTCGCGGTTCTCGCATTAACAACAGTTCTCGCATGAACCATCCCCTATATATATATATCTTGTACGTACGTACAGATGGAACAATGTGTACGTTGTGTGATGTGGACTAGTCGTGCATTGGCATATTATATATGCAGCAAGTGGAGCTAATCCATGGTGAATTGCTCATTCACTTAATTAGTCCGACTTGGTGTTGCCTCCCACTCTGTTAGCTTCAGTCCAACTTCTCTTATAAATACCCATCAATCACATTATATAAATAGACTTTTGTTTTACTTTATAAGATTATTGCTACTTTTTTTTTTAACAATGATATTTTACGTTTTTGGTATGATTGCGTTACACATCCGAATTGGTTGAGAAAAAGGAAAGCCCTAGAGATGCTATGAAAAATAGAATATAGTTTTATCAAATTGTGAAATAAATACAATAAATAAAAACTAACATTTATTTAATTAACTAAACAATTCGTCACCAAATAAATTCTAAAGTATACTGAACTAAGAAATATATAAAAGAACACATTTTATTTGTCATCTTGTGCTTGAACTTTGGATAGTGCTTGAGGGAAGGTGTTAAAACACTTTCATCAAATACACAATTTACTTTATTCCCGTCTTGTAATATCATATTGTGTAATATTACACTAACGTACATAATGTTGTGTATCTTTCTTATAAACCACAGTCGTGCCGGATTTTGCAATATTCGGCAAGGTAGTCGAAGTTGGGCCTTATCACGCTGCATATCGACCACCTTTCTTGTTTTTCATGGATCACTTGACGTTCTCGTTTAATCTGTTTGATATATGATATATAAAGCCGCTTATGTCAACGTTTCATAAATAATATTATACGGCATGCTTGGTTTCTCGTTGGAAGAAGTAGAAGAAATGGAGTTTGATGGTATTTTGGTTTGTTTTGTAGAAGAGGTGGTTTGTAAATTTGGTGAATGATTTTAAAAAATGGATATTATGTGCGCGTGTATATATATAAAATAAAAGAATTAAAAAGAGCACCAAAACAATCGCATGACCGTTGGCACATCCCCACATGCACTCTTTACAATGTACTCCCTTTCTCTCTATATATCTTTCAGTGATGTAATGCGGGGACGTCTCAAAAATGCTCGGGGTACCAAGCTCCACAAGGTGGTGTTTGGCTTCAGTACCGAGGTCCACATCACCCGAGCAAAAAAAACCGAAACCGAATCAAAAATCGAAAAAACAAAAACTTAAACAACTGAACTAATATAGCAACCGGTGATTTTGGTTTTCAAAATTTTAAAAACTGACTTTTTGGTTGTTTATCTTGATTTTCAGTATTGCTAATTTGTTATTATTGATTTGCTTTTGAATTTTGATTTGTTTAAACTTTGGCTTTAATGTTTTAACATTTGAAAGACATTTTGGTGGTTGTATCAAATGCAATATATTTAGTTTGAATTAGAAGACATGTGTCTTGATATTTCTAATATATCTTTAATCATGTTTAATTTCATAGCTTATGGCTTCAAATCTTGATAGTTAAAACGAAAAAACTGTAAAACTAAAAACCAAACCAAAAATCGACTTCAAAATCGAAAACTGAACTAATACAAAACCAAACAGTTTTGGTTTTGGTTTTCCAAATACTGAAATTTTCGGTTTGATTTCAATTCTATACCAAAACCGAACCAAACCGTGCTCGTCCCTCACCAAGCTCATGCTTCTAGTACACCTATGCTCTTAGAGGTCAACGATACTTTTTCACGTAAAGTCATAAACCATATATAAAGACATGGACCTCCATTTTATCATGATTTTCTTAGACTAATAAGCCACTATTATGATGACACGTTGGGTAAGTTAGACACTACTAAATAGACTACCCGTCATAACATGCATTACTCTCTAATCATGTCACACTAGCTTTTCCAACCTATAATACTCGTGACTAGATAGCCCTAATCGTGAACTTTACATCATCATTACACATATGATATTAATTTAAATCAATATGATTGGTTTAATAAAAATTAAAAAGGAAGAAAAAACAACACAAGCAATTAAGCTCGTCCACAACAAGACGCCAAATAACGAGTCACACAAAAGACTCAACGTACTCAATGACGAGAGAACAGGGACGGTGATGGGCGCGTCATGGTGGCTCATGACAAGCAACTCCCGCAAGAAGTATTTGAGACACCAGTCATCAGGTAAAAATATAAGTATTTAATCTGCGTGGAAATGATAAGAGTGAAAGCAAATGTGCATATTATAACCGGATTAGATGGATGATTAAGAAAGCAAATGAAACCTTCAACACACCTACACAAACAAACAAAGCAAAATTTAACTTTTTCATACCAAAACAAAACCATCAAAAATTTTGAACATTCGGCCAAATATCAAATACTCATATGATAAAAAACTAGTTCCAGATTACTTGGGGTTTTAAACAACACTAAAAGATAAAAGTTTATGAAGCAAGAATAACATGTCTGTTTCATTCCCAGCCAGTTGCAGCAACACCTTCAGCTTGAGGTACAGGGGCAGCAACAGCCTCCCAACCATCACCACCAGACACTGGAGCTGAAACAAGTGGATTAAACTATATTAATATTTAAGTTTAATTTCTGGTGCAAGATAATATTTAAGAATACATAAATAATACAAAATAGCTGATTTTCTAGTTAGTTAAATACCATCAGCGCCAGTCCAACCGCCTGCGGCTACAGGGGCACCAGCAATTGGTGGTTGGGCTACTTCACCAGCCCACTGGGCGTCAGGGATTTGAGCTGACCATTGGTCAAGTGCACCTGCTGCATAATCTGTATAATCTGCAGCTGCAGGGGCATCGTCTTCTTGTTCCTTCTTAGCCTCTTCTGGTTCCCTGTAGAAAAATAGATCCACCTACAAACACACAAATGCAAATCTAACTGAGCACAAAACAATCTTGATTGAAATTTAAAGTTGTTATGATGCATACCATGACATCCCACTTATGCCCTTGATTGATCACACCTCGCATTTGCAAAACCATTCTAGCTAAAAGCCAAAACAAACATCCAATGCTGTGTTTCCCCTTGTTGTTAGCAGGGATACCGATATCAACATATCTCATGGGAGAATCAGTGTCACAGAAAGCAATTGTGGGGATATTCCCTAATGCAGCTTCTTTGATGGGCTGTACAAGAATATTTAGAGTACGCTTAATGATACAAGTATGTAAAAGCTACATCTTTTATTCGCAAAATATAAACAAAAATCAAGAATATGTAAACCTGGTGGTCAGTTCGTGGGTCTGTCAAGATGAGGAGACGAGGTTCACTGAAAGATGTCTGAAGCTGATTGGTGAAGGTACCAGGAGTGTGACGACCAGCAATGGCTTGAGCACCAGTGTACTGTGCAAATTTCAAGACAGCCCTCTGTCCATATGGTCTTGCAGATTGAACAATGATATCCTGAGGATTTTCAATTGCCACAATCACCCTGGCAGCCATCTGAAGCTTCTCCCATGTCTTTCCTAAGTTAATAATGTAGATTCCTGAAAAAAGACATAATATTATGTCATAATACTAACGGATAGATACACAAACGTTAAGCAGGTCTACTCTGGTTGAGAAAAATGAATGAAAAATAAAATGCAACTCATCTTTTTAACACTGAAAGTAGATAGTCTACTACCACGTGAAGACTTTCCAGTCTTTATTAACAAAAATAATAGATTTTCTACCAATGTTAATAATCACAAGCCCTTACAGTTTCCAAGAACTGTATAATCTCAGAAATAGAGGTCTATAGTAAAAATAAATATATAAATTTTGGAAGAATGAGAAGACGGTGTCCATAATTGATAACTGAAACTGTTCTTATCTTCTTTATTGATCTTTGAAAAAGATTTCTAAAAAAAAATAACTTCAAAGTTCAAACTACTTATCCAAAACAGCTTCAAAACAGATTGTTCATGTGGGTACATCAACAGGCAGATAAGTGGGTCCAACAAGCAATCTTTGACATCCCTTGTAACCAACCAGACTTTCAAGAAATCTGCTGATTGGTAAAAATACTAAACACTCTTAATCTCTTATACAATGATGTCAACTAATTTGATCTAGAACCACTAAGTAGTAACTGAATCAATATGTTCAATCACCCTTGGTCAATATATATGGCAGATACAGAACAAATTCAAGTATAAGCCAGAATACAAGCCACTGTAAGAGTGAATAAGCCAATGCCCATCAAATTCGCCAAATCGACGACTTTGCATGATCAGAAACCAAAATAACCCAAATTTATAATCTCGTCGTTAAATTACAATAGCTAGAAACTGATGAAAAAACAAAAAATTGAAAAAATTATGATATAATACCGTCGTTGCGGCGCTTGAAGACGTAACGTTCCATCTGGAAATCACAGTTTTTGGTGCCGAGATGGACTTCAGCAGATAACATCATCTGTATATCGGCTTCCTTCGTCGACAAAACCTTAGGCTGCGCCATTGTTGCTGCTTATCTCTTCACTGCTCAGGACTTTTAGGGTTTCCGGAGTTGGGCGTTGCAGCAAGATTAATGCAAGAGGAGAGGATGCAGGCGTTAAGAAAGATATATAGCGGTGAGCAAGAAACCCTAGTACTAAGTTTCATCCCAAGCCCTTTTAATATATGACTTCGTTAAAGAAATGCCTTGTTTTTTATGTTTATCACGTCTTGGTCCCTCAGGTTATTTTGACACATTTAATTTTGATTAAACCATGTTTTTAATAATGTTTAATTAATTTTCCTTTTACATATGAGGCAACGAGTTAATTACGTCCGTGCATTGTTGCGGGAGTTTTAGAATGTGTACATGTTATGAAGCAATATATGTGCTGGAATTGTTGTTCAGATATCATGAGTTAGAGTGAAAGAGGCTCATTTATTGTTGGATCTTAACATACTTACATATAACATAGTTGCGGTCAATGTAATTGCTGATAATGTTACGGAAGGCTTGCTGATGGCATCACAAATTAAAAAAAATAATGTATATATTTTAACTTGATACATTTTGAGTCATAGGGTGGTAATACTACAAAAAAGCTTTTACTTCAAACATTTTGAGTCATAGTCAAACTTAATCTACATATTTGCTCGTAAACACAAGAAGGGCACATTAAAACTTAAGACACATAAGAAAAAATAAGTAAGCAAAGCGATGTAGGCTCGAACCCAAGATATGGTATAAAAGGCCACGGGACTAACTATCTAGCCAAATAAAGTCCTCAATTCAAATTTCATAAATCAAATCTAAATATAAATCTTAAATGTTAATGTTCATAGTTTTCCTAATAAATATTATAGATTATAAGAAGAGCATGTATAGACATGTCATGCTCATCAACCTGGGTAACATACAGGATGCCACCGCTTTTCGTGATTGGGTTAAAGGATCGACAAACTAATGTCGATCATATTCATCATATTTCTTTTTTTACTTTTTAAACCTTGGTGCAGTTTAAAAGTAGGCTAGAAGTAGCATTGAGAGTGGTTATTCATCCATGATGAAATATGATACATTCTTTGTTGTAGTGTGCCAGGGGTGTGTTTTAGACTGAGGATTATGAGGGCTTAATATTCTTTTTGTAAAACCATGAACCCTCTAGCCACATTCAGATGTCAAAATCGTGTAGGGATTATTAAGAACACGATCCTTCATAATCACTTAAAGTTAATATCGTTTCAAGTAGCTTATGGACATGGATTGAGATTGTGATAATTGAAAATGGAGATTAATATTGTGATAGTTAAGTTACCACGTTTTTTTTTTAACTGCAATAAAAAATAAAAAATAAAAAAATGTTTTCATATAATAATCTCCGCCTCCACGTCTATCTTGTTTTGCCTAACACGGCCCAAGTTTTGTACTTGTACCACTACCTAGTCTAACATGTTAACTCTAGATTACTCCCACAAGAAATTGACCATGCTACGTCGCGTGTTAGATGGGAAAAGGTTAAAGTGTGAGATGCGACACCATAACAAGAAGTTTTAGTGTTTTCAAGTAAATAAACATGCATGTATGTTGTATATGCATTTCCTCGTTTATCTGTTTATATACGAGATTTACAAGTTGTGTTATTGTTAAGGGTTGAGTTATACCGACTTGTTCATTATATTAGCAATGATGTATATGTTATATTATATATGTGAAAAGCATAAGTAATGTGATTATGTGAAAAGGAAAGTTGTTTGAATATGTGAAGGGTAGGTACAAGAGTGAAAACCTCGCAAATATGGGAAGATTTGGTTGAACTCGATACCGTGGTCCATGGAAATTGTTATTAGTGTTTGCGATGCAATGGTATATTTGTTTCATAAACATGTGTATTATCGTGTACATAACTAGTGTATGTGTAAGGTATGTATGTATCTAAGCTTTATGTTTGTCGTTGTTCATTATTTTTTTAAGTGAACTTATAAAACCGGTAAGATAAATGGAAGTCCCCAATGTATGAGTGACAACCCAATTCAATGTTTTTCCTCATTGATGGGCCCATGTTTATTTTATTATGTTAGTTGTAGTTTTTGAAGAGCTTTGAAAGTTTGAAGTGTTTAGACAAGTGTGTGGTACATATTGGTTTGTGACTGATCAACCGAATATTTTGGTATCTTTTATAATCAAATGTTAGGGTATTGTGATGAAAAGGATATATTGGGACATTACAAACTTGTATTTGATTGTAAGTTTCCATTGTGATTTATTGTTGTGTGTTGAACTCGTATTGTTTTTTTTATTGCATGCTTAGAGGTCGTAGGACGGTGATATACAAAATTAAGAATACTTTTGATATTTCCAATATTATTCCTTAAGTGAATTAATTAACTTAGTCTTATTAAGAAATTTATTTAATCAACTTTTAAGGTTCACATCGAGACACTATTCTTTTTTTGATCGTGTACACAAGAAGTTTTATACCAGTTTTGAAACTCTTATATCCATCTACAGGATTTGGGAGAACCGGTGTCAATAAGACTTGTTTAGTCTCGTATTGTCTTGAAGCTATAACTCTTGAATGCATAGATTAAACGATCCAATTCAGACATGTTCATGACATCTTATACTTATAACATGAATATGAATGGGAATTGCCAACTCGTAAAAATTACAACCAAAATATATTATTGATTGAACGTTACAATTTAAATTTGAAATGGGTGTAATTTAGTAAAATTCTTATTTTACAAAGATTTCTTGTATACGATAATAACATGCATTCATTAAGTGTTGCACCTTTTTTAAACCTATTTACTAACCATATATGTATATACTTATTCTTTATTAGCACATGTATCATATCATTCTAGTAGCGAGCCAACAACTAATAAAAACATGTTTACACATCTTCTAATTTAACAGATTTATAGTTTGAAAAAAATCATATTTAACAAACTAATTTTATAAGCTTTGCATAAAATCCGTATTCTAGTAAATAATTATATTTATTATATTTTAAGATAAGATGTTTTCCACAAAAATATACATCTTATAGCACACATACAATCAACAACCAATAAACATGCAATAATTACGAGCTCATGGATTACAAGGAGCATTTGCACATCAAGAAATGGGATCAACAATTGGATCAAAGTTCAATGGAAGATCATGTATAAATATTTGTGTACCACTACTATAAACTTTAAAAAAAAGGTTTCACTGCAGAAGCGAAATAAGTACAAACATAAACGTATTCACATAGGTGTATAAAATAATAATAAACAACTGACACCAAAAGATCAGTATATCAAAGGTCAGTGTTACATAATTACAAAATGGCTCATCGATAAAAAATATCAAAGTGTTCTCAGACTTTCCCAAAAGATATCCAAGAACTCCCAACCAACTGCAATACTTACCACGACCTGCGAAATATAGTTTAATGTGGGGGATTAGCTAAAAGCTAAGTGAATGGAAGTTTAACAAACGCAAATCACCATAACAACAAGTAATGATAATGATACTACAACATCAGATAAGCAAGCATCTCAGAGGACCGACAGTTTGACCGAACCTACAACCAAATGCTAGCCTAGCATAGGTTTACCGATAGCCCACTTGTCATTCGCACATAGTAAAATCCCTTAAGATGCAACAAATGCATCAAAAGATCAAGTACTAATTAGCCGATGGAAAAATAAGCCAGCCTACCCGACATGGCTGACCCCATCAAAACAACTCAGTGTCAACATACAACTTTTCACAATTACAAGGTATATACATAGCATATCATAGCACCAATAGATCAATTACTAGACGACACAGTCTATCAAAGCATAAAACAATATAAATTATTGCAACCATACCGTTACAACTAATACTCATGAGTTAAAAGTCCACTCACCTATGTCCTCCAAACACTAACCTCAGTTTTCTAATGTCACTGAGTCTTCGAATCCCCTGAGAACATAACACAACTCGATTAGTGAATCAATTCCTATTCACCCTAAAAATCAAGTTAAATAGCAAACGGGTCAAAACTTAATCATTACGCAAAACGCATACAATCAAGATGGAAAACATCCAAAACCATTTAAGATAATCATATGTGTTATAAACAACATATAATAACCAACAAAGCACGTTCAGAGTACACATATAACAATTTAGTTCATTAACGAGTCAAAAACAACCTGTTCGGTTTAATATGCAAAAACAACCTGTTCGGTTTAATATGCAAAACCAACTTGAAATACATGTTTAATCAACTAAGATCACTATATATCATATATAATACATGTAAGAATCATCGGAACACGATTACAAGTCACGTAAGTCCATTTCTTAAAATTAAAATAGTCGTTTATCATCAATTTAGCATAATTAGTTCAAGACTTTTTATGAGCATGATTCATCACCAAAACACCTTCCTATATACCATATAAACACATATATAACATGTACTTAGCATATACATCAGCACACGAGAAGACACCAAGCGAAACGGATCGAAAAATGGCGACATGGGCTAGAACAGAGCAGACCGCGCCGCGATCTCCCTCCCTGTTCGCGCCGCGAACAGCTGTAGGCAGCAGTAGATTGTTCTTCTTCTGTTCGATTTTTAGCAAAACACAACCTGAAGGGTTTTTTACCTGACCAAACCACCATATGACACAAACTGGTCAAGCCTGGGTTTGATTCCATTGGTTCAATCCTAAAAGCGGAACTGGATTGAACACAGCCCTCTAAACCCCAAAAGGGTTAGGATCTTTAAACTTTTACATGATCAACATAGTTTCTTAACCAACAACCCATAGATAAGGTTATAGAATTATACCTGAACAAAAAACCTTTAGGATTGCTAAAGATAGTCCACCACTACTGCACCTCACTGGAACTGGCTGCTAGACCGCTCCTGGATCACCAAGCCTTCAATTCTCGAAACCGAGAATGTGTGTGTGTGTCCACTTGCGTCGATCACTAAAAACGCAAACACCCTTGCAGTGTTCTTCTTTGTTCGACGGCAAGAGAGAGAGAGCCGAGAGAGAGCTTGCGACGAGAGAGAGATCGATCGAGAGAGAGAGAGAGCCGAGATCGATAGAGTGAGGGAGAGTGACGGCTAGGTTTAGTCCCTTGTGTAACACATATCTTAATCCTTAAGCCTTAAAGATATATTTATAAGGATTAACTTGGACCTAAGCCCGTTTAATTAAAAGCCCGCTGGTTTTAATTAAACTTTCAACTCTTCTCATATTGACCCTCTGGACTTTACTAGTTAATTAATTAACTATCAATTAACTGTCCGTTAAATATTAAAACTTAATATTTAATTCTCTTTAAATAATAAATAACTATTTATTATTTATTCCTTTCTAATAATTAATACAAACTGATTAATTATTTATTTCTCTCTTCTTGATGTTTAATCCAACTGATTAATTATCCTTAATAATTAATCTAACTGGTTAATTATTTCCTCTTACTATTTAATAATTAATCTAACTGATTAATTATTTCCACACAGAATAAAGGTGAAATCCAACTGTTCCGAATTGGGTGTGCAGCGGTGTGACCCTTTAGTCTCTTATAACATTGGATACAATGTGCCCATTAATTATCTCTGCACATAATCTAACAGACTCCCACTTGTGCAAGATAAGTAATAGTTACTGCACATTGTTAGCCTAAGGAGGTCCCTAGCCAGACACTTAGGATAAACAGGTTATAAGAACTCTTATATCCCAAAGTAACTTGTGATAAAACTTCATAAGCAACCTGCTTAGAAGTAACCTGTTATAAACTAACTGTTTATAAACTAAACTATCATAAACTCCCTGTTTATGAATGGGTACGTCTTTATATATACAAGCTTGCATATATATAGGTTTGTCCCTTGCAGCGCGATATTTCAATTTTGAGCATGTGCATGGAAAAGGTCAACTCAGAGACTCAAGAATTATGTTCATGACATACTTGATTTCGAAACTGCGTGATAAACGACAAAGAACAGATCAGTTCGTTTGGGCACGGTCGTGCACTTACCAGTTTCTCTAATCAGTCAAGGGGCCCGGAAATATCTCTCCTAAAAAAGAGGTGCAATTACCATCTTGCATATTTGCATTTGGCAATACGGCTCCCACTGAATCTAGACACGCCCCTTATGACCACCCTGTTACTGCGTGGCATTAGAACGCGCTAAGAAGACAACCGTTACCGCGTCCCAAACCAAATACCTCAGGCTTGAGGATAACCTATGTGATAAATACTTTTGACACGAATCCACGAAGTATTTTTCACGGTGGGTCAATCCAATATTCGTAACCCTAACGAATATCCGTAAATTTTGGTCCGCAAAAACCGTTCGCAGCTATATTCGATTACTTTCGAATCTACCCCAAAATTACGATGACTTTATATCCCTATCATAGTTCCTACCACGATAAGTAGTCACGGATAATGTTTTTGAATAAACCTAGTTTATTCCTGGATGAACCAAAACATACAAAATTGTAAAGAACAATGAAACTAATTTCTACACCCTTCCATATTACTCCCTGGAATAAAGATGTATAATTTCTACCATTTCACTAACTCGATTCACGGTGTTTATCTGAATTACTTATTATTTTACATTGTAACTTATCACGGATTACAAAGAAAATAATATGGTTATAAACCTTAAAACACAAGACTAGTACTTTGAAGTACTCCTTCTTGGTTTTGCTAGAAATCATTCTTGCAACCTAAGAACACTTCTAGGATTACTTATTTTATAAAATTTCTTAAACTTGGAGAACTGGAAATAACTCCTTGTTTCTGATTTATAAAACAACCTCCATGTAATTAAAACTTTAATTACATTTGTAGATGTAATAAATCTTACTAGATTTTTGTCCCTTTTTGAAATGATAAAACCTCTTACACCTACTTGTAAGAAACTTGAAACTAGATTCCCGGTGTATACCAACACTTATCTAATTACTAAGAATGTTAAAGAACATCCTATTTTATCATTTCTAACGTTAACCAACCAATAACATTATTAAGCTGACTCACTGAACATTTTAGAATGTATATAATTTTAAGTCATAGCTTGACTAAAAAAAACTTGCAATGATATCTTTATCGAGTACCTCTCAATAAATCATGCATCCCTCGGATTAGTTCTTTCTCAAGAACTTACTGTTTTAGATAGCTTCTAAAAACATCCGATAATTATATATTCTAAAAGTTTGATCTTGTATTTATCATACTGGTTAAAAATAACCTTTTATTAACTCTGATAAATACACTAGTCAGGTGCTCCCACTATCTTCTATGAAAAAATGTTTTCTTTAAAACATCATTTTTAGGTCTTAGTCAAAACTTGACTATCATGCCTAAAACTTGTGTTCCAAACACATGTTTTGAATAACTTAGTTTTTGTAAGAAATTTGTTTTATGAAACCATAAACTTGGATCTCCCATATATCCATCTTTCCAATTACGGAAAGTGGTTTCATTAAACTTACCATGATCACAAGTATGAAATACTCATGATGGTATTTTAAATTTCTTTTCTTAAAAACAATTAGTATAAAATTCCCTTGACTATAATAACTATTATAATCACTTTTATACCTACTTAAATGTTTTATCAAAAACTACTTTATCCAGAAATAATGACTATTATTTCCATATGTTCAAGACTTTGAACATTCACTTTTCATAAAAACTTTAAATACTTGTTGAATTAGAAAAACTATCTAATCTTATAAACAAAACTTGTTTATACAAGTATTTATATAGTAGAGCCGACATTTATGTAACTACAACAAACCATAGCATAAGATTATTATGAATCACTAATCAAGTCAAAGCTTTGACTTATTAGCACTCTTTTAGTCACAACTGGACTAATCATGATTCATATAAGAACATGTGCACGGATATATAACTAAAATAATTAAATTTCCATAAACTCAAAAAGTATCCATAAACCAATAATGTAAAAATTGTTCAAAACTTTAAAGAGTTTAAAAAACTAGGAAATATGAATTATTATAATATCCGTAAGCTGCACGTAGGATCTTCTCATGTTGGGCCGCATCACTTTCCATCTACTCCTGCAATAAACGATTGCAAGATGTTAGAGTACTCGTAAAACTTTACAAGTAGGAAAGTGACAAAGAAGCTAATCACACAGTACCTGAGGAGCCAGACTTGCCTCCTGCCTCGTGACCTTTCGGACATTCTCGTTTCCAATGTCCGGCCTCGCCGCACCTGAAGCACCGATTCTCGGTCCTTGCCTTGTTTGGCTTTGGCTTCTTGCCCTTGTTGTCGTTACTAGCTCTGGGTGCATTCTGGCTGGGCTGGGCCTTGCCCTTTCCCTTTCCGTTGCGCCCCTTCCTCTTCTTACGTCCACCATGCCCTACCATAATAATGTCCTTAGACTTGGTCCCGATACTCTGCTCAGCAGTCTTGAGCATAGAGTGCAACTCAGCCACGGATTTCTCCATGTTGTTCATGTTGTAGTTGACTATGAAAGGCTTATAGTCATCTGACAACGAGTTGAGTATCGTGTCCGTTGCTAGCTGCAACGGTACTGGGTGCCCAAGTCTCTCAACGGTACTGGGTAACCTTTCATGACGTGGTCACTGACCGTGGTCCCCTTAGCCATCTTGCACGAGTTAAATGCCCTAGTGGCATCATAACGCTCTGTGCGGGCTTGCTCCTGGAACATGTCCCTCAGCTGGCGGATCATGTCATAGGCAGGAGTCTCCATCATGCTTGACTGCAACGCTGGACTCATAGTTGCAAGCATGAGGCAGCTGACATCCAAGGCGTCATTGGAGCGCTTCTGAAAAGCCTCCCTGACCTCTGCCCTGGCATTGCTGGCAGGGGGATTTCCTAGAGGTTGTTCTAGGACATACCACTTTCTCTCGTGCCTCAGCACGATCCGGAGATTTCTCTCCCAAGTGAGAAAGTTGGACCCGGTGAGCTTATCCTTCTCAAGGATAGAGCGGAGTGAGAGGTTATTAGTATTGGTAACGTTGGTTGCCATCTACAAATTAAAACCCGGTTTAATTAGTAATTGCAAATAAACTTCTAATCATCAAACCCATAAATAATATATATTAGACCTAGGACCCATATTTCACATACTTGACGCAAGGTTTGGGCACTTCCCGCCAAGTCATGCTATTTCTGGTAGGTAACACCCTGTACCAATCGTACCTAACTGATACGACTCTTAGAACCTCGTAGAGCACTTAGACCCAGTCTAGTATGTTTAACTCTACTCTAGTGCTTTTTGGGCCGGGACTCCCGATTATCACCAAAATAGATCGCACCACCTAAGACAGCATGAATTCTGGCCAGGACTCCCGATTATCGCAGAATCTTTCATGCCCCTTCCCGCAATGGTTTGAACCCGGATGCCCAAGGTTTAGGCACTTCCGACACCCGAGTACCGTTTAACAGTTAGGGTGTACCATTAGGTGGGTAGCACACTGATCTAAGATTTTTCTTGGGTTTTATAATTAAGTTAAAAACTTAATTTTCCAGTTTTTGAAAAACCATTTTAAAACTAATTGTTTTAAAAATACGATTTATATGTGTACCTAAACTAGGTGCACAAAACGGCCTTTATAAGTTCCAAACTTATAACTTTGACAAAACTTTTAAATTTATAAAAAATTTAATTAATACGACTACCAGACTGAAGTCATATTCTAGTTTGTCATAAAGCGTGGTTTTTTACTTGTTTAATAACAATCTGTCATTAAACCCCCTTTTTATTTATCATCACACGCATGTATATATATATATATACCATACATATATGAAAAGCAGTAAATAAATCACAACCATGCAGATAATAATAAGCAGATAAGACCTATAGTTTTGCCAACTAATCTTAAGGTCAAACCTAAGGACAAAAATGACTTGGATTCGCCTTTCTTGACATGCTGCTCCCACTAGCCTTGACACCTCCCCGAAGTATACGTGCTTCGCGTGAGAACACCATTTTCTTCATCACCCTCTTCGAGTCCAATCTTGGTTGAGGGATTAAACTACTACTAATCTATTACAAATACAATGTTGAATGGGGTTGTAAATGGCACGCAGGCCTCCCCGAACCAGTACAATATTACAATTAAGAAAGGGATTGTAATTGGCACGCAGCCTTCCCAAAACCAAAATAAAGAAGAAAAGAAAAAACGAGTCCTAAGTCGGCAAAACAATAGCTATCACAACCACGCAATTATATATAAGCACTATATATATAAAAGTCAACCACGCAGTTATAATATATAAACAATAAACTGTGCTGTTAAGCACGCAGCCTGATTTGTTTAAATATTCTCATTTACCCTTTTGATTAATACCTATTAACCAAAAAAATGAGAATTATGATCTTCTAGTTTAATTTGACCAAAATAGTTTTTCAACAAAAACTTAAAACTTGATCTCATTCAAAACTTGAATGAAAACCTCACGTCGAGTTTTATTACTAGTTTTCCAAAAACTTAAAACCGAGAACCTTGGTCAATTAAATACTATCTTATTTGTTTCTCCATTATATAAACTTTATCCCTTTTAGAATTTATTCAAAACGACTAAACTAGTCATAATAAATAAAAATCTAAATATATATATTTTAACTAAACTAATTAAAATATATATAACACTAGTTTATATAATACCTTATTAATTTTGTAACTTAAAATTAATAATCCTTTTATATTAATCCGGAAAGTCTATCTTGGGCCAAACTCTCCCGTCAACCCGAGAAACCCACTGGGCGAAGACCCTATTAGGCCGAGAACCTATTGGACCGTGATCCTCCTTGGGCCGAGACCCACCTTGGGCCGAAGCCCTTTGGGCCGTGAACCATCTGTGCCGAAAACTACCTTGGGTCGGGAACCGCCTTGGGCTGAAAAACACTTGGGCCGAAGCCCACCTCGCCCTTAACGCCGCTAACCGGCACCGCTAGGCCCATTTGGCCTTCGCGCCGCTAACGGTCACCCCCGACATGATGATGTTCTCGGTCCCATTTTCCGATTAATACATTTTTAAATCCTTTTAACCTATTAAAACTAACTGTTTTAATATACTGATTAAAGACTGGATTTAATTCAAAAAACCAAAAAATATTAATTATTAATTTCAACAAAACTTGTTTTATTAATAATTAATTATCCTAAAACTTGATTATAACCTTTTTAAACAAAAGTTCAAAACTTGTTAAAATCTAGTTTTAGATAAAAGGTTTATCCTTTTTAACCGTTTAAACACAATCCTGGTTTAAACCTAACTGGTTAAAATCAAACCTTTTACTATCTGGATAAAAACAGAAAACTTGTTTTTATCCCTTATGGTTTTCGAAAACTTGTGGAGAAAGAAACAAGATGAAGTAGATCATTTAACCATTAAACAAAAACAACAATGGATTAACTAGGTTTAATTAATTAAAACAAACTGTTTAATTTATCTTAATCCTAAACTTGTTCTTATCCAAAAACCACAATCCTTTTTAACCGTTTAAACTAACTGTTTAAACTTTCTGATTAATAGGATTAAACTGGATAACAAAAACAAACTATTTTGTTGCCCTTGGTGATTTTCGAAATAGGCTAGAGCAAGTAGAAGATCAAGAATCAAACCTTAACCCAAAAACAGATAAAAATAGAAACTATGAATCATAGAGACGAGGCTCTGATACCACTGAAGGGTTTTTTACTAGACCAAACCACCATATGACACAAACTCGTCAAGCCTGGGTTTGATTCCATTGGTTCAATCCTAAAAGCGGAACTGGATTGAACACAACCCTCTAAACCCCAAAAGGGTTAGGATCTTTAAACTTTTACATGATCAACATAGTTTCTTAACCAACAACCCATAGATAATAGAATTATACCTGAACAAAAAACCTTTAGGATTGCTAAAGATAGTCCACCACTACTGCACCTCACTGGAACTGGCTGCTAGACCGCTCCTGGATCACCAAGCCTTCAATTCTCGAAACCGAGAATGTGTGTGTGTGTCCACTTGCGTCGATCACTAAAAACGCAAACACCCTTGCAGTGTTCTTCTTTGTTCGACGGCAAGAGAGAGAGAGCCGAGAGAGAGCTTGCGACGAGAGAGAGATCGATCGAGAGAGAGAGAGCAGAGATCGATAGAGTGAGGGAGAGTGACGGCTAGGTTTAGTCCCTTGTGTAACACATATCTTAATCCTTAAGCCTTAAAGATATATTTATAAGGATTAACTTGGACCTAAGCCCGTTTAATTAAAAGCCCGCTGGTTTTAATTAAACTTTCAACTCTTCTCATATTGACCCTCTGGACTTTACTAGTTAATTAATTAACTATCAATTAACTGTCCGTTAAATATTAAAACTTAATATTTAATTCTCTTTAAATAATAAATAACTATTTATTATTTATTCCTTTCTAATAATTAATACAAACTGATTAATTATTTATTTCTCTCTTCTTGATGATTAATCCAACTGATTAATTATCCTTAATAATTAATCTAACTGATTAATTATTTCCTCTTACTCTTTAATAATTAATCTAACTGATTAATTATTTCCACACAGAATAAAGGTGAAATCCAACTGTTCCGAATTGGGTGTGCAGCGGTGTGACCCTTTAGTCTCTTATAACATTGGATACAATGTGCTCATTAATTATCTCTGTACATAATCTAACACAACCCATTATATATATCGATTGCAGGTCCGATTTACTACCAAAAGTACCTCTTAACATATATAAACTACCACTAACATGTTACTAACCTATAACAATCATCAAAACACTTTGGACATCAAATCCTAGCAATTAAATCTTCAAATTTAGTCATAAAACTCCATTAATGGGTATGGAGCTCAAGTGTAACACCGGTTTTCACAAGCTTAAAATTAGCGTAAATTAAAACTTTTTAAACTTAAAGTTTTGCAGCGGAACAAACCACTGATTACATATTAAGTATCGTTTATCGACTTGGCGATCAAGAACAACGAATCAAGCCAAGTCCCAAAAATAAACCAATGTTACCACTATGCACCGACCATCGTCACAAGTATCAGAGTTAACAACAAGTGTTCCAAAAGATACGTACATAATAACACTACCCATAGCAACCCGTCTCGCCAGGCCACCTGATCACTAACCTGCGAAAAGGGAAATATCACGAAACATTAGCTACACTAGCTAGTGAGTACAGGTATCACATAAGCACCAATAAGCATGCTATCACGTAGCGGTGTGCCGACATGTCAGCGGGATCATATCTTGCGAGGTATCTAGCCTGGCTCAACGATCCAAGCTGGGGAATCAGTCACAACCAACCGCATCGGTGTAACGCCCCATCATCACGTTTGAGTCATGTAACGCCCCAAAGTTAGTAAGTTCCTAAATGTGAGTTTACATTAGTTGTCTTGTTAAGTGTTATGTGTGTTTAGCAAGTTGCCCTTTTATGTGTATGTGATTTAAAAAAACTAAAAGGGCTAAAATTGTCAATTGATGAAAGTTGTAAGTCCAGGGGTTGTTTTTAACATTTTTGAAAGTTAAGATATATATGAGAGTTGTTTTGACTTTGTGTAGTCAAAACCCTTCCCAAACACTTACACCATACGACACATACACTACCACAATCTCATGATGTGATTTTTGAGCAAGAAATCAGATGTTTAATAGTGGAATTCGTTCCTAAAGTGAAGTTTAGCAACAGGTATGTGTTTTTAATGGTTTATTTGAGTTTGTAGGTCAAGAAAGGGATTCAAGAGTGGAATCCATGGTTGTAGCTAGATTTTTGTGTGTTCTTGGTGTTGTTTTGTTGTATTACTCAGTAGTACATGTTAGAACAGTAGTATGGAAGTTTAAATATGAGTTTTAGTCGTATTCTTGGTGAAAACCCGGATTTACAGTTGTTGTTCGAACAGAGCAGGAAAGCCTTCTGTACCGACTGTCCTTGCGACCGCATGGGTTTTCCCTTGCGATCGCAAGATAGTGTTTCAGTATTTGGTTGTTTTGTACCTTGCGGCCGTAAGTAATAGTACTTGCGACCGTAAGGCAGTGTTTTAGAAGATTTGAAGGTTTGGGTCTCTAGCGGTCGCAATGGATTTGACTTGCGACCGTAAGGATGTTGGTTAAGGACCTTGCGGTCGCATAGGTTTTTCTTGCGATCGCAAGCAGCCTTTCAGTGTTCAGTTTAGTTATTTGACAAGTATCTTTCGTAAGTTGGGTACAGATGTTACAGTAGTATTGTTTATTGCTTGTAGGCAATAAGAGTGGACGTTTCAGTGATAGAGAATAGTTGTTCAATTGCTGCTAAGGTGAGTGTACTTACCTTTAATCAGATTAGCATATGTATATGCATTAAGTGACTAGTATATCAAGTGTATGCTTGATATGTGATTAATTATGTGATATTCAGTAGCACTATGTTGTAGTATTTAGTATGATCAGTATACATATATGCACAAGGTGAACAGTATGATATATGTGTTATGATATGTTTATGTAATGAGTTAAGACTATTGTTTCAAAGTTTAATATCACTCATATATATTATTCAGTACAGAGATAGAGGTATATTTAGATCTTTATACCTAAACAGAGTGTCATAGATTTGATTATGCGCGAGGTGTGATCATACCCTGGACCAGTTAATAGTTTAAATAGTTTTGCAGGTGTTCAGCTTGGATGTGAAACATCCCCAGAAGAGTTACTCATGTTTAAAGTCTTTATCCGATCAGTATGTATGCTCACTAAGCGAAAGCTTACGTTTTAGTATGTTGTGTTTGCAGGTAATCAGTTTCCAGCAAGGGTAAGGCCCAGTGCTTTGCAGAGTTAGATAGCTCCAAGTTTTTAAACAGAGTACTTTTAACACTACTTTTGTGAGACTGTTAGCACTAAAGTGTTGAAAGCTTGTTTCCGCAAACCCTGTTCTTTTAAAAGTGCTAATTTTAATTAATAGAGTTTTAAAAGCTATTTTAGAAAAGTGGTGTTACAAATTGGTATCAGAGCCAAGGTTTAAGTGATTTGGGCACACACGAGTGTGATGTCTGAACTTAAACTGTGGTTTTGAGGTCAGGGGCAGCAGCCTTGGTGAGCATACGGTTAGTAGAAGTTTATGATTTGTTATCTGTTTTACAAATCGAGCATGAGTAGCAATGTTTTTGCATGCGTAATAGTTATGTGGCTAAGTGCTAAATG
The DNA here is from genome assembly GCA_947179395.2 of Pulicaria dysenterica. Lineage (NCBI taxonomy): Eukaryota > Viridiplantae > Streptophyta > Magnoliopsida > Asterales > Asteraceae > Pulicaria > Pulicaria dysenterica. Next base: position 625,456 of record OX359292.1, read on the forward strand.
AAAATATGTCTATGTGATACCAGAGAAAAAGAGAATGTTTAACAGATGTAATTAGTTATGCCATATACGTGACCTAAGCTTGTGAATCGGGGTATTCCATGACGGTATTAAGAACAATTGCGTATAATATGTTCCTCACAACGCCTGGCCAGTGTATGTAAAGAACATGTGATATACAGTTGAGCTTAAGATTGCCATGTTAGTACCTTGTGAATCAAGTGAGGGGTAATACATGACAGTACAATAAGTGTGAATAAGACAAGAACAGAAAATGAGATAAATGTAGTATTAAAAGTATTACATACCTTATTATGAGAAACAGAGAAAATTGTTATGGTAGTATATGTTAAAGATATTTGATCATGAGTATATAGTAGGTGGTTAGAATTGATATGAGTCAGATATAGTAGCCTGATGCTAGTATACCTCGGGAGACCAGAAATACCCATGTTTTAGAGGCAAATCCTATATTAGACCAGTAGACCTATGAGTAACCCTTTAGAGGGAGTTGTTACAGAGGGATTGCAAGATCTTGAGATCAGTTTAGTAAAGGGGATAGTAGTGAGAAAGTAGAGTAAAGTCCTATATGCAGCGTTTTAGATATTATCAACCAAGTGGTTGAGTATGTTTTAGAAAGAAAGAAAGTTATGTTGTCACAATATGTGGATACAGCAGTATAGGCTACGGTTAAAGTATTAGTAAGAGTTAAAGCTAAGAAAGAACCTGTTGTAGGGATACAGGTTTAAAGATTGTTCAACATGTGAACTACCTCTTCGGATGGGAGATTTTAGATCCAGTTGTGAGTAGTGATGATTAGTATAGACGAAATTGGATTCTTTGTATCAGTAGGTGTCTGCCAGGGAGAAAAGTTATGTATGCATCGAATAAATTATTTGAGACAGTGAAAGATTGGTGGACTATGTTGTTATAGAGAAAGTTAGAAGCATGAGGCTATGACATAGCCTTAGTTTAAAGAATTGTTTAGAGCATAGCCGTACTAGAAGCTTATGTAGATCAGATCACAAAAGAATTTTGAGTTTGATGACAGACAATAGAGTTGGTGAATGACATCACCTAGAAATTGTTAAGAATATGTAGTTTTGTTCAGAGTAAGTTGGTATAGAAGTTTTGGAAATATAGTGGTATAGTCTGATGCTAGAAATGATATAGGTGAAATTTAGCGACAGTTATTTGTAATAAAGTGGATGAGATGATAAGTCTTACATGGAAGAAAGAAAAGTAGTTGAGAGAGCAGAGAATAGTGAACGCAAAGAGAAAGATTAAGCCGGTAAAAGTGTTAAGTAATAAGCCGACGTTTGTACTACAGCATGGAGGGAGTCCCCGCTCAAATATACGAAGTGTGAAAAGTAGAGCATGTGACTAAAGTTTTGAAATCGTTTATCCTAAGTGTGCTATCAGGTTATTAGTTTAGACACTTTATCCTAAGTTATTAGTGACAGGAAGTAAGTCAGTTAAATTTTTAGCCCAGTTTTGATATATTAAAGGTCAACACTAGAAAGTAAATGTAACTTGGTCAAAAGATAACATGTTCCAGTTTATAGTTAAAGAAATAAAGATTGAACTTGTGGTGATAGCAAATAGACGCAATAGATGAGACTACTATTCTGAATAGTAAGTGTAAGTAAAAAGTGATAGAGATAGAAATTGTCAGTTTCAATTGAGCATATGTTCACAATGAAAGAATTTTGAACAGTTATTAGTATTTATTAATTGAGTTAATAGTAAGTTCAGGTACTCAGAGATCAGACCAGTAGTGCGGGTTCAGACCCCAAGTGGGGAAGAACTATTGAACAGCGGTAATAGTAAGAGAGTCGGTGTTCCAGTTGCTTGTCAGCAAAGTGAGAAAGTACTTGATGCTTAATTGTATAGCTTCTCTAGCTTATGTAGAAAAGTGTAGTATAACAGACAGTCATAGTAGATTTAATAGATACCACCAGTGGTGATAACTCAGATGTATTTTTAAAAGAATTATCAGTAATTCTAGAGTTTTGATAAGTAGAATTTAGTACTAGTATTATGTTAGGGATAGAACCAAAGAGTTAAGGTATTGTACAGATTGGTCCCAGAGAAGTAAAAGTTAATGGTTCAACTGTAATAGTTAACAGATAAGGGTTTAGCCCGATCCATTAGTCAGAAAAGGTGTATAGATTACAGAGGACACTATAAGGTTACAAACAAGAATTAGTACCCAGTTTAAGAAGTAGATAATCTGTTGGATTAGTTTCAGAGTGTAGAATGGTTTCCAGGGATAGAGTTGTGGTCAGAGTCCCATCAGATGAAAGTCAGAGAGCAGGATATAATCAAGGAAGTTCTTAGAATATGACTCCCCACAAGTATGAAGTAATTATTCGATTCAAGATTTGAAACTACTAGTAGTTGGAATGTTAATTTAGTAAAGATGCTTTTAGCATCAAGTCAGCTACCCTAGAGATACTGATACCTCAAGTAAGAATGCTAGACATCACTTCGATACTCAATCAAGTTAAAGTAGTACAGAGTGAAGTAGTTAGAGAGGGTGATCAGAATAAAAGAGTCTATTTAAAGATTGAGGTCCAAGTTTGTCAAGAGATATGAGCAGGAATTACTAGTAGCCAGGAATAGAATGTGTTTTAGCAAAGAAGGTTGAGAAATTTTTGAATTGTCCACAAGTTAGAGCAGAGTATCAGAAATTTTATGAAAAGTAGCAGTTAGATATAAAATGACAGTATAATGATTTAGATAGAGATACTCGGTTATCTTTAAGTTCTGGAGTAAATTTCAGAAAGATATAGGAACTAAGTTATATCTTAGCACAATATTCTACCCTTGTGAGGTTGGGCAAAGTAAGAGGAATATATCAACACAGAGAGATATGCTCAGAGCATGTATTATTGATTTTAGTGGCAGTTGAGATACGTATATACGTTAATAGAGTTCCAGTATGATCACAGTTACGTTTGAGTGGTAGCATATCTAGTACCAGATGATGTATCATGGGAAGTACAGAACTCCTATTTGCTGGGACGAGGTTGATTAGAATGAGAGGACTCAGCACACGATCGAATGTAAAGATAGTACCACAGTTATGTGAGCGGCTTAGAGCTGCTCAAGATAAACAGAACAGTTATGTGATAAGAAAGGATTATTAGTAGAGCTTTAAATTAGAAACTATGTGTTAGTAAAAGTATCATCGTGGATATGGGTGAACAGATTCAGAAAGAAAGATAAGCTAGGACAGTAGATTATTGGTCCTTTGAGGATTATCTCAAGGATAGAAAGAGTAATGTACATGCCAGAATGTATAGTAAAGATGTCTTAGATAATATAACATGTATAACTACTATTGTAAGTATGTATCAGAGGCACCAGTAGTTGTCCAGACGAGACAAGAGATGAAAAATCCAGTTGTATAGAACAGCCGGAGGCTGTATATTAGAGAAAGTTGAGAGTTGTATAGTAGACAGATGAGATAGTAAGGATACAGTAGAAACACGAGAAAGAATTAGATTACACTTAGGTGTAATTATACTATTTTGTGTATGTAATACTTGAATTATGCTCAGTATGATTTGAAGCACAGTTAATAGCTTTATTGAAAGGAAAAGTTGCCAGTTTGTGTTACAAACAGATAAGATTGGTAAAGTTACAGTGGAGATACTAAAAGAGATCAGATACACCTAAGTATATATATATATATATATTTTTTGTATGTTATGTATATGATATGTTATTTTATGTTCAGTTTGTGATAGACCTTCTACATTAGTAGCGGGTAGATGTATGATGTAAGACTATCGTCAGTGCACTGCGATAGCATTCAGAGTTGAGTAGATGTAAGACTACCGCTAGTGCGCTACGGTAGCATTCAGTGTGTTATGACGTTAAAGTTATTGTGTGTACAGTTGATTTCGGGGACGTAATCGTCCCAAGTGGGGAAGAGTTGTAACGCCCCAAAGTTAGTAAGTTCCTAAATGTGAGTTAATATCAGTTGTCGTGTTAAGTGTTATGTGTGTTTAGCAAGTTGCCCTTTTATGTGTATGTGATTTAAAAAAACTAAGGGCTAAAATTGTCAATTGATGAAAGTTGTAAGTCCAAGGGTTGTTTTTGCCATTTTTGAAAGTTAAGATATATATGAGAGTTGTTTTGACTTTGTGTAGTTTAGCAACAGGTATGTGTTTTTAATGGTTTATTTGAGTTTGTAGGTCAAGAAAGGGATTCAAGAGTGGAATCCATGGTTGTAGCTAGATTTTTGTGTGTTCTTGGTGTTGTTTTGTTGTATTACTCGGTAGTACATGTTAGAATAGTAGTATGGAAGTTTGAATCTGAGTTTTAGTCGTATTCTTGGTGAAAACCCGGATTTACAGTTGTTTTTCGAACAGAGCAGGAAAGCCTTCTGTACCGACTGTCCTTGCGACCGCATGGGTTATCCCTTGCGACCGCATGGGTTATCCCTTGCGACCGCATGGGTTATCCCTTGCGATCGCAAGACAGTGTTTCAGTATTTGGTTATTTTGTACCTTACGGCCGTAAGTAATAGTACTTGCGACCGTAAGGCAGTGTTTTAGAAGATTTGAAGGTTTGGGTCTCTTGCGGTCGCAATGGATTTAACTTGCGACGTAAGGATGTTGGTTAAGGACCTTGCGGTCGCATAGGTTTTGCTTGCGATCGCAAGCAGCCTTTCAGTATTCAGTTTAGTTATTTGACAAGTATCTTTCGTAAGTTGGGTACAGATTTACAATAGTATTGTTTATTGCTTGTAGGCAATAAGAGTGGACGTTTCAGTGATAGAGAATAGCTGTTAAATTGCTGCTAAGGTGAGTGTACTTACCTTTAATCAGATTAGCATATTTATATGCATTAAGTGACTAGTATATCAAGTGTATGCTTGATATGTGATTAATTATATGAGATTCAGTAGCACTATGTTGTAGTATTTAGTATGATCAGTATACATATATGCACAAGGTGAACAATATGATATCTGTGTTATGATAAGTTTATGTAATGAGTTAAGACTATTGTTTCAAGGTTTAATAGCACTCATATATATTATTCAGTATAGAGATAGAGGTATATTGAGATCTTTATACCTAAACAGAGTGTCAGAGATTTGATTATGCGCGAGGTGTGATCATACCCTGGACCAGTTAATAGTTTAAATAGTTTTGCAGGTGTTCAACTTGGATGTGAAACATCCCCAGAAGAGTTACTCATGTTTAAAGTCTTTATCTGATCAGTATGTATGCTCACTAAGCGAAAGCTTACGTTTTAGTATGTTGTGTTTGCAGGTAATCAGTTTCCAGCAAGGGTAAGGCCTAGTGCTTTGCAGAGTTGAATAGCTCCAAGTTTTTAAACAGAGTACTTTTAACACTAATTTTGTGAGACTGTTAGCACTAAAGTGTTGAAAGCTTGTTTCCGCAAACCCTGTTCTTTTAAAAGTGCTAATTTTAATTAATAGAGTTTTAAAAGCTATTTTAGAAAAGTGGTGTTACAAGTCACTAGGACTCCGTTTGGATCTGATCATAGACCATGATCCTCACTGTATGTAGTGGAACGGTGGCCTGCAGAACCCTCTGGGATCCGGAATTGACCATCGAATCCCATAGACCCGGAATTTACCGTCGAGTACCGTTGATCCCGAAAAACACTCAAGGATCCAGCCGCGTTAGCAAACTGACCTCAACCCCTGCGTCTGTCCGGGCAGGAATCATAAACACATTTGACCCATAGGGTAGCACATGTATCACTGTATCATACCTCGAGTATACACATGTATAAACATGGTAGCACATTACACAGGCAACGGATAACCTACTTACTGAGTCTCATGGGAAACCGGTACTCACCTCGATATCACGTAAGGCAGAAATGAAATCGGGAATCCCAAGAATCCTCATAGTCGTCCGATTCACCTAACACATTAGGTTCAGGCTTGGTTATCACTAACATATAGCACACATAGGTTAAAACACAAGTTACACAAGCTGTCAGCATACCAAACCCTTCCTACGGCTGCAGAGGACATGTCATACGGCCGTAGGACACATACCAAACCCTTCCTACGGCCGTAGATATAATTCCCTGCGCCCGTAGAGGTTCTTTCCAACGAATCATGCCCTACGGCCGTAGAAAACTATTCCTACGCCCGCATGAGCTATTCTTTGGTGACCTACGACCATAAGTTATGTACCTACGCCCGTCGACGATGTTCCTTCGTCCGTAGACGATAAACCACACAAAAACACCCCCTACGGCCGCAGAAACCATGCATACGGCCGCAGTAGACACAAAAGGCCTCCTACGGCCGTATGGACTATGTCCTACGCCCGTAGGAAGTACCTGCACAGCAGGTCTTCGTCCCTGTTATACGACAGCGCCGAAAATCACGTTTTTAGCACCCAAAACTCGATTGAAACCAGACTCAATCGTTTGTACACTTCATATGACCTCTCTAGGACCTTATGAACACATTTGACACAATTTAACAACACACAAACACCTCAAACACCATCCAAATGGTGTGTTCTCATCAAGAACACAAAAACAAGATTTCATGGTAAAAATCACTTACAAGGAAGAAGAAGAAAAGTGGATAAGCTATTGATTCGATACTGGAATCACTTATATTAACTTGTTTCTTGATCAATTCTTCAAAAGCTCCAAGATTGAGTGTGTGTATGTGTGTTCGTATGCAAGTATGTGTGTTTGGTGTGTGTTTTACCAAAACCCAGGGGATAAGGCTTCCCTAAAGCCGACCTTGGGATTTATTATTAAAACACGGCGTATTTTGTTCCCTTTTTTAACTTACAATTTTACATACGCCATCCCGTTTTACCTAACGGGGATATCTACGGAATCATCACACGAAACGTATAACATTTTATTATTCTTAGACATGTTTGACACTTTTCACATAATCACATAATTAACACATAACACGTTAGTCACTTTAAAATAGTCACTTAAAGTCAAGGTACAAGTACTAAAACACAAGGTACAAGTCACTTACATCAAGTCAAGTATAAACATTGAAATCATCATACTCCCTACTCTAAATCAGTAAATAATGCTTCAAGAACTTTCCTAAACATACAACCAAACCCAAATCATCAATTACCCAATTAAAATTCAAGCCCTATAAATAAAGGATGAACATGTTTAAGCAAGAACACATCAAAACAAGTCAAGGGATGATCAAATCGGATTATAGATGATAAATCTACCATAATTAAGTAAATCCCACACAAATCAGATATTAAAGGAATGAAGTTGTTAATCTACACTTTCTTCTCCACAAAGCAAACAAGTACAGACACAATATCATACAAATTTTGACTTCTCAATAGTCAAATACACTTAAGGTCGACTGGGAATTTAATTAAACACCCATACAGTATAGAATACAGCTATCTGAGGTACAGGAACTTAAATAAAGCAATCCTACTCAACTCATGAACACGCAACGAGGTATTATTTGGGACCCTCGTGTAGAAACGAATCATATGGTACCACTAACATACAAAAATATTAAACTAATATTTTTACCTCTTACCGCACGGTCTAATTAAATACCAAGTAATCATCAAACATTTATATAAATAAATAGCAATTAAATAAACAACTAATATATACAATATAAACAATTAAATAACTTACCACCGCCACAAAACGACCGGGCCCTAAACACGGGTGTTACAAATCTCCCCCCTAAAGAAGATTTCGTCCTCGGAATCTCATCGCGCTCAAACAGGTTAGGGTAGCGGTTATTCATGTCTGCCTCAGTCTCCCACGTAAAATCAGAACCCAAAATGTGCTTCCATTTAATCAAAACAATATGAATCTCTTTCTTACGAAGCTTCGTCACCTTGTGATCTACTATCTCAACGGGTTCTTCTATTAACCTCTTTTTCGAATCAACTTTCAAATCGTGAACTGGGAGAATCTGACTTTCATCCTAAACTTTGCATTTACGCAAATAACAAACATTGAACATATCATAAATACCCGCTAACTAAGGTGGAAGATCAAGAGTAACCGTCTAATCGTTGACTATCTGCCTTATACAAAACGGACCAATGTAACGTGGAGCTAGTTTCTCCCGTTTCCCAGAGCGAATAACCCTATTCCACGGGGAAACTTTCAGATAGACCAACTCACCTTCAACAAAAGAAACTGGTCAGCGGCGTGGATCTGCGTCAATAATCTGTCTGTCTCTGACAACTTTCAACTCTTCCCGATCGTCTGCTTAGTTCTCTCATTTTGATCGACCTTGTTCCATCATACATCATCTAGTACTAAATATGCTAATACTCAAACGTAACTGTGATCCTACTGGAACTCAATTAACGTATATACGTATCTCAACTGTCACTAATGTCAATTATACATGCTCTAAGCATATCTCTCTGTGTTGATATATTTCTCTCACTCTGTCCAACCCTACAAAGGTGGAAAACTGTACTAAGATATAACTTAGTTCTCATATCTTTCTGAAATTGCTCCGGAACTTAAAGATAATCGAGTGTCTCTATCTAATTCATTATACTGTCGTTTTATATCTGACTGCTACTTTTTATAAAATTTTCGATACTCTGCTCTAATCATGTAAACAATTCAAACATTTCTCAACCTTTTTTGCTAAATCACATTCTATTTCTGGCTACTAGAAATTCCTGCTCTTATCTCTCGACAAACTTGGACCTTAATCCTTAATAGATTCTTTCATCTGGTCATCCTCTCTGACTGCTTCATTCTGTACTACTTTAACTTGATCGAGTATCAAAGTGATGTCTAGCATTCTTACTTGACGTATCTATATCTGACTTTCTGCTAAAAGCATCTTTCACCACATTAACTTTACAACTACTACTAGTTTCAAATCATGAGTTGAGTAATTGCTTTCGTGTATCTATAACTTCTATCTCGTCTGGAAACGTAACCACTATATCCTCCCATAACTTAGGCTTCAAAGTATAGTATACTATTTTCTGTTCATCTTCTCCCTCAAACCTTGCATTTGAAGAACTTTGAGTACAAATCCCCTTCAAGTAATGTCTCTACAACTTATCTAAAGTGAACACTATATTAGCGGGAAGTCATATTCTCAGAACTTTCTTAACACTATTCTCTTTTATGACATTCAACTGATGGTACTCTGACCACCACTCTATCCTTGAAAACCATTCCACACTTTGAAACTGATCCAACATCTCATCCACTCCTTAAAACTGGTTACTGATTCTTGTCTGAAATCTTATAGTGTCCTATGTATTCTATACACATTCTGACTAGCTATTTCTCTTTACGACTACCTGTATTAATATGCCCCACTGTGAACTAATGGATCGGACGAAACCCTTATCTGTTAACTATTACAGTTGAATCATCAACTCTTATTTTTCTAGGGGCCAATCTGTACAATACCTTAACTCTTTGGTTCTATTCCCGACATAATACTAGTACTAAATTCTACTTATCAAAGCTCTAGAATTACTGATAATTCTTTTAAATAATAAATCAGAGTAAAATAAAAGTTAATCTTTAACTATGATCACAATCAACTAAGAAGTTGTGGAATCACACTTAATTGATTAAAGAAGGTTTTAAACACAGATCAATTCAATCAAACAGTAGTTTTATTAACCAACCAGAATGATTACAAAAGCAAACTTCACCCCCAATCTAACTTATTATGTTAGACGAAGAACACAGACTGTTCTTAGGTTTCAACAAGAAACTTAGAGGTTTAGCACTATTCAGAAAGCAAAATTACAATTTTAAGAACGAATGCAAAAATATAATCAATGAGTAGTTCTTATTATGAATTCTAATCTAGCATATATATACTCCTTGATCTTTCTTGATTTGCTGAAAGTTAGGTAATCTTCTATCTTCTGAGATAATCTTGATGATCTTCAAAGTATTTCGAGATATCTTCAAAGATAGGATTTTCCAAATATAGCTCAACAGAAACTGTTTAATGAATACAACAGTTCTTTATTCTTCTAACAGTCTTCAGCTTCAAGGTCTTCAAACAGTTGTGACTTTGTGAACTAACAGTTCTCAACTGTTTTCATATTTTCAACAAACAGTTTTAAACTGTTTCACCAACCTTTACTAAACAGTTCTCATTTTTATGCTCAATAACTTAGATTATTTCCCAACACATCTGAGTAGTCACCACTGTTGGTATCTATTAAATCTACTTTGACTGTCTTTTTATACTACACTTTTCCACATAAGCTAGACAGGCTATATAATTAAGCATCAAGTACTTTCTCATTTTGATGACAAACAACTGGAACATTGACTCTCTTACTATTACCTATGTTCAATAGTTCTTCCCCACTTGGGGTCTAAGCCCGCACTGCTCTCTGATCTTTGAGTACCTGAACTTGTTATTAACTCAATTAATCAATACTAATAAATGCTCAAAATTCTTTCATCGCGAACATATGCTCAATGGAAACTTGCGATTTCTATCTCTATCACTTTTTACTTACACTTACTATTCATAATAGTAGTCTCATCTATTGCGTCTGTCTGCTATCACAATAGGTTCAATCTTTATTTCTTTAACTATAAACTGGAACATTCTATCTTTTGACCAGGTCACATCTGCTTTTCTAGTATTGATCCTTGTTATAACAAAACTAGGCAAAACTTAAACCGAATTACTCTCTGTCACTAATAACTTAGGACAATAATGTCCAAACTAATAACCTGATAACACACTTACGGTAAACAATTTCAAACCTTGGTCACATGCCTCTACTTTTCACACTTCATATATCTGAGTGGGGGACCTAACCCTCCATGCTGTAGTACAAACGTCGGCTTATTACTTAACACTGTTACAGGCTTAATCTTTCTCTTTGCGTTCATTATTCTCTGCTCTCTCATCTACTTTTCTTTCTTCCATGCAAGACTTATCACCTCTCCCACTTCATTACAAATAACTGTTGTTACGCTTCACCCGTATCATTTCTAACATCAGACTATAGCACCGTATTTACAAAAACCTCTATACCAACTTACTCTAAACAAAACTACACATTTCTAACAACTTCTAGGTGATGTCATTTACCAACTCTATTGTCTGTAATCAAACTCGAAATTCTTTTGTGATCTGATCTACAACAGCTTCTAATACGGCTATACTCTAAACAATTCTTTGAACTAAGGCCATGTCATCGCCTCAATCTGTGCTTCTAACATTCTCTACTAATCATCACTATTCACAATCCATTCTATAATCTTCCCTCCAACGAGGTAGTTCGCAAGCTAAACAATCTTTACATATCTACCCCTACAACGGGTTCTTTCTTAGCTTTAACTCTTACTAATGCTTTGACCGTAATCTATACTACTGTATCCACATACTGCGATAAACATCTGAAACGCTGTAAATATGACTTTACTGTACTTTATCACTGCTATCCCCTTTTACTAAACTAATCTCTTGATCTTGCAATCCCTCTCTAACAACTCCCTCTAAAGGGTTACTCGTAGGTCTACTGGTTTAAAATAAGAATTATCTCTGAAACATAGGTATTTCTGGTCTCCTGAAGTACACTAGCCTCAGGCTGCTTTATCTAACTCATATCAACTTACCACATACGATATACTCATAATCAGACATCTTTAACATATACTACCAAACAACTTTCTCTGTTTCTCATAATAAGGCATGTAATATTATTAATACTACATATATCTCATATTCTGTTCTTGTCTTATTCACACATACTGTACTGTCACGTATCACCTCTCACTTGATTCACAAGGTACTGACATGGCAATCTCAAGCTCAACTTCATATTACATGTTCTTTACATACACTGGCCAGGCGTTGTGAGGAACATATTATACACAATTGTCCTTAATACCGTCATGGAATACCCCGATTCACAAGCTTAGGTCACATATATGGCATAACTAATTACATCTGTTAAACATTCTTCTTTTCTCTGGTATCATATAGACATATTGTCATTTAGCACTTAGCCACATAACTATTATACATGCAAAAACATTGCTACTCATGCTCGATCTGTAAAACAGATAAAAATCATAAACTTCTACTAATCGTATGCTCACCAAGGCTACTGCCCCAGGGATAGCTCCTCTTGACCTCAAAACCACGGTTTAATTTCAGACATCATACTCGTGTGTGCCCAAATCCCTTAAACCTTGGCTCTGATACCAAGTTGTAACACCACTTTTCTAAAATAGCTTTTAAAATTCGTTTGCTACTGATTAGTACTCTAACATCAGAATTTGCAGAAAACAAGCTTACATAACTTTAATGAGAACAATTTCACAAAAGTAGTGTTAAAAGTACTCTTTTCAAAAGCTTAGAGCTATCCAACTCTTCAAAGCTTGGAGCTATCCAACTCTTCAAAGCACTGGGCCTTACCCTTGCTGGAATCTGGTTACCTGCATGCACAACATACTAAAACGTAAGCTTTCGCTTAGTGAGCATACTAACTGAATAAAAACATATATAACTTAATTGAACTCTTTTCAGGATGTCTCATATCCAAGCTGAACACCTGCAAAACTGTTCAAATTGTTAACTGGTCCAGGGGTAGAACCACACCTCGGTGTAATCAAACCCCTAACACTTTGCTTGGGTATAAGGATCTCAATATACCCCATCTCCGACTGTAATGCTATAACTAGGTGCTATTGTACCTTTAAACAATAATCTTAACTATTTACATAAACGTATCATAACACAGATATCATACTATTCACCTTGTGCATATATGCATACTGAACATACTCAATACTACAACATAGTGTTACTGAACCTTACTTAATCAAATCACATATCAAACATACAATTGATATACTGTTCACTTAAAGCACATATGTGTAACACCGGGTTTCACGAGCTTAAAATCAGTAATAATTTAAGCTTTTTAAGTATACTTACCAATGGCGTGCAGCGGAAACTAAACACTGGTTATAAAAATATAAAGTGTTGTTATCCGACTTGGCGAATATAAACATCAAAAGCTAAGTCTCTAAACAAACCGGTGTTACCATACTATAAACCGACCATCGGATCACAGGTATATATACAGCAGAGTGTTCCAGAAGAGTTAAATACAATTACCCACAAGCACCCGTCTCACCAGGCTGCCTAATCATTACCTGTAAAAAGGATAAATCATGAACCGGTTAGCTACACTAGCTAGTGAGTACAGATTACACATAAGTATCAATAAGCATGCAGTCGAAAACCAGGAAAGCACACAAGGCTATCCTATCACATTGTGGCGCACCAATCATACCAGCAGGAGTCGTATATTGCAGGGTAGCGAGCCCCGCTCAACTGTCCTAGCTGGGAAATCAGCTGTAACCAATTGCACCATTTCTGTCTATCATACTGGTTCCTACCTAAGCAAGGATCCCCGTTAAATTAAGGAACGGTGGTCTGTAGAACCTTACCCAGGTGTATACTCCTGAGTACCGTTAAGTTCCCCCGTTCGTCCCTCAGGACACTAGGAACCCAGCCAGATATTAACACCCGTCTACCTGACTGACCTTACTCTAGGTGGTAACTGTTTGCACAGTCCCGAGTGTCCGGACATAATAACAAATATAAATAGCTGATCCAATAAGGATCCCGTTAATGCGCGCATATAAACACACCAATTAATATCTTTCATGTTGATAAACAAACATACTAATACAACTCTATCATAACATACAATTACCACATGGTTTCTATCATAAGTTTTCTCTTTCATACTGATAAACAACATGCGAGTACAACTCTTTCATAGCATACTGCATATCTCTATCACGGTCTACGTTGTCTTTCATAAACACACTGTATGTTTCTATCATAACATACTATATCTTTCATGAATCATACACCAATTACATGTCAACATGTACAACGGACAACTTACCTACTGAGACTCATGGGAAACCGGTACTCACCTGGAGTCCTTACTAAGCGGATACGCCACTCGTGTCTTCCAACTTCTTAAATACACCTAACACATTAGGTTCAGGCTTAGACACCAATCAACGACATTTAACGAGGCTCGAAACACAAGACTACAAAGCTGTCAACATAATACCTCTACTTGCGACCGCAAGGGTGGTACTTCTAGTGCTTTTGGCCATAAGCTATGTGCTTATGCCCAAATAGCAATTTCATCGTCCGTTGACGGTAACCTACAAGGTACACGCATTGCGCCCGCAAACACCTTAGTTTACAGCCGCACGAAATATCCCACACCCCAACACACAATTTACAACAAAACTGACAACTTTCCTGAAAAATACCCCTTGCGGCTGCAAGGGATTTCCTTGCGGCTGCAAGGACCCTTTTCTCAAAAATACCCCTTGCGGCTACAAGGACCCTTTTCTCAAAAATACCCCTTGCGGCTGCAAGGACCCTTGCGACCACAAGGCTTTTCCTTGCGACCGCAAGCACCCTTTTTACAGCAGGTTCTTGCTCTGTTCGAGCACAGCCGCTGTTTCTCGAGTTTTAGACACAAAAATCATCTTGAATCCATATTCAAGTGTTTACACAACATTTCTAACATACACAAACACCTACTACACGATTTCTTGCATCAAAACAACATCAATCAATCTTTAAATCATCAATTTGACACCACACACAATAACACACCAAGAACTAGGTTTTTAGACAAATACTTACAAAGATGACGAAGACAAGGCACAAGAACAGATTCAATCCCTTAAATCCAGCTTCTAATCCCTTCTTTTCTTGATTCCCTTCTCAAAATCTCAAGGTTTGTGTGTGTGTTCTTGTTTGTACGTATGCAAGTATGTGTATGTAGTGTATGTGTGTGTTTCTAGTTCCCAGGGGATAAGAAAGAAACTACAGGCCGACTTATTAAGTTAATACCCCCTCTCGGGTATTTTGTTCTCCTATTCAACTTAAAACATAACTTAGGTTTATCCGTTTTAACTAACGGAGATATTTTTGGAACCATTATCCAAAATCGTTCAACTATTTGTCTACTTGGTCAACTTATGACACTTTTTATATTAGTACATTTTTATCCACATTTAACACCAGTTAACACCAATTAGCACCAATTCACATTTAAAACACCAATTAACATTTAAGACACCATTTAACAACATGTTTACTACATTTAACAACAAAACACCAATTAAAGTCAAAGTACAACTATTAAAGCTACATGTATAACTGTTTACAACTAGGCCCCATTTTGGGGTGTTACAATATGTATGATAATCTGATTAAAAGTAAGTACACTCACCTTAACAGCAACTAAACAGCTATTCTCTATCACGGAAACATCAACTCTTGTTGCCTACAAACAGTAAACAAATACCTCATTAACTTCTAGACGTTGCTGCAACGATATTGACTGACAAGCAAAAGCTCAGCTAAAAACCACCTCCCTACGCCCGCAGGAACCCTTTCCTACGGGCGCAGGAGGCAAAACACCTAAAACTCTAAAACACCTTCCTACGGCCGCAGAGAATCTTTCCTACGGCCGCAGGAACCAAAACAACCAAAAACCCCTAAACATGCTCCTACGCCCGCAGGGAATAATCCCTACGGCCGCAGGAATAGTCGGTACAGCAGACTCTCTGCTCTGTTCGAGAACAGCAGTCGAACATCCCCTTTTTACACTCAAATCTTGCTTAAACTCAGATTCAATCATACACACAAGTTCTATAACACTACTACTAACTCTTCTACAAGAAACTTGACACAAAACAACACAAAACACCTCAAACCAATCTAGAAACATGGATTCAACCCATGAATCCATGTCTTGACCTAACAACTCAAAGAACTCGAAAAGAATTCATACCTCTTGCTTCTGAATCACTAAATGACTGAAATCATCTATAAACTTCTTGCTTTCTTGATCAAAATCAGAACTTTCACTTGTGGATGTGTGTGTTCGTGAGTGTGTTTTTGATTCCTGGTGGTTTGACTATTAATGAGTCAAAGAAGACTCATAGAAATCTATAACTTTCAAACAATTGCACTTCAACCCCTACACTTCTTTAACTTAATGAAATGACAAAACTAACCCCTCAACTTTACACAAACACAAAAAGGCAACTTGCTAAACATATCTAACCCTTAACACATCACTTGATAAAAAGTCATATCTAGGAACTTACTAATTTTGGGGCGTTACAAATGGTAAGTTGTACTCAAATTAACACGCGTCCCCAATTCTCGCTGTAAACTCCTCCGAAAGTTAGAAACAAATATGGAATCTCGATCAGAAACAATAGAAAGAGGAATACCGTGCCGTGATACAATCTCATTGATGTACAACTGAGCTAGTCTGCTGAGTGAAGCTGTCTCACTAGTGGCAAGAAAATAAGCACTTTTCGTCAAACGGTAAATAATCACCCAAATCTTATCATGATTCCTCTGAGTACGTGGAAGTTTGGATACAAAATCCATCATGATATGCTCCAATTTCCACTCTCGTATATCCCGCTGTCTCAAAGATCCGTAGGGTTTCTGGTGCTCTGCTTTGACCTGTGCATAAATATGACACGATTCCACAAATTGTGCAACATCTGTCTTCATCGTAGGCCACCAATACAACACTTTAAGATCGTTACATAACAATTACCAAGAACAATGAACAATGTTATTTTTGTCATTTTATGTAAATTACAATATAAAAATATAATAAGCAATGTACATAAACTAAGTTTTAGGTAGTTGGGATGGTAAAGTTGATGATTTTTAAACTTGTATACCTATGTCTGAAACATTCCTTCTTTTTTCTACATTGAGCTTGGACCAAAACTTTTTTAACATTTTCACTTCTCTTATTTATTCCTCACATGAACGTAATCCTTTTTCTTCTAATATTTTATTTTTTTATAATCATATTAAGACATTTAATTAATATATTTTTAATTTTTTTAAAATCTTAACATATAATGTTCGTGTAGAAAACTAGAATGGGGGTTGAATAATTTCTATGTTCATTTTTTCGAATAGAATAAATTTAAATACATATATTAATATATGCAATGATAAAGAAATGCTTGAAATAAATTTAAATACATATATTAATATATGTCGATCACTCTTTTGGGAGTGATATAATCATCATTGAGGTGTGTGGTATAGTTGAAGCTATGCATATCCGAGTTGAAACGAAGGCCACTAGAAGGGAGTTTCAGGAAGGTGGCAAAATCGACAAGGGGTCACGTCCATTGATATTGATACATGTTAACTTGTATCATCATTTTGGACTCATCAACTTGAAATCCGACATAAAATTCCCTAACACGACCGGGATGAACAACCACTTCATGATTGAGGAAGACATTCCATTCAAGATTGTTGAACGTGTGTCCAACTTCTTGTTGGTCGAAATTACCAACACTTACGGTTCTTTCGTAGGTGATGGGTCGGTTGAGGACAAGAAGACGGTTTTTGATTAAAATCTTAGGAACTCTATTCAAGGTGGCTTGTGGTGCATTTTGGTTAATGTTATCACTATTGGTTTGGATAGGTTGTCTAGACCTATAAGGATTTCTTCTAGGATTGTTCGAAAGCTCGGCAACTAAGAAGATATGATATATGTTTCTAATAACATTTATTAAATATAAATATTTACACATTTCACATCCACATTTCACAAAATGCTTTAGATTAGAGTACATTAATCATTTTATCTATTACCTATTTAAATATTTACAAGTGTTATATTATTAGACTAGAGTAATTCCCGTGTGATACACGAATTGTTTAAAAAAAATAAATATTAAAATTAATAAAAAATATTAAATAATTATAAGACATGAATATAATAATTCACATTCGTTAGGGTTAAATATTCCTGTGATACACGGGTATCACTCGGGTTTGTTTAAAAAATAATAAATAATAAAATTAATAAAAATCTTAAATATTATAAAATGCGAAAGATTTGATAGTTTAAAAAAACGAAGACAAAAGATGTCAACACCAAAACCAACGATGGAAACGTCGACGCAAGAAAGCTAACGTGATGGCAAAAACATTGTATCATAATATGAAGATATGTGATTGTATTTTTTGTAAAAATCGTCAATAATTATCGTTACAATTATAAGCAATAAAATGAAATTTTAAAATTAAAGGTTATCTTAAAATATTAAAATCAAAGTCAAAATATAAAACATACAACAATTAGGAAATACGATTGAAAATCAATGTATTTTAATATTAAATATTATAATTTAATTAAGATTTATCTTTATCTTAATTTATATTAATTAGTCATATTAGTTTGACTCTAAAAAGTCAAAATCAAAATTTTAAAATTATAAGAATGAATAGCTAAGATTAAATATTTTATTAAATAAAAGGTCAAGATTATCTAATAATTTTTTTATAATTAGTCTTTTATATATATTAGAAGATGTGAGTCTAGATATAAACTAATCCAAACCTAATAAAAAGCTAACACCTTCTAGAGGTTTCCTTCCTCACTCTTTTTCAAGCACGTCCTTGTCGACCAGTAAACCTAATTGGCATCATCTTTGTGCTTAGGAAATTGAATATCTCCGCGGCCCTTGGCTCGAGGTCCCGACCGGCCACCGCCCTCGACTGCACAGCAACCGGCTACCTTAACCCATCGAAGTCTGCTTCGTACCACCTCCATCGACGAAACCCTAGTTCATAACTCATCTGCTTAGTATCACTTATCGGCGTTTCTCTTCGCTTTTCCAGGTTTGTTTTTTGATTTCACATCTCGATATCGAAATCCTAATTATCCCATCTGTTCGATTTGTTGTCTTACTTTGTTCGAATTTGGTTTGCTCTTTGATTTCAGTCAGTTAAAGGTTTTCGAATTAGGTTTGCTGTCATATTATTTTGTTCGACGTTATAATATAAGAATCACCGAGGTTGGATTTAACCAACAACACTGACAATCAATCAATGTG
Source organism: Pulicaria dysenterica (assembly GCA_947179395.2). Classification (NCBI taxonomy): domain Eukaryota; kingdom Viridiplantae; phylum Streptophyta; class Magnoliopsida; order Asterales; family Asteraceae; genus Pulicaria; species Pulicaria dysenterica. The sequence goes on from OX359292.1 coordinate 644,401, forward strand.
AAGGATTATGATTTAAACAATCCTTGGTATTGGATGACTATCTCTCACACACATTGTTTGAGATAGTAGACAGTATACAAGTAATCACTAATCTGTATTCATGCCTTTCGATCTAGTGAGGTTGTTATAGTAGGATATAAACAATTAAGTGCTAGTGATACATGCTGTTTTGAATTTTGAAAATTTCTAGTTTAATCTTGTTAAGTGCTAGTGGACCTAGTGGTCTTGGTTTAAAAATGCGGGATGCGATCTGATGCGTTTAGAGTCACGGGAGCCGATGCGTAATGCGTGATGCGTGATGCGCTCGCATCACGAACACGATGCCCTAATTTTCACAAAAATTACTTCTAAACTAATTTAATACTTTGTAAGTACTTATATAACCTAACCATTCCCTAAACACATGATATGTATAAATAGTTAAATACAACTCAATATTAGTATCAACTAGCAAGTAGAAGGTAGCAACATCGACTGTTGCTAAAAAAACAAAAGCTGATTTAATTGTGACCGATAAATGAATTGAAGAAAGGCAGCAGACTTCAAAAAAAGAAAAAGAAAAACAGCCATGAAGACTGATAAATTAATGAAAAAAACAAAAAATGCAGCAGTCAAGCGCAACGGAACGCATCACGCATTAACCGCATCACGCATCAGTCGAGCGCATCAGACCGCAACGCCTACCCCCCAGCGCATCAGACCACCTGATGCGTTTCAGCCACCGCATCGGGCGCATCACGCATCAGGCGCGCATCAGGCGCGCATTTTTAAACCAAGCTAGTGGTACATGTTTATAGTAGTTCAATTTAACTTGTTGTTTTGTAGGGATACATGCCAGATATGTTAATCCTGTTTTATTAAACATTCCAAGTGCTAATACTGATACATTTATATTTTAACCTACATTTTTGTCAAGTGTTGTACTGTTGTTTGGTTAGGGTTAGGGGTGAGATCGGTTCAAAAACTGAACTGGACTGAAACCCGAAATCTATAAATAACAAGGACCAAAGATTGGTCCGACTTGTCAGGTTTGTTGTTTTTTTCGGTCTATTGGTTGTGTTATACACTGTTCTAAACCAAAACCGGACCACCAGACCGAAACTTGGAATTTACAAAAAAAAAAGAACCAAAGACCGGACCGACCGGCAAAGGGTTATAGACTTATAGTTCAGTCATTATGTTTAAGATCTGGGTTATAGTTTAACTTTTTTTTTACTCTTTTAAGTTATTGAAATTTGTCAGCTGTTTTTGCAATGCTATGCTCAGTAATCCATAACTAAATTAAAAAGAAAAGGAACAATAATATCATAAAAGAATAGGAGAACAGAAGAAATAAAAAAAAAGCATAACTGAACAACTTAACGAACATAACACCTTATAAGAAAAAACAGTTAAAACCACGACCCGCAGACCCGGATATTAAACACAATGACCAAACCCAAACCGACTTACTTTGTTTTGTTGAACTTGTAGCAGGCTTGTTGAATTACTTTTATGATTCTTTTCGCTGAATCGAAATAATAGAAGATTCTTTTAGTTCTTATTTTATTTGTACACCTGTACATGCATCCTGTCTCATCTGCAATCCTACCGTATCATCCACACTCATGTTCAGTTATATCGGAAAGGGTCAGGGTTATGGAAACTGGGGGAGAAGAAAGATATGGTAATGACTTTACAAAACAATCTTTCATAGGTCACAAAAAGGCTTTATGCCACCCCTCAATTTACCTCTTAAAAAACAAACACCACTATGACTACTAACCAAGACGACTAACCAAGACTATTGCTTTTGCTTGCTTCACACGAGGAAGCTTACCATGGCTCCTTATCTAATGCCTTGGTGATATCTGCTCTCCAAAAAGAGATATACACATGTAAACATTCCTTCCAAAGTATTTACGTGAAAGAGTGCTTGTTCTCAGTTAGTTGTATCGCTGTATCCATTTCCTCTAATCATAGGTACATCCATAGTTCATACCCTAGTAAAGTACACAAAATTATCTAATCCTGCCGCCTCAGTGGGGTGCAAGGTAGGTAAGATGTAGACAATGATGTCTTTACCCTGCTTATTGTTTGGCTTATAACATATTATCGAAGGTCCATAGTATTAGTATACCTTACTAAAGTATCTCACTAGCAAATATACATAACAAGCCTACTTAACGTGAATCTTATACTAGTAGTTATTCGGGCCAGACATTGCTTTGTCAACCAATATATACCCTAAATTTGTTATCGCTGTTTTTGTGTAGGTCATTGTCTAATAGAAACAAACAAAAAAATAAGAAGGGAAAAACAAAGTAACTAATATTGAACATGTAGATATACAAGGTGATTTTATTAACCTCACTTTCTCTTGGAACCTTTCATGTTATAAATATCTTTTTGATTTGATTTTGTTTGTTTGGCTGAGGTTGTTTCTAAATGAATGACTAATTGTGTATTTGCGTCGATAAATGTAATAATTGTATTAGCTAAAATAAAAATGTTAGTATGTAGGAAAGAAAACTAAAAACATATTTTAGAAAAAGTAACAATACTTTAAAAACATTATTGTCTAAAAATAATCTATAAAGGTCTTTGTGCTTAGTAGTTTCCAACTTTTAGTTCAACTTAAAACCTGTTGGATAAGGCTTAATGTTTGGTTTTACTTGAGTTAAGCCAATGGTCATTGAGAAAGTTGTCATCGTATCGTGGATAAAGGTATTTTTGTCTTCATCTTGTACTTAGTAGTTTCCAACATGTAGTTCAACTTAAAACTTAATCCTTGAGAAAGTTGTCTTCGAATCCGTGGATAAAGATATGTTTCTCTTCATCTTACCTCCCTATACCTCCGCTTTTGTGGGATTGAGTATTGTTATAGTTGTTGTTGTGTGTGTTGGAAATAAGACACTGTAACACATGGAAACAGATTTGGTAGGATGGTTTCTCCTATCAAACTTGATAATGTGAGTGCATCCCATTCTTTTGTTGAGGCTTAACTTTTTAGTTTGATAATTGTTGAAGTAGCGGATTGCTTCATGGCTTGTTATGCTAAGTGGTTGAGCTTGCATACTATCGTTCTTTTTTTTCCTTGGTGGATATTCGTAGGGTGCACACAGGTAGAGTTTGATCATAACGATCTATGCAACATTGTAAAAGGAAGTGACAAAGACTCACATGATCAAAAGATGTGCTTAAGAAGAGAATTTTAGTATTTAAATATTGAACAATTTTTAGTTTTGGCTTGTGGCCATAGCGAAGGCTACTTATAGGTTGGCCATGGGTTCCATACAAATGATAGGTGCTCTACACAAGTAATCTTGGGTTGTTATCGTGCTTGTGATACCTTATATGGCTATAAGGTATGATGTCATTCTCATATTGCTATGATGGTGACAATCATTATCCTCAGGAGTATTTGAGTCATTTCAAGAAAATGGAAATATGGAATATGAAAGAATGAATGCTTGTTACAATTGCCGGGCTAAGCCTTTACTAGTCGGCACATTCTATTAAGTTTCAATCATGTTTTGCCTTATGATTTTTTCGTGTTACAATGACACTTCCCCCTCCCTCTCTCTCTACCTCTAACCCCTAACCCGTTATGATTTATGAATGGTGTTTGAGTTAATGAGCAACTTTTATGTCATGATCGAACTTTTATTCTTTTTTCGCTTCTTTTCTAATGCCCTACTTACAAATATGGCGGCCTTCAACAATGAATGATATATTATAGTTTAACAAGTAAGATGGGGGTTCTTAAATCTATATAAGTTTGTAATGCATTGTTGCAAAGGGTGTTTAAAATATTTGTTCTAGAGAAGGTGATTCATGAATTGAGCCAAAAGATCCTAGTGAGTTTTTTTGCAATTATCTCAGTCAAAAATCAAATATCGGTCATGGACTGGGATTTTAAATAGCGGTTATCGTGGGGAGATATCAGATTTTTATATTATGTAGAACACATATATAATAAAAGCATAGAACTCCAAGTCAAATCATGTTGAAGAAAGAAGGGGTCATATAGAAAAAAAGGTCTCTGTTTGTTTGTTGATCTTACAAGAACGAAAGAAGGAAGGGAAATGTGTGTTAATTAGGTTTTAGGTTGAGAAATAGGCTATTAAAGCGGGCAAAATAAAATCTCGGTCTGGTTCCGATATTTTCAACCGAGATTTTCCCTATGTCCGAGAACCGGGAGCCTAGTGAGATCTCACCGAGATTAGCTGCACAGAGGTTTACTACAAGATGAGGGTCATATTAACCGCGTGATGAGGGTCATATTATGTCCGCAAAATTAGATTTGCATAATGTGAAGCATATTAGGCGTGGTACTTATTAGCGGTCGACTAAACAAAACACCACCACCCCTTTATAAGAGACATGTTTTAAATATAAGTTTAACACTTAATATATTTCTAGTTAGAAGTAATTTTTCTAATGTTGAAAACTTGAAATCCTAAACTTATAATAATTTGTTTTTAACTTTTTTATAGATGACTGAAACACATTATCATTTTTTTGAATGAGGTAGTTGATTAATGCATTTTAGTTTTAGTAATTGTTTACATATTTGGTACGTATACAAGTATATTTTTTGTTTTTTTGACATAGAGGTCAACTTGCAAATTAATTGCTTAATGATGTTAGGTTTTGGTTTATTTTGTTTTCTTTTTGTGGCTAAACACATACGAGGTTAACTCCAGATTTCTTTGTGATTGAGGTTAATTGAACCACGAATAACTCCCGTTCGTGCTTGATGGTTAAAGGATGACATCAAGTTGGTCAAAGTTATCCTAGTAATAGATTTTGATGTTTGCTCAACTATATATCGTGTGTTTTTCAGGTCTAGCGTTGGTTGCATCTACCATCAAATTTGTGGCTGTTTGCATATTCTATATGGAAAACAGTAATGAAGGTGCTAGCCTTGAATTTAAGTGGCTTAAGAAGAGAGGTGTTGGTGGGAAAAATAAGGATGTGCAATTTTATGAATCTTTCATATATGATGGAGTGGAGTACATGCTATATGATTGTGTGTATATATACAAGGAAGGTTTACGGGAGCCGTACCTCGGCAAGTTGACAAAAATATGGGAGCGATCGGACAAGACAAAGAAAGTTAAAGTTCATTGGTTTTTTCGTCCGGAAGAGATTTCAAATTGGCTTAGGCAGACCAAGACTCTTGACAATGAGATTCTTTTTGCATCCGGTGGAGGTCATGGTCTAGCCAATATCGTTCCATTGGTAAATAAAATTTCAAACATTATATCTTCTTTCACATATCTTCCTCGAGTTTGTTTTGTGTTAGTGTATGCAAGTTCTAAGCTATTACTTTGGGACTTCAAATGTTCAATTCTATATGTTGAGTTAATTACTCAAGTCTAGTAACAAACACTCTTCTAAGTACCAAAGATACTAGTTGAACATGGGACAAGTGTTAGTTGCATGTGATCATTTACGGAGTTTTGGTACTATGGAAGTTTGATACCTACTCAACATACCTATCATGAAACCTTGATGTACATGATGGTAAAACCTTTCAGACAAATTAAGATATAAGACTTGGTGCAAGCTTTGTTTTCTTATAATATTCATGTTCCGTACTCATGTTTTGTTAGAGTATGGAAATGAACAACTAAAATTATGAAATCGGCGTGAAGCAATTTTACATGTGAATCAAACACATGCGTTTAAGCTATACTTTCAAGGTTGTCATACCAAATAGCTCCTTATGATTCATGAAACTAGATGTTTGTTTTCCCAAAATCACATAGAAGGGAATATGAAGTGACTTAAGAGTCTTTTATTCTTTATAGGCAATGGAAAGCTGTAGGGAGGAAAACACACATGGAGGTTGTCGAAGTATAGCCCCTGAGCTAATTTATTACATTGACCATGACTTGAATAAGCCACACATACGTACATAACCAAAAACAAGAAAGAACACGCGAACATAACGTGGTTTGGTCAATAGAAATATTGACCTATGTCGACGAGGACAACTAGGGTTTATTATTATTAAGGTGCTAGAAATGTTTACAAGTACAGAGAGATTAGTTTGTGGAGGACATAATTACGGTAATCTCTTAATTAAGGAAACTATAATTTTCTAATTATGGAAAGTGTATCTATTAGTTAAAGGAAACATAATCGGAGGGCTAGGGCCGACTATCCTTCTGTGGCTTTTTTTTGGTCTGGTTGGCCGAAGCCTACACCCCAATGACTGCTTCCCAACGTTCTCTTCTTCTCGGATCTGACATAAAGTGACTAACACCTCTAATGGCATGAGCAATGTCTGGTCTCGTGCAAATCATGACATACATGAGACTACTAACATCAAATGCATAAGGAACATTAGCCATATGTGCTTTCTCTTAACTGATGTAGAGACTGATCTTTGGTAAGCTTGAAATGACTTCCCAAAGGTCTGTTTTTAGGTTTAGTCTTCTCATCATTCATATTATATCTCTCGTAACACATTTCCAATGTATTTATCTTGGGACAATGTCAAATAGCCATCTTTCTTGTTTATCTTGGACGGTGTCAAATAGCCATCTTTTTTGTTTCTAACAATGCTCATTTTCGAGTATCTGTTTGGTCGGGCCCAAGTTTTTCATCTCGAATTCTTCATACTTTGTTTCTTTGACTTGCCGATCTCCTTCATGTCCGCATCTGCAATCAATATATCATCTATATAGAGAAGTAGAACGATAAGGGAGTCCCGGATTTTCTTCATATACTAGCAATGGTCATGTCATGTTTTTTGTACTAGGTTCTCTCCATGAAGTCATTAAACTTTTGGTACCACTACGTGAGTGCATGTTTAATCTTTTTTAGCAACAACCTTTCAGGTTGTGCCATGTTGATATCCTTAGCAACGCCACTATGTAGAATGCTATGTTTAACATGTACATGCTCTAGATGTGTGCCCTCTGCCGCTACAATACTCGAGACCAATCTCGTTGTGGTAATTTTCATCGTTGGAGAGAAAATCTCATTATAATCGATCCCCGTTTTCAGTGAAAACCCTTGATCACTAAACGAGCTTTGTATCATTAAGGCAAAAACTTGGTAAAGACCCATATTTTGTTGGTATTTGGTAAAGACCCTTGATCCCATATTTTCTTTCATTGTACGCTCACCGAAACAAATCTTTCTTTTTGATTATCTTTTTCACCGTTTGTAGTAAAAAGAAGATAATTGGATAATGGATAATATTTGTGATTCAACGCCTGTTTCATGTTCCTTCTTCATCCTCTGAGCTTTCACCGCTGACAATATCTTTTTGATCATCTACTCGTCGTCATTTGAGTGTCCCGATGACATCACTTTCGAACTCAACTTGTTTTATTCTGAACCTTTAAGTTTATTGTGCTCCGGTTTTATTAAGCTCAACTTTGTTGAAAGTTGCATGTTTACTTCTAACTAGTTTCAGAATCTCAAAGTCGGTACCTCATATTATTGATCCATAACCAATGAAAGTATAGTTCTTGGCTTTTGCATCTAAGTTGTTATCATCTTTCATCATACCTTAGTCGTTGCATGCAAACACCTTCAATTGTTCATACTTTATCCCCGGTGGATAAAATTTGCTGTAGTGTTAATTGCATAATTAGCCCATAACGTCTTTGGAAGCCCGGCGTTAATTCTCTTACTCGTGGTCCTCTCATTCAAAGTTTTGTTCAGCCTTTCAGCAATTCTGTTTAGGAGTGCGTTGTGCGTGGAACTCTTTTTATCATCCGAATGCCATGTTCAACATAATAGTCTGTGAACTCTGTGCTAATGTATTACCCACCATTATTCGTGACTTCAAGCACTTCACCTTCGGGTAAGTTTCCATTTCAATGACAAATTTCCATTAAAAGCGTTGAAAATCTCAAATTTATTCTTAAGAAAATACACCCATACCTTGCGTGTTGAATCATCATTGAAGGTCACATAGTAGCTTGATCCTCCTAAAGAAGAGAATGGTGTCGATTCATAAATGTCCGTGTGAAGAAGCTCCAGTTTCTGAGCTTTCGGTGTTTAGCGTGTCTTCACGAAGGATATCTTCTTTATCTTGCCAAGTACACAAGGCGTCTTCATGAAGGATACCTTCATAATCTTGCCAAGTACACAAGATTCACAAAACTCAGAATCCACCCCTTTAAGTCTAGAAGCTTCCCTTTGGCAACGAGCATTTTCATTCCCTTTTCACTCATGTGTCCGGGTCTTTGATGCCGCAACGTGGATGGCTTCATCCAACTGGTCACTGCATTTACCTCATTATGGCCCCCGGCGATTATAAGATTTCTTCTGAAAAATCTCCATTGTACCCCATTAAAAGTAATATCAACTATTGGTTGTCAACTTTTGAATAGAAAACATTTTCTTGAAGCTAGGAATGACCTCAACGTTCTTCATGTACAAGTAGTGCCCGATGAAGTCTTTAAGTCTATGTCATCCATTTTTGTTTGTCAGGAGTGTGTCAACGAACTTTAGGTGTCTCTTTCCTTTTCTTTCCTTTTCATCTGATTGTTTAGGGCTTTGATTTCTGAAATTCCAGCATTGGATGTCTTTCCTTGGTTTTGATTGGCTTCTCTTTCTCGACTTTGATTTGCCTTTGCCATTATCTTTTTCTTTGTACCTCCCTTAGTGCTCAACAAAGCACCACATGATTCTCCAATTCTTAATCTCCTTACATCCTCTCGTAGGATGATATCACTAGTTCCCTTAAAAGTGAGTTTAGAGGTTTGAGCTGAACAACTAATAGTTGTTCTCGACCAACGTTTGGGTAACGAGGATAACAAGAGCAAAGCTTGGGCTTCATCTTCAAACTTAATATCAACAAATAACAAGCAGGGTATAATGGTATTGAATTCGTCAATGTGTGAAATTAGCTGTCTTATCAGATTTAGAAGCTCAAGGCTCTCATACATGTTTGACAAAGCTTTCATCAAACAACCGTCAAGAGCAGCCCATTTTTGACACAAGTAGTCTTTAAATTGCATCTTCCACCATACAAAATTTTGTTCATCAAACTTTTCGATTTTGGTTTTTCCATCCTCGACCATTATCCGAAACTACTAGTGTTTACTAATCGAGTCAAGACTAAAAATAGTGTTTAAACACAGTAGTGGCCTGCTGCCTGAACTTGACGGCTGTTCTATTGCACACTACCTTTTGCAATCGGTCTAAAGAACAAAAAATACCGAGACGGAATGAAAAACATAACGTTCAGAAAAATTGATCGAACCTGATCGTATATTGAATCGGTCAAAAAATAAAACATTAGCGGTGGAGAACTTTTTGTCGGCGATCGGGCGATCGGACAAAACACAGAATGCACAATCTCCTCCTGTCACGATTGAGAAAACAGAAAACACAACGATCCTTCGTCTGGATTCGCAACGAAGGAGTGACTAATCAAGAATAAGGTTGTAATACTAGTTGTTAGGAATAAGTCACACACGTGAAAAATTGTGAGAATATAACGTGGTTTCGTCAATATTTCTATTGACCTAAGTCCATCGGACAACTAGGGTTTATATTATTATTGAGGTGCTCGAATGTTTACAAGTATAATGAGATAAACTTTTAGACCAAACATAATTAGGGCGATCTCCCAATTAAGGAAATTGTAATATCCTAATGTAATCTTTTAATTAAAGAAACATAATTAAAGGGCTAATTGTGGAATAATTGTGGAGGTTTTTCAATAAACTGTTTTTTCTGTCTCTTTGTTAAGGCCAATCGGTCTTTTGAGCTTCGGATGATGTTGAGTACATGTTTCACTCTGATGTCTTTGTTCTTTAGAGAAATGTCTTGTTCACCTATTTTGAATAAACCTTTAGGTGGTGTTTGGTTTGATGGATTCTTTTTTGAAGGAATTGGATTTTAGGAAGGAATTGGATTTTGAATCTAAATTCTTCCTTCTCGTAGTTTCAGGAAATGGAATTCACTTCCCCACCACAAACCACCATCGGCACCTTCACCACCACCTCACTACCATCGCCGCCGCTCCCACTACCGCCGCCACCACCTCACTGCCATCGCCACCATCACCACCTCACAGCCGTCGCCACCTTCACCACCACCATTGAAAAGAAGAATGAAGAAGAGAAGAAGAGGTTACCTCGTCGGAACCCTAGATCGCCACCTTCACTGCCGTCGAAACCCTAGATCGCCACCACCTCACTGCCGGAACCCTAGATCGCCACTACCTCTGGTCGAAACCCTAGATCGCCACCACCTCTCGTCGAAACCCTAGATCGCCACCACTTCTTGTCGAAACCCTAGATCGCCGTTAGCCCTTGGTCGCCGTCGAACGCCGTCGCCCTTGGTCGGCCACCATCGAAGCCCGTCGCCCTTTGGTCGATGGTGTATGAGTTGAGGTCCGGATTTTAGAATCCATGGGGTATGGGAAGGATTTTAAAATCCATCAGCCATGGGAATCTATTCCATCTTTCAAAATCCTTTTCCCTTCTTATTTTTGAACCAAACACATGATTTGGTTGGAATTGGATTCCAATTCCCATCAATTCCCAAGGAATCCATCAAACCAAACACTACCTTAGAACATTGCACACAAATTTATAATTAAACATGCTTTTCATCGTAATTCTGTATTGTAGATGGGCCTCCTTGATGTCGTTCTTAAGTCTGCGTTCGAATTACCGTGGATCCCTGTAACACTCTGACCTTATAATTCATTTATATTAATTTTGAGTTTAGTTGGTGATGAGATCAATAGATGCCACTCATATCTTGTTGAAAGTAATTGGTAAACCGTCTCTACAAGGGTCCAACCTGATTATCATATATGTCGATCTATGCTTTTGTCAAGATGATTTCTTCGATAGTTGTTCATGCTTGTATAGGCGCATAGTCGACATGAGAAGTAATGAAATTTTTTGATTCTTTTTGTAGGATTAGGTTTTAGTTTAGTTGTCGGTGCGGTAGAGTCATCCTTTATGGATGGAGGATGAGGTTGTGAGATACAAATTCATTAACTGTTGAGCGGGAGAGTAATTTTAATTGACGTTAGAATGTGACGGATAGGATAATTGAGGTGGTGATAACATATGGTGGGGCGCAAGGGTGTTGGTGAATATCTAAACTTGTATGGGTTTGAACGGATGTTGCGTATTTAAACTCGTTAGATGATTCTTGTTGCGAGAATGTGATGGTGTTGTGAAGTTTTGTGGCGAGTTGGGTTTTATGACTTTATCTTTTTGTAGACTAGCAAAATGATTGAAGTGATAGATTATATAGAGAGAGAAATCAAAGGTGAATAAAGTGAGAGGGCTTGAGTGGTAATATGTAGTTTTGTGTAAAAAAGGAAATTATAGGCCATTAACGAATATTCTTTAGAAATTTTCAAAGTTTGTAAGGTGGCAATGAGGGGGAGGAGCCGCGCAGGGTGGTCTTTTGTGGGGTTGAAGGAGATAAGGGATGAGGGGCCACATGGCCAAATCAACACATCCCACCTACCGTACAACTTTATATCGCTTGCTTTTATTAATAATGTAATGGTTTAGAATATTTGAAAATCACACTATACAAAAAAGTTGTATTAAGCTAGAGCTAATGAAGTTTAGTTTATGCTCGCTATAGTCAAGTATTTTTTAACGAGGACACATGACTAGTTTTATGCTGGTATGTTCTATTTGTAGACTAGAAATTAAAAAATTAGAGGAGAACTTCAATATTTTTGTGTTTTGTGAGTTTTGTAGGAATTCTGGAAGCACTTTCCGTACTCTGGGGTAGACTGTTATCATTCCTCCCCAATGCCCCACTCACGGGGACCCGGTGGTCTTGTGATGAGTTTAGTAGGAAGGGGTTTCAATTGATTGAACTTCATGTTTATTGTTGTTTTCATGTTCTGGATAGTTAACCTACCTCTTTAAAGTAGGCCTATAACTTTTTTTATTTTTATTTTTATTTTCACATTAATTGCCTTTGATTATTTGCAAATTAGTATTACTACTTGACCTATTATCCCGACAATTTGGAAGAATTAGCAGAAAATTTGGAGATGGAGATCAGCGACTTGGAGGTTTGATCAAATTGTAAGTGGTTGAAGTTGGATCATCGAGATAGGACAATTTGTTTTTGCAAGATTGCTAGGAGGAAGATTTGAGTCTTCACAAATAAGGGGCTAAAGAGAGGAAGGAATGAACGCTAGTGGATGGTATGCATAAGGCTTAGGATCATTGAGGATGCAATGGCATTATGCGAGGCAAATAGTAAAGGCCAATAACACACATGGGTGGCTTTGAATACTCGTGCAAGTGATTTCAGGATCTTAAATTTTAGAGTAAAGCGAGACCCATACAGAAAACTCTTCCACGCGCGTATTGATCATAGTTTCATGGCAACAATAGACACTAATTCTCGTCCACTAACCATTAATCCGTAGTCCAAGTGAAGTAATTTCTTTGCCCAACACACTACCCATGATGATTGGTGAACATCAAATCAATAAAGATCAGGCTCATTTCCCTCTCTTCAGAGGGTTTGGTTTCTGTGATTTAGGGCTACAGATATTCCCTAAATGCTGCTTTGCATCATTAGGCCACCTCAGGTGGCTGGTGAATACTGAATAGCAATCCATTCATCCTTGTCACAACCTACTTTCTTACTTCTGAAGTTGACAACCCCATTCCCGCTACTTTCTTGTTTCTGTCACTAGCCTTTATGAATAAAAAACCTTCTGTCTTTTTATACTTGCTAACAGAACCCTCAAATTTTCCCTTCTAGTCGTGTAAGCAAATCGGAAGTCATTATTGCCGGTTTGAAAGTCCCTGTTGGCATCGATTTTGGTGGTGACACAGTTACATCTGCCTGATATTCTTCTTGCAGTCTGGTCATCTCAGCTCACGAAATTCCACATCGGTAATGAATAATGATCTGGGCTTTCTAAAGCAGTAAAATGACCATAATAGCTAATCGAATATGCACAAACTCAGTCTCAAGCATTTTAATCTTTTTTGTCAGCCATTGTTATTCAGATCAGAAGATACCTTTTTCTTTATGAGTACTTCTTACTTGAACAGGTGGTAACATTGTTTTCTGGAATTGTATATTATATATTTTAAAAGGGATTTTCTATGGGGTTGCGAGCCTTTGACTCTGATGTAAGCGGTCGAACAGGTGTTACCCATGGCCGTGTCTAGAAACAACTCCTTGGAATTTTATCTCTTATCTTCTTAAGAAATTGAGTCGTATCTGAATTTTGTTTTGATTGTGGCGTAATTCGGACTCTCCATGCAACAAAATTTGCTTGGCCCAGATCACAATCTTGGCATCTTAGGCTGCTATCTATCCAAAGATGGGAAGTTATATTAGCATCAAATTAGGAATGAATGCCTGCACTTTTTAGTTCACATTTGGCTAGGTATTCTCTAATCTTTCTTTCGCAATGCGTGTTTGTGTTATTTCTTCCACTGAATTTTGGTTTGTCGAACCGATCTCTTTTGCAACAAGAGCCCTGGTCATCTGGAGGTGGTTATTTTGTAGCCAAAATGCCATGAGACTGTGATCGAACAGTACAAAATGCTTTTTCATCGAAAGATGTGTCTATTTATGAGCTTTTTGATGATGCCCTTTTAAAATGGAGAATGCCAATGCCACTTTTTAGTTCTAAATGTACAGCGGTGCAAGTGTGTGGAGGCATATTTGAGGTGTGTCAGTGATTCTTTTAAATAATTGAAAATGAGAGACGTAGAGTATCACAATGATGTGGACAAAGCTTTTTTGTTTGTTTTATAGTTGCAGTCCGTTACATTTAGTTTACTATAGTCCATGCTTAACATCTTGGTGTACTAGTATATAGTCAAGGATGAACCTTCCACTTTGGATCAACTAGCACCATATGGTCAAGGATGAACAATTGATGAAATGCAAGCGGGTAGTATGATGTGCCATTGGCGAATCTCATTGTCTACTATTCACCCATTACAGTGGCTCAAAGTTATTTCTCAGAGAAGCTCTTTATGATGCAAGGGACAATATTAAAGAAAAGCATGACTTATCACCTGTTGGCTGATGGCCCATTAGAGGCAGTGAATAGAGCATGGAGGCGTATTTAAGTAGTTCTCTTAGGATGTGGGTGATACGAAGGGCAAATAGCTATCTTGGGCTAATTATTGGTGTAACACCTTATCTTTAGCTGGAATGTCGTATGATAGCAATCTACTCTACTTAGTCTACTACTATCAGAGTTCAATCATGTTTTTCCGGTAGGCACTTTTTGAGGAGCATGGCTTGAGTTTTGGTGACCTCAAGTGAATCTGCTTAAGTCCAAAGAAGTGATTTTGGGCTATTTATGATCCAAGAGTTTTCTGATATTGCTTATTAGCTACAGCCATTCGTTTCTTGATTTGAGATTAGATTTATTTTAATAATAGCAAACATTTCGAATTCATTGCTTTCTGAAGAGCTATGCTACCTCTTGAAAATAGGTCTATTACTTGTTCATCGTCAATATTTTTTAGTTTCTATGTGTATATTCTATTTAAAGAAAACTTCCCAAATCAATTCCGGTGCTAATTCTCGTCATTATCTGATCAGGAAACAATTGCTGGTAAATGCAATGTTGTGTGTGTATCAAAGGATAGCAGAAACCCGCAACCATCAGATGAACAACTTAAAGCTGCTGACTTCATATTTTATCGTACTTTTGATGTTCGAAGCTGTACTATATTGGATAAAGTGGATGATGAAGTTGGTGGGCTTGAAAGTATATCTACTCTGTATTCTCTCTTATACTTGTACCTTATAAGCTAGAACTAAACCTCATTACGATTTTTTTTGTTATTGTTTCATCCTTATTACAGTTAAATTCATATTTAACACAGAAAAGGGTGAAAAAAGGAACCCTTTATCTGAAGGTACCTCTGACACAAAGGCAGAAAGCCCAAACCTGAACCCGAATGCCATTACTTCTAGTGAAGCACAACAGCTTTTAACAAAAACCTTGCCTAACAAACTTAAGGATGATGAGAAAGCCGAAGATATTCCCAAATTGTTGGATAGAATCAGAAAGCCTCCAGAAACCGATAAATCACATGATCGACCCTCGAAGAAAATCAAGTCCGATGATAAAGCACCCCCTGAGGAAAAACATGTTGAAGCTGAAGTTGCTTTAGCTTCGGAGAAATTGAAAGATTTGTCCTCTATGAAATCTGACGCTGTGGAGTTACCCATTGATGGTAAATCAAAGGTTGATAATAATCCAAAGGCTGTGGGAACATCTGGCAAAAAATCAGAAACGGGTAAAAGCAATAAGGCTGGTGATAAAGATGAGATGAAAGTTAGTGCAGCCCCTCAAGTTAAAAAGGTGGAAATTAAGGAGAAAATCAAGGCTCTGACAGGTTCTGATAAATTACATGATCGACCCCCTGTGAAGAAAAGAAAGCCTGATGATAAAAAACCATCCGAGGAAAAACCAAAACATGAAGACAAGTTACCTGCTGATGTTAATAATGTTAAGGCTTCTGGCACTGCTGAAGAGACACCTATCCGGAAAGATGGGAAGATTTCAGCGAAAGCAACAGATGATTTGGAAGGCAAAACGTTAAAGAAAACAAAGGACGAGTCTTCTCATAAAATACCGAATAACAAGATAGATAAATCTGTTCAGAAGCTAGGAAACAATGCGAATGGGAAAGATTTGGTAGCAGCGTCTGCGTTAAATGGGACATCAAAATCTGGGTTTGTGTTGGGATCGATCGGGAAAAAAATGGAAGTGAAAGACGAACAATCTGGTGAGATGAAAAAGAAGCTTTCTATTAACAAGTCTTTCAAGGGGTCTGCTTTGTCAATTGATGGAGACAAGAAAAACAAGTACCGGGAATTTGCTGTCACTCCGAAGCCAAATGATGTGAGTTTATTTGCAGGAACAACTCTTATTCCTTGTTCTCTTTAGTCTGTTTAAGCTTTTTGGTATTTTAATTCTCCTAGGATTTATATAAAGGTTTAAATGTCAATTACTTGAGTGTTTGTTATTTTAGATATTGTAGGTAGTATTACACATTATGAAGTAGCTAGGTTATGTATTAGTTTCTTGATTGGAACTTTGGTTTGGAAAAAAAAGACAAACCAAGGTTTTTGGATACTGAGAATGTGAAGTTAGGTGAATCAAACCAAATATCATACTGAAGGAGACAGGCATAGATTAAATCTAAGAATTTGAGGAATCAAAATTGAAGTTATTGCATCTATATTTTGTGGAGAAGTTATCATGTTCTAAGACGTGTTTTTTATGTTGGTGACTTCTTATTACGGTTACTACTTAACATAAGTCTTCCAATGTTTTTACAGGAGAAAGCTGGTTGGTTTAGGAGTCTTGTAAGTACTCTTCTTCATGTTATTTCCGTTAAGTTTCCTTCATCTTTATTAGTAATATTATTTGATTTGATATAAATTTCATTTAGCCTTGGGAGGATAGGCTGAAGAATGCATATGATCAAGGAACAGCCATCTTGCTCTATAATGTGGATCCAGATTATACTTCAGGAGAAGTAGAGGTATATCTCATAGCAATATGCTGATGGATCATTAAAATATTCATATGGTTGAATAATTCCAATGTATATCATATTAGTATCTAATCATATTGTGCCATAATTCAACCTAAAAATCTTATTATATAACTTCGATGTTATGGGTTGGTAGTTGGTACGGGTCTGAGTGTGTGACCATGGTTAACCGACTCCATTGTACCATCGATCGTCATCTTCTTATTTTCTTTATGCAAAAAAGGTAATATTATTAATATGAATGTGTTGAAATGTGACTTTAATTCAGATTCAGATTCAGATTCAGATTCGAGGTGTCAGCTGAACTGAAATGGTCAGCAGCTGATGGTGTTCAGCTGGTGTTCAGTTGATAATTTGCTGAATTCAGTTCAGTTGGATTTAGCTGGTGATTTCAGTTAGAGTCGGTTAGTTAGTGTGTCTATAAATAGTAGCAGTAGTCTTCTGTTGTAATATCTTTCATTTACGTTCAAGTTCAATAAAAGTTCTCTCAAGTTTTTCTCTAATTTCCTAACAAATTGGTATCAGAGCGTGGTTCGATTTCACGCTCGAGGGTCTAGTTTTCCCCGATTGACAGATTGTTCCTGGTTAGAGTTCTTGCACGTGAAATTGGATTTTGTTGATTCTGGTGTTTCCGATTTCTTAAGTCTTCTCGATTTTGAGTTACGACCCAATTTTGGGTGTGCGTCGATCTTGGAGTTACGACTGAGAGGTCGACGGCAGGTTGGAATCGATTGGGGTTTATCGACGCTAGGTGGAGTGTCGACAGGTGTATCGTACGATCGATTGAGGTTTATCGACTCAAGGTGGAGAGTCGACGGTTTCCTGATTGATTGGTGATTCACGACAAAATTAACAGTTTCTTGATTCTGGGGAACAAGAATTGTAGTCGTCAAAATCAAGGAGGCAAGAATCAATTGTTTGAACGAAGGGTGTTCGTTTTCTGGGTAAAATCAATTCAAGAAAAGTAACAATGCCTTCACAGATGATCAAGATTGATAAGTTTACATGAAAGAACAATTTCAGTTTATGGCGTATAAAGATGAGAGCTCTTCTCAAGCAACAAGGCATTTGGATTCCTTTGTCTGGGGACAAACCAGGAGAAAAACCCGACGATATGGACGAATCGGAGTTTAGTCAACAAGATGAGAAAGCACACAGCACTATCTTGTTGTCTTTGGCAGATGAAGTGATATATAAAGTTGCTGAAGAAGAGACTGCTGCATCTTTATGGGCAAAGCTTGAAAGTCTCTATATGACAAAGTCTTTGACAAACAAACTGTTGTTAAAACAGAGGTTGTTTTCACTTCGAATGAAGGAAGGGATGCAATTGAAGGAACATCTTGACGAGTTGAACTCCATTCTTATGGATTTGAAGAATGTGGATGTCAAGATAGATGATGAGGATGCTGCTCTTATCTTGTTGGTTTCATTGCCACCTTCATACGAAAACTTTGTCAATTCTTTTGTAGTTGGGAGAGACACGATCACTTTGGAAGAAGTTAGATCAAGCTTGCATTCACGTGAATTGCGCCATAAAGCTTCTGGGAATGGAGCTGATAGTCAATCTGCTGGATTGACAGCAGCAAATGATGGTAGAGAAAGGGGTAGAGAGAGAAGCAAAGGCAAATGGAAGGGCAGAAGTCGATCAAAATCCAGGGGTAGAGGATCGAAAGCTGGCCCTAAAGATGAATGTTTCAGGTGTGGTGAACCTGGGCATTGGAAGAATGAATGCCCGAAACGTAATGAAAGGGCGTCCGCTGCTATTGGTAGAGAAGATTCAGGTTCGGAGGCTGATCTAGTTCTTGCAGCTGTTGACTCAAAAAGTCAGCAAGATGTTTGGATTCTTGACTCTGGGGGTTCGTTTCATATGACACCAAATAGGTCCTGGTTTGATACTTATGAAAAAACATCAACAGGAAGTGTTTTGATGGGGAATGATGAACCATGTAAGATTGCTGGAATAGGTTCAGTAAGTATCAAGATGCATGATGGTGTAGTGAGAACGTTGACTGATGTACGCCATGTACCGGCTTTGAAACGGAATTTAATCTCTTTGGGAGCATTAGATTCGAAGGGTTTCAAGTACAGTGGTGAAAGGGGAGTTCTTAAGATCTCTAAAGGAGCATTAGTAGTGATGAAAGGAGTCAAGAAAGGTACATTGTACGAGCTTGAAGGCAGTACAGTTGTTGGATCAGCTTCACCAGCACTCAACTCTGATAAAAACGAGTCAGATGTGACCCGTTTGTGGCATATGAGGTTGGGGCATGTTAGCGAGAAAGGGATGATCATGCTCAGCAAGCAAGGGCTTCTTGGAGGTCATAAGGTGGCTGAATTGGGGTTTTGTGAACATTGTATCTTTGGAAAACAGAGAAGGGTTAGTTTTTCAAAGGCTGTTCATAACACGAAAGCTACTTTGGATTATTTGCATGCTGATTGTTGGGGTCCTTCACAAGTTCCTTCTCTTGGTGGTGGTCGGTATTTTCTCTCAATTGTTGACGATTACTCAAGGATGACGTTTGTGTTTGTTATGAAACACAAGAGTGAGTCGTTTGAGAAATTCAAGGATTGGAAGGTTCTCATTGAAAATCAAGTTGGGAAGAAAATAAAGAGGTTACGAACTGATAATGGTTTGGAGTTTTGTTCCAATGAATTTGATCGGTTTTGTAAAGACGAAGGGATAGCAAGGCATCATACGGTTAGGCACACTCCACAGCAGAATGGAGTGGCTGAAAGGATGAATAAAACTCTGCTAGAAAGGGTCAGGTGTGTGCTGTCAAATGCAGGCCTTTCTAGGAGTTTTTGGGCTGAAGCCTTGAACACGGTGTGTTATTTGACACTAGAAGGTCCTTAACGGGATATGTTTTCACTGTTGGAAGTGCCGTGGTGAGTTGGAAAGCAACATTACAGCCGTCAGTTGCCTTGTCCACAACAGAGGCTGAATATATGGCACTTACAGAGGCTGCAAAGGAAGGAATTTGGTTGAAAGGTTTGCTTGGTGATATGGGGTTTCATCAAGATCAGGCGGTGATCTTTTGTGATAGTTTAAGTGCTATTTGTCTAGCAAAGGATCAAGTGCATCATGAGAGGACAAAGCACATAGATGTGCGTTATCATTTTATTCGTTCTGAAAGAAGGGTAAAAGTTTAGAAAGTAAAGACTGAAGATAATCCAGCTGATGCGCTCACAAAGCCTGTTACTTTAAACAAGTTCAGACACTGTTTAGATCTTCTAAACGTTGATAGCTGGAAGTAGAATTAAAGTCAAGGTGGAGATTTGTTGAAATGTGACTTTAATTCAGATTCAGATTCAGATTCGAGGTGTCAGCTGAACTGAAATGGTCAGCAACTGATGGTGTTCAGCTGGTGTTCAGTTGATAATTTGCTGAATTCAGTTCAGTTGGATTTAGCTGGTGATTTCAGTTAGAGTCGGTTAGTTAGTGTGTCTATAAATAGTAGCAGTAGTCTTCTGTTGTAATATCTTTCATTTACGTTCAAGTTCAATAAAAGTTCTCTCAAGTTTTTCTCTAATTTCCTAACAGAATGTTACTCTTAATTTCAGGATATAATTTGGCATGCGTTCAATGAAATTTGTGAAGCAAAGATTGTACAGCGAACAGCCATATCTAGCCCACATTATGGTATATTTTTTAAAATAACACGAGCAAAATATTTATATATTTACCTCAGTGAAATTAAAAAATACGAACTTCCATATTTTAGGTCAAGCTCTCATTTTACTTAAGACGAAGGAAGCAGCGCAGAGGGTCCTTACAAAGTTGGAAGAAGAATGCTTGATGTTACCAAATAATAGGTACATATTCATCTGCGTCAAATTTCTAAACCTAATTGCATATATCTTCTACTTTTAGGAAGGTTATGCTACAATGGTCATTTTTATATTTGATATATCTGTCCTTGATATAGCAAAGAGAAAACCTGCTCTTATGGCACTTAATGATAACGTGTAAATGTGACATGAAACTTAATACTTTGACCAAGTCAAATATTATCTAACTACAAGATTTACATTGCTTAAATATTGCTATGATACTTTTAATACCAAGTCAAACATTACCCTTGTATTTTTTTAAATAAAAATATCTTTAACATTTGAAATTATAAATTATAAATATTATATCAAGTTTGCGAGTATTTTATTCTTTTCGATTTGACGACTGTATTGTTATACCTTTTCTCATAAAAATATTGACCACATCAAAATTAAAGTCAAAAGTCACCCCGATGTATTTTATTCTTTTCGATTTGACACCTGGTTAAATATGTTAAATCAACGAGTATTTTTTTCTTTTTACTTTGACACTCATATTGTTCTACTTTCTAAAAAAATACTCATTTTTTGAAGTAAAAGGTTACACCAACATAATACGAATATCCATTGAATATTTGCAGACGAGTGTCTATAAGAGTAACATAAAAATCCCAAGGGTCTTTGGCATAGCCATATAAGGTGATCCTTAAGGTCTTGGGTTCGAGTTTCATAGTGGACAAGGTGTAGGTTTAGGAGTAGGCTAAGTGGGTGTGTGATTTCTACTATACAAAAAAAAGTTACATAATCAACACATTTGTAACCCAACATCATGGCCATAATTTTGTGTTTGTGGTGGTAGTTTTTTGGGTTCGAGTTTCATAGTGGACAAGGTGTAGGTTTAGGAGTAGGCTCAGTGGGTGTGTGAGTTCTACTATACAAAAAAAGTACATAATCAACACATTTGTAACCCAACATCATGGCCATAATTTTGTGTGAACGTCGCCTGTGTGCAATTCAAAGGTGTTCAAATCGTTGGTAGTAACACTACCAACGATCTGAATATTGGTGGTGATGGTGAACATCGGGGATGGCACTAGTGTAAATTGAAGAGAGAAAATCAATGTAAAGTATATATAATTATTTATCTCATTCTATCATAAAAGAAAATTTAGTAAAGGAAAGAAGTCTTGATGCCAAGACTAGTTGCGGATTCGTCAAAATGAATAAGAACCAAACAAAGGGCTACGTTTGATTCTTAAAAAAACACACAACATACTCATTATGGAGGGTTACGTTTGATTATTAAACATTTTCTTTTTCTTTTTAATGAAAAGGGAAAAATGGTCAATCTCTAAATTGATTTTCTTACTCCATTTAACACCACTATTGCCACCGCTAACCGCGACAACCACTAGCGAGTAGCGATCACTCCATTGCCCGCCACCACTTCATGTTGACGATTGCCATCGTGTGCAACCTTTCGGTATAAGAACCCATAAATATGGCCAACATTGTACCTAGAAGCATGGTTGTGTTTTTCACTTTCATGTGTAATTTGGGTTAATTTTTCATTGGTTTACATGTGTGAAAATTATAAAGTGGTGATCGTATTGTAGGGTTACACATATGCAATCTTTAAGTAGATACAGATTTTATAATGGTGCTTTCTTGTGTTAAAACTTTACATTGATTTAAAGTTATTTCATTATATAAATTTGTCATGATGTATTGGTAATTTATAGATAAACTTAATGGCTATTTATTCATCCTTTCAAGTTTCAATTTAAAAAATTATGTACTTCATAGATGTTTATTAAAAATGTAATATCAAAGTTCTTTCACACTACACGAAAATTTATGATAAAGCATGTATTAACTTTCAGATTTATTAATTGATTTAACAATAAAGACACACACACACACACAAATACACACACACACAGATATATATATATATAAAAGTTCATGCGAGAACCGTTGTTAGCGCGAGAACCACGAGAACCAATCTGAGCCGTCCAATTCCCCCTCCTTCAATGTCATTGCCCACCCATGAATTCCTCACATGCACCCTGCCACACCCTATCCCTCCACGCTCACCATCCATGATACTTCCCATATCCAAGGAACGGATGAGATTGGTTCTCGCGGTTCTCGCACTAACAACGGTTCTCGCATGAACCCTCCCCTATATTGAATATCAGAGATAATTGTTTATTGCTTAATCTTAAAAGATTACAATGCATCCCTATTTATAGATAACCAAAATCTAGATAAACTAGGAAAACAAATCCTTATCTAATTAATAAACCTTATCTAATTAATAAATAATCCGTTCCTTGGATATGGGAAGTATCATGGATGGTGAGCGTGGAGGGATAGGGTGTGGCAGGGTGCATGTGAGGAATTCATGGGTGGGCAATGACATTGAAGGAGGGGGAATTGGACGGCTCAGATTGGTTCTCGCGCTAACAACGGTTCTCGCATGAACTTTTGTCTATATATATATATATATATATCATGCGAGAACCGTTGTTAGCGCGAGAACCAATCTGAGCCGTCCAATTCCCCCTCCTTCAATGTCATTGCCCACCCATGAATTCCTCACATGCACCCTGCCACACCCTATCCCTCCACGCTCACCATCCATGATACTTCCCATATCTAAGTATATATATATATATATATATATATATATATATATATATATATATATATAGACAAAAGTTCATGCGAGAACCGTTGTTAGCGCGAGAACCAATCTGAGCCGTCCAATTCCCCCTCCTTCAATGTCATTGCCCACCCATGAATTCCTCACATGCACCCTGCCACACCCTATCCCTCCACGCTCACCATCCATGATACTTCCCATATCCAAGGAACGGATGAGATTGGTTCTCGCATGAACCCTCCCCTATATATATATACACATATAGGGGAAGGTTCATTTGAGAGCCAATGTTAGTGTGAGTACCGCGAGAACCAATCCTAGCCGTCGACGTCGATTTGACAAGTGGAATTCACGGATGTAGAGCGTGGGGGAATTAAGTGAGGCAGTGTGCATGTGATGAATTTATGGGTGGACAATGACATTGAGGGGGAGGGGGGTGGGAATTGGACGGCTCAGATTGGTTCTCGCACTAAGAATGGTTCTCAAATGAACTTCATATATATATATATATAACCATTCTTAGTGCGAGAACCAATCTGAGCCGTCCAATTCCCCCTCCTTCAATGTCATCGCCCACCCATGAATTCCTTACATGCACCTTGTCACACTCTATCCCACCCATGAATTTCTTGTTATCTATTTAACAGTTCACTGTCATGATACAATTGTTAGATTATGAGTTTATTTTTTTACTTGAAAATAAAGTGAAGTTATAATAGAAAATGACATAAATTTGTCATTAAGGAATATAATTTTCATGATCTTCGAAAAATGAACATGTGAATAGGTTTATAAGGAAATCAAAATCGATAACTAGTACGAGTTTTAGATAGAGAAGAAAAAGAATCGAGGAAACAATTTAATTTTTTTAAAAGAAATTAATCAAAACGACGTAGTTTCGAAGGTTTCGCATCTAAGCTTTGATGCGAAACAACCCCATATTCACTTTTCCATATATAGGGTTTAGGGTTCATATATAGGGTTTAGAGTGCATGTGATGAATTGATTGGTGGGCAATGACATTGAGGAGGGGGAATTGGACGTCTCAGATTGGTTCTTGCGGTTCTCGTACGAAAAACAGTTCTCGTTAGAACTTTTGCCTATATATATATAAATATATTTGTACGTATGTATGTAATAGAAAAACCATCCTGGACAACGGATGAGTATAGCTTAAGTTTCTAGTCTGTCAATGGGCATAGCTTTGATTTTGTTACTAGTAGTCTATGTAAAGTAGTGTTACACATCAAATTATTACACGGCCTGCTATTGAGACTTTAATTATTCTTTTGGTGTACCTGATGCTAATATGTCTGTGTAACCTCTATTTGCTCAAGATTTGTACTTTTATTTATTGTGATTATTCTTTTACCTTTATTTATGTTGCGTATAAAGATTTTGTTTTTTTAGCATTATTTTCATCACTTTGTTATCATTTTTATTGACAGGCCTCTTGTTGCTATCCCTTGTCCTCCAATATCAACAAAAAAGAATTCCGCTTTCTTTGGCCACCTTACTGTCGATAGGGCTAGGTCTCAAAATCTACGTGAGGTGATTTCGCAATTTTATTGTATTATTTTATATTGTATTACGTTATATTGTAGACTCATGGTGTGTTTATTTCTAGGAAGAAGCTGTATCCACGTCGCATTTCTCACAGCCAAATAATATTGAATATGACATGGCAATGGAATGGTGTTTACTTCAGTTAAGGTCCAAGAAATGGTGGGACAAGATTCATAAGGTTTGAGTAATTTCAGTTTGTTACACACACCAAATGATGTTAACTCTTGCTTCAACTTCTTACTTACATATATATTTTTACATTGAACTCTCTATTTTTGTTTTATTTTAGCAACACGAAGTTGAGTTGAAAAAACTTGTGACCAAGCTCCTAACAAAAAAAGCTTGATGATTCATAGGAGGACTGCAATGACAGCGTGTTTTTGTTGATCGTTTTCACCAATGTGCAGTTGAGATATGCTGTGAGAATTCATTTGTCCTTACAGCTATTACATTTGCTTAAAATGTTATTTTAGTCTTAAATTATAAGTGCACATGTATTAATTGTTTACTTCATAATTTGTGTGCAGGAAAAAAAGGCATAAATTGTACAGCACCACCTTGAAGGAATTTTGGTGGTTTCATGTCTTATGATGGATCTCTTAGGAACCTCTTCTTCATTATCATTTTTTATTGTTTTGGGGAGACCCAGCCAGATAGTTGTCTTAAGTTTAGCCTTTTTGTGTTCCTATAATTTTAGTTTTAGCTTCGCTTAACATCCTCAACTGGTAATTGGTAGTTGATCAGTTTGTAGGATTTCATGAAGAGATTTCGTTTTCAATTAGGAAGTTATAAATAAATAGTTTTAATATATATATTACATTAAAATCACTTGATTCTTTGGGGGTGTTTGTCAACCGATTAATATAGAGGAGGTGAATCGTGCAAGTGCATACTAATTCCTGAACCTTGTTATATATCGTCTTTGGCTAGAATAAGAAACTAGAATGCATTATTATGTACTCGACTCTTGAAAGAATAAATTATATCGTTTAATCATATAAATTATTTTTTACGAAAAAGCACTTCGCATTGTAAATACGATGTTCTTCTCCACATGAGATGTGATCAAATTGTTGGGTGAAATATATATATATATTATTTCAAATTAGCACTTTGTATTGTTAAAAAGACGCTCCCTGTTTATTTTTTTGTCACTATCTCGGTCTTTATCTACAAAGGAGACTAAATGAGATGTTAGTTTGTCGGTTTTTGAGAAAATTATTTAATATGGTACATACTAATTTATGAGAAATATATAGTCCACACTTAATCTATAGTCCTGAGGGGACTAATTTTAGCGTTTGAATCAGTCTCATCAATGGTCCAGATTGATTTTAAAATTTAGGGCGGAGTGATATTTTCGTAATTCACATGTGATGTTACAATCACATGTGATTGAATATTAAATTTCAGAACTATGTTTTTTATATGGACTATATTGAACACAACTCACTAATTCATAAATCAAAGGGATTAATTTTTGTCTTTGTATCAATGACATTAAAAGATTGCATTTAAAATTTTGGGATGATATTCATTTTCGTGATTCATATGTGATGCTTTTACAAATCACATGTGATTGTATATCGAATCATCTGTGATTGCATATTAAAATGTACCGCCCCAAAATTCGTAAGTTCCTATATATGAGTTTTTATCAAGTGATGTGTTAAGGGTTAGATATGTTTAGCAAGTTGCCTTTATGTGTTTGTGTAAAGTTGAGGGGTTAGTTTTGTCATTTCATTAAGTTAAAGAAGTGCAGGGGCTGAAGTGCAATTGTTTGAAAGTTATAGATTCGTATGAGTCTTCTTTGACTCATTAATAGTCAAACCACCAGGAATCAAAAACACACTCACGAACACACACATCCACAAGTGAAAGTTCTGATTTTGATCAAGAAAGCAAGAAGTTTATAGATGATTTCAGTCATTTAGTGATTCAGAAGCAAGAGGTATGAATTATTTTCGAGTTCTTTGAGTTGTTAGGTCAAGAAATGGATTCATGGGTTGAATCCATGTTTCTAGATTGGTTTGAGGTGTTTTGTGTTGTTTTGTGTCAAGTTTCTTGTATAAGAGTTAGTAGTAATATTATAGAACTTGTGTGTATGATTGAATCTGAGTTTAAGCAAGATTTGAGTGTAAAAAGGGGATGGTCGGCTGCTGTTCTCGAACAGAGCAGGGAGTCTGCTGTACCGACTGTTCCTATGGCCGTAGGGATTATTCCCTGTGGGCGTAGGAGCATGTTTAGGGGTTTTTGGTTGTTTTGGTTCCAGCGGCCGTAGGAAAGATTCTCTGCGGCCGTAGGAAGGTGTTTTAGAGTTTTAGGTGTTTTTACCTCCTGCGGCCGTAAGAAAGGGTTCCTGCGGGCCTAGGGAGGTGGTTTTTAGCTGAGCTTTTGTTTGTCAGTCAGAATCGTTGCAGCAACGTCTAGAAGTTAATGAGGTATTTGTTTACTGCTTGTAGCCAACAAGAGTTGACGTTTCCGTGATAGAGAATAGCTGTTTAATTGCTGTTAAGGTGAGTGTACTTACCTTTAATCAGATTAGCCAGGAATAGAATGTGATTTAGCAAAGAAGGTTGAGAAATGTTTGAATTGTTTACATGATTAGAGCAGAGTATCAGAAATTTTATAAAAAGTAGCAGTCAGATATAAAATGACAGTATAATGAATTAGATAGAGACACTCGATTATCTTTAAGTTCCGGAGTAATTTCAGAAAGATATGAGAACTAAGTTATATCTTAGTACAGTTTTCCACCTTTGTAGGGTTGGACAGAGTGAGAGAAGTATATCAACACAGAGAGATATGCTTAGAGCATGTATAATTGACATTAGTGACAACTGAGATACGTATATACGTTAATTGAGTTCCAGTAGGATCACAGTTACGTTTGAGTATTAGCATATTTAGTACTAGATGATGTATGATGGGAAGTATAGAACTCTTATTTGTCGGAACAAGGTCGATCAAAATGAGAGAACTAAGCAGACGATCGAATGTAAAGATAGTACAACAGTTATGTGAGCGGCTTAGAGCTGCTCAAGATAAACATAACAGTTACGCGATAAGAAAGGATTACTAGTAGAGCTTCAGATAGGAAACTATGTGTTATTAAAAGTATCATCATGGATGTGGATAATCAGATTCAGAAAGAAAGGTAAGCTAGGACAGTAGTCTATTGGTCCTTTCAGGATTATTGCAAGGGTAAGGAGAGTAGAATACAAGCTAGAATTTCTAGGAAAAATGTCTCAGATTCATAATATGTATGATTACCCTTGTAAGTATGAAACAAATATATCAGTAGTTACCCCCCAGTAGGGCAGGACAAGAGATGAGAAATTCAGTTATATAGAACAACCAGTAATTATATTTTAGAGTAAGGTTGAGAGTTTGTGTAATAAACGGATAAGATTGGTAAAGATATAGTAGAAGCACAGGAAGAGTTCAGATTACACTTAGGTGTAAGTATGCGATGTTGTATGTGTGATACTTGGTTTATGTTCAGTAAGTGGTAAACCTTCTACTTTGGTAGTAGGTAGAGTTGCAAAAGCGTTCAGAGACGAGAAGATGTAAGACTACCGCTAGTGCGCTACGGTAGCATTCAGTATGATTTGACCCACAGTTCAGAAGATTTCGAGGACGAAATCGTCCCAAGTGGGGAAGAGTTGTAACGCCCCAAAATTCGTAAGTTCCTAGATATGATTTTTTATCAAGTGATGTGTTAAGGGTTAGATATGTTTAGCAAGTTGTCTTTATGTGTTTGTGTAAAG
This sequence comes from Pulicaria dysenterica, assembly GCA_947179395.2. Lineage (NCBI taxonomy): Eukaryota > Viridiplantae > Streptophyta > Magnoliopsida > Asterales > Asteraceae > Pulicaria > Pulicaria dysenterica. The sequence goes on from OX359292.1 coordinate 672,678, forward strand.
TTAAGGGGTTAGTTTTGTCATTTCATTAAGTTAAAGAAGTGCAGGGGCTGAAGTGCATTTGTTTGAAAGTTATAGATTCGTATGAGTCTTCTTTGACTCATTAATAGTCAAACCACCAGGAATTAAAAACACACTCACGAACACACACATCCACAAGTGAAAGTTCTGATTTTGATCAAGAAAGCAAAAAGTTTATAGATGATTTCAGTCATTTAGTGATTCAGAAGCAAGAGGTATGAATTCTTTTCGAGTTCTTTGAGTTGTTAAGTCAAGAAATGGATTCATGGGTTGAATCCATGTTTCAAGATTGGTTTGAGGTGTTTTGTGTTGTTTTGTGTCAAGTTTCTTGTAGAAGAGTTAGTAGTAATGTTATAGAACTTGTGTGTATGATTGAATCTGAGTTTAAGCAAGATTTGAGTGTAAAAAGGGGATGTTCGGCTGCTGTTCTCGAACAGAGCAGGGAGTCTGCTGTACCGACTGTTCCTGTGGCCGTAGGGATTATTCCCTGCGGGCGTAGGAACATGTTTAGGGGTTTTTGGTTGTTTTGATTCCAGCGGCCGTAGGAAGGTGTTTTAGAGTTGTAAGTGTTTTTGCCTCCTGTGGCCGTAGGAAAGGGTTCCTGCGGGCGTAGGAAGGTGGTTTTTAGCTGAGCTTTTGCTTGTCAGTCAGAATCGTTGGAGCACCGTCTAGAAGTTAATGAGGTATTTGTTTACTGCTTGTAGGCAACAAGAGTTGACGTTTCCGTGATAGAGAATAGCTGTTTAATTGCTGTTAAGGTGAGTGTACTTACCTTTAATCAGATTAGCATACGTATGTGCTTTAAGTGAACAGTATATCAATTGTATGTTTGATATGTGATTTGATTAAGTAAGGTTCAGTAACACTATGTTGTAGTATTGAGTATGTTCAGTATGCATATATGCACAAGGTGAATAGTATGATATCTGTGTTATGATACGTTTATGTAAAGATTTAAGATTATTTTTTAAAGGTATAATAGCACTCAGTTATAGCATTACAGACAGAGATGAGGTATATTGAGATCCTTATACCAAAGCAAAGTGTTAGGGGTTTGATTACACCGAGGTGTGGTTCTACCCCTGGACCAGTTAACAGTTTGAACAGTTTTGCAGTGTTCAGCTTGGATGTGAGACATTCTGAAAAGAGTTCAATTAAGCTATATATATTTTTATTAAGTTAGTATGTTCACTAAGCGAAAGCTTACGTTTTAGTATGTTCTGCATGCAGGTAACCAGATTCCAGCAAGGGTAAGACCCCAGTGCTTTGAAGAGTTAGATAGCTCCAAGCTTTTGAAAAGAGTACTTTTAACACTACTTTTGTGAAATTGTTCTCATTAAAGTGATGTAAGCTTGTTTTTCGCAAATTCTGATGTTAGAGTACTAATCAGTAGCAAACGAATTTTAAAAGCTATTTTAGAAAAGTGGTGTTACATAGAATTTAGCACTATATTTTTTACGGTATTGAACATAACTCTCAATTTTGGTTTGACCATTTAAGTAACTTTAAATTTGTTATGATTTAGTTGTCAAAGTTAAAAAGAAACTTCTTTTTGGTTTAAACATTAGTTTTCTTCAAATCTTAAAATTTTGTTATATATTATTTTTCAATTCTTGAAGTTTTTTTGGTTTAACCCATTAGAGTTGTGTTCAATAAAGTCCATATAAAAACATAGTCCTAAAATTTTAATATTCAATCACATGTGATTCAATATACAATCACATGTGATTGTAAAATTATCACATATTAATTACGGAAATGTCACTTCGCCCAAATTTATAAAATTCAATCTGGATCATTGATAGTGCTGATCCAAAGGCTAAAACTAATCCATTAGGACTGTGCATTAAGTATGAACTATATTGAACATTTCTCTAACCCATTAACTTTTGTTAAGTTTCAAAAAAAAAAAAAAAACTTAACATGTATGATAAAATTTGACAAAACTTAAGGGGTAATTAGTTTGGCAAGAAAACTTCTTGAACTATTTGAAAAAGAAATTTGGAGGTTTAAATCATCACAAATACAGAACTTTATAGTAAAATCGTTTAATAAAAACCTTTGATGTTTAAAATCGGAATTGAACTTAAAACTGTGATTGTTAAAAGGGTTTAGGATTGTTAAACCCTTATTGTCCAAAGGGCTGTATTTGGTGTTGTGAGATGGTGTTTCCCCTCTCAAAAGGTTGTGGGTTTAAGTTTTGATGTGGATTGTGAAGTAGATTTAGAAAGTATGTGTTTGCTGGAAGAAAAACCATTATTGTCCGCTTCATTAAAGGATAGTTTGGTTTTTTTTATTAAAATACATTTTCTTCTAAAATATATATTAAAATTTCTTTCACTTTCTCTATGGTCATACCCTTCCTCCTCTCTTGCCCACATAACACACTCTTCGTGTCATATGCTGTTTTTTTATAGATAAAAACTCGTAATAGATAATTGGCAAAGACAACCACCAGTAAAAACTATATTTTACAAAATTATATTTAATACTAAAAGAGATTTATGTCTTCCGAGTTAAAAGATAAAGTTTATACTAAAAGCAAGGCTATGGTTTTTCTCTTCAAATTGTGGATGCTTACCGGTTGTGATAGCATCAATGCCACTTCAAAAAATCGTGGGTAAACAAGGATGGATTAGGGTTTACGAATGAGAGGGCATGATTGCTCATGTAATTAAGAGGTTGAAAATATGTCAATGAAGTTTAGCCCATTTGGTAAGACGCCTCTTCCTCGCAAGAGGTTGGGGAATCAAATCCTACTGCGTGTAGTGAGTTGGGGTTTTTTCTTTGGGGTTTCCTCCATGAAGTGAATGTATGGTACTCGAACCTTGGTTAAAACCAAATAACGAGGGGCGGTTGAAAACCCGCCACCAAGCAATTCGAACCCACAATGGAGAGGCGGGAAAGTGTCCCAATTTGCCCGTAAAAAAAGAGGTTGCAAATATGCAACATCAGTGTGAGCAACATAAAGTGTAAATATACATATGTGCAACGCAGCAATACACATTTTACAATACAAACAACGGGGTGATGTATAGTAATAATAATAATAATCATTTATTAATTTGTAGTCAGCCGATTAAACAAATCACGTGTTAAACCGATCATACAAAACTGAAGCTTCTGAGATTTTTAAACAATATTTGGGATGCTACTGGTATTTTTGTGTTACCAAAGAGTATTTAGATTTGATAAAGATTATACAAATACTAAATTAATATTTTAGTTTATTTGTTTTTTAAATTTGTAACATATGTTGTTTTTGGGTTAGAAACAACAACTGTCTATTTTTATTGGGTTGTTAAATGATAATTGGGCTAACAAATGAGTCCAACAGTGTTGCTTTTTCTGTACAGGCTTTTGCTGCCATTTGCCGGCTCTATCGAACAATCAAACATCGGGAGTCGACTGTCGACAGAAGCAGCAGAAATCGGAGAAGCAAGGCTGCGATTACGAACCTGCACTCTGCGGCCTTCTATTCTCTGTCGAAATCGACAGGTTTGAATCTGTATCTCTTCCCTATTTGGTAATTTGGTTCTGCCCTAACGAGCTATAACAGTTGGAGTATCTGTTTCTTCCCTAAATTGAATGTTCAAATTGTATTTGGTTTTTAGTGTTTTTTATTTTAGGTTTGATTTAATGTTAAAATCTATTTTGTGATAAGGTAATGATTTTTGAGCTAGATAATCTACTTCTCGTAAATTGGTTTTCTACATTTTAGTATGAGCCTTATAATCTTTTCATTGATAATCTATCTCGTAGGTGCTATCAGTGTTCATCAACACCATTCTTGTTTTCTGTCTTCAGGTTTAGAATGTGGAACTTGAGAAAACAGTTCATCCGATCTCTGTTATTGCTTTCACATGGCAATAATTCCAGTTCAAGAACTTATCATATCCACGTTTGCTCCACCCAAATTCTATATCAAAATCTTAATTCGTCCAAAGCTTCGAATCTTTGTTTCACCGTACCCCCTAACTTCTCAGTTTCTTTCTTTTCTTTAACTTCAATAGGATATTCTGACACTCATGAGGACAATGGCAACGAAGGTGAAAGTTATGGGGATAGATTCATTGTTTACAAAGATCCTGACAAAAAATTTAAACTTGAAAGAGAAGTTGGGCTAATAATGGATTTAATAAGACCATTGGGTCGAAATTGTGTTTCCCTGAGGAAGAATCTTGAGAAATGTGGTGTAACGGCCTCCGCAGAGCTGGTGACCGAAGTTCTTTCTCAAGTACGGAATGATTGGGAGATGGCATTTACATTCTTTTTATGGGCTGGGAAACAACAAGGTTATTCACATTCTCTTCGCCAGTATCATTCGATGATTGCAATTTTGAGTAAAATGAGAAGATTTGACACTGCCTGGGAACTGATTGATGAGATGAGGAAAGGTGGGAAGAATGGTGGTCAGTCAATGGTGACTCCACAAACATTGTTGATCATGATCAGAAGGTATTGTGCTGTTCATGATGTTAGCAAGGCAATTAACACCTTTTACGATTACAAACGGTTTAATTTTAAAGTTGGTACTGATGAATTTCATGATCTTTTATCTGCACTTTGCCGATACAAAAATGTGAAAGAAGCAGAGAATTTGTTAATGGGTAACATAGATGTTTACCCATTGACCACCAAGAGCTTCAACATCATTCTCAACGGATGGTGCAACATCATTGGAAGTCCGAGAGAGGGGAAGAGAATATGGTGGGAGATGTGTAACAGAGGGGTCCCGCTTGATGTTATATCGTATTCAATTATCATAACTTGTCATTCGAAATCCAGTAAATCAAAAGAGGTGATCAAGATTTTCAACGAGTTGATAGCTACAGATATCAACCCAGATAGGAAGGTTTACAATGCCGTGATTCATGCTCTTGCTAAATCTGGGCTTGTAGGAAAAGCTCGTGATTTGATGAAATCAATGGAAGATAAAGGAATATCTCCAAACTCGATTACTTACAACTCGTTGATAATGCCTCTGTGTAAAGCTGGAAAATCCTTAGATGCACGTAAGGTGTTTGATGAAATGTTACAAAGAGGATTGTTACCTAGCGTTCGAACATACCATGCTTTCTTTCGTGCGTCAAGAACATTTGAAGAAGTTTTTTCACTCTTCCAAAAGATGAATACAATGGGATGTTCCCCCAATCATGATAGTTACATTATGTTGATTAGGAAGTTTTGTCGTTTGGGTGAAGTGGAGAATGTGTGGAAGCTATGGAACGAGATGATTAGGAACGGGCTAGACCCTGATCGGAGTTCGTATGTGGCGTTGGTAAATGGGCTTTTTCTGAACGGGATGTTAGAGGAAGCGTATACATATCATGTGGAAATGAAGGCAAAAGGTCTACTGCCTGAGCCTGAGATTGAAGAGAGGCTCGAAGTGTGGGTTGCAGGCAGGCAAATAGCAGAAACCAAATGTAGCAACTCATAGCTTGTTATTTGATGTGAGTAACTGCTTACTTTGCAACTTGGAATGAATCTATCAATGAACTTTGGCCTTGCCAAAAGAAATGATGTAACTAAGTTAGTAATCTACTTCTGGTAAATTATTTTACATTTGGGTACGATCCTATACTCTTTTGTGACAAGATAATGATAAATCTCTCCCATTTAAAAGTTAAAATTAGGTGCTGTCAGTGTTCATCGCGACCTGTTCCTTGAACCAAGGAGACTTCAAATTATTATTGCATAAACAGCTTTGCTTGTTTTCCTGATCAAAAACTTCAGGTCCGCAGAATCTTCCCTGAAAATACATTTTGCTGCAGTTGCATATGCCGGGAGAGCAGCCTTGGTTCCCAAAAGTAAGTGTATCAACTGTTATTATTTTGGATTTAGTAATTCATACAACAGTTATGGATAATCGAGTTGATTTGGGTTATAATATGTTGCCTCTAATAGATTAAATGGGTAAAGTTTCAAAAATTGGCTAATCTGGAAAGGCACCAAACATTTTTTTTTTAAATGCATGAGACTTTCCTAGATAATTTTATTTGAAAATCTAGATCATCATTGTAATTAATAAGTTTTCAGTTTAGCTTTACAGGAAGGAACTCAGGAAGTTAGAGTGTTTGGAGTGGAGTGTGGTGGAGGGTGTGGTAGCCTCCACCACATAGGGGCTAACCACATTTCTATACCATTTAGAGTGGTGGGAGTGGTTACCTCTCATCACAACCACTATACCGTCGCGTCAGCTTTTCTCTTCCACCACTCAGTTCATTACACAGGTCCGTAGTGGTCAACACTCATCATATTAAATTCTAGTACCCACATTTCTTATTAGCTTCACATTTAATAATACTTGATAAAATTAAAACTATAAGCAAAAATATATATTAAATAAAAAATCGGTTAAAATTTTTTGTATAGATAAAAAATAAAAAAACACCCTATATATATTCAGCTTATTTATGAGACCAAGTAAAAAGGTAATTAAAATAAAAGTTTAACTATAAAGTATCTGAACTAATAAAAAGAAAAAGGGCAAATGTGAAATGATTGCAAATATATGGCTATATGAAAAATTGGATTTCATCTAGGGTTTATTCCTTCATGTTTCGCCGCCTTCTTCCCTTTGAATTCTCTTCTCCGCTTAGTTTTCTACAGGTTCAGACTACGGCGCGCCCACCCCATTGCTACTCCGTACACTCTTATGTGTGATGGAATCTATATGGGGTAGAAACCACGTATGAAATGAAGAGGGAGTAATGAATCTAGTGGTTACTCTCTCACATTCTTTATTTTTTTATTTAAGTAGTGAGTATTAGGTGAGTCCTACAATTTAATATGGTGAAAGACAATAACTACATGACTGAGTGGTGTGCTAAGTGGCGAGAGTGAAAAATTGATATGATGGTGTGGTGAACATTATGACATGTGAGGATTGCTGATAGTCTTAACGGACTTTTGGCTCAGGGTGTCGCTCACAGGAACTTAGGGTAGTAGATAGCTAGCTCTCCCTCTGTGGCCGTTAAAAAAAAAATCTAAAAAAATGTGTAAAATTCAAAAAAACTATTCAAATACCTAATTCCATAAGCAGAGAAGGTAACATAAATATTTTTAAATTTTAATTTGTAATAAAAAAGATATTGATAAAATAATTGAATGAGGTGATATCTGATTTCTTATGTGGCAATTTAGTTAATTTTTTTTTAAGTAAACACTCATCACTAATACACACTCTCATCCAATCATATTGGATTTTAATAGAAATTAAAAAATTTAGAATTCTTTGTCGGTGGTAAAAAAATATGAAGTTATCTTTGCTAGCAGATTGGATATTTATGTTATTTTCTAAATAATCTATTCAAAAATAAAAAAAACAATTAATAAGTCCCCCGTCTCTATCAACCTAGGAATCCCAGCATTCATATCAATTTTTTTTCAAGATGGTGGGGTCTACACCTCACCTTTCTCCTTTAATTTACACACAGTCAGACACAGTGAAGGCCGAAGTTTCTGGAGAAGAAAGGAAGGGGAAGGGCCCCTTGTTTTTATTTAACCACTTGCCCTCAAAATATCTATCTGAACCCCTAATTCAATCATCACACACCGTTCATCTATTCCAATCCAACACTCCATTCATCATGTCTTTATATTATGTACGTTCTTCCGCAATTACACATCTCCACTATTATTTATGTAGTTTTCTTTCTCGATTCTTCTTGTGGCATTCACCGTATTTATCAATTATCATGGGTGGTGGGTTCGCTTTTGTCATCCGTTTCCTATCCCCACATAAAACCCTTCATCGTTGCCGTATTTTATTCAAAATGTCTAGTACCCTGTAGTATCCCCTCCTGCTTGTTTCAACAATTTGTTATTTGGGTTTTCCTTCGCTATTCCTGGGTGAAAAAAGATCGACTGATTTGAGTTATTTGATAGCTTTTATATACTAAGTTCGAAAAATGAGTGGAAATGGAGTAAAAAGCATCGATTTTTATGAAGTTTTGGGGTTGAAGAAAGGATGTACTGATATAGAGCTCAAGAATGCTTATAAGAAGCTTGCACTGGTAATAAATAATGGATGATCTTAACTTCTTCACATATGCCCACTTTCTGTTGGAAATGACTTGTCTGTTTTTATTCACTAGTATGGTTTGGTTTGGTTCCCAGACTCCCAGTATGAAAAGTGGGGAGTCTTTGAATCATTAATCACTGTTTGTGTTGTATTTCTTTTCTTTTGTGTGTTCTTAGAGATGGCACCCCGATCGTTGCTCGGCGTTGTGTAATTTGAATAATGTGGAAGAGGCAAAGCAGAAGTTTCAGGCCATACAAGAAGCCTATTCTGGTAATTTCATCTATTCACTTCCATAATATTTGTGATCAGGTGGAACACGATCATGCTAGCTGTTGTCAATTTTCGTTGATTACGGATCTTTCTACGTTCAGATATAGTTATCTTTATAGGTTTCCATTGTTGGATTCATAAGTTGTTGAGTGACTGACTTGCAATTTTCTGCTCCTTTTAGTACTTTCAAATGAGAACAAAAGATATCTGTATGATGTAGGAGTGTATAACAGCGATGATGACGAAAATGTAAGTTACACTTTCAGTTTTGTAACTACTGTTTAGAGGGAAGAATCATGATTTGATTTCAAAGCCATAAAATTACATTTTGATTTTGAAGTTTAGAATAATATTATATTATTTACATTTGTATCTTAAAATTGGCTTCAAAGATGTAGTTTATCAAACTTGATAGTAGTGATTTAAACTGGAAACAGGGGATGGCTGATTTCTTGAGCGAAATGGCAGTGATGATGAGTCAAAACAAGCCTGCTGTAAGTTTCCTAATAATTTTTAGGGTAGCAGTAATATTTATCAACGCTTATTAGCTGAAAATGATTGGCTACCTTAACTGAGCAGATTCGCGTAGTAATTTACTTTTACGGAAAAATAATGCATAGTATATTTTACCCTATAATGACATTTTCCCATGTATATCCATCCTTTTTACATGTTAATCATGATCATCATTAGTCATAACAACACCTTCTTTTGTTAAAGTTTCATTTTCTTTTGGAAAAGCGTTCTTGTTCATTGTAATTCTGCATATGATGCATGTTATTGTCGCTCTAGACCATGAAGGGTAATTCAACTTACGGGGTTCCTATGCTGAATATGTCAATAAGCTTTGCGTACAATGGTGGTTACACTTTAGAGGAAATAAGAACCAAAAAAAAGAGAAAACTTGATGATGGAATGGTCCATAATTAGTTGTCCAAAGTTTACATGAGATGGAAGATTCGAGTGAAGTGGTCCAACTTTTTGATTCGTTCATTCGTTGCTTGCTTAATATTGTCGGTAGTTGTTTCGTTTGTACGTTAAGGCAAGTGGGTGGTATATACCTTTTTAGCCATTTTTGCCTAGTAGGCCCTTTCTCGATGTGAACTCAAAACTATTTATAAGTTCCTTCCCTGATATGATTAAGCAACTTGGGTCATAATAAATATATTATGGTCCAGCAAACCTGGATCCTTCTAGCACAACCTACTTCATATGTAACTGACCAACATCAAAGGAACCTGTCTTTATCAATCTTGATTTAAAGAAATTCACATAATTTAGCCGGTTCTGATGCATGTTAACAGGAAAACGGTGCAGAGTCTTTTGAGGAACTGAAGGGTTTGTTTGAGGAGATGTTTCAAAGTGACATAGATTCAATTAGCTCATCATCATCATCTTCTCAAACAGGAAGCTCGGCTTCAAATTCATCTTTGTTTTCAAGTTCCCACAAGCGAGATTCCTCAGAGATGTCAAACACCAAGATCGAAGAAGGCTCTCAGTTCCAAGGATTTTGTTTAGGGGTTGGTATACCAATCTTGATGCTATTAACTTCAAGATCTTGAATATTGATGTCATAATCTAACAATATATGTTGTTTGTGGGCCGTGTTAAAACTTTGAAGACAGGCGCGCGGCTACCTGGAAGGTATGAGGAAAGGGGGAGAGGTAGGGGACGAAGCAAGGCGGCTTGTAGAAAGGGGTGGCGCTGAAAACATCATGTTAAAAAGGTTGTGTTGTCGGGTCTGGCTTCAGGATTTTGGCAAGCATTAAGGAGGCCTCAACTCAACATAAAGATTTTTGGTTTTGAATAATGTTAGACCAATTTCATGTATGGAAACTCTTTCGTTTTTTACTCTAATTTCCTTCAATTGCACGCGAAGGTGTATAAATTGGTGGTTTCTTGCTGATGGTTTAACACATATTGATCCAAGTATGTTAAGGGTCAAATCTTTGAAGCTTTACTACAGATTTCATGTTCCCAAAAGGATAGTTTTACTTCTATGGGTGATTATTTTCTGTTGTAGAATTGTTGAATAATGTATATTAGATGCTTTTTGATAAATAAAAAAAAACTTCGGTTTATTAATTACAGTAGCTACATATGTGAATTTTAGTGAAAAATAAGTCATAAAGATAAGAATATATATAGATAGATAAAGCTGCATGTATTTAAGAAACGCTTCACCTTTTAGAACATAACCAGCGCTGGTTGCTACTCTGGATGGTCTAGCACACCATCGCTTGTAGGGTTGAAGAGGTTCCTCATTCAGCGGGTTCTCAAACTAGTAGCGGGTAGGTATTTTTTTTCTTTTTTCGTTTTCTTTTCCTATCTCTTACTAATATATATTTTTTATTAATATTTGATGTGGGTTGAAGAGAATTGGATGTGGGGGTTTGAGGGTTAGAGAGAGTTGGAGGTGGGGGATAATGTGGATGCTGATGTGCCAGTGGATTTGATAGGGTAAGTGCGAGTTGGATGCTAATTTAAAGTTGGGTATAGGGTGTATAATACCGTTTTACTTTTTCAAAAGTATAAATGTATGTGATTACTTTTTATTTAATCTACTTTGTGGTGAATTGTTTACGACTTTAAGTAAGTAATTACTTGAATTTTTTGATTAGGCTTTTGGCTATAACCTGAGTTTGCACCTTTTAATCACCACTAAACTTTGATGACATGACTGAAATTCCTTCCTAAAGGTTATGGTGGAGTTTGATTGGCGTCCTGTCGGCTATGCAGTCAATAAGGGTGGGATAGCGGTTAGCGGACCTAGGCAAAATAGTGGTGGGGAATAGCGGTGACGCTAATAGTGCCGCTATTTCCGCTATTTGAGGCAAAATAGCGGTAGAATAGCGGTTTGCACTTTTTTTGTTTTTTCTTGACAGATTGTTTAGTTTACACTCCACGGTCGATTCCTATGTTACTATCTTCTATATTAGTGTACTAAGTTTTGTACAATGCTATTAATTAATGTTTTGTGATTTTAATCATATAGGGGAAGGTTCAAATGAGAATAAAAAATTAATTGAGAATGGGAGACTAAATCTTAGCCGTTCATTTTGTAAGTGGAATTCATGGATGGAGAACGTGAGTGAATCGAGTGTGGCAGGGTGCATGTGAAGAATTCATGGGTGGGCAATGACATCGAAGGAGGGGAATTGGACGGCCGGGATTGAGTCTCTCATTCTTAATAAATTTAAGGTTCTCATTTGAACCTCCCACTCTATATATATATATATATATATATATATATATATATATATATATATATATATATATATATATATATATATATATATATAATTGGGTTCAAGTAAAAAGAGAATTAAGGTAAAAAGAGTAAGGAGAATTCTGAAGATAACACATGGCATAATTAGTTAAGGGGCATTTTAGGTATCTTCGTAATTAGTTTTCCTCTCTTCCATTAAATTAGCCCCACCCCTTAATCTCTCACGATGACTGTTTCATCCCCCACTCTCTTCCAGTCTTCCTACACTGAAACAAATTGCCGTCAAGTCTTCAAATCCATCTTCATCCACAAATTTGTTAAAGAAAATGTTCTAATCTCTTATTGGTTTTAAGAATGGTGAAGTGGCGGAGAGATTTGCATACAATTCAAAAGCAAATTGAATTCATTTATGGTGGCATCTGAATTAATTCACGTTTCAAGTCGGCTCTATTTTTTTAAGCGACGACAAAAACAATAAAAATCAAGTATCAGTGAGATGGTTTTAATTTTCGAGAGCAGTTATATTCGGCAAGGTTTCATCTTTTTCAGTATTATTTTATATAATAATTTATTGTAAAAAAAGTTAGTTATTAACTCATTAATCTAGTGGCTTACATTTCTCCTTACTTTTTGTAGCATAACTAATTTTTTAGTATATCCCTACCCTATATATATATATATATATAGAATTAGGTTCAAGTAAAAAATACTTTAAGGTAGTTAATATAAGGTGAAATTCTGTGTTGACACGTGTCCCTTGAATTTAAAAAATCATAAAGGGTATAATAGGTAGGTTGATTTATTTTATCTCTCCTTCCAAATTTATAGCACCCCACGTTTAATACCTTTTCTCTCTCTCTCTTCATTTACCGTCTCTCTCCATCCCCCATCGAGAACTCCCTCCCCCACCGATCGATCTCCACAAACAAAACCCTAAACGCATACATTCATCGTCTCCACAGCTCCGCCGTCGCCGATATGTGTCGCCTCCCCCACGTCGTTCGTCGTTTTGTTTTAGCGTCCCAACCCTAAAATCCATCTCCCCCCATCGAAGAAATCCGCTGCCCCTGTCAAAGATTTCCGTCGTGAAACCCTAATCGATCATCGCCGGCGACGGAAACCCTAAAAGACGTGCGCCGATTTGCGTCCCTCTGTCGCCATCTCCTTCTCTGCAACACCAACGCCGATGCAGCACCACCACCGCTGCATCACCACCGGCGCCGCACCACAACCGACGTTGCACCAAGGGAAGATCAACACTACAACCACGACATCAGCACCACGCCGCCTCCGTCCATGTTTGTGCATCAACCCTATCGATTTAGGTTTTTTCTAGTTCTGCTTCAACGCCGGTGACCACCGTCTTCATTTTTAGGGTTTCTGTGCATAATTTCTTTTTTGGATAAAGAATGGTGTGCATCAATTTTTAAATATTCTACAGTGCATACTTCTGTTCATTTTCATATGAATCAGATTTTTCAAACAATTTCGTATATCAGTTTCAAATTTATTCATCAGTTATTATATTCGTTGGATTGTGCATCAGTGTTTGGATTCATTAACCATGTTTTTTCTGTTTACGATTGTGCATCAGTGTTTGAATCAAATGTTGTTTTTGTGAATCAAACGTTGTTTTTGTGAATCAGAATTGGTTTGAATTTGTTCTAGAGTTTGGTTTGAATCTAACGAGTAAATGACCGTGTGGAAGGCTGTGAATCTGAATTGGTTTGAATTTGTTCTAGAATTTGGTTTGAATCTGATGAGTAAATGACCATGTGGGATGAATCAGTTGTTAAAAAATCGTGAATCAAGAAGATGTGGAAAAAATAGCCACATTTTAGGATTGTGCATCTTACGTTTATGGTTCTGTATTAATCAGTTTTGTATGTAGCAGATTCAAAGTTGTTCAGAACATATGGTTGATGTTATGTATCAAAAAATCAGTTCTTTATCATCTGTTTTGTATTCATCAAAATCAGTTCTTAATCAGTTTTGTATGTAGTAGATTGAAAGTTGTTCAGCACATGCAGTGGTTGTGCATCAGAATAATTCTGGAGAGATGATGTTTAAAATTTATTCCTAAATATCAGGGAACCAAATTGTTAAAAGACTATTATACCCTTTTTGTAATTTTTTTAATTAAAACAAAAAGAAAAAAGCCAAATTTATAGGAGCGGTTACAGGAAAAATAAATGGCTGAGATTTATTCTTACTCTTTGTACATTAATTCTCTTTTTACAGGATCCCTACCCTATATATATATATATATATATATATATATATATATATATATATATAGAGAGAGAGAGAGAGAGAGAGAGAGAGAGAGAGAGAGAGAGAGAGAGAGGAGGGTTCAGACGAGAACTGTTTTTCGTACGAGAACTGCGAGAACCAATCTCAGCCGTTCCTTGGATATGAGAAGTTCATGGATGGAGAGAGTGGAGGGGATCGAGTATGGCAGAGGTGCATGTGAGGAATTCATGGGTGGACAATGACATTAAAAGAGGGGGAATTGGACGACTCAGATTGGTTCGTTTGAACTTTTGCCTATATATATATATTACGTCCCACCGCAGTAACCGCTATCCCAAATCAGAGACCTTGACCGCTATTTGATTTCTTACCACGATAACTGCATAGCCTGTCGACTGTCATTGCGGGCTTTAAAGAAAGTCGCGTTGTTGCCGTTTTCTTTAAATCCGGCAACGACGGCAGACAAAAGGCTGACCATACTCCACCGTCACTACCAGGAAAGAATACCCATCATAGCATTTTTGAAAAATTCAATTCCGAAAATTCAATTCCTTACTTACTTTAACAAGTGACTACAAAGTAGATTACTTATTAATAAAAAAGTAAATTACTCATATTAACATTTAAAAAAAATAGAATGCTATTTAGTGGTCTAAACCCTTAAAAGTTAGGTGTTGTTTATTTGTTAAAATTCTTGCTTTAGGTAGTAATAGGAGTAGTAATAGTAGATTTCTATTTAAAATTTGTCTTTTGTTCGCTTCTTTAAACACGAAAACAAAACCACTAAAATGATAGTAAGGAAGTTTTGTTGGAGGTAAAAAGAAGTGTGTGTCTAAGCCCTTAAAAGTTGCATCTGTTTTGTTGGAATGTTTTGCAATGCAATTCAATTTCTTATAAATTAAAATTTTTAAGTAATTAATTAGAATCTGATTGTCATTTATTAGGTATCTTGTTTGATTAACATGTAGAAACTTAATTCCATCTCTACCACCCTTTGCCATGGATCAATATTGTCACCATCACCTCACCGCCACCGCTACCACCCTGCCACCTTTTGCCCTAATTCCGGAGAAGAAATTGAATTTGATGTGAAATTGTTCAACGTAAACTAGGAGATGTAATCAAAGTCGCCAAAGAGGATGAAGATGGAAATCAAAACTGAAGACAATCAATGAAATTGAAGTCAATTGTAACACCTAAAATTTTTTTTATTGAAACGGACATTTTTTATAACATAAATAATAGTTTAAACATTTTCTTCCAATTTTGTACAAAATACTCTTGGTTAAACAAGTAGACAAAAGATTTAGCATCTATCCCAAGATCATAGTGTTTGATGATTTATAAGTACTAAATATGAGTTGGTGTTACTTAGTAATCAAGACCATTAACATAAGTAATCATCAAAAGATAAGTTCTTCCAAAATGTGGCCTTAAAGCATTATAGAGTTAACTGATATCTTAATCCTAACGATCACCCACAGATACATTTATTAGGAAAAAGTGTAAACCAAGATGGTTAGGTGATTGCAAAGGGTTCAATGACTAGTAAGACAAATAGTCATCAAAGTAACAACTTGAACAACTAAATTCAATTATCAAATATTGTGAACATCTCAATGTGGGGTTAATCCACGTACCGAACTCCCAGTAGTTAACCAGGTTGCATAGAAACTTAATGGGGGAAGCCTACAACAATTAACCATGCTTAGGAGCCCTAAACGGATAGCACTTATACGTCTAGTTGCACTCGACATGCTCTATGCCCATCCAAGCTTCTGTTGTCTTGGTAAGTATGTTCAAATACTTACTTGTATACACCCAAGACCATGAAAATCATTAAAAGTAACCAGCTTTGACTCAAGTCCAGACTCATACTTCTATGCATACGCACCATACAATATATATAGTTCAACAATTTCAAATGCAATTATTTCATGATTCAAACTATTCAATGTGTTATAACATTTTTGTGTTAGCATCATGCTCATAAACATCTAAGAATACAAACTTCATTTGTCAAGTAACTAAAACATTGATGACTTATAAATGTACAAAGTAACATTTGTTATGTGTCCAGATTTTTAGAAATCAATGCACTCACCTCCATGTTGGATAAGAATCACAATTCAGTTCACCACTACACCAAAGCCTCAATAAGTATCAAGCTCAATTTATTCCTAAAAAGGTTAGAATCAATGATTTAGTAAACAAGGTTTTTATAACGGTCATTCTAGTGTTTAGAATACTTAAAACAATTCTATAAACCATAAACTAAGACTTAGGTTATGGGCATACTTATGGTTCCTAGAATGGTAGTTTCTTATGGTTCATAGAATTGTTTTGGTCCTAAACTGATAGCAGCGAAGATGACGGCGTTTATCCTAACCAGAGGACGACTTCACCCTAAACTAATTGTTGGAGTCGATGTCCAAAATCGATTGTCACGATGGTGACATACATATATATATATATATATAGGAAAAAGTTCTTGCGAGAACCATTCTTAGTGCGAGAACCGCGAGAACCAATCTTAGCCGTCCAATTTCCCCTCCTTCAATGTCATTGCCCACCCATGAATTCCTCATATACACCCTGCCACACTCTATCCCTCCACGCTCACCATCCATGAAACTTCCCATATCCAAGGAACGGCCTAGATTGGTTCTCGCGGTTCTCGTACTAACGGTTCTCGCATGAACCCTCCCCTATATATATATATATAGGAAGAAGTTCCATTGAGAACCATTTTTTGTGCGAGAACCGCGAGAACCAATCTGAGCCGTCCAATTCCCCCTCTTTCAATGTCATTGTCCACCCATGAATTCCTCACATACACCCTGCCATACTTGATCCCTCTACGCTCTCCATCCATGAATTCCACTAATCAAATCAACGGCTAAGATTGGTTCTCGCACTAAAATCGGTTCTCAATGGAACCCTCCCCTATATATATATATATATATATATATATATATATATATATATATATATATATATATATATATATATAGGAAAAAGTTCATGCGAGAACCATTCTTAGTGCGAGAACTGCGAGAACCAATCTGAGCCGTCTAATTTCCCCTCTTTCAATATCATTGCCGCCCCATGAATTCCTCACATGCATCCTGCCACACTCTATCCCTCCACGGTCACCATCCATGAAACTTCCCATATCCAAGGAACGGCCGAGATTGGTTCTCGCACTAACAACGGTTCTCGCATGAACCCTCCCCTATATATATATATATATATATATATATATATATATATATATATATATATATATATATATATATATATATATATATATATAAGGACAGTTCAAACGAGAACTGCGAGACCCAATTTTAGCCGTTGATTTGATAAAGTGGAACTTATGGATGTGGAGCGTGGGGGGATCAAGTGTGGCATTATGCATGTGATGAATTCATAGACAATAACATTGAAGAAGGGGAATTTGGATTGTTGAAATTGATTCTCACGATTCTTGTAAAAAAAACACTTCTTGTTTAATTTCTGTAGGTAATGAAAAAAAGGCCAAGGAATTAACTAATTGGGTGGTTATGATTTATGAATATATTTAATGTATCATTTATGGAATTGGATGAAGGAGATTCCAAGGATCCTAATGTGAAGTTTCCAGCACATAAAAAGATCTGACGGAATGACTTTTTTTTTTCCGCCAAATCTTTTCAGTTAACTCGGATATTCTTCGGTTAAATCGTTATTTAAAAGTTACATATATATATCGAAGATGAGTCAGCAGCAGGCCATTGACGTGTATGCACAAGGCAGCGACAAGTAGCGCATCTATGGATCGATCTGTGTTCTTCAATTCATTATTATCTCCGAAATTATCTTCCTACCAAACAAATCCAAACACAAACCACCTTAATTTGCTTCCAGCCATGCAATTTCAAAGTCTCCGTGTATATATAATCTCCATAACCCTACATAATTCGCCTTAATTATATATATACTAACCCTCCTATATATATCTATATTTTGTTTCTTAATTCTCATCCTTCCGGTCGTAACAGTCGCATATTCGGGTGGCGCCACCGCTGATCACCGTCGTACTTTTATATTCACACCACCTGCTAATTCCGGTTGTTACAGGAAAGAAACGATAACAAAAAAAAAAAAAGAAAAAAAAAACACTACTAGTTAATCTAGTTTAGTTCATAATTAATCCTTAATTAGCCGCAATATATTATATTAACTAATTACAAAGTACGTACAATCATGGGTTTCTTTCGTAACCTTTGGGACGAAGCCCTCGCCGGCCCTACATCCGACTCCGGTGTGGGCAAGTTTCGCCGGTATAACTCTCTGCTCTCCCGACGTTCGAATATTGGAGAGAACGCCGACGACAACATCCCTGTTTCACGCAGCATCACTATTCTCCGAACCACCAGCCTCTCCTCCTCCGGTGCAAGTTCCCCTGCAGCTTCTTCTCCGACTGGATCCTCCACTGCCGGTTCACCTTTCTCAGGTAACCCCACACATCCATTAAACACATCAATCATACATTTTTTTTTGAAAATTAATTAAGGCCGGCCGGCCCGCCCAATGTATATATAAAATACGTACATATCCATAGAAAATCTGTGTGTGCGTATTTAATTCGGAATTGAAATGGTGTTTAATTTAGCCACGTCGACGTCACCAGGTGGCGGAGATTTGAAGAAACTGACACGGAGGAAATCTACCACCGACACCGCTAACCGCCGGGAGTCCAAAAGTCCCACCGGTTATGATTGGTAACTCCTTCGTTCCCTTAATTGGTTTCCTACCTCATTTTTCTTTAAATACACCCTCCGATTTAAAATTATTGTTCATAAGAAAATGTATATTTAAAAACAGATGAGAGTAATTAATTAAAGCAAAATCTAATTAATAAAAATGTAACTTTTAACTTGGCACTTTATACTATCTTAACATGTAATAGATAGAAAAAATAGTAATTTATGATAGTTTTTAAAAAGTAAATGATTATTTTGAAACATATATATCAAAATAATAAGCTGATCGAGCAATAATATTTAAACGGAGTAGTTATTATATTTATATTTTGCATATGTTATATGCATGTACGTGGGATGGATGGATGTATGATTTTTAGGATCGTTTTGACGTCTCTGGATCGTTGACCGCGATGGAGCTAGGGATCTTGCTTACTAATCATACGACGAGTTAATGCATGCATAGATAGAGAAACATCATGAATCATACGTAAATATTATATATATAATGTACGTATGAACTATATTAATTAACCTAGCTAGCTAGCACGATCAATCTGTGAAATTAATTAAGATATATATATGTATATATGTGTATGTATGTAGTGTAATTAATTAAGATTGCTGCAGCCCGTGATATATATATGTATTATTATCGATGCGGTTTACGTAATGTAATATTAATTAATTAATAATTAATGTAGGTTTTAGGTAATGTAATAAAGATTTGCTGGCCCGTGATATATACATATCGATCAGTTTGATAAGTAATTGACAACAAAATCGAATTCCGTCGTCATTCTAACATGCATGCATGGGTGGCCGGTAATGGCAAATTCGTACAGTGCTCTTGGCACTAGACGGAACAAAAAAACCCAATTGTAGACCGTAAAGACATGATTTCATGATCACAAATCTTCAATTTATATAATGCTCCAAAAGATTGCATCTTTCATCCTTCAAGAAGCTAGGTATAGCCTCTTTGCAAAAATGCCTCCACATGCAAGAATATTAATTTGCGCTATATATAGGACTCGCTCAAAAAAAGAAATAAAATCAGTCCTAGAAAAAAACTCAAAATATAATTTAACATGCCCCATTTAATTTGAGTTTTGGAAGATGTCAAAGAGAGTTAATTTCTTTCTTAAAAATATCTGCAATTTGATATGCGGAGACAATTTTTTATAGCTTTAGTGACCCCTCTTATGGTTTTTTCTCTTAAAAGGTGCAATTGAATTTTGAAATGCTTTGTTTTTTCATAAGATTTGCAGCAATTAAAACTGATGCCCTAATAAAAGATTCACATGAGTGCTAACTGTTATATTGAGATCTTTTACAAGTTTTATGGTCCAAAGAATTTTACAAGTAGCTGTACCCATTGCCCTATATTTAGTATCAGTGGAGGACCTGAAT
Organism: Pulicaria dysenterica; assembly: GCA_947179395.2. Classification (NCBI taxonomy): domain Eukaryota; kingdom Viridiplantae; phylum Streptophyta; class Magnoliopsida; order Asterales; family Asteraceae; genus Pulicaria; species Pulicaria dysenterica. The sequence goes on from OX359292.1 coordinate 692,635, forward strand.
GTACACTTGCTTGTTTCTTACTTTTCTAAGGTATAAGATTGTTACTAAGATATGTACATAATAAAACGAGTAACACATTCCCTTGTTGCCAAACATTTACCCCAATTAATTAGAATCAACATAAGCTTGAAGAGAAAAAACTATCACCTTTACCATGTAAGATGCCCTTACCCAGGGACTTCTTTAGATATCTTAATACTCTTAAAGGAAGTTGAAGATGAGATTTCAAGGGGCAACACATGAATTGACTAAGACACTGAGTAGTATATGAAATATTAGGGAGGGGCGGACCCAATATTTTTATTGACCGATGCACCATATAATGACGAAAATAAAATTAAATAAAATTGAAAGTGTTGTTAAACGGGTTTCCGGTTAATCGGGTCGGATTAACGAGGTTTCAGCTGTTGTACTGGTATTTTAGAGCCAAAATTTAAAACAAAATACAACTAATATGAAGCCATGTTAACTCAAATGCTATTTTTAAGGTAAACTAAAGTAATTTAAAGGTATAACTTGAAGATTAAACTATTTCTTATCATTTGTTTAAAAAAATAAATCATTTTTCTTTTGATTTTGGTGGCATCACCGGTAGCATCACGAAAATTGACCGGTAGGATCGTCTAAAAAAACTTGAAATTAACACTACGCACGAGATTTTGACCAGTGTCCCGTGAACCCCCTGGGAACAATGGGGGTCCGCCCCTGATATTAGGCCGTGTTAAGGTTAAGTATATGAGTTTTTCAATAAGTTTTTGGTACTTTGTTATGTTGGCTAAGGGATTATTAATGTTTCTGACCGAGTTAGCTTTATTCGTAATCACTTGATTTAGATCAATTGGTGTGTTGAGAGGTTTACTTTCCAACATACCAAATTCTGCTTGTAACTCAAGGAAATATTTCCTTTGAGATAAGCAAAGACCCTGTCAAGAGTCAAGAACTTTTATTCCATGGAAATTCTTCAGTTTTTCAAGTCATTTATTAGGTCCTTTCGTTGTTAGTATATTTATTATAACTTTAAAAGTTTTTATAAATGGTGAGTTTTGAAAAACATAATGTTACATAAGTCTCTAGTTGTGCCATTTATCTGTCTTTAACACCAAGGCTTTTATATCTAACTATGGAGACAATTGTCTCTTCAATCTATTGATTTCCTTCATTTATGATATTTCTATCCACCAGTTAACAAGTTATCAACAAATAGCAATATTAGGGGTGAGCAAGAAAAACCGAAACCGAACCAAAAACCGAAAAAACAGAACCAATACCAAAACCGACAGTTTTGGTTTTTAAAATTATAAAAACCGATTTTTTCGGTTTGGTTCGGTTTTATGTTTCAAAACCGACCATAAAAACCGAACCGAACCGAATTGAAGAAACCAAACCGTTTAAAACCGAACCGAACCGAATTGTTAAGGTTAAGGGGCATACTTCTATATTTACATATCAATTCAACATAACTCAAATCCCTTACCTTCCCCTTGTTTTTAGTATTTCCACAAAAATCACAAATCGGCACTCACTATCCAACACTCGACACACCAATCGCTCGAATGTTGAAGATCAAATCGACAGACCAATTTTGAATTTTAAATCGACAGACCAAATCGACTCTTGAATCTTGATTCTTCGAAATTTGAAGCTAAAAGATCTCGATGGAAGTTTGAAGCAAGAAATGTCGACATACCATACGACGGTGTTCACCCTCCCTTCGTCAAGTGTTGTGACCAAAAGTTTGAAAAACCAAAAACCAAACCGAAAACCGAAAACCAAACCGAAAACCAAAAACCGAACCAAACCGAATGGTTTTGGTTTTTCAAAAACCGAAATTTTCGGTTTGGTTTCGGTTTTACCCCAAAACCGAACCAAAACGAACCGTGCACACCCCTAAGCAATATTATGTAAGGGGAAATGAATTTCTCCAAGTAAAAACAATTGCAAATAGCATACTTCATGCATCACATAAAAAATGCCAATCTTGAATTACCATTTTCTTGGGTACTTACTTCAACCCATATAGAATTTTTTTCCCCAGTTGCACACCATCTTTTCATCGATCCACAACCATATGAAAACCTTTCAATTACACTATGTAGTTGTCTGTATCAAAATTACTATGTAAGAATGTTGATGCCATCTAGCTGTTAAATCTAGATGCAACTCTTCAACAATTACGATACTCAAGACCAAATTGGGTTATAGCTATCATCTTAACATACATCCAACTTTTATATAATCAACTTCTTTTTTTCTATTGAAAACTGTTAAGCATCTGTCTTCTTGGATTTGTTGCCAACACATTCTTATAAGACCAGTAACATCTGATTTTTTCTATAATTCTTTCTTTTATTTGTAAGCTAACCAAATGCTAACTAAATTTAGAATATAACTAGTTTCGCAGTTCAAATTATATCAAACGACATTATTTTTTATTTGATAATGTACCATATGATTCATATGCAAATTAAAAGTATTAAAAGAACTTTAGAAAATATGTCAATTAATATTTTAATCACGGATAAGTGTAAATGGTCAAAAGGGGATGTAGCTCACATGGTAGAGCGCTCGCTTTGCATGCGAGAGGTACGGGGTTCGATACCCCGCATCTCCAAAAAAGAACTAACTTTTATTTTTTTGGTTTTGTTTTGAAGATTTCCTTTTTTTAATGCCGCCAAACTAATAGAGACTCTAAAAACCTCGATCTCTACTCAGGGCCGTCAATGGGTTGGATTGGATCAAGATCTGACTTGACCCATTTAATTGGATTTGGACCTGATCCAATAACATCGTGATCCATTTAATTGGATTTAGATCGGATCAATTATTAATGGATCATAACCCGGAGCGACCCATTTAATATTATATATTTAATATTACTAATTTATTTTTATTTATGTAATAATATATCAAATAATTCTCTTACCCCCACCCCACCCCCACCCACCCCACCCCACCCCATCCCACCCCACACCCCCACCCCCACCCCCACCCCACCCTACCCTACCCTACCCACCCCCACCACCCCTACAACTAACTTTCCCTTTTTGCTGTTTTTCAATGTATTGTAACATGAATTTTAGCATAGTGAAGTCACAGCCATCAAATTTTCTTGAACTTAAATAGCAATAGTCTTGATTTAATAGCAGTTTATACACAACTTTAATCCACTGCCCCAAACTTGCAGATATCATATGAAAATAAAAACAATTTCATGAGTAGAAGTGGCATTAAGGGTTTCTTTTTGGTAAAGTTGGTACTTGATATTTAAAGGTGTCGAGCAAATTGGAACGCTCTTCACAAAGAATTTTAACAGATCTGCCACAGTCCTTGACAAGTACCTCACTGATTCCCTCTTCGAGTAGTCGTTTCTTTAATCTTTCAGTTGACAATGATATATCAGTTGGTACAATCGATGGTTTATCATTCAATCGTCTTAAAGTAAATAGATTTTTAGTTGAGGCCAAAGCTTCAATCCAAGAAACCCTCTCTGAATGATGATACCTGCCAAACAAAATTCAAGAAATTAATCAGCAACATTCAAGTTAACTTTCAAATATAGAATTCTCGAATCCCAGAAATATATACTATGAAAGTGACTAAGAAATATAGAATCAAGTGACTAAGAAATATACTATTACAGAAATATAGAACTGTTAGCTATGTATAAGATTTTTACCAAGATATGTACATAATAAAAAAATAACACATTTTTTTGTTGCGAAACATTTACCCCAATTAGAGTCAACATAAGGTTAAAGAGAAAAAGTATCACTTTACCATAGAAGATGCCCTTACACAAGGACTTCTTTAGATATCTTAACACTCTTAAAGCAAGTTGAAGATGTGATTTCAAGGAGCAATGCATGAAATGAACAATATATGAAATATTAGGCCGGGTTAAGGTTAAGTATATGAGTTTTACAATGAGATTTTGGTACTTTTTTATGTTGGTTAAGGGAGTATCATTGTTTCTGGAGTTATCTTTATCCGTGACCACTTGATTTAGATGAATTGGTGTGTTGAGAGGTTAACTGCCCAACATACCAAATTATGCTTGTAACTCAAGGCAAAAGGCAATATTTCATTTGAGATAGGCTTCAAGAGTCAAGAACTTTTATTCAAAGAAAATACTTCAGTTTTTTCAAGTTCTTTATTAGAAAATACTTTCGTTGCTAGTATAGTTATTTTAACTTTAAAAGTTTTTATAAATGGTGAATTTTTAAAATCACAATGTTACATAAGTCTCTAGTTGTGCCATCTATTTTTCTTGAATACCAAGGCTTTTATCTGTAAATATTGACACAACTGTCTCTTCAGTTTATTGATTTCCTTCATGTATAATATTTCTTCTACCACCTAATAAGTTATCAACATTCAACAACAGTATTATGTAAGAGGAAATGAACAAATAAAACTAATTGCAAATAGCATATTTCATGCATCACATAAAAATGTCAATCTTGAATTACCATTTTCTTAAGTACTTGCTTCAAGCCTTGTAGAAACTTTTTTCCAGTTGCACACCATCTTTTCATCCGCAACCATATGAAAACCTTTCAATTGCACCATGTAAATGTCTGTATCAAAATTACCATGTAAGAATGTTGATGCCATCTAGCTATTAAATCTAGATACAACTTTTCAACAATTACGATACTCAAGACCAAATTAGGTTATAGCTATCATCTTAACATACATCCAACTTTTATACAATCAACTTCCTTTTTTCTATTGAAAACTCTTGAGCATTGATCTTCTTGAAATTGTTGCCAACACATTCTTATAAGATCAGTAACATCTGATTTTTTCTATAATTCTTTCATTTATTTGTAATTAAAAGAACTTACAGAAAAATGTCAATTAATATTTAATTATGGATATGTAAATGGTCAAAAGGGTATGTAGCTCACATGGTAGAGCGCTCGCTTTGCATGCGAGAGGTGCGGGGTTCGATACCCCGCATCTCCAAGAATAAAATAATAATTATATATTTTGGTTTTGTTTGGCAGATTTCCCTTTTTAACGCCGCCAAACTAATAGAGACTCTAAAAACCTCGATCTCTACTACCTTGACGACACTCATTTCAACAGCAAGCTGATTGTTGCCAGTTATACGACATTTTGAAGTAATTGAAGCCAACTTCTCCAATTAAAGGTTTGTTCTTTCATCCCTAATGATCCGATTTTCACATCCTTGTAAGTTTTACCGCAAAAATCGAAGCCTTTCGTCATCGTTTGTCGCCTATTCTAGTTTAATGCGTATTTTTTTTCCGTTTTAATGTGGTTATTGTCAGTTAATTGATACAATCGTGCGTTTTTTCTTCTGAGTTCACTTGGGTTTTTTCTTCTTTATACCATAGAATCTTTCTATTTTTATGCCCTCAAGTTGTTCGACTTATTGTCTTTGAGAACAAATCCGGCCAATGGGTCAGCTCACCACTAGGATAATTCTACAGCAAGAATGAATCTTAAAAGTTGTTAACAAAGAATGTTTAACTTGATTCTGTATAGTTTCTAATTTGGTATGTTCATTCTAAAGGGTTGTGTGTTCATCATTTGTCTTCAGCTCAAGTTTAATGGCTGTTTTTACCGTTTTCACGTGGTTATTGTTGGTTAATTCATACAATTGTGCGTTTTTTCACTTGGGTTATCATTCTCTACCGAGAATCTTTTTTTATCCTATGCACACAACATGTTCGACTTGTTGTCTCTGAGAACAAAGGTATCCGGCAAATGGGTCAAGTCACCACTAGGTTTGCGAGGCCTACTTAAATAAGTAATGAGCTTTCAACAACGTTATAGCACTACGAAAAAAGTAAACTTAATTCTAGAATAAGACTGAATCTTGAAAGTTGATTAGGAAAAACTATTAACTTGTTTCTGTAACTATAGTCTCTAATTTTGGGTTGTACATTTTGAAGGGTTGCGGGGTCTCTGGAAATATCATGTTTGCTTCTAGATCTTTGCAACTTGCAGCTCAAGCTGTCAAAGGGTTATCCAATGGTTAGTTTGCTTTCTGATCTTTGCTTTCCTGCAGCTTTTGTATGTATGGAATGATTATATATTGACCCATAACTACGTTTCTATTGTGTCCAGTTTCCCACATTTCAAAATCCATAGTCCCTGCAATAATAGCACCAAGAAATCTCTATGTTCAGGGTCGTGAGCTATTCTCTACTACAGCTACTACGGGTGCAGATGCAGGGAATAAAGAAATACAGAAGTGAGTATAAACTTATATTTCGTATTATTCTTTGCTATTGAACTTGGAAAATAGTTTTAGTGAAAAGGCAAATTATAACTTAGAAAAAGGCATATGGATAAAATGGATTATAGGGGAAGGTTCTATTGAGAACCAGTTTTATTGTGAGGACTGTCGAAACTAAGTAATCAATTCCTATTCATCTACAAATTCATTAGTTTCATGATTATGCAACTTAATTAGAGCGTTTCGTGAGTTTTCAGAACATTTGGGTCTAAGAATGATTTGAAATACATGAAAACATAAAAGTACATTAAAAACAACACGCATTAGATGCATTTGTATATGTCCTCAATTTATTTCACATGTTTTCGACTCAAATTCTCTGAAAACACACGAAACACTCTAAAAATATGCATCATTATGAATCTAATGAATTTGTAGATGCATATAATCTGGTTGCATAGTTCTCGCACCTCTTGCACACATAAAAGAGAACATTTATGGTGCATTTTCACAGTCCATTTATGTAATAAAGACTGAAACTTGAAATACACACACAAGGCTTGGATGAACGTCTCATTATAACTTGCTCCAATCTACAGGATTTCTGTGACTTTTGTTGATAAAGATGGTGAGGAAACTCAGATCAAGGTCCCGGTTGGAATGTCTATGTTAGAAGCAGCCCATGAAAACGACATAGAGCTTGAAGGTAAATATGTCAAGTCACAATTTTTTTGTCCTTATTAATAGAAGAGTTTAGTTTGTTCAATCTTGTTGCACCTCGGTGTTGGGTATTCAACTATTCGTGAGCTAAGACATATGTGTTTGTTTACAGGAGCATGCGAAGGGTCACTTGCTTGTTCCACATGTCACGTTATTGTGATGGTACGCCATTGCATGCTTATGTGCTATAATACTTAACGTAAAACTATTTCTTAGAGAAAGAATACTATTTAAAACGTTAACTTAATTTCATCTCCATCAATCAGGACATGGAGCACTACAATAAGCTTGAAGACCCAACGGATGAGGAAAATGACATGCTAGACCTTGCTTTTGGGCTCACAGAAACGTGCGTGCCTTAATTTATAGGAAAATATGACCCATTAGTAATCCAGTTTCATCGGTGTTACCACTGAAGTTGCTCAAACCTCTTTCTTTCAATCCATAAAAATCATTCATTTTTCAGTTGTGTTCCATTGTCACATATTAATAAAACCGAGTGAACTAAATGGAACAGTTATGAAACTTGGTTACTAGTTAGTGACTTTTTTCAAAGTTAACCTAAAGCAACATGCAACTTTGAAAAGAAAGAAAAAAGTGTGTAAATAGTAATCCCAAAACTATTGTCCATTAATAAAAAGAAACACAAGTATTGATTTAGATCAGTGGGTGTGAACTGATTATGAAAAATCTCACAATGGGGATCACTGAAACTTGATGAGTGAAAATCTGATACACGGTGGGTGTGTGCTTTGTGCAGGTCACGTTTGGGGTGTCAAGTAATTGCAAAACCTGAACTTGATGGACTGCGTCTAGCCCTCCCTGCAGCTACTAGAAACTTTGCTGTTGATGGCTACAAACCAAAGCCACATTAATATAACGACACAAAGGAATTAAGGATTTTGAGTGTAAAGGCAAACAACCAGGAGTATATTTTTCCTTGTATCTTGTGGTCCTAGTAGGCTCTGTAGGCATAACCGATATTTTATTATATACTTGCAATTTACTTGCTGATTAATGTTATAAAAAGCAGTAGAAACCGCATGTACTTTGCTTTCATTTTCGCTATTTAATACATGCTCCTGCTTATCTGTTTATTTGACATTCGTCGAATGTAGTTTTTTGAGAGTAATAATAAAACTGATTAAAAATAATTTGAAGATCCTAAACCCCTTTGCAACTGCGTATTTGACCATGTCAAAGTCAACTAATTGGCCATTGCCTGCCATTTGGCTCAAGCTTATGATGCTCCTCCTCAGCTTAAGCTCAAGGATCAGACCATACGATTTTGGACCCTTATAAAAATGGAGAGTTGCCATTATGACAAAGCAAAAATGTCAAAAGAAAAACCTTCCACTAATCATTAATGCAAGGCCGGCAAAAGTATGATTTATAAATACTGAAATCCCTCGCATATATCGTTGACTATTCTTCAAACAGGAAACAAAGAAAAAGACATAACAACTTATGTTCTTCTATCAACTCTCTGCATTTTGCATGTCACTAAACTCTTTGTTCCTTCATTTCCATGGCAGAGTCTCCCTTTGAGTACCACCACCACCGTAGCTCTTATGATCACCGTCCTCACCACACAACTCCGTCCCAGTCACCTCCTATCTCCTTCTACAGCCCTCACACGTACCCGTTCCCAACTTCACAAAGAACACGCTATAATAAACGGGTACCTCCCACCACCCCTTTTGCCTCCGACAATGATCGGTCGTGGCAAGCCGAGATCTCATGGCAGTTCGAGCCCACACACAACCGTGAAACTGTTCTTGGTGCTGCATTGAGCCCATGGGCTGGACCCTCACCCTTACCCTCTCCCTCTCCCTCTCCCTCTAGGGCCCGTACCAGGCGCAGCCCTGATCTTAACTTTCGTAACTTTATAAACCCGTATTATGAAAACTCTACAAGTGTCGTATCTCCTGGTAGAATCGAGCTCCAGAGCTATGAAGCCAATCATGGCAGTTCCTTCCTTGGTGGTACTGGGAACATCAACAAGTCTCCTACTTTTTCAAGAATGGGAGCTGCAACTACTACTAAAAAAGCCCATGCTTTGGTAGATAACACGGATTCGAGTATCTTTCATGATGATATAGACACCGAAACCAGAAAAAGCAAGCAAGATCCTCCTAGTGCTAGATGGTATTCTGTTTCACAGGCTTATGTTGATGGTGGTCGTAACAGTCCCCTTAATGGGATTTATTTTAGAAGCCATGATCATCATAATGATTATGATATTAACGGTTATGGTTATGATGTTGATGATGGTGTTTGGAAATCCACAAGCAATCCTCAGTATCTTCAGAGTTACGTGCAGGAGGGTGAAGAAGAAGATGACTATGATGAGGACGAGGTAGCACCACCCGCGAAAACTGTTGGGGTTTTCGGTTTGTTCAAGTATTCGACGAAATTCGACATGTTTCTTGTGTTAATAGGATGCTTGGGTGCTTTGATAAATGGAGGATCTTTACCATGGTATTCTTATCTTTTCGGAAATTTTGTTAATAAAATTGCTTTAGACGACAACAAGGATCAGATGATGGAAGACGTGAGAAAGGTAACAAACAAACAAACAAACAAACTTGATAAAATTTCAACAAAAAAAATTAGTTAAAATGAACGTCGACCACACTAACTAACAAAATGAAAATAAATATATTGAAATTTTACAACAACAATATTACTGTTGGAAAAATTAGTAAAAATGTGATTTTTTATTAACTTTGGACACAATTAAATACTTGAATATGTATTATATATTGATAACTCTTAGTGGGTTTCTGTTCTCCGTTATGAGAGCTTCGAAACGATATATAATGTGTCCAAAACGGAGAATGTGTGAATGAGATATCGATACTCAAAGTTGAGTACTTGGGATGAAATCTGGCAAAAACCAAATGGGTATGGGAAGTGTCCCACATCGGAAATTGGAGTAAAATTTCCAAAGGTTTATAACCTTAGAAGTGTAAGAGACTTTCAAATTATTCTATGGTTTTACTCCAAGTCCTACCCGCGCGTAGGGGTGCTGATGATGGATTTCGTAGGCTATAAATCCACAGCTCCAATCGAGCTTGCGCGGCTCGGTTTTGCTAATCTTTGCTCTCGTTTTATCAGTATACACTTCTTTTTAATACATACACACGAAAAAGCACACAGTTCTCACTTTCTCTACTGCATACGTATTCCGGCGACATTTTCAGGCAAGTGGTCATCTCCGGCAGCTCGACTGCTTCGGTTGTCGTACCCTGGGAACAGACGGGAATCTGTTTAAGGGCATCGTATCCAATACGAGCTTCAACCACAATTTGTCTTCTTATTCTGTTTTCTATTTTTCTTTCTTAATTCTTTATGCTGCAGATTATTTATATATATACCCGTACTAACAATTACATCAGAAGTTAGCCAGCCATCATTTTTTTACAATGATTTATTTAGCAAACAAACAACAAAATCTATTTACACTCATGTCCAATTTTCTTATATATAGTAACTTTTATTTTATATATACATATATTTAGGTAGCTAGTAAATTGACAACAAACACATAAATTTTCAGTTAAGATATAAAAAAAAAATTTATTTTTGACAACTTTAATTGATTAGTTCCTTTAACTCTATGTTATTAAATAGCGCTACTGTAAATCTTATTTGTTGGATTTCATCCTGTAATTTTTATATCTAATCATTCTTCTTCTTTTTTGCATGTGGAGGTTAGGTATGCGTGCTTATGGCGGGACTGTCTGGAATAGTGATAATCGGAGCCTACTTACGTAAGCTCAATACTTCTTTTCTTTCTTAGAGGCGTTTGGTACCTCACATTTATTTCAAAATTATATATATAAACACTTTGATATTTGGAAGAACAAAATTGCTTATGCTTATCTGCTTATTTTGTATAAGCTGTTTTTTATACAGTTGTTTGAGCTTGCTTGTTTTTTGTTAGATCTAAATACATTTACAAGCTCACCTAGCTTTATATGATTGTGCTTACAACCAAAAAAACATAAGCTATATAAATGAGTGAGATCTGGTTAACACAAACAACTCTTTTGATGCCTCTACTATTAACGAACGGATTGACAGAGATTGCTTGTTGGCGATTGGTGGGTGAACGATCGGCTCACAGAATAAGAACAGAGTACCTAAGGGCAGTTCTTAGACAGGACGTCACTTTCTTTGACACAGACATTTGTACCAGCGATATCATGCATGGTCTCTCAAGTGATGTTGCTCAAATCCAAGAGGTTATGGGAGACAAGGTAATCATTTGACTTGCCTTTTTTGACTTAAAAAAGAAAAAAACAACATTAAGTTAGACTTGTAACATGTATTTTACTTGATTAATGTTGTAAAACGCAGATGGCACACTTCATTTATCACATATTCACCTTCGTCTGTGGCTACACAGTTGGTTTCTTAAAATCTTGGAAGGTTTCTCTTGCAGTTTTGGCTGTCACTCCATTAACTATGTTCTGTGGCATTGCTTATAAGGCCGTCTATGTTGGCCTTGCTGCAAAAGAAGTGGTAAGAATCATACAGAAAACATGTATTATTTGCAGGCACTTGGAGTTTGCTTAATTCTTTTGCTTTTTAACAGAATTCTTACAAGAAAGCTGGTGGCATAGCAGAACAAGCGATAAGTTCAATTAGAACTGTATTTTCTTTCGTAGCAGAAGAAAACATAGCATCAAGATATGATGCGGTGTTGGATGAGTTGGTGCCTGTTGGAAAGAAACTTGGATTTACAAAGGGTATAGGAATTGGTGTGATATACCTGGTTACTTATTCAACATGGGCATTAGCTTTCTGGTATGGATCGATTTTGGTGGCAAAAAATGAATTATCAGGTGGGGCGGCCATTGCTTGCTTCTTTGGTGTCAATGTTGGTGGCAGGTAACAAACCATATAACTAAAACTGACCACCCATTTACTTATGAATGAGTCTATATATCTTAAATGGGTCAATGTGAGTCTAATCAAATAGAGATTGAAGCACATGATTTGATGTATGCAGGGGTTTGGCGTTATCTTTATCATACTTTGCTCAATTTGCACAAGGGACAGTAGCAGCCACTAGAGTGTTTGAGGTTATAGACAGGATCCCAGACATTGATCCTTATAGTAGCATAGGGAAAAAAGTGGATAGCCTAATTGGAAACATCGAGCTAAAAAATGTATCATTTGCTTACCCGTCTCGCCCAAATCTCCCAATTCTCAATTCTCTCAGTTTGGTGATTCCATCTGCAACCACTTCGGCACTAGTTGGTGCTAGTGGAGCTGGCAAGTCCACAATTTTTGCTCTTTTGGAGCGCTTCTACGATCCTATTGAGGGTAAAGCTCTCTACTCCCCCTCCCCCACCCAATCTTTTTGGACCAAAAATTTGGTTTTTGAAGTTAATCTTATATATGTATGTATATATACATGATAGGCGGATTGATATTGCTGGATGGTCAAGATATAAGGTCTTTACAAGTGAAATGGCTACGAAGTCAAATGGGCATGGTGGGTCAAGAGCCGGCCCTCTTCGCAGACACAATTCTTGAAAATATTCTCATGGGGAAGGAGAATGCCACCAAGGAAGAAGCAATAGCTGCTTGCATCGCTGTAAATGCACACAAATTCATTAGTGATCTACCACAAGGCTACGACACCAAGGTTCATAACATACACCAGTGTATATATGTTAAAGAAACATACACACACACACCCCCGCACAACATGAATAGCTAACCCTTATGGTCTCAATAACTTATTGTAACAGGTTGGAGATAAAGGGACCCAATTGTCAGGTGGTCAAAAACAACGGATTGCACTCGCCCGTGCAGTGATCAAAGACCCCAAGATTCTTCTTTTAGACGAGCCCACAAGTGCATTGGATCCCAAGTCTGAGTCTCTTGTTCAACAGGCCATTAATAAAATCTCAAAAGGGAGAACCACAATTGTGATTGCTCACAGGCTGGCAACTGTCAAGAACGCTGAATCAATTGTTGTTCTTGATCAAGGGTCTGTCGTTGAAATAGGTGAACACAATGAGCTCATGGAACAAAAAGGAGCCTACTTTGCTTTAATCAAGCTTGCATCCGAAGGTCTAACCACAAACCCCGTCATATCCGAAAAGGGTATAATACACCATGAAACATCTAGTGCTTATGATCTACTGAAACAAAATCATGTATATGAGATACCAATGATGTCTGGATACATGAATTCTGTTCATGAGGCAAACCAATTAGAAACACAAAACATAGCCCAAAATAAATCATACACTATTTCTCAAGTATGGAAACTACAGAAACTAGAGGCTGGTCTTCTGTTTGTTGGCATAATCTTTGGGATGCTCGCAGGTGCCATTCTCTCCCTATTCCCATTGGTTTTAGGCCAAGCACTTAATGTCTATTTCAATCCCAACAAATCAAAATTGAAAACGAATGTCGGGTACCTCTGCTTAGCACTAGTCGGGCTTGGGTTGGGGTGCATTCTAACCATGACGGGTCAACAAGGGTTCTGTGGTTGGGCTGGTACTAAACTCACCAAACGGGTTCGTGATTCGCTCTTTCGGTCTATACTTAAACAAGAGCCTGGTTGGTTTGACTCTGACCAGAATGCCACTGGGTCACTTGTTTCAAGACTGTCTGTTGACTGTACAAGTTTCAGGTCAGTATTAGGTGACAGATACTCTGTGTTATTCATGGGTTTGAGCGCGGCTGCTGTTGGTCTTAGTGTCTCGTTTTATCTCCAATGGAGGTTAGCTCTTTTGGCTACCATTGTTACACCTTTTACACTTGGAGCTAGTTATTTTAGCTTGATTATTAACATTGGTTCGAAGCTGGATAACGCTTGTTACGACAAAGCCAGTGGTATAGCTTCAGGTGCAGTATCAAACATTCGTACAGTAGCAACTTTAGCAACTCAAGAAAAGATAGTTCAATCTTTTGAGCAATCTTTATCAAAACCCAAATCAACTTCTGTAAAAAGATCACAAATGATAGGAATAGCCTTAGGGTTTTCTCAAGGTGGTATGTATTCAGCTTATACCCTAGTTTTGTTTTTTGGGGCGTACCTCGTAAAGGAAAACTACACGAGTTTTGGAGATGTCTATAAAATATTCTTGATTCTTGTTTTGAGCTCGTTTTCTGTCGGTCAGCTCGCGGGTCTAGCTCCAGACACTTCAATGGCGGCTACTGCAATTCCGGCAGTTCTTGAAATCATGAACCGGAATCCGCTAATTCGAGGAAAAGGGAAAAAGATGGAACAATCAAAGCCGTTTGATTTAGAGTTCAAGATGGTGAGTTTTGCTTATCCGTCGAGACCTGATGAGATCGTGTTGAAGGATTTCTGTCTGAAGATCAAAGGTGGAACATCTGTGGCGGTGGTCGGAGGGAGTGGTTCCGGGAAATCGACGGTGATATGGCTGATGCAGAGATTCTATGATCCCATTCGAGGTAAGGTTCTGATTGGAGGATTGGATTTGAGGGATCTTGATTTGAAATGGGTGAGACTTCAAATAGCAATGGTGGGTCAAGAACCTGCATTGTTTGCTGGTACAATCCGAGAGAACATAAGATTCGGTAACCCCAATGCTTCATTGTCAGAGATTGAAGAAGCTGCTAAAGAAGCTTACATTCACAATTTCATCTGTGGCCTCCCTCAAGGTTATGATACTGAGGTATGTATTCTTTGATTCAGATTATTATTTAGTGATCTGAGTGGTCTATTACATCATTCTTTTACCATAAAGTTTGCAACTTTTTTAGGTTGGTGAGAGTGGGATTCAACTGTCAGGCGGTCAGAAGCAAAGGATAGCAATAGCAAGGGCTATAGTAAAAAATTCAAAGGTGTTATTACTAGATGAAGCAACTAGTGCACTGGATTTGGAATCTGAGAAGCATGTTCAAGAAGCGATTAGGAAGATCACCAAACGCACCACCACCATCATGGTGGCTCACCGCCTCTCCACCATCAGAGAAGCCAGCGTTATAGCCGTCGTCCAAGATGGTAAGGTGTCTGAATATGGAACTCATGACACACTTATGGCTAATCATCTTGATGGCCTTTATTCTAGCCTTGTGCGTTCGGAAATTGAAGCAAATGTTTTTTCTTAATTGTTAAAATCTTTCAACTAATTATTAGTATTGTAAATATTCTTATGAATCATTGATGATATTGAATTGTGTTGAAAAGAGCTTCTTGTATTGTTATCATGAAAGATTTCCATTGCCTATTTTGATATTTAGCATCAGAACAGTAGTTGTGATTACAACACTGCAATTTCATTCCCTCTATAATGGAGCCATTTGGTCTTCTGATAAAGAGACAGCTGACCAGGGAGATCTATTTACCAAAATAACCCAATCCATTAGATTTAACGCTTGTATGGTGCCTTCAAAGCTTCACCAACAAGCAAGGGTATAACTGTCATTGTAAATAGAAACTAAAAAAGTGCTGTCTTTGCTTAAAAGTCAAGTTAAAGTTGCCATAATTTGCCTAGCATGCCAAACAAATTCCTTTTCTTCTTTACTTTTCATATTTTAACACATCAGTTTTCAGTTTCTACATTCTTGATTTCAATACAAAAATATGGCCTCCCTTACACCAGGGCTGCTTCTGAAACTACTTAAAACAATCAATTCTAAAGTAAAAGTTCGTGGTGAACACCGATCAATCCTCTTGCAAGTGATAAGCATCGTCCCGGCCTTAAACGGGGCCGAGCTATGGCCAAACCACGGGTTCTTCATCAAGATCTCAGATTCATCACATTCCACATATGCGTCGCTTTCAAAAGAAGACAATGAGCTCATTTTGAACAATAAGCTGCAACTGGGGCAGTTCTTTTGGGTCGATAGAATGGATGTTGGCACCCCGGTTCCAATTCTAGTTGGAGTCCGGCCTGTTCCTGGCCGACATCCATTTATTGGGAGCCCAAAAGATTTGATGCAAATGTTGGAGCCATCTGAAGCCATGAAGTCAAGTGGATTGGAGGAAGCTAATAGACAAGAGACTACAAAAAAGAAAATTGTGATTAAAGAGGAAAAGGTTACAGTTGCTTCAAGGTATATGCAAGGAGTTGTGGCAAAAAATGATGGTTTAAAGAAGGATGAGAATGAGAGAAATGGCATAATCAAGGGCAGACAACAAGAGATCAAAGATCAAGTATGAAACTTTTGGTATAATTAATTTATGAAATCTACACACTAAAAAGTAACTTCACAATGAGACGATTTGGTGATTTCGAACTGCAGGCACACACGACAGCAAGTTTACAGAAGTCTGCTGATGCAATTAGATTGCAGGTAGGCACAGAACCTTTGGCAACCAAGTCAGAAAACATCAGCTCGAACTCAGTGCAAAGGAGAAGAGATAAGAACTACTGTTCTGAGACACTATCTTGGTCTTCCCTGCCTTCTAAACTTCTAAATCCTGCTAAGGTATGTTTATGCACATGGATATTAAGAAGCGTTTAGTTTGCACTTTACACTCATGAATCACTAATGTGTGCAAGGTGGGTTGAGGACATGATTCCTGATACTAAAACCCATATATATCCTCAAACCAAACACCATCTGTCATTTCTATTCTCAAACCCTTGAGAGACAAACAGGAGTTTTAAAGTAATGTGGCTAATTTTGCTTATAATGTGATTATTTATTTAACAAGGTAATGATAAGAAGAAGAACCTTGGCTTCCCTTGCAGCAGCAGAAGCTCAAAAGGAAGCCATAACAGCCGCAAATCTTGTCAAATGCATTGGGTAAGTTGATTTACAAGTTCCAATAGAAGAACATCATGAGAAAGATTATACATATATATATATATATATATAAATCTAACACTTTGGTGAAAATCTAATGTCAGAATGTTCGGTGAACTCTGTTCATCTGCATCACACGCAAAACCTCACGAGTCTCTCACCAAATTTTTTTCACTATACCAACTGATAGAACAAGAAACTGTCAGTATTGCCCCAATAAAGGACAGATTGCTTCAATTTTCAAGTAGCTCACCAGCACCAGAAAACACAAATAAATCTGACAAAAAGATGGGGCTTTCTCAAGGTAAAAGTACAAAAAAGACCCGAAAGACTTCAATGGAGCTAAGTGTTGCTGATAGATTAGAATGGGCCAATGGAGATGGTTTAAAAGAAGGGAGAGAGCTGAGAGAGATGTTGTTAAACGAATCACATTTGTGGTTTCTTGAATTCTTGGAAAGAGCACTTGATGTCGGGTTTCAAATGGGAAGTCTAGAAGCCATCAAAGGGAAAAGAAAAAATCAGAATAATGTTACTAGCAAAAACGAGCCAAATAGTCAGATTGCCGTGACATTGTCTCAACTCAAGCAGGCAAATGAGTGGCTTGATAATCTAAGAGGCAAGATGATGTTAGAGAAAAATGGGGTTTACGTGGAGACTATTGATCGTTTGAAGCAAAAAATATACGAGTGCTTGCTTGTTCATGTGGACTCGGCGGCATCTGCTCTTGAAAACAAATCAGAGCGTGTGTAATATCAACCAATGATCGAACATATCTTTATTTATTCAAAGTAATTTATATATGTACAGAATGAGTTGTTAATTTCCTAGCCAAACAAGATTTATTAGTATATCATGCAGCGTTTGACAAATTTGGGTGATCATACCTTTCGTCAAGGGAAACGGTCCAAGATGGAGAGACAGTGTACTTGCAAGATCACACGTTCAATCAAGAGGCCGGAATCTAGCATGTACCCTGCTTCTCCAACATAGGCCATGTCCCTGAAGAACCCTTTCGGAAATTACTGGTTAATGATTGATTGATGGTATATATGAATGAATGAATGGTATAGATTGTTATATAAAGCTAGAATGTAATGTTAGTTTGAGTTGAGGTGGAGAGGGTGGGTAGGTGTGTTGGTAATGGTGTGTGTAGTCTAAAGCTAGCAATTAAGTAGGTGGGACTGATGAAAACAAGTTATTGTTGTGATGAGTGGTGTTGAAGTTTGGTTGCCAAAAAGGGAAGTGATGAATTAGTATTGTGTAGAGTTAGCAAGACCTAATTAACTCAATATGTGATTAAGCATATATAATTTGAATGCCAATTGAATCCCTTGGGTTGGGCCAACCTCTTTGGAGGTTAACAAACCATTTATGAATGAATGACCTATATGTATTTTAAATTTCTATTTTAGAGTTCAAGATTTTTAATTCTTACAAAGAAAATAAAAATAAAAAACAAATTCAAAAGGTATAGTGATTGTCTCAAGTTACAAAAGTATGCGACTAGAATTTAAAGTCAAGTCGGATCCTGTAAAAGTTTAAAAAATATTTTTTTTAAATAACAATAAAAAAGGAATTGAAAATGGTATAGTGGATATTGTCTCAAGTTGCAAAAGGATGCGACTAGAATTTTAAGTTAAACCATATCTTCTAGCGGTTAAGTTTTTCTAAAGACTACCATCAAATAAATATACTGGTTGTGATATAAAAGGCTTAATAACAAGCTTAATAACGTGGTGTATTTAATTATTGCTTGTGTCTACAATATAGGTGTTAGTGCAAGAATGCAATCAAAGTCCTAATTTAATTAAAACATTATTGATAAGGTTTTGATGATATACTTGTTAGGGAGAATTTCACTCATGTCCTTACAAACTTTCAATATTTTTATACCTTAATTAAACTTTACAATCTTATAAAAATTCAAATTGATATAAAAATAATAAGTTTAATGAAAATAACGAATATAAAATTTGCAATCACATAGTAAATAGTTTATAAAATGTTTAAATACTCCAAGTATGCAAAAAGTCAACGATAAATACCCATAAACATGTAAACCAATTTCTAACATGTTTAAAAATAAATTTCAAATTCAAAATTCAAAATGCAAGTTGGCAAATCTAATTTTGATGACAAATCTTGTGTCTAGGAAAAAAATGTTCGCAAATAGCCAGATATACCAACAAATTTTGCATGGGTAAACAAGAGAAAACTATTGAGATTAACCATTTGATAAACTTTTTTTTTATAAATTAGATAGATAACAATTTTATTTACATAATCAATTTTAATATATATATGGTTTAGAACTTTAAGTATAAAAGCAAATATATAGGGCAATTCTCCACCTCGGGCTTTTATTGAGAAGAGAACCAAAATATCTATAGTTAAACAAATTTTCCAAAATTCAAATGGTCTCTTGCATGCCTAACTTGAAAGTACACAATGAGGTTATATTTTTTGGGTATAGTATTGAAACTAATAGCTACATCAGAGGACTTGATTGCATATAAAGTTCATATTTTAAAGAGTTAATTGTCTAAATGGTCATTTAACTTAGGGGTTTCTGTCATTTTAGTCCTTTAACTTTAAAAGTGGTACAAAGCATCCTTAAACTGCCATTTTCATGCCGTTTTAGTCCTTTTTAATAAATTCTGTTTACTTTTTCCGTTAAAATAGGATAAATGACTATTTTACCCTTGTATTTTTATTTTAATATTTTGTTTTTGACTTTAAAGATAAATAATAAATATCTCTCACTCTCAGTCAAAGTATATATCAAAGTCAGTGTCAAAGTCCTCTCACGTCTGTCCTTCTATCTCAGTCAAAGTCATCTGTCATTCTCTCTCTCGTACCCTCACCTCAACCGGAAACCACCACCAACAACAACAACCACTTCCACCACCACAACCACTCCTCTGTTTCCGTCACCACCACAACGGTAACAAACTCCGGCCACCGCCAACCACCACCATCAATGAAACCCACCGCCACTGTCAATAAAACCCACCACCACTGTCAAACAGACGCACCACCACCGTCAATGAAACCCACCACCACTGTCAATAAAACCCACCACCACCGTACCGTCACAAAATATTAAACTACATATCTGCAAGAAACTGATGAATTATCAAACCAAAAACAAGCATCACCTGACTACCACCATCCAATCTTTTAACAGCAACACACAAGTTATCATCAACACACAAGTTATCATCAAATCTCTATACATCCAATCTTCAAATCATAACACAAGCTGGTTTAGAATCTTTAGCAATCAATTAATCTAAAATAATCAAAATCCATGATTTCTATATCATCTTACCTAATCTGGTGCACTCATCTCTCGAAACCACCACCACCGCACATTACACCACCGTCTCAAACCACAAACCACAACAAATCTGTAAGAAAACGATTAGGGTTTCTTGAATTAAGCAGATCTAGGGTCTGTGGAAGAACGGTGGCAGATTAGGTTCATTTTGTAGCACAGATTAGGGTTTCGCATGAGTTGGCGATGGCGGTGGCAGATCTATGGTGGAAGAACGGTAGCGGTGGCGGTGGACGGCGTTGGAGGCGGCGGTTCAAGTACGAGAGGCTTAGGGAGTTAGCAGTGAGAGAGACTGGTTGAGTGTGTGAGAGAGAGAGCACGGAGTGGTAGGTGGTGGCGTTGGCAATGGATGGTGGTGACGGTTGCAGTAGACGGCGGTGGAGAGAGAGAGACTGGTTGAGTAAGAGAGAGAGAGAGAGCAGAGAGTGATCGTGAGAGAGAGAGTAGAGAGTGATCATGTGTGTGTGAGAGAGAGAGAGAGAAAGTCATGTGTGTGGGGGAAAGGAGAGAAGGGTTTTTATATTAATATTATATTTATATATAATACATTATATATTATTTTAGTTAATAAAAAGTAAGAAAAACTAGTAAAATGACCAAATTGCCCCTGATTTAACGGAGTTGACTAACGGCTGCCGTTAATAAGGACTAAAACGGCATGAAAATAGCAGTTTAAGGATGTTTTGTACCACTTTTAAAGTTAAAGAACTAAAATGGCATAAACCCCTAAGTTAAAGGACCATTTGGACAATTAACTCTATTTTAAAAGTCAAAAATAGTTGTGTTAGGCCTCCACAATCGATAGTGAGTTGATGTCATTGACCCATATGACAACTTATTGTTTTTTCTCCCCTTTCCTATAAAAAGCATACTTGTGCTACCATTTGAGATAACCCTCTTGTACAAAATTCTCTCTAAATACAAATCCTAAGTATGATTCATAAGTGGTTAAGATCAAAGATCAAAAGTTCATATCATTCAAGAACAAGAGGAGATCAAGAGAAAAGGAGAGAGTTAATTTCCATAATTATTCATCTCTTGATTATTATTTGTGAGAATTATATTATTATACATATCTTTGTTGGCAATTGCTTAAGGTGGTCACTTTATTACGAAATGAGTGATTTGAAGATTCTAATGGTTGCTTTTTTGGGAGAAAGTAACTAGTTACTTAGAGTGATAACTTTTATATGAAATTAGTAATACGTTGTAAACAATCATCAATTTCTTTTCTACTTTTACATTATTGCAATCTTTAATATTTTTGTTGGATATTATACTTTATATTTGATTTTATTGTGCACAAGAATATCATTTTTATAATTAGTCATTAAAAGATAAATATGAGATTAAAATTTTTATAAATTATACATAAAAATTTCCATAATTAATGCACAAAAATATCATTTTCAAAATTGGATATTATCCTTGTCTTGTAAATATAGTAGATTAAAAATTATATATGATGTTTATAAAAACAACATTCACTTAACACTATAGTATATAACATTTTAGTTGAGATTTATAAACAGTAAATTTTTACTATATTAATTTATATATGTTATTTTATGGTTAAAAATGTAGTGTTAACTAGGATTTCATAGCCCGCGCGTTGCGCCGGGTTTTATATATCTAAAATTTTGTAAATTCAGAGTAATAGCATGATAAACCAAAAATTCTTTCGGACATATTCTTAAGAATAGTGACTTACTATTCTCATTAACAATATTTAGCCAAGCCGACAATCATATGTTTTGACCCGCATTGAATATTGGGTCATTCGTTTAAATATTGAACCTATATGAAGTTTTACCATGACTATATCCATTGAGCAAATATAGGTTCAATGAAGATTTGTTTCTCAAGAATACCAAAGGCAAGTATGACATCATTATGAACATAAAACTCCTTGTTAGTGCATACATGGTCACACATTAAAAAATACACTCCTTATTTTGATGATGATAAAAATATGAACAAGTAATATTATTGCTTATCAAATTTATTCATATGTTCATATGCTACATTTTTTAAAGGTTCACAAACCTAAAATTAATGGTCAAGTGAAGAACAAATAATTGAAGACTTCAATTCAACAAGAAAAGAAGAAAATAAGATAAAAGCAAAACATTCAATCTTCACGGTCGATCCCACGGTCGACCGTGAATCAACCGTCACTGCTCAGGTCATAACTCTTAAATGTTGTTCTTCTTCAAGTCAACCGAACTCGTACTCAACAAGTGAAGATGACATCTTCAAAGCTGATGACGAAGATATCTACAAACAAGAGTTCGAATTATATGAGCTTACAAATAAAATAATTAAATAAGTTTAAGTTTTTATAAAATTATTTTTATAAAAACTTTTATAAAAATAAACAAATTTTTTATAAACTTATTGGTGTTGGTTGATTAAATCTAAGAGCTTACCATTTTAGCAAATACCAAACACAATCCTACTTTGAAACAATACACAACCATATTTGGAAAAGGAATCTCACAAAGAGGTAAAATTCCAACATACTTTGTGTATTGATTTCCAAACTTCCATTTCTATGTTTGAATTCAAACTTTAGAAGTATGGAATCAACCAACCTTTTGAACATCTACTTTTTAGTTGATTTTTATGGTAAAAATGAGTTGAGTGTGGTTTTAAATAAAGTCCAACGTCTATATTGCAAAGAACAAGAAAGTCCGGGTGACTGACGGTTTTAGCCACGGTCGACTGTGGTTCGACCGTGGGAAGTCTGGACAGCTTTTGGCTTTGCACCTTTTTCTTTATTTAAACCAACTTAAACCTCATTTATTACTAACCTCTTGCACAGCAAAAACACAGAATACATATTCTTATCTTGTGAGCTCATATTCTGTGATAATTCATCTATCATTCAAGATCAAGAATCAATCAAGAGCAAAGCTTTCAAAGCTTAAACACTACATCATCTTTCTATATATTTTGTAATAGTGTAAGGATCAACTCTAGCATTTCTAATTAGAGTGAAGTAATGATCATCTCTAGCCTTTAGAATTAGAGAGAAGTGAGGATCAACTCTAGGCTTTAGAATTAGAGTGAAGCAAGGTTATCTTTACCTTACTTGCAAGTTTGAAGTGTTAATTCTTGCAAGTGAAAAAGAGAAGTGTAAAAGGTTTATCTCTACCTTCAAAGAAAGAAGCTAGTGGAGCAAACTCTTGGTGGGAGAGGCCAAGGAGTGGATGTAGTGTAAGTTTGTTAACACTTGCATGAACCACTATAAATCTCTTGTCTACTCTTGATGATATCTCTCTATCTCTACTCTCTTTAAATTCTTATATTAGTTGTGTTGCTATAAATTTCAAGATTATTCTTTATAACACAACTTACTAATTTTTATAAGTGTAAAAATTGGTAAACTAAGTAAAAGAACCTATTCACCCCCCCTCTAGGTTCCAACACTCCTTTTTTTATAGAAACCCTATTTATTATTCTGTAAAATATATTTAAATAACATATATTTAAGAATATTTTTTATCCAAAAAGACAGAAGTTGCAACGTCAAAAATTACGGTTGATTTATGAAAATGTATTTACATCTTAACTTGATGATCAAATTATAATATGATACATACTTGCATAAAAGCAATTATAAAAATAAAGTTTAATGCTAATGGTTACACCAAGATAAGCGTAAGCTTTTATGTTAAAATATTAAAAAAAGGTTTAATAGTTTAATCGAAATAGATTTAAACTATTTTTAACCTTAATCAAGACTCGTAAATAAATAGATAAATATATTAAATATTGTTTTAATAAATTTATATAAAACATATATATGAAATTTACATAAAGCAAAGAAATTAAATAAAAAAGGTTAGACACGATGCTTTAAGAACATAGAAGTTAAAAAGGGTAAAAAGAATAAAAAAAATAAGCGGAGTTAAAAAAACGATTAAAAAATTGGAATCCACGTTTTGAAGAAATTAGAAGTTAAATTAGGACAAAAAAGTTAAAAGGAATACAAAGGTTTAAAAGAAGACAAAATAGAAAATAAATATTAAAAATATACATGAAGGCAGATTTATCTGGAGTAGTTCAGAACAAAAGACCCTTCGCTTTTTTCGGAAAGTTATATGTTTTTTTTTTTTTCAATTCCCACCTCATATTCCACGTCATTTTGCAAGGTTTGATTTCTTTTCCTTTTCTCTTAATTTTTTTTGGGTTTCAAGTAAATGGTTCTTTTTTTCTCTTTTACATCTATTAATTTTTTTTATTATTCATTTTTTATTTTTGGCTGTAGTTAGAATAATAATTTTCATTTGTATTGTCTTTTACCTTTTGTTTTACTTTTTAATTTTCTAATTAAGATTAATAATATAAAATACTATTTTCATATGATATATTATAATCGTGATATCCTCCATCTAGCCCTTAGACTCGTTACCTTTAACGACTTCACTTGTTGGTTCTAATTTGTCTTTAAACCCATTACTCTAACCAAGCCTTCTCTCCGACTTCTCTTAGTATGGAATGACTCTTGTATCCACGTTCAACTATCTATTAATGCGTTTCCACCTGCATGCCTAACCGCTAAGGCATATCCTAATATAGTCCTTCTAGATGTATATATCTTTCTCATTCCCTGAAGATTTTTCTTACTTTGAGCTTAAAAGTAGTTTTCAGTATGTCTTGAATCCAATCAGTGCGATCAGTCTAGTCAAGTTCTTTATATTTTTATCTGTTTTATTTCAAGTATTTATAGACATTAAGTTTATATATAATTTATTTTTATTTTTTTCTGTTGGAACCAGCAGGTCTTTAATACCTTAAATTTTAACGTTTTAATATAAATAAAAAAATAACATGGACGAAATTTATTCCACGATTGTAACTATTCATCTAATAAAATCCGTTTAATTGCTCACTATTGATCAATGGTCTTATCAAATTGGAATTCCAATTTTAGTTGTAATTGGTCATTGTTAAATCAAAATTATCAGAAAATGTTCATATATGTTATTTTAAACTTTAAGATATCATTTTTGTGTTTCTTAATTTACAAAATTCATATTTACCTTTTATAACATTTTAAAAATATTATATTTAATCAAATTCTTAATTCTTATTATTTGAAAATGTTTTATATTATTTTAAATTATAACAAAAAAAAATATGACCTAATTGCCCAAATTTTAAAATCAATGTCTTGTATAAAATATTAATATCATTATTACATTAGGTTGCTGTCATCAATGTTGGAGATATTTTCACCACTAGTCACAGTGCTAAACGAGTTTAGAATATAAAATTTTGTAATAAAAATTGGATGGCGAGGCAGCCAGCATGCTTGGAAAGTAAAATTAGTAACACAATTTCTACTACTAACAGCTACTTACATTACATTATATCATATCATATCAGGAGGTATTCTGCGTTTCTTCATCCAGTCATCTTTCTACTGCTTCCCCCAATTTCATCAATCCCCTCCTTCCAAAACCCTAAATCGTCTTCCCATTCTATTCTTTTTCGACCTTCTTATTCTTCTCGCTTCGGATCAATCATACTTCCCCGTAGCAATTGAAATCAAGATAGATCGGATCATACACCCCCGCATGATCACCACTTTAAAATTTTAGGTAATTTTCCTCAATTTTATTGCATTTGGTTTTTTTCTTGTATTCAAATGAAATTATACTTACCTGAATCAATTTGGGTTTCGATATGTTCTTGATCTTGATTGATGCTGTTTCTTCCGATTATTCGATTAAGGTTACTTTCTTGCTGCTTGGGTCTATTAATTTCCTAAATCTCCAATGTTTTCGTCGTAACAAGCCCGTTTGATCTAGGATTTCTTTGTTTCTATACATACGGCTCGAAATGGGATCAGAAGGAGATTTGTCCTGTGTATAGATGATTAGACTTGTTTGTTTTATTATTTTAATTTCAAAATTCATCTACTTTATTTTTTTTAAAGCTTTTTATTCTATTAAGAAATCGATCTTAGCATCTCAAAGACTCAAACCTTCTTCTATAGAACTGTCCATTGTGTCAGATTATCGAGTTCTTAATTCACAGATTATAATTCTGGAGTGTTTACATGAAACTGATTATAACATGTAATCAATTTAACTGTAATCCCAAACACCCACTTGATGAAAGTTTTTCCAATTAATAATATGTGGTTGACAGTGACAGCTTCTCAAAGTAAAGATGGTGAAGCTGACAATGATTGCTCGTGTCACTGATGGCCTTCCGCTAGCTGAGGGACTCGATGATGGGCGTGATATGCAGGATGCAGAGTTCTACAAACAACAAGTTAAGGCATTGTTCAAGAACCTTTCTAGGGGACAAAATGAAGCCTCAAGAATGTCTGTTGAAACCGGCCCTTATATTTTCCAGTATCCTTTTATCTAGTTGACCTTCAGTTTTCTTCTTTATAGTTATCTAAAAAGAAAGGAAAATTAATTCAGATCTAAGCATTCTCTATTGTCTTGTAAATTAATTTCAGACCCCCATGTCCTTGCATATAAGAAATCCTTTTTGTTGTGGTGTTTTGATGATGACGATGTCTTATTGTTGACCAAATGTGTACTAACTGAATCATATAAGCATGCACATGATCTAAAGGAGTGATAGATGGGGTTAACAACGTATGATATGCTTCCATTATTGCTGCGAGTCTTTTTATGTTGAGTGTCTCATGTGCCTGATTCAATTCATGCAAAAGAACGCGATTCTTTTAGTGTATGTACACAATTTGCTGTCTGTGTAAAAGCATTCCATCTTGACCAAGATCTATAATAGAACTATGTTTCTTGGTTCTAGTCACACATTTGCATATCTTACATATTCTAAACCATGTATAAGAAAATATAGGTTGAAACATAGCAGTGTACATTCATTTCTGTTATGATTTAGTCATTGTGCTTTTATCTTGTCCATTTCAGGCATTAAAATTTTAAAAATGTTCCAAATTGGTCATTTTTGAAAAAGGCAATTGTCTAAAGTGGACCAGATAGAATTACAATGACTACAATGAAAAGAAAAACTTTCTGGTGACTGGCATTAACACCCTTAAATATGGCCTAGGTAGATTAAGCTTCTTAACAGATTTTATCAGCTATATTATTGAAGGGCGAGTATGTTATTTAACAATGTGTGATCGTGCTTATCCAAAGAAACTTGCCTTTCAATATCTCGAAGATCTTAAGAACGAATTTGAGCGTGGTTATGGGAATCAAATTGAAACTGCTGCCAGACCATATGCTTTCATAAAGTTTGGTAAAGCTTCCCTGTTTTTAATGTCATTAGTACATATCTTGCCATTATAGTAATGCTTGTGTTCATAAGTTTTTGTACTAAATTCTTGTTTCTTTCTTATGTTTGATAGATACATTTATACAGAGGACTAAGAAATTGTATCAGGACACAAGAACCCAGAGGAACATTTCTAAGTTGAATGATGAACTGTATGAAGTTCACCAAATTATGACTCGTAATGTACAGGAAGTTCTTGGTGTTGGTGAAAAATTGGACCGTAAGTTCTTTCCTCCTTTAGTCTTGGTTTCTAATTATTATCAAATGACTCTTTAAACTAACATGCCTGGTCAGACTGTCAGTTGTTTTTTGTTTTTAATTTATTTTCAGTTGGGATTGAAAATGTTGCACTTTTAACTATGGGTGTATAGTTTATGATACTTTCTAATATCTTAACATAATACGTCAACACTAATTTGTTCATAACTTCATATGTATGTTTTTTCATTCAACTTGTCATAAAGTATTAGATTTAATTGTGTGGTTATTTATTGAGATTGTGTTAAATATAAAATTCTTGCAGAGGTGAGTCAAATGTCAAGCCGCTTAACATCAGAATCTCGTATATATGTTGATAAAGCAAGAGATTTAAACCGCCAGGTTGGTTTTTTTGGGTACCTACGTAACATTAGTACATTGTTAAAATGATTTGGTTGTTTTTTTTTTGGGTATCTTTGGCTCGCCGGGATTCCTCGTATTCTCAAAAAAATATAGCTTTTATCAAGAAAGTTCAAAATTATTCAAAGTGTGAAATTGCCAACTGCAGGCTTTGATCAAGAAATGGGCTCCTGTTGCAATTGTTCTTGGAGTTGTTATTCTTCTGTTCTGGGCCAGAAACAAGATATGGTGATCATGGTTTCATTCGTCGCATAGGAATATTATTCCGTCTCGATTACAGAGTTTCATGTTAATTCTCCTTTCACCATCTGCACTTTACAAGTGTCATCCATTCGCACCTTCAAATCAAAAGTTTTGTTTATGTGACTTTAACATTTAGACAAGTTTAATCCGTCGACAAGCGTTCACAATCTTGACAAGCCTCGCTTTTATGTCATTATTTACTTGAATTTGGTTCTTATCTTTGTAATGTTGAAGGATACATTTTCACATTTGTTCTTAACCTTACATTTTTGCATGAATTATGATCAAATATGATGCAGGACAGACAACTTGGCCATCTCACATTTTAATGATATTTATTTAAATAGTGATTGAAATAGAAGGTCTACAACAATGAGATTGAGACCTTGAGCTTCGAGAAGAGGGGTGTGACGTGGGAATCGAATCGGATCCTAACGTCTATGATGCAGGGTCGAGGATGCATACCTTGGAACTTTCCAGGGAAGTATCTTGATGACTGATGAACCTCAAAAGTCTTTAAAACCTGTTTTTCTTTTTTTGCAACACAAGGTTTCTTAATTGTCTAATCCAATTCCAAATCTCCAAGTTTGGTAGTTGAAAGTTTGAAACCCGAGTTCCTTTCCTCCCCACTCACTTAACCGATGCAACATGTGTGTGGGGTTCCATTACAATCGTTCAACGACACACCATTTGTTTAATGGGGACGCACTACGTTACCCTTTTGTAGTTTCTGTTTGACAGGTTGACAACAACCTGCATAATCACTCTCTTCCTTTTGGTTAACCAAACGGTTGAAGATATGTCCTAATTGAGTGGTTCGATTTTGAGTCATGACTGAACCAAACTGATCCATGCACGCCCCTAGGCTCATAATCATTGACAAGAAGCCTTTTTAATCAGCAATGCAACACAAGATAACTCATTTGTAAAAGACTTGTTAAATTGGGTTAGGATAAGATGTGTGGTGGAAGTTTAAAACAACTAAAATGCTCTTTTGTTTGCCTTAGTTCCACAGGAAGCCAATAAACTTGAGTCAATCGTGCCCAGCTCAGTCCGACCCTTGGTTGAATGACATTCCCCTAGTTTACCAATGATGCATGAAATCTAGAATCGCGTTGATCGATTTCCTATACAGCTCATCTATTCCCAATAAGCTTGGTTATCAATTGAACCAAAAGGAGTTGTCTCGAAAAGAGTCATTCGTTAAAGCATGAGTCCATGCACGGTTCCGACTTTGTTGGTGTCAAAACAAGAAGCCACCTTTCGCATTTATTGGTCTTTTAGTTGTGTTCTATTTTGATATATAGCAAGGATATCGACCAACATTTGTTGCACATTTGACACGTTTTCATGGATTGACATCCTTTTACCAATTGACATTTCAGCAGCCTCGTCGCTCTCTTATATATGACTGGTTGGTTACATGAAAGGTGGGACATTTCGATAGACCCGGAGCAGGTGACGCATTTGATTATTGAATTAAAAGAATGAGTGACAGAAGCTCCACGTACATTTAGCCATTCTTGATTTCAATTATGTGTTCCAAGTTATTAGAGGTGTGTTGAGAGTTAGAATCAAAGGCCAATCACTTTTTAATAGAAGGATTTAATGAAGCATATTGTGCAAATCGTGAGAGTATTGGCGTCATTTTTTTCGAACATGAAGCTTGCTAATTGGGTGAACGTTACAAGCTTACTCCTTCGTCACTCGACATAAGGCCATGGAAACTGCAAGCATTTTGGGGGGCTTAAACTGTTCAAGTGTTTTCAGGTTATGTAAATATCGTAAGCTGTTTTTTAATGCCAAACACATACCTCCCAATTTACATATATATTCACAACAGGTTGCTAAAATACGTCAAAACAAACAAAAATAGCAATTGCCCCCTCAAACTAAAACTTAATCTACAAAAGGATAGGGGAATTATGACCAAATATACCAACTCAAATGCCCCCTTAATCTTAAACTATATTATCTAAAAAACACACAATTCAGGAGTTACTGTAAAACTTCATAACATATTACACATAAAAAAAGTTGTAAAGAAACTATAGTTTGAAGTCAGGTATATAATATAGTAAGGGCTATATTTCCAAACTATGAACACAGGCTGCAACTACATCTTTATCACCGCAGCAGCGATGAGAAGTTGAATAAGCACCACATCTTATCACCAGGCTTGTTGGATGGGGGAGTAAGGTCCTTTGCAAAATGTTAATCAAATGACCATGGTGAACTTACCTTGTGCTCAGCTGGCAAATCAACAGTCTGTATATTACATGATGGGTCTACCCACAACTGCTGCTGGTTCACATAGCGGTTCTGGTTCTGGTTCTGGTTCCTGCCCAAGATCAAGTTTGGTTGAGCTATAACATTTGTTCGAGGCATGGTGTTGATGTGATTAGCCCTGTTAATACCTGAACCCAACATCGAAACACCAGACCCTGAGCCCAAATGCATTTGTCTATTATTCCCTCCAAGATTACTACGATGGCCTACAAGCCCACCCGTGGCACTATGAGCCATCCTTGGTTCTGTAGCCATGAAAGCAGCGTGTATAGGCGTTAATGGCCCAGAATGAAGTGCCTGCTGGCTTATGCCACTCCTGATATTTAAACCTGGCTGGTTTATATTCATCATACTGTTCTGTCTCATTATCGGTGAACCAACACGCCCTATTATCCTCTTGTTATTAACATTTCCGGGCTCCATCCTCTGTATTGGAAATTGTTGTTGGAGCTGCAACGCCCTGTTACTAACAAGATGCTGCTGCTGATTCATGTTTAGAATATTTTGCCCTGGCATCGGATTTGACATTTGTGATATCATAGCTGATGATCTCTGAAGTTCTTTTTGTTGCTCCTGAAAGAGAGTTGATTGTGGTTCTGATTCAAGAGACCTTGATGATGATGCCATTACAAACTCAGCTAGTAATCCTCCTTTGCCCTGAGGGTGTGTGGTGGGTATGTTAGTCAATGATTTAACAACTTCATCCCCCAAATCTGCTCCTTCTTGTATATCAAAAATTGTAAAATCCCCCTCACAACTACCGTTGGCACTTATCTCAACTGTGCTCATTGGTTTTGGTTCAACATGATCATCTTCTAGATGGTAACCTTCACGGAGCATCTACATAAACATAAAAAAAATATCATAATAATAATACTAAACACACATATATGTATACTAGGGGTCCACATAGAACTCGTATCTTTCTAAGAAACCTAACTAAATATGTACATGAAAAAAAAAGTCATTGAGATTACCAGAGAGCAGAATTGGTCTGCAAGCAAGTCCGCAGTATGCTGATTCATCAAGTTAAACCACAAGTAAGAAATATATATACATACCATCATAAACTGAATATTAACTAAAGGCCTGATATGACATCTTTCGTGTAAATAAATGAGAACTTTACACGTATAAGTATATGCGTGAATCGCTTAAACTTACAGTATTTGCAAGTGTAGGAAGAAGATGATCTTCTTCCAAGTAATGATCACAGTCATCGAGCTCCCCTAAATGCATCGCAACAGTGCCATCACTTGCTCTTTCTGATAATATCAATCTAGTTTTTAACTTGGGCATCAGTAAAATCCCATCTTCTGAGATAATAACATAAATGATAAAACAGTTAGTAAGCTAGGAAACATATATATTAATAAACGAAAGAATAGTAATAACACTCGTCTATAATATTTATACCTATGCAATTTCAACTAACTATATTGATCTGCAGGGATGGTTTTAACATTACTAACCTGTAGGAAGCAGATGTTCATTTTTTACAAAGTTCAAAATCCTCGTCTTGCAAATGTTGATACTCCCACCCATGAGTGACGTCGACAATGGCATTATACAGTTTTCATCTTTATTAGTGTCACTATTGTCATCAAGAGCATGTTTCAGCTGTTGAGTAGGAAAATTTATACTTGGTTTGTAATCATCATCAATCTTATTCTTTCTGCTGTTGAGTTTAAACCTGAAATACGAAAAAGGAACAATATTAGGAAAGATACATACAGGTTGGATTCCTTCTCCAACCGGAAAAGAACTCTCTTTAAATCTATTTTAGACACTTGAGTATCTAGAATCATATATACATGTTACTATATCTTGAAATTCACTCTCTTAACATTCTCCATACATGATCTCCTAATTCCGTGCTAGTTATAGAAAAATAGACTAATATATCATGTTCGTTCTTTTGTATGAAATCTACAATAAATAGGTGTAACTAGAGACTTGTAGAAGGTGAGTTACGTATACGCATAGCAATGCTGAAAATGGAAACAATAGATTTCTTATATCTGCAACTTCATATACAATAAAGTTTTTGTTGTCTTTCCTTCCATAATAGATTAAAGCTCAATGTGTCAATAAAGCCAATGTGTCACTAAAGCCAAGAAGAAAATCCAATACCTCACAGTCAACATTCCGATGGTGGAAAATCGATCGTGCATGCTTCCATCAATAGGACTGCTAGGAGTAAATGGACCAATCATATTACCAACACTAGAAGAAGAAGAAGAAGGCCCTCCTCTACTTATCTTTGGAAGCAAATTCGACCTCCAGTTTGCCCCGGTTGGTGGTTGTTGCATTGACTCTTTGCCACTCAAATGTGAAGATTGGATGCCAGCAACCGAGGTGACCATCGACTTCCCTTTTCCTGCTGATCCGACAGCAGCTCCCAATCGCCTTCCCACCGGTTCACCGAAAGATTCCTCCTTTTTAATATCATTTTCAAGAATTTGGCTCATGCTGTGTTGTGGAGCTATAGATCTTGTAAACTGTTGTTGTAGAGTTGTGGATCTTATCAACTGTTGTTGTGGCAGCCTTTGCTGCACTTGGTTGGGCTCATATCTATTCATTGTTATAGTCTTTAACGAATCTTGTTTTACATTGTTTCTTGATCCTTGTTGGCCCTTATCCCGATTAAAAATTTCATCAAACAATTGCTGAATATCGTCCCTATTTGATTGTTGTTGTAATTGTTTACCATCAGGATTTGACCTACACCTCTTATTTGAATTCACCATATGCGACATTTTTTCGTCTTGATATCCTCTCTTACCATGAAAAGGAGGCATAACCATGCTTACACCATTACTCATATGTGGCTTCATCATGTCATGTCCAGAAAAAGTACAACTGATTTGTGGTGCACGATTTGGCATGTGTCTTGGCTGGATTTCAACACCATTTTGATACCTTGACTCATTGAAAACTGATGAAGATGCTCGTATCAAGCTTTTTGGTGCATGGTTTGTAGACCTTGTGGTTATAAGATTGTTCTGTCGACCAAAATTGTGGTTAGGTGGATTCACACAACCAGGTGGACCCATTATCATTCTTGAGTCTCCTGCCCTCAAATTCGAGTTTTCTGGTTCATGATGTATGGGCCTTGTGGTTATCATCTTGCTCTGACCAACATTCTGGTTAGCCAGATTTACAAAACCATGTTCACCCATTAGTGATCTTGAGTCTCCTTCTGGTGCATGATTTGTGGGTCTTGTCGCTATCATATCGCGCTGACTAACATTCTGGGTAGCCACATTCACAAAATCATGTTGACCTGTTATCAATCTCGAGTCTCCTGCTCTCAAATTTGAGGTTTCCGTTGCATGGTTTATAGACCTTGTTGCTATCATATTGCTCTGCCCAACATTCTGATTAGTCATATTCACAAAACCAGATTGGCCCGCTATCGATCTTGAGGCCCCTCCCAAGATATTTGAGTTTTCTAGTACATGGTTTCCGGGACCTGTAAATGTCATACCGCTCTGACCAACATTCTGGGTAGCCAAATTCACAAAATCGGGTTGGCTTGTTATTGATCTCAAGTCTCTGGACCTCGTATATGAGATGTCTGGTGCACGGTTTAGGTGCCTTGTAGCTACCTTATTGCTCTCATCAACATTCTGGTTAGCCAGATTCACAAAATCGGGTTGGCACATTATTGATCTTGAGTCTTCTGGTGTGCAGCTTGTGGGCCTTGTAGCTATCATATTGCTCTGACCAACATTCGGGTTTGCCAGATTCATAAAATCAGGTTGACCCATCTTCGAACTCGTCTCTCGTGCCCTCAAATTTAAGCTTTCTGGTGCATGGTTTGTGGGCCTTGTGGCTATCATACTGCTCTGACCAACATTCTGCTTAGTCATATTCACATAATCAAATCGACCCATTACTTGCCTCGAGTTTCCTGCACTCCGACTTGAGGTTTCTGGTGAATAGTTTATGGGCCTTGTGGAGCTATGACCTACATTCGGATTCTGGTTAGCCAAATTCATAAAATCAGGTTGGCCTGTTTTCGAACTTGACCCTCCTGCCCTCAAATTTGAGCTTTCTGATGCATGGTTTGTGGGCTTTGTGGCTACCATACTGCTCTCATCATTATGGTTTGTCATATTCACATGATCAGATTGACCCATTACTTCTTTTGAGTCTCCTGCCCTCAACTTTGAGTTTTCTGGTGAATAGTTTATAGGACTTGTGGAGCTCTGGCCAACATTCTGGTTAGCCAAATTCATAGAATCAGGTTGATCCATTTTCGAACTTGACTCTCCTGTCCTTAAATTTGAGTTTTCGGATGCATGGTTTGTGGGGTTTGTGGCTACCATACCGCTCTGACCAACATTCTGGTTAGTTGTATTCAAATAATCAGATTGACCCATTACTTGTTTCGAGTCTCCTGCCCACAAAGTTGAGGTTTCTGGTAGATGGTTTATGGACCTTGTGGAGCTCTGACCAACATTATGGCTAGCCAGATTCATAAAATCAGGTTGACCTAATTTTGAACTTGACTCTCCTACCCTTAAATCTGAGCTTTGGGGTGCAGTAGTAGCTCCAGACATTTGTCTCAACCTCTTTCGACGTAGACCCCAAATATCAACGTTTAGCTGCATTTATACCAACAAGATTCAAAGAAGGAATAATAATAATTAATTACATATTTAAGAAGCTTTTAGGGCTTACCTTAATACAAGTTGGATCCTTACAAAGCCTTTCTAAGTTGGGAGTCCGATCTAGACAAAGTTTGGGTTGAAGCGCACTTATTATCCGCGCCTCCGCTTCCTACAACCAAAATGTATTAAGTTTCAGATTATTCAACATTACATATGTGTGTGCGTCCGCACGTTTTTGTCAGAAAAATTGAAATATTATCTCATGCTTACAAGTATATCACCATATTCCCAAGAGGTGTCAGCAATAAGATGAATATCATTCACCACATTTTCAAGTGTCATCTTAAGAGATACTTTTGTAATAGAAGGACAAGCTGCATCTTTCGAAAATTTCTTCCTGTAGTCTCGTACCTGCAATAATGCACGCTTATTGTGAAATTATTCATTTTCCCACAAGAACTATAAACGTATGCAGAAATTTTGAACTTAATTTGTTTACTATTCGAAGTATGATTACTTACCTCGCACAAAACTGTTCCGTTGACGTATTTGCAATGTATATCATCCAAGAAATTGACGGGAAGGTGGCCACACTCAATCGCCTTCATGTACGAAATCAGTGATTAATGCAAGATTTAGAAGGAAAAAAATAAATTACTTTCGACTAAGAAGATTCAATGCACAATATAAAAATATCAAACTTAACAATATATATATCTATATATGTTAACCATTCAAACTTAAAAAGAAGAGATAGACTCATTGTAAATCTTGAAATTCATGTGGTACTTCAATAATAGTCAATGTTAAGCACGTAGTTAACATACAAAATACTTACTGTAAATAGACTTTCAGAATGGATATCGTATGGATGTAAAACCTTCAGATCATCTTCTACAGCATTTACAATTCTCTAAAAATACATACAGAAACCAGTTAGTGGTGAATATCAAGTAATACCATTTTTTAGATTCCAAACAAGAGAGAAAGCCATAAGATAATAAACCTCAGAAGGGGTTTCGATTAGATATCCGTTTGGGAAGAGGCTTATAATGAAGGATACTTCAGCATCTGATGAGAAACATTTAAAGGAAATCAAAAATCTATAAAGAAAGAAATAACTTTTAAAGGAAGGATGTAAGTATTATTGCAGTCTAAATACCTGAATTTTCAGCACCATCCCCATCATCCTTAGTGAGATCAACCTATACATGAAATAGATAGTAGTTGTTATGCTTTTACATATTGCAATTAGTAGATGTATAGAATCTGTTATTAGATAGCAGTTGCAGTTCCATAATGTATGTTTAGTAATCTTCCTGAATAGAGTTACAATGTGTTGTTATTCTCACCTTCTTCCTAACTATTATACATCTAGCTAACAACAAGATCAAGACAAGTATTAAATTCAAATAAGCAGAGGGAATTAGTGGATGTGATATGTCATCATTTTATGGTTAAAAGGATTTATTACGAGAATATATCATTTTCCCATGTAAAACTTAAATACATACAAAATCACAATTATAAATTTCTGATTCGACCCAACAAAACCAACTTAGTAAGCTCTGATCTTTCCTGATGATCCAATAAAAGATCACCCCAGGCCATTTGATTTACATCAAAATTTGTTAATAAGTTATCACTAACTTGTTATAAATTCCTTTTTTGTTTAAATTGTAAAATTATACTGTTAGCAGACATATTACCAGCAAATGTAAACTTTCAAC
The DNA here is from genome assembly GCA_947179395.2 of Pulicaria dysenterica. Lineage (NCBI taxonomy): Eukaryota > Viridiplantae > Streptophyta > Magnoliopsida > Asterales > Asteraceae > Pulicaria > Pulicaria dysenterica. Next base: position 729,442 of record OX359292.1, read on the forward strand.
TGACTGATATCTCATGATCTCCTATCAATTATCATCCTTATGACCTTATCTATTACATATTTAAGCTTATATATTTGGTACAACAACTGAAAAATGGAATCGGTGACCATTATAATTAGTCACGTACGTGTTTAAAACACCAATTTGTCTCTTAATAATCAATTTTTCTAAATCATAATCGTGTCAATGAAAAGGGGTTTTGTAAAATAAAAAAAACTCATGCCATGCAAGGTTTAATAATTACTATTTTCTTTGTTAGCTCTTTGGACAGAAAAAAGAACACAAGGTGGCATAAAGAAAAGTTTGCTGGGATTTGCAGCAATCTATTAATCAAAACTATCAAATTGATAATCGATCTATGCAAAACATAATTTTGGGTAAAAATCGAGACTTAATTACTAAAAGTTAAGTTGCAATTCCACCAAATGTGACAATTGGATTTAGGAATATAAACGATTACACTCCAAAATTAAACTCTTTAGAAGTTGATATATAATCGATTAATTTCAATCAGCAAGCTAGTAATGTAAATTAATTAATTATATATATATACCGATTTCTTGCTGGTAGCTGGCGGTGGTTGATTAATTTGAGGAAGTTGACGCTCCTGGTCTTGGTCGTCAACTTCATCGCCATCGTCGTCAGTTGTTGATTCAAGTTTGGGTTTTGGTGTATATCGTCTACCTTTCCTATTAATTCTGAAGGAAACCACCATTTTAATATCCAATCGGAGAATTAATCTACACTGAATTCTATGACTGGATTGATCTATAGGTAGCTGCAAGGGGATTGCAGAAGCAGCAGCAGCAGCAGCAGCAGCGACGGCGGGGATTGAGAGAGTAAAGCCTGATGGAATGAATTTGGGGATTTTGTAGGGTGATGAGAGTGTTTTTATGCGGCAAGCCAAGGTTGCTTGAATTGTGCATGCATTACATATATTTGCTTCAGCCTTCACCCATAAGCTCAATTTATTATTTATATTTATATATATTTTTCTTTTTAGTCAACTCACTCACTCGCTCTGTCTCTTTGCAAATAAATACTCTAAATTAGAATTTCCAATCCTTATCATTCAAATTTTGTATTCCCTCCTTTTACTACTTTATTATTATTATTATTATTATTATTATTATTATTATTATTATTATTATTATTGTTATTATTATTATTATTGTTATTATTATTAGGCTGATTAATTATTGCTCCTCTTGTGCATTTACCATTAATAACTCACTACATTTCTGATTTACTTAAAATTACCGATTTAATTATAATACCTTATATTTTACATATTTTATCCTTTTTATCGTGACTTTTTTATATAATTAGTCACTTCTTTATTTGAAATAACTAAATATTTTTATTTCTTTTATTTTTTATTTCCTTACTTCTTAATGCATTTAATAATTTAGTAAATGTGTATATAATATAACAGTAATACGTAATAAGCTAGGTGGTCTATACTCTATATCTCCTTACTAAATTTTCATCTTTGTTCATAGAAACATGTCAAATCAACAAATAAAATAAAAAGAAAAGTAATGGATTACATATATATTATTATTATCTAAAAGATAAAATGAGTAAATTAAAGGATTTATTATATAAAATATAGTTTTCCTTTTTACATTTTTTTTAATTTCTATAATTAAATAAAGTTTATTAAACTATATATGATTAATATTGTTATTAGTATTATCTTTTCATTGGTTTATTATATTAATATAAATGGTGTTCTTCATGTAACGGATATTAATATGAGGGGATACATCTGACTCTTTTTTCTTATGTTAAATTTATTTCTCACTACGTATTGATTAAATTCAAAGTTCGAACTCTAACTTGAGAAGTCTCGCCTATAGGAAGTAATCAAATTAATAATTGATGCAAATTTCAATTATTGTTTATGAAAGATGGGACATCTTAACCCGATAACTTGAATTTTTGTTGTGTCACGGTATCTCTTTTAATATCAAGGTTCAATAATTGTTCAATCAAAATTTTCATTCAGTTTCGACTTAACCATTAAAGCTTTCAGGTCGGTCAGTTATCCGGTATTTTTTTTATATATTTTGGATTTGAGTCCTTTCCAATCTTTTTTGATCTGGTCCAGTCCAGTTTTTGAACCGCTCTCACCCCTCTATATATGTGATTGTTGTTGTTAATGTGGTCCGGACCTCTGTGAGTTGTTTTGTGTTGTGTTCGTAGTCACATGCTCAAAGCTATCCTTACATAAATGGTTAGTACTAGCCAATAACGTGTATTATGGAAACACCGGTCTAACATAAACGGTTAGTAGCCAATCGCATTATATGTGGAAACACCGTTCTTTGGGTGTGGCTTATTGCTAGTAGTTAAACGTTTTGTGGACTACCTTGTGCTCACCCACCTTCACCTTGTTGGGTGATGTGAATACTCCCGGATTGTGAGCATGATTAGCGACCATTCACAAAACAATCACTTTCGGGTATTCTTCACATTCCGATGTCTTGCTATAGATAGTTGACCTTGTTTGTTACGTGTGGATTGTGAATGATTGAATGCCAAATAAACATGTTAAACACTTTATGTTGTTTCGAGTGTTTACTCGCTAGCTATCAATAGCTAACCCATGTTAAATTTCCATTTTCAGGCTGATCTTATTTTTCTTCATCTTTAAAATACTTGAATGAATATTATGCATGCATTATCTCTTAAAAGTACTATTGTATGCAACAATAAGAAACACAACCATACGGGTTAATTAAACACGTAGCCTTAAGCATATATTTCGTCATATGTACGTACCAACATGATAACAAGCTCGAGAAGTAAAACAACTAAAAGGATAACAAAGATGAAGCAATAAGATTTACCAAAAACAAGAGAGAAACAATCAAAGAGCCTTGTAAAACACAAAAGAACCCTCAAAATCATAATATCTGCAAAGGCACAACGTCAAGCAAGCAAAGCAGGTCAGTGGAAGTACATGAGTTGTTGAGTAGCCGCAATATTGTGGAAACCACCATCATATATGGCTCCAGCACCACCCAATGGTTGTTCAAGAGGATGCTGTGATTGAGGGTGCATCAGGGGACCCATCTTGCTCATTGCTAGTTGCCGCTCGTATGCTAGCAAATCAGCAGCCGATAGCATTGGTGCTGCTGCAGGTTCAGGTAATGGATTTGAGCTTGTTCCTGGAGGAGTCGGCTTGCTACCCCATGAGCACTAAAATGTGCCCAAAAAAACAAACAAAAATAATCATAAAAGTCAGGTCTATAATGCGTATAATATCATATCTACCTTAGTACCTTGATAACTATTTTAATGCATTTAACAGTTGAGACGGGCATGTTACTAAGCGCGAAAATTTGATCTTTCCAAATGAGAACTAAAAAACACAAATCTCTGATAGAAGGGATAAATATACCCTACACAACTATTCGCATTTAACAGGAAGATTTTGTGATCTATAAGAGTTCAATTTAACGAGATTTATTTACCTAGTTACATAAGTTCAACTAACGAGAATACTTTACATACAAGGATAGCAAATAATATGACACTTCGTTCACGTCGATGAAGAAAGGAAACTTGAGATTCGTTCCTTTTGAATCAACCCCATTAGTTGACGAATATAAACAGATAGATTTTTTTTCAGGTCATTTAGTTAGACTAGTCGATAGACGTTACTGGATCATTGATCCACTTTAAAATTTTGGAGACATCAAATTTAGATCATATTTGACTCTCTATTGACCTGCCTAGCTACAATTTATTAAATGCTTATAAGTTTATTAAATGCAGTACCAATCAAAATCACAAGGAAAACATGCGCACCTTAATTTGTTTGCCATAAAGAACTGATTGGTTGTTACCCATTTGAATGGCAAGAGCTGCCTCGTCATGATTACTGTATCTCACAAAACCGAATCCTTTATCACGCTGCAGTCTTACTTCCTCAATTACACCAACACCAAGGAGATAAAAGTGACGATGAAGCTCAAGCTGGGTAACCTGATAGTAAAATAGAATAAAGAGGGTTCAATATAGGCTTAAACTACACGGCACAAATGCAAATCTGGCTGCCAGTAGCAAACTACATAAAACAAATGCAAGAAACTGATTATGCTAAAAATCTGAGATCTGAACAAAGAGGGTTCAATATAGGCTTTAACTAGAATTAGAAAACAAAAGAAAAACAAAAAAGAATGTACATAGATATCCTTGGATTCGGTCATTATTCAACAAAAACATACTGATAATGAACTGTGTAACTACAGAGTCATAACGATAATGACAAAAAGAGAAGAGAAGAAAAATTTTGGGGAATGCAGTGCAGCATAATCATCAGAAATCTGAGTAGGAACTAGGAAGAATATGGTTTCTTACTTCTGGGGCAAGGTTACCAACAAAAACAGTTGTATACTGTGGGTTATTCTCAGGAGTGTCACTGTTAGCAAGCTCTTTACCATCCTCTGTGGGAGGGGAAGAAAAAATTCCCGTTAAAGATATATAATCCAAAAGAGGTTAGCAGAAGATTTATTATGGGTATGTTATAAAGTACCCGAAGATCCATTAGTTAGCTCCACTACATTTTTGGAATCAGAACCCTGCTTTCCGTCACTAGTACCAGCACCTTTTGTGGCCCAGTTGCACCGTATCTGCCTACTGCCAAGCCACTTCCCTGAAAAGCCATTTGCCAACAAATCACGTATAGTGCAAAGCTAAACAATACTATAATCAACACTTGCAGACTTAAACAGTATTAATATACAATCATATATATTATATATATATAATATATATAGCCAGCGGTTCAAACGAGAACTGTTTTTCGTAAGAGAACCGCGAAAACCGTTTCTGGCCAATCTTATTGCGAGTGCTGCGAGTACCATTTGTAACCACCAGTAATGCTCCTTAATAGGGGTATTTGGTCTTCTATACTTTCTTAACTGTGAATTGCATCCGGGTGGACCGTCATCACAGAACGAGGCTTGATTTTCCCAAAATACCTCTCATTAATGTGCCGTCATTTGTATTGGCCAGTGATTAGTTTTAATCAATGGCCAAGATCAGTTCTCGTGGTACTCGCAATAAGGATGGTTCTCAAATGAACCCTCCCCTATGTCTGTGTGTGTGTGTGTGTGTGTGAGAGAGAGAGAGAGAGAGAGAGATAACAGAAGAAACACAGTTTTAGCAGTCTTACCAGTTAAGTCGTTAATAGCACTTTGAGCATCCTAAAAAGAAATCAAGGTGGTCAGATGTTAATTTGAATATATTGTGAATGGTGGATACTTATCCAATGTAGAATAAATTAACATATTGACAGCTTTCAGCAGAGTCGTGACAATTTTTAGCAATGTCATTGTCCGCTTGCGTTACAAAAAAGAAAAAGCAAAAAAGAAGTTGTATACAATACAAACCTAGTATCTGCGCATTAAGTACATGCGCGCACCAGGGGAGGATAATTAGTTGATATTTAGAGGGTCGGATTATTTAAGTTATTTTCTTTTTAGTTATGTATGGTTCCTTATCTTAGGACATTACTAGTGTCTCGGATAGCCAGATCATTTTGTAATTGTCTCCTTTCGTACAATAAAGCATCAAACTTCTTATGCAAATTGAATTCTATAGGTGTATCACCCATCTCTCCCAAAGTAAACCTGAGAATTCAGATAAAAATTATGTATGTAGAAGCATTAACCTGTTGGTCCCGGAAAGAAACAAAGCCGAAACCTCGTGAACGGCCCGTTTTTTGATCCCACATTACCCTTGCATCCCTAAAACAAAGCAACACACACAAAAAAGAATTCACGTATGTGAGAAGGATGTGAGAGAGAAAAGAGTGTGTGCGTGTGTGAGAGAGAGAGAGAGCGAGAGATAGAGAGAGAGAGAGAGAGAGAGAGAGAAAGCACTCACGAACAACTAGTATAGGCAGAGAAGCAAGCATACAACATAGCATCTGTAACCTCAGGGCTAAGGTCACCAACAAATATGTTGTAGTGACCTATTAAAATAAAGTGACGTTGTCAGACTAGATGATGATAATAATAAGTAGCTATCAACATCTAGCCTTCAAATAAAATTAAGAGCAGAAATAAGCATCACATAAACTAACCTGAGGTATCCTCCCTCTGCCCACTGGCATATGCCCAATTTACTTTGATAGGTTGTCCAAACCTGCGTATGAAATTGACAAGAGTTAAGTTTTTGAGGTAAGATAGAGAAAGTACACACTTTTATAATTAACAACACTTACAAATGCCTTCCATTTAGAGAGAATATAGCAAGTGAAGCTGATCTGCGATCGAAGTAGTGAATGAATCCATAAGAGGACTGCTTAAAGAAAAGAGAGAGAAATCATTATACAAGGAAAGGATATATTGATCATATTTCCTAATCCAAATTAACATAAATCAAGTGTATACACTTTTTAAAGTTAAACCATAGCCATAGTCTGTAGGGAAGGAAGAAATACCTTATCTTTTCTTATGAGTTTGCATCCTTCAACAGGACCAGTACTTGCAAAAACCTCTTGGAGAAGTGGTTCAGTCACTTGCATATGAATGTTACCAACATACCTGCATTTTCTCGAAAATGAAGAAACTAGAATTTTAAAGGAAAAAAAAAAGAAGAAAAAAAGAAAAGAGAAACTTTTAGCTAAAGAATGTCCCAATTATCGGTACAGCAAATATCTAATATGTATACAGTATACTGACTAAAAACTTTATAATTCATGTATCCTACTATACAGAACAAGCAAGTATCACAAGTATAGAAGTTTAAACAAAACACTCTGTGCAAACGAGTGTGTCACAAATTTTTGATGGTGTTGAACATGTAATAGGAAAAAAATATAAATCAGAAAATGGTTTGTAACCCACTTACACACTGCGGCATGTATTTGGATCAAATCCAGGAGGCAGATTTCCACTTGGGATTGGCTCAATCTGCAAAAAAGTGTAATAGAAAAAGAAGAAGAAAACAAGCATATTAAGAGTAACAAGGAGTAAAAGAAACCCACTAGCTAGAATTTTTCATGCCCAATGAAGAACGGGTATAAAGAAAAGGTGCATCCACAACTAATTTATAAACCAGAATCATGGACCCACACACCCACAAAACAATCATAAGTTCAGCAACCACGGTCAGAGGATATAATACCTCAAACTCCACAAAAGAAAATTAAAAAATCCACTTATTAACCTGAGATTTTACTGCAATAGATTTAGTTACAAATATACCAGAACTAGAAAGAGTCCAAGAGACTCAACTACAAGAAATTATATACCAGAAGTCCAGAACTGGCATAGTTGTTCAGAAATTGGAAAGTTTCTTAGTTCTCAAGCATCTAGCAACAGAAGCTAACAAGCCAATCAGCTAACTAACAAATAAGAAAGTATATATAGCCAAGACAGCAGCTGAGCCTTTTTTCCCTATTAAGAAATTTATACCTTGATTCTCGTTCTTAAGAAATGAGACTGTTATAGATTTCCATTTAGAGGGATTCAAAGAGAGGTCCCATGGTGTACCCTATTTGCAGATGACATTGTATTGGTTTCAGAATCGAAAGAGGAGCTCAACAGAAGATTAGAACAGTGGAGGACAACGTTAGAGGACTCAGGATTACGGATTAGTAGAGGTAAGACCGAGTATCTGTATTGTCACTTCGGTAAGAACGAAAATATAGACGTTTCATCCTCGCCCCCCAACCAAGAAGTGTTGCTTGTCTAACTTACAATAAGCAAAAGGATATCCACTCCCCACACTAGTGTAACTTTCATAGTTTCATGTAGTCCTTTCATAAATTTATCAAGTTTATTTCCATAAATACACCTTCGACAATATGCCTGCTACGCAATACCATGACAATAACTAAAAATTATTACTACTTTCCCAAAAAACTTAAAATAATAAATTTATTACTTTAATTGAACAATAATAATAAGAATCGGAAATATTTCCTTTATGCCAATTGAAAAATCGTATGCCTATCAACTTGTATTCGTCATTCCATGACACAGAAATAGACGTCACAAGTGTGAAATAGTTGCTTAACTCTTCACTAACAACATCAAAGATCCATGTCAGGGTCAAATCATTGTCCTTTGACAACTCTAAAGTTTAAATTCTCATTGAAAAGATAACTTCCTACGAATTTGAGGAAATATTTCATGCAGAATAATATTTTGGATTTTGTCTCTTGGAGCATGTGAGTCGCTTTTATAATAACAAGTCTTGGATTATCTCTAATTGTGTATATACAAAGCATAAAAGTTTTACACTTTTAGCACATGATCGGAGCAGCATGTTCATTTTAAAAATCAATGTCAACAAACAAGAAGACTCGAAGCTTTGAGCAAAAAGATTAAGAAAAAAACCAAGATAGTGAAAAACATTTTAGACTGTCTACCTAGTGAGAATTAGGGGTGTACGTTCGGATGGATCGGTTTGATCCGATCCGATTGAGTAAATCCAATTGGATTTTGGTTTTAAAAAGTGTGATCCGATCCATCCAAACAACCTTAAGATCCAAACCAGACCATCCAAATTACAATTCGGTTGGATCGGTTTTTACAATTCGGTTTTCATTGTAACACAAATACATGTTTAAAGAGTCGAGATATTTTAAAAACTAGATTCGATACATATACTATTAAGATTAAATTATAGTTGTCTAAGTTACAATAACTAGTGGGAGTAGTGGCTTTGTAAATATATAATTAAAAATAATAAGTTGTTAATAAACATAGACATGAAACGTATAGATCACTTTGTTACACTAGCTAGTGATATATATGTATATATTCTTATTCGGTTAGTTCGGTTTATTCGGTTTAAATTATAGTAACCGAACTAACCGAATAAGAATATATACATATATATCACTAGCTAGTGTAACATTTAACAGAATCCATAGTAACTATTCAGTTTTGATCCAATCCGATCCAAAAATCCGAAATATCCGAACCAAATAGTCCGATCCAATATTTTCGGTTCGGTAATTCGGTTTTATCCAATGAGTGAACACCCCTAGTGAGAATACTAAGCACTACTAGTGAAATTATCTACTTACATAATACACCCTGAACTTGTTAGCAAATTTGAATTCTGACTACCTTTAAAGATAAACCAACCTCTATGGTTTGTTAATTATCATAGCCTAGCTTAATAGTAGGGGTGCACAGATGATTGCGGAACCAAAAAGTTGATCCAAAAAACTGGTGAAACATATTGGTTTATAGATTAAGCAAACTAATTCTTTTACCATTTTCGGAAACAAAGTAACAAACCAGCAAAATTTTTGCTCTCTTGTTCACTAATTTTATTTTTTTTAGGCAAGCCAAGACTAACCAATAAATGAATACTTTCTTCATATAATTTATTGCCAGAACAAATGATTACATTTCGAACAGATAGAATCTATTAATCAAAATCCTACAGTTGGGAAATTTATTGATTAATGAATCTATTTGAATAGATTTCTATTATGAGGCCTTTCTGTGATATATATCTTGTATTTTACTACCATCAATTCGGTCCATCAACATGGGCTTCCTTACTCAGTGTTCCATAAACTAATACATTTTTAACTACAATTCCGAATTAGTGACTGCATTTGACGTTAGAATGTCATGTTTTTTAATAAATAGGTTTCCTTTAAGGGAACTGATAATTTGATATTAAGAACTATTTGTCCAAAATAGCCTCAATTGTGGATATTACTTTGTTAATGACAGTTGTAATAGATATAGAGGTGCACAACTTCGCACGTTTGGATGGAAAACCAGTTAGGATAATGTATTCACACCAAGACAATGTTCAGCAAAGTGGCATTTTACAACAAAAACAGGTAACTGGTCCCAATTCCCTAGAATATTGCGTAACCAAAAAGAAAATGAAAAATTCCAGACACGCGATCATTAGCTGATAATAAATCGAAGGAAACAGAACCGTGAGCTTGAATCCTGTGGCTGAAGACATTAACAGACGAATTAAGAAAAAAAGAATGTTCGAGCGAACCTGGGGAGGAGCTAAAAGGCCAGGATGATAGAGGGATTGTTGTTGAAGAAGAGCGTGTTGCATCAATGCTTGTTGTTGCTGCTTCAGGCTATGATGTTGCATTCTTTTCTAAATGATTCAATCTGGTTCTTCCCTTACGAAATCGATAAAATTGTGCAGAAATTGCAATTTGGGAGTTTAGGGATTTCAAAATAGTGACTTGGAGAGAGAACAACGGAAGGCCCTCGAATGATAAAACGGGAAGTAAAAGTCAAAAGTCAACACTCCAAAACGTTCATGCTTTTTTATTTTTTTCTTTTTATATCTTTGTTACTTTTTTTTTTATTTAATTACATATTTAGTCCCTAACTATGTCACTTATTATATCTACAGTCTCTAAACTACGTTTATTATCCATTCATTTAACATTATACTATTTTAAGTTTTATTTTAAGTTTTATTATTTATATACTTTAAATTATTATATAATTTTAAGGTGTATTAAATAACAAATTAAATTATGTTCATCCCAACACCGCCGTTTACCACCTAACCACCGCCGTTTGCTACAAAACCACCACCATCCACCACATGAATCAACAAGAACAAAATCCAAAATCCAAAATCCAAAATCCCAAATCCCTAATCGTTTACATCAAAATCCCCTTTCTCTATCAGAATCCCAAAATCACGATGGTTTAAATCCCAAATCCCAAAATCCCAAAAATGAAGAACGAGAAGTCGAGAAGAACACAGATCAAAAGCACCCACGAAACACGGATGAAGAAAACAGATGAACACACATGAAGAACATAGATCTGCAAATCAAGAACTGCAAATGAACAACGTGGTCGCAAATCACGAACAAGATCCGATATGTTGTACAGATCTGAAAAAACGCATGAGAAAACCCTAATTTAAAGGGGAAAGAGAGAGAGAGAGAGAGATGCGACGGTGGTCGCTGCTGTTGTTGAGGCGGCAGAGAGAGATGCGACGGTGGTGGTGTTCTTCCGGTGAGATGGAGGAGACGTGGCGGCGGTGCTGTTAGACGGTGGTGGCGGCGGCGCGAAGGAGGAGACGGTTGGCGGTGGTCTGCTGTTAGACGGTGGGAGTATGCGAAGGGAGACAGTGTTGGAGGTGGTTGTCTTCCAGCAAGGGGAGAAGACGAGTAATGGTGGTGTTTTCCGGCAAGGGTATGGCGGCGGCCGGTAGGGTTGGCCGGTTGGAGAAGGAGAGATCGAAGAAGGAGGGTGGCTGGAATAAAGAAGGGGTGGGGGTGAAGACTTAGAAGTTACTTATTAGATTTAATTGTTTTTATTAAATTTAATAATGTTTTTGAGTAATATAAAATTTATTAAAATAATAAAAAAAGGGAACAAGGTATTATAGTAATTTTTATTGAAAAAGTAAGGGTACTTTAGTCATTTTAGTTGCACCATAAACCATAGGAACCCTCAGTGTAATAAACGTAGTTTAGGGACTGTGAATGTAATAAGTAACATAATTCAGGGACCAAATATGTAATTAACTCTTTTTTTTAATATGAACAAACAAGATGTGTGGTTCGGTTTTCGCATAATATTTTAGCATCACGCCTTGTAATTATTGAAAATTTAAATTAATTATTGAAAAAATTGTGAAAGTTTGTTATCGTGTCATATTGTCATCTAATAAAATGTCACTACAGCTAGTAACTTTGCCACATCGACTAAACATATGTTGCATCAACATATAAGCATTACACAATCACATATAACACATGCACATATCACAATTATAATAAACAAGTTAGCGTAAGTTACCTTACAGTATTACACAACAAACAATTATGATAAACAAGTTAGTATAAGTCACCTTACAGTAGTACACAACAAAAGACACATTATAGCATAGTTGAGAACTTGTGAATAATGCACATTATTATTTGGCACAACCTACAACCAAAATACATGTATAAATCAAGTGCTTATGGCTGCTAGCAAACACTTGTTCTCACAAAAGGACTTATTGTAAAGCTCCTCAGAGGCTTATTGTCGCACACTACACTTGCTCTCTTATCACAAACCATAGAACCTTGCAAGGTTCATAGGTTTATCTCAAAATTACCTAGTTGTCACAATGACAGGCTTATCACAAACTCTTAATTATCATGAGCCATGAGGCTATACTCACATTTTCTTACAGACAGCCAAAGGTCTCAAGGTCATGTTCTTGCAAGATTAACTCATCGCAAACTAGCTCTATGTGAGCTACAAACTTGCGACATTGTTCATCAGCCATCGCTCGATCGTTCACGGCCCAATTCTCATGACTGAATACATAAAACCATAAATTTACGATTAACAACTTTTAAATTAGAGTACTAAATAAACTCCAGACACTAAATTGATTCAAAAGCATGTTTGTTGTAGCCATTGAGGTGCCTCTGAAAAAGCTATAGTGGAGGTTCATGGCGGTGGTGGCGTGCAAACAAAAGAAACAGTAGCGGACAAAGAAGACAGATGATAAGTTATGAATGTTCTATGATACTGAACTGATAATTTAAGTCTGTGTATGAGCAAAGGATGAATTGTATTGATATAAATGTTGGTATAAAAATATTAATTATGGAATTATGATTTTAAACACACATATATATAAGTATTAATGCTAATGTATGATGATTTGGTAGTTATATTATATAGATAAAGGTACAAGCATATTAGTATCTTGATGCACGGGAATATGTACAAATGTAGTATTATAAATATACTAGAAAGTAAAAACTGAGAGGTAATAGTATGCATATAAGTGGACTTACCATTTTAAACCCTAAACCACTCCGCTTAACAACGGAGGTGTGATGTCTAGATATGGTTCGGTTTTACCGGGTTTTACTTGGCCCATTTAGAACGAAAAAGAAAAAACCCTATGCTACATGAACGCCCCATGGCTTGTTGGATTACCCACGAGTTGACTTGCAGGTGCACCGCTTTAGTAAATGTGTTAGTTAACAGTTTTAGGATACCAACGATATAAAATAGTTGATAAGACCAAAACCTTAGAAGAGTTAGTGTAGTGTTAGATTAGGACATTAGGTGGGGAAGGAGGTAGACTTACCATTTTAAAAATAGGTGTATTAAATACAAAAATGGTGCCAAACTTGAGCAGATAACTTAACCATAGAAAAATAATTAAATTTTGTTAAATGTCACGTTGCTATATAATTTAATATAATATAGATATAATAATATGATATGCAAGACAAAAGTAATAAAAGATACCGCAATATTGACAAAAAGAAAGAACGGTCTAGAAACATCATCACGTGCTAATTTGTTCTATTTTTTTTATGAATTATTAACATACGTCTTCTCTATCACTTCAAACAAAAGAATTTCTCCCCCAAAATCATCAAATCTCATCTGCTTAATATAATCTATTTCGCTTTTTTTTTTATAGATTTAGGTCAAAATTGTGGCCGTTGTTAGGGCTTCCGGCGGCTGGCGACGGATTATGCACCTGATACGGCGCTCTCATGGTGGCTCTGTCCTTCCTCTTCGCCAGAAACTTATGCAGTGACGCTCTTCTTGCAATCGGTAGATCCAAACCATTGGCTTCAAGTCGTGGTTGATTCGATTCGCGCACACCACAAGGATCTGGAAGATGCTTTTTTAATGAAGAATCTGTTCCACCGGAAGATGAACAAAAACCTCCGGCTGCTAACATCACGTCTCTCACTCTATCCGCTGGAATCTCATCAAACACTATCACCTGTCCGTTGTAGAAAATAGTCATCGGTGCAGTTGTAGATTCCGACATCGATCTACCGGAATTAGCTTTGTTAACGGGATCTTCTGGTCTTTGACTCTCCGTTTGTATCGTGTTTTGATCTGTATTATTCAAATTGCTTAACAAATCAAGCGTCGTCCTCTCTACCGGAGATTTCACTGTCAAAATTAGGGCAAACAATAAGTAAGTAAATTCAAATTTCAAAATTAAAAAGAAAGAAGAAGAGGATTAATTAAGAAGGTAAGATTGATTGGTACCTGAATCATCGAATTTGGGATTGATTCCGAGACGAAGATCTCTGAGAGAACCTTTGTGTTTAAGAAACAGGCTTAATTGATTGCAGGTTTGTGCGACGGTGGACTTCTTCAGCGGTGTGTGTGGATTAGCAGCAGGCGTCATGTTGGAATTGGCGATGAAGAAGAGAAAGGGAGGGTTTGGTATTTATACAGTGAGGAACGAGTGGATTGGGATAAATCAAATGAAATGGTGGTCCCAAGACAACTGTGTGAGTGAGTGGGTGGGGCCATACATACAATACAATACAATACAATACTCGATATATATTTGATCACATGTTAAATGCAAAAATGAAAACCATCGCAAGTGGAGACTTATTCAAATAATTAGGGCTCTAACATGTGGCACACTACTTGCTCTTCCCTTTTCATCTATATTTTTTTATTAAATAGGATTTTTTTAATATATAAAAATTATATTCCTTCTCACGAAATTCACTAATTCTCTTTATTTATCTTTTATTTACTTTTAATATTTGTGAGATTAGAATAGTAATGTTGAAAAGTCATACAATATAGCTTATGAAGTCCTTAAAAGCCAATGTCGGCTTCTTTTATACATGTTGTTGCAATTGTATCATTCTCAATCAAAAGGTCGTCTTACAATAAATTTGAGCCAAAAGTTGTTCATAAGACCTTTTGAGTTTTGTGTCATTTTTAATGCCTGCACTATATACACCAACAAAAGAAAATTGATAGAAGAGGCAATGTGTGTCATTTGCATGAGAACAATCTCCCATCTTCTACGTCAACACATGTGACTTAAATGATAACATTATTGTACTTTTTTTTTCATTTATACCACACTCGTCACTAAAAGGTAGTTTCCTTTATTTCCTTCATTTGAGGATTTGATTAGTGAAGTTGATGACGTGAAATTTAATTTACATGTAAATTAAAATTTATTTATTTTTGTTTCAGATGTATTAACACTTTTAAGAATAATCGCCCCTAACTACAACTTAATGTATAATATTGAAGCTTTTGTATAACCAATCAATTAGTTCAATTTTATGAGTATAAACTCATACTTGGTATACAAAATCTTACTTTGGATCCACCGATTGTTTATTTTTTATTTTGTATTTAGTACATAAGTCAACTTTATATAAATGGGAAAAAGCCATATTTTTTATGAATATAAACTCATAGTTGGTATATATAATCTTACTTTGGATGTAAAAAGTTTTATAAGAAGGGCTCCCACGAAAGCATAGACTATCAACTCAAACTTGATCCTTTCACTTATCCTTTCCTAACAAATAAGAGGTATTTGAAAGGATAAATATCAAACCGGTAAGCTTTAAAGCTTGATGAACACATACCATATCACATACTATATTGCATAAATGTATATGGTATGCTACATATATTATTTGCCACACATACCAATCATTGGCACCCAGGCTAGAATAAATAATGTCACCCATGCTAGTTTATAACAATATCATCTAGGCGAGTATCTCACATGTAGCACATATCCATATAACATGTGTGATGGTTAATGTAACCACGAAGTCATGAATGGTCAATAACAGCTCAAGGACAGATAGATAATTACAGAATTATTTCACAAGTATAATATACAAGTAACATTCAAAACACAAAACTTAGAAACAACAGGGAAGACCGCTTAACCAAAAGTCCAAAACCCTTGAATTAAAATAGACATGGCCACGTTGCGGTGGCAAAAGGCTACATCACGATATTCTACAAACAAGAACTCACATCTCGACATTCATCCGCTCAGCTCAAGTTTTACCATAATTCACACTTCAAAACTAAAGCAACTACAACTCCCATACTACAAAAGAAAAAAAAACTCAAATGGCTTCAAAACAGAGCCAAAGTGGTCATAAAACAACCATCCAACTAAACATAAAGTGATTCAAACCTAAGATTCAGGCTTTTGACCCAAAATGGTCCATTAAGCATAACCATTCAAACTAATCATCATGCAACGTCAAATTTCAGTTCCAGAAACATCTAAATGCTTATAAATAGTATATGACTAGGTTAAAACATACCAACACCATTGATGATAATTCAATAACATCCTATACCCACTAAAACTTAGGGGTGATAATTACGACACGATACGAACCAATATGCAAATAAACGGGTTTGAGTTGAGCATAAACTGGTTCGGCTCGGTTTTAACAAACTGTATAAATATAAACGAATCATGTTTGTGTTGGCTTGGAGGTTCACAGGTCGACCCGTCAAGCCGTATATTTTTATAAAAACTTTTTTATTTTTCTATTTATCCTTATAATTTTCATGTTTTCTATTTGACCATTGTGCTTTTATCTTATTTTTTAGTCTTCGTACACCTAATTAGAAACAAATCAATCACTTCCCATTTGTTCCTAAGCAATTTTGAAACTAAAAGTATAAGTCTTTGTGTTTGTATTAAAGTGGCTAGGTAATGTTGAACTCTATTTAGAATTTTGCATTTTAATTATGGGTTTTGACAAAAAAAAAAGGGATAAAATAAGTAAAACTAGACGCGCGTCAACCCGTCAACCCGCAAACCGCCCAACCTGTATATTTAAACAGATTACGCTATTCTTGTATTGTTCTAACTTATATGGGTTCGTGTCACAACCTTGACACGAATAATTATACAAGCCGTGTGTACAAACACCTTGAAACTTGATTTCACAACGAACATGAAGGATGAAGTCAGTGGGTGTTTTTTTTTCTTTTTCTTGCATGAATGAAAGTAATCCAGGAAAAAAAGAACAGTCGAAGAAACAAAAAGAAGAAGGGTAAATAATCAACCACCAATCGAATGATTAATCAGGCCTATTGGTGCTCATCATGTCTACTTTGTTTAGTTCAGAGGTTAGGTTACAAACCTTAATCCTAGAATGTTCATCTGTACAAACTAAATAAACACCCCTAACTCCTACCTAACAATCATCCTATATATCCACTTTACAATTATTCATTATAAACTATAACTTTTGTATATTTTCATTAGGGGTGTAAATGAGCCGAGCTACTCGAGCTCGGATCGTTAAAAGCTAGAAACGAGCCGAGCCTAAATGAGCTTGAGCCCGAGCTTGAGCCTAGATTAAAGCTCATTTATTAAACGAGCTCGAGCCCGAGCCTTGTATTTTTAAAAGAGCCCGGCTTGATTAGTCTAAAGCTCGGCTTGACTCGGCTCGTTTACATCCCTAATTTTCATTAATAGATGATTCTGTTTATCATATAATATACAAGAATGATAATTTTTCAAATTTATACTTACTTATCTATTTTTTTATCAACATGTTTAAAAGTATATATGCCGATGACTTATATCTTTAAATATTGTTGATCACTTTCATTTTAATTTGATTTAGCTCCGAAAAGGTAAAATTGAGCTATTTGACAATTGAAAAATCGTACACATAACAAAAACGCGAACCCAAAAAATATGATGCATTACAAGTTCTTATGACGATGCATGTAACCATTCTTTTTAGCGGGTTTTAGTATTCCAGCTCTGTTTTTTTTCGAATGAGATAAAATACTCACAAAGATGAATAAATTCTAAGCGCATAAATGAATATACAAATACGAACACACGAAATATTCAAAGTTTGTTTATATTAATAAACAAACGTACAAATTTGAGTATAGAGAACAAACTATGATTTCAAAAACACATTGAAATCAATCATTCTTCTCTAACACATGAGAGGAGTATTTATCTGTTACGTAAGATGATCCTAGCCTTCTAAATAATTACACGTGTTATCACTTAAGTAAAAGTAAGCTAGAGATCCTGACAACATTCTAAGCCAATAGGAAGAACCGCTTGCCTCACGGGATCTTTGCAATGATAGTGATAGCAGTGACGTGTATAAGTGTTGAGAGGACCAGTTGTTCAGTGAAGACAAACTTTAGTTTAACTTCAATCTTCAGTTCAACGGAGCTTTCTTCAGATTGATGAAAAGATCATTTTCAGCAGTCAGTTTTCAGCGGCTTAAGTAAGAATCATAGTTTTTAGATGCTTTCTTCGAAACGCATCTTAACTGATGGAGTGTAAACAAATATGAGACTAACAGGTACAACTCAATCCACTTCCAAGCTGACATTGAATTATGTCCCCCCGGACCACAAATATCACCTGACAGATCATGATTATGCCATACCTACAACCCAACTCAAACCAACATAACCTCAAACTAGGGGTGTTCATTTTCGGATTTTCGGATATGCGAATGTCGATATCCAAAAATTTCGGATATGGGATTTTTGGTATCCGAATCCGAATCCGAAATTTCGGATATCCAAAATTTTGGATTCGGATATCGGATATCCGAAATATCCGATAATTTCCAAAAATACATTTTTTATATAATTTCTAAAAATATATAATAACAATATAAAGATATTTTAAACTTTAATCACCAAAAATAGCTCAAGTATGTTTCAAAATGAAAAAATATATGTATATAAAACTATATATGTTAAAAAAACTAAATAAATAAGCAATATAAAAAAATTCGGATATCAGATATTCGAAACTTCCACAATACACAATCCGAATTTGTGGATAATTGATTCGGATGTTCGGATTATTTTGAACACCTCTACCTCAAACCCAGAAAAGCTCCAAAAGATGTGTTGTAAAAACCCCTAAACTTAAACCTCAACATTAGACTCCTAAAGGGGAAATCGTGTTGGCAACTAAATCGGGAACCCACATTGACGAGGTAAATTATAAATAAAAGTTCAACATTTTAAAAATAATAATAATATATTACTTTATTAATATGTAAGTTTTAAATCTACTAACTATAATTAATATTCTACTTAATTTTGTATTTATTAATAGGTAACTAAAAGGCATCTTTTAGACTATTTCCATACCAAGATGGGTTGTGGTTACCCTTTGCACCAACTTAACTTCAAATAGAAGGGCTTAAATAGGAAGGTGACTAACTTCAATTACATATACAACAACTTGAACAATCAACGACGAAGCGTCGGGTATTTTAGAAGCAACAAGTTTCGAATATTGTTTGCTAAATAATGGGATAGAAAGAGATGTGTTTTCACATTTATAAGGCCATCCAAAAGTTAATGTCTTGTTTTGAAAGTCTTGGGAAGGAAGGAAGGAAGAAAGGTTATCTTGTTCATGAGCTCCTAGACAAACGCACGCTGAGTGGATCTTTACTCTATTCTATGCCCAAGATGCGAGGAGGACGACACATCTCTACACTGTTGAACATGCTATCTGCTCTTGTCCTCAACTGCAAACTATGTGGAAAAGGAGCTGCAAATTCAATATCCTATGTCCCTACAAGGAGTTGGGTCATTACAGGGGAAGTCTAACATCAAAGGAAGATGGGATGGGAAACAGTAGTGTGAACATTTATTTGTATATATCTAAAATATATGGAGAAACAGAAACCGATTAGATTTCGACCGCGACTCCAGACAACAGTTTCTTTGAGTTTCAACTAGAAACTTCCAAATGAGCACAACAGCCAACAAGGTACAGTGGACTGGTTGCAAAATCCAGCGGAATGGGGTGTTCAATCAGCAGCCATGTGTGTTGTGGTGTTCTGTTCTGGAAGGTGAGTAAGAAATGAATAGTTAACCCAACACCATCGGGTTGGTCACTCAATTAGTATACTTTTTATGTTTCCATTTGGTAATTAGAGTTACCACGTAGTTACTTACTTTGGTAATTTATATGTTTACTGCTATCCCTGTTTCATACTACCAAAAACATTAACCTACATACGCTAATGTTTGGATACAGAATAACCCATCATGCATGAGCATGATAAAGAACATGTTGACATTTTTCCATTGCCCAGAAAAGCAGAAAGCCTTTGCTTAGAATTAATTCAAAATTCGCAATCCATGGTATTAAAATCCTTTTAAAAATATACACCGTCACCTAGTAGTAGTAGTAGTAGTAACATCGTCAAAATTCTATAAAATTTAAAAAATAAATTTAGAGTTGATAAACATACAGAAGAGCCAAATATAATGCTAACCTATTAAACCCTTTTACCATTTCTTGATTCTCTTCATAATTACTCTGTTTTATCTTCTTCCAAATCGCCGTCATCACTAATAACTGATCTTAGTTCTGTTACATCTTTTGTAGAAACATTGGACGGTTTTATGAGAGTTAATGTATCCTCTTTGTCAAAATCTTCACTTCCATCATCAGAGTATGCATATCTGTCCAACACAAGATTGGGTAAAACAGTCCATTCACATCCCAGAGGATCATTATTTATCTATCAAGGCTAGAGTACATAAATCTTCCTCTTGGTTTTTTTCAAGTTACAGAATTGGTTCCAAGTCTCACTGAAGTATTATTTAGCCCAGCTGTTAACTCTTTAAAGATTAACAAAAAAAAAAGTAGAATTAAGATATGGTAATATGGTCATATCTAAAGATGTAACAGCTAGGTCGTTTGTTAAGTCTAACAGACCAGGTTCAAACATGAAAGCAAACAGCATGTAAAGACCAAAATCTGTACAAGTCAGTAAGTTTGGAAAAACCACAAGGACGATTTAAGTAATTTACTCTTTCTTAAAATCCTGAAACTGAGGTGTTTTGAGTGACCGGCCATAACTATAGAGCAGATGCATGCTCATGATTGCATTATTGCAATGTTATGCATGACATTTGAATGCTAAAAAGCTATCAATTTCTCGTGTGATGAAGTTAAATAGATATGTTGGTCGGGCCAGATGAGTAACGAGTATAAATGAGTAGGGTCAAGTTGACCTGCAAAGACCTTTTTATTGCATTTTTTAAGCTTCTTATTAAATAAATGAGTTAATTACGGTTTAAAAATAAAACCACAGTTACAATAAGCAAAATGATTCTTATGTCTAACAAAATGAAATCAAAAGGGAAGAATGTGGAAGACAATGCTTATGTCATGTATCAAACAATGAATAGATTGGGTATACTTTAGGTTCATCTAATCGGCATACGTACCACTACTCGACACAATAATAATATTGATCTTTATGTAAAATCGATTCAGCAGGTTGTAAAATTTTTAAAAAGAGTTTGGGTGACTTCCAAGCCATTTTCATTATTTCAAAAGATTGTATGCATTACAGCTAGACTCTGGGGGACTTTCAAGCCATTGGCGTATTTCCTTTCCAGCTAATTTTCATTTGACCCCTTTTGAGGTATACACAACCAAATCGACCTACTTATAAGTAGATGGGTTGAAACTGCCACTTCTAACACTAATTTAGGGATTGCATATTACAACTAGAGTTTTGGGTGACTTTTAAGCTGTTTGGCTTGTTTCCTTTTTAGCTAAACTTTTTTCATTTGACCCGTTTGAGACAAAAAACACAACCAAATCAACCTATTCATAAGTGGATAGATTGAAACTTTATATAATTTAAAAGAGGGAAAACTGTAAGGACTAGAGCCATATGTTTTACCGCATTGAATTCTGAGATGGCGCCCAAAGAGCACATATGACACATAGGAGAGAAAAGGACAGCACGTGCCAAAAGGCAGGGATGATCCACGCATTCTGCCATTGCTCATTGTATATATCAGTTGACTTGAAATATAACTGCACAAATAAATGCAACATTGTCAAAAATTCACTCATAAAGAAAACAACTTGTTTTTGTTAACTATCGTTATTAAGTTAACTTTAAGGGTTCTAAAAATTGGCTTTTAGTTACATTGCTCTACGCGATAGCACTCACTGGCCAGTCTGAGTCCTACAACTCTCATTACATCATGCACACAAAAAGCATGCTACATGACTTTTTCCTTTACGTACAGTAAGAAATCTTACCTCATAGCATATCCAGCCAATTGACACAATAACAGCTACAGCCAAAGCGTTTGTGAATTTCCTGTATATATCTAGTTTGGCCATCATTCGTTTAGCCTGTCATATCATATAATATCAAGTTAGGAACACCACATAAAATACAGTGTCACTGTGAATTTTGTGAATTGTAGAGAGAGATATATGTATAAAGAGCAGATACATGAAAAAAGTTGCATTGATAAAGAGCAAGTACCTGGAGTTTATTCAGAGTTGAAGAGAGGGAGGTGAATATCCATAGAACAAAGAACGCATCCAAGACTGCCACAGGGAGAGATAAGAATAACATTGCTTTTCCTGAAAGATCACTGACAGCACCAACGTGCTCTACCAGTTCAAGCACTTCAGAAGCAAGAAAAAACGTTCCTCCAAGCATGACAACTTTTGAAGTAAGACCGCCCAAAGTTGGTCTCACAACACCATATCCCATTGAAACAGTAAGAATGATTAACCGTGAAACGGTGCGTTTTACAGTGCCAAAAGTTACCGCCCATATGGTAATCCCTGTTGGCCGCACCCCACTCTCATTAAATTCTGCATAATCAAAATACCATAATGCCATCTCGAACATGCCTAGCGTTATAACTAATGTTATACAATTCTGCAAATGAAGAACCTCCTTCCAGAATCTTGCATACTGGGAGAACCAGAAGATCCCAAGAACTAGAAATGCAAGAGACATGAACCCGTAGAAGTTCAAAAGTGGTGCCATTCTGCCTGGAAGGTAACCACTTGGATTTTTCCATATAGTTTTCCCTTCTACAATCACATCAACAAGTCTTGGTTCACAATGCATGAAATACAGATTGTACATCCCGGTTCTTGTGATCTGCACAGACCTTGGTTCCATTGTACTAGCTTCCTCATTGACATCAAATGAGACACCAAACACCTCAGGCCACCCAGGATTTGTTGTTGATAGGCGGTGAATAACCTCTCCTTCCTTGCAAGCACCCAGTTTTGCGAGATCTACAGTGCAACAGATGGCTCTTTGGCCTCCATAGGCTGACCCGCCAATAGTCTCGCGGTCATCCACTTCAAAAAGAACGGCATAAATCAACCCTGTGCTAAAATTTGAAAATTCTTGAGGCCTTCGAAATACAATCTTTTCAAACCTAAAACCAAACATGAAAAGAGTCAGATCTGTAATTCTTTGTCACATCTGCGCGTAAAAGGCTAAAATCCACTTTGAGACAAAGAAAAAATCTCATTGAAATCAAAATCAACGGCCATGAAACTGATAGCAGCAAATTGACGGTTAGATCGTGAGTCAGTTTGACTTAATTATGCATTTACGCCCCCTAATAGCTACATTATGCGCAACATTCACTTACATATAGAATAAGATATTCCACCCACTCAAAAGCAAAAGCCTGGTCATTCCAATGATCTGAACTGACATAACTACAGTATTAGCAGCATTCAATTAGGCATAAAATATTTGGCCCTCCCAAAAGAAAAAACTTATCAACACCAATGATCTGAACAAAAAATCGAGCTTCTAAAGCTGCAACTTAAGTAAAAAAGAATCCCCATTGACATTCTAATCACGGTTATTGGCAAACATGTCACGCACTTCGATTTTGTGAACATTAGCTATATATACGAATCACAGTAAAATTTACCAGGACTCCAAACTTTCAGGTAAAGATTAATCATTCTTGAGTAACAAGGAATCTAAATTGCTGACATAGAATTTCTGCTAGGCTTTATTGTACCCTAACTTAGACTCATCTCAAGTAAAAGGATTATCATGAGAATCAATAACTTCAACAGGGGCCAGCCAGATTATATTCTCGAATATGAATAAGCTAAGCACGATTATACGATTCATTTTAAGAAACATCGATGACACAAATACTTAGTTAGATGATTAAACAGATGTTAAGTTACCGAATATAGGCATCGCCATTGGAAGATGAAGAAGAATCATTGAGGTTAGGATGAGAGTAATAGATTCCCTCACTTCCGCCATGGACCACAAATGCATTACCCTTTTTCGAGAACTTATCTCCGGCGTAATTATGGACCGAAGCTTGGATGCAAATAACCCTAATTAGGAGTAGCAACGAAATGGCCGTCAAGTAATCCGGCAACGGCATTGCTTTCGGTTTACGGAGTTAAGATCTGAGGAGAAAAACACGCAGATCTGCGTTATGTGCGTGTGAAGTGTGAACTGCGTGTACTGAGAGAGAGAGAGAGAGAGAGAGAGAGAGAGATCTGGAGGTCAAGTCCAGATGAAAGTGGCTAACCATGGTTAAGTTGAAGTGTTGACTATGGTGTTATGGAATTTTCAATTTTGTATTGTGTTGTGACTTGTAAGTCGTAATCTCTGCTGAAAAAAAGGTAAAAAAAAAAAAAAATTGTAATCTAACAAAGTTTATTTCGTCCTATTTTTTTTAAAACACGCATACTCTAAGCTAAATCTAATTTTAATTATTAATTTGTTTACCACAATACTCAAACTCATAATCTTATAAAATATAAAAAACATTAGATATTGTTAAGCATTTTGATTTTCGTCATACTTAATTCTCTTATCCTACCCACTAACACCATGTGGTAAACAAATCTTTCATTTCTTATATCTTTCTTGTCATGTCAGGATCATATCACTTTTTTTTATAATGCTTAGAGGTAGAGCATGATAAGATTTATCAGGAAGACTTATTTGGTTTGCTTCAAAGTTTGTCTATCTAGGTTGGGAATAAGAGTCAAAAGATTAAAGTTTGGGAAAATTGGTGTAAGTCCCCGTTCATCTAACAATCACTCTTTGGTCAAGATATCGGATCTTTTGCGGTCGACATTTTAGGCAATATTAATTTTGGAGCTAATGTATGTTAAAGGTTTTTTTGTCTTTTATTTGTTCTTATACGACGTCTTTCCAAGCGTGGATGCCTTTATTTTAATTTATTTGTATTCATGTTTCTAACATCTTGCTAGATTTTTTTTGATATAAAATAGATTGTAAGGCTTACGTGATGATCATACCGAAACTCTGTCTTATGCATCCTTTTCTTGTTGTTAAAGAACAGTATCACATCGCTTCTATTTTATTATTATTTTCTCAATTTTCAAAATAAGAATAATGGGTGATAAGCTATACACAATATTTTGTTATCACACAACAATCATGATCTTTTTATCCTTACAAACCTATAAATTATTTTTCTAAACCACATATTGTATCTATACTTTAATAGTATTATGATCTTAATACACACATTTTTTTTCCTTACAAAAAAATGATCTTAATACACACTTTTTGCTATATATAGCAAAAGATGTTGTGACCAATCATCTCTCTTATATATATATTTTTAATATTAAATAGTGTGTGAGGTAGGGGTATTAAAGCAAGTAAGATCTAAATATACACTTTTTACTATGTACATCAAAAAGTGTTGTGACAAATCATCTCTTTTATATTTATCTTTTTTTTTATATATAAAATAGTATGTGTTAACTATGAAGTAAAAAGAGTATTAGAGCATGAGGTGTACTTAGACCGAAGCATCTCATGTTTCAAGTTATGTTATATCAGAGCACATCAGCATAACACACTTCATGCTTTAAGCATTATTAAACCCTCACACTACTCACGCATCACATGCTTCAAAGATTTTTATTAAAAAAAATACCCTCTCTTCTCTTTTTCTCTCTTTCTCTTTCATCTCTCTTCAACATTCAAATTACGACACCATATGCATTTTTGCGATACCACCCCATGGGGATGGTGTTTGCTATGGTACCACAGCTCTATCTCAGCATACCGGGAGCAGAGTCTATTGTTAACACAAACTTCAAAGAAACATTTAAAAACCAAGCATGGACAAAAGCTAAAACACTATTGGAAATCCGCCAAAATTCAACCAGTTTGGGAGCAAATAATCCAGAAACAACATAATCAAAAACGTTTATACAGAAACTACACAATTCTAGCTATAGAGAAAAATATGAGCCATTATCGAGCAGTCGCATTAATATTTGCGCACGACATGGCATCATGATATTTTGATGGACAAAGAATAGGTTTCTTTAATCACAACAAACAGATCCACCACACCTTACTTACTTAGTCCATATCAAGAAACTCCATCCTCTTTCTCATTGAACCCTTGAGATCCGTGGCATCCCTCTCTACTTTTTGAGCCTGCAACAATATCTCCTTATAAACTTCAACTAACCAAAAACAAAATCATAATAATAATATTTCTTATTTGTCACACATTACCCTATCTACTCACGTAAATACCACTTTGATCATTAAAAGAAGCTTTTTGTTTCATTTAGGTCATGACCAGTTAAAACACATATACTCGACGGCCCAAGGGGAATGGAAAATAACCAAAAATGTGTGTCATGTCATTAGGTTACCGACACTTCATTGTCTCAACAAGTCATCACAGGATGAACTAAGCGGAACAAAAAACTGTCCTCTAAGGACTAGTCATTTAGAGGGATAATTATTATGAGCAGCTTGCATATTTTACTATGTCACCACATATCTTGCAAAAATAAGTAATTGTTTTTAGGGTTTAGTTTATCAAAATATATCTAACTTGCCACGTTTTGTTATTGTGTGATGTACCCAAAATACATATAATAGCAACAAAATAAAAGTTTGATACACACAATAGAAACTACTAATGTTCGATACACACAATAGTAAAACGTGACAAGTTGGATACATTTTGGTGAACTAAACCCTTGTTTTTACAACTTCTTAGATCGTTTGTAAAATTGTGAATCAAATAATAAGCTAATGACATTTTTTCCATAAGAATCCTAAAACTAATCAGGAAGAATAAATAAAATAAAATTATTTATGCTCATCAAACAAAGTCACCTAACAAACAATGCCGAAGTCTCGAACAGGTAAAGTTTTCACAATCAATTAAACAAAAAAAATACAACAAGTGAAATTTACGAGTATGTTTTCACGGAAACAAACCCTAAATAACGGTGCACAAACTCACGTGATAACAAAGATTAAAAAAATCAAAACAAGTGTTATTGACAAAGGCAAACAAGTGGGAGGTAAAGAGTGAAATTCATAGGAAAAAGTCAAACCAAGCAGAAGTCCAATGCATTGAACTTATGATGATTACTATTCAACAAAAGTTGCCAAATTGGCAGTCAGGCAGGCAGGATGGATCGCTTTGCACAGTTAGGTCAAAGTTGTATTGACCCGAAAACTTTTTGTTGAGGATAATTTTTTAAACTAATCTTGTCAAATATGAATATAATATCATACTGCTTCAAATAATAATCTACATTATTGAGCAAAATGACTTACAAGGTGTGCAACCTCAAACCAATAACCCGATTCCTTTTTAGCTTCTTTTTTAATAACTCATTGAAACATTAGGGGAAGAAAAGAACAGAAAGAGGGAGAGAGACCCGAATCCACACTCCAAAGTAAACGGGTCAAAATTACCATCTTTACTATTCCACATCAGTGACCATCGGCTGGGTGTGACGGTAGCACGTACCTGTTTTATCTCAGCTTCAGAAACACGAGTCATGTGAGCGGGAAGTTCCTCCTTCTCTAGATCCTAAGCAATTCATATAAATATATCAAAAACAAAAGAAAAAGCACTTAATCAGCCTAACGTTGTAAAGACTGAAAGGAAAATAACTTCAAACAGCACATCTTGTTTGTAAAGAGAGATAAATAAGGTACCATACCAGCTCGCCTATCAAAACAACGTTCTCGCCGCGAATTACATAAAGACCTAGCGATATATCACAAAAAAGATCACCAACGATTACTCGTTCACAAGCCCCTTCAAGAACAGCATTGGCTGCACAGGACCACACACACCCATTTCTCAACAATATGATCAAGAAAAAAACTATTTTAATGATACAAGTTCAATAAATAGTGGAAAGTGGAAACTGCAGTACCAAATTGATCAAAGGACCGAAGTATCCCCAACAGCTTCCTACCATCTCTTAGCAATACAAGAAGTTTCTCTGTGATGATTTTGCATATGTTTAAGTTGACTACATTATATCCAGAAAAACTAACAGCAAGACGACTAGACGAGCAAAGGAGAGGTCTACAACACCGTCATCCATCACAAATAGCAGACAACCCCCCCCCCCCCCCCCCCCCTTCCCCAAAAAAAAAAGAAATAATAACTTTATGACTTCACAATGTAAATTAGTGTGGTTTTGTAGTTGTCACCAATTTATGTACTCTTTCTTTCCTCCAAACAAAATTGTAGTATTAGGCATTAGGAACTTTCGCCTCTTACAAAGATAACCAAACCCAAATCCAGACATGGAGATTAAAAAAAATTAATATGTAGATCATTATAAGTAAATTATGCAATACTTAATAAGACAACACGACTCAAAAAGCACTACTAATGCCTACCATGTCCTTTCCATATGTGTCACTACAGAAAGATGTGATGCATGTTCAGGGGAAAAAGAACACGTAATGTCTCTATCTTTGATTTACATACAACTATAGATATAAATCTTCAGACTAATGTTTTACGAGTGCCAATTCAGTGACCCGTCATCATTTCGTATTTAATGGCACAATGTAAATGTTCCATGTAAGCTTGTTTCTTTTACTGACTACTAACTATTAACTAACTATACAAGATTAACCAGCATTTTGCTAATAAATCAAGCAATATGTATTAGTTACATTAAAATGAAAAAGTGAAACGTGAGTTGTGAGCTACCCTTGAATACAATTGTCAACTGTTAATCAAATAAGAGGGATACATAATTCCCAAGATGTAGGAGGTCAAAGTTGAAGAATGCTATTATAAGCCCAACTTCCCAAGCCCAACAATGTTATAAGCCATAAACCTCGTGATATCTTCAGTGATATCCCAGTCAAAAATTCACTGCTCGCCACAGTTACAAGCATTATTGTATAAATCAAGAATCACAATTCACAACACTCCTTCATGCTACATGGCAAACAAATTGGGCAAAAAAAAGTAATCATACAATTAAAATCCATCTACTACTGTGCATTGCCTAAATCTACTTCCATAGCACGACATTCCAGTACTCAAAAGACTTATAAAGACACAAGAAGTCATTCTCGCCAAAATCCACCAAGCTTCAGTCAATCAAACAGAGAATCTCCAGAAACAATCACAGTTTATCTCACTAGTACAGTAGTACGAAGTACAAATTTTCTGGAAGGCCGTACCAAGGGTGTATGGGATTGATTATTTAATCAGTTCATCTGCTTATTGATTTTTAAAAGAAAAAAAACACTTCTGAGTGTTTGAATCAAGAAATCTGTTTGTCTATTTGAATTAGGGTGAGATAAGTTGTTTTCAATAATCTGATTATAAGCATAAGCTGTTTAAACAATCAATTAATCTAAACACATCGCTAGATAAGTACCTATCAAAAATATAAAATTAAAAAGATAAAATCTACAATGCACACACCACTTCAAAAGCAAGATTTCAAAAGCAAGCACTATACACATCCTGGATACAAATTAATACATAAAAGAGAGCAAAATCAAGAATTTGCAAGTTAAAAAGGCATTTAAAACTGCAACTTACTGTCAAGATAGCTTGCAAGAGATGTAGATAGATATATATCTTCAGGACCCGCCCAAGACATTGCACTCAAGTTTCTTCAGTATCTGAATATTAACCGATATGCTCTTGGAACACGAAAGAAAATATCGCATTGGCAGAAGAAACTCGCTCTTAATTTTAGATTTTTTTTCTGATATCTACCGACCGAAAGTATAAAACTAGTAAATCTAAGATCCGCGAAACCGGGTTGGAAAGGAAAACCTAAAATTATCCCCAAATCCTGAAGCGAAAACACACTCGATATGAAGAACAGTATGAAAGAATGCTATCTTTTATTGAAATAATTTATTCCCTTCAGATCTATCTACGAACCCTAATTAACCATCCCCAAATCTGGAAGGGGGAGGTGATTTAAGTGACCCGTGCCTTTTCATATTCAATTGCATATTGCATATATGCATGAATATATTACTCCAGAATATGGTATTTAGAAATCTTTCTTTTTCAATTTTTTTTTAATTAATTTTTAACATAATATTTGAAAAAAAAAACTTAGTAACAATGTGGTTTATTTATTTTTTTACAGCTGAGCTCACACATCACCTAAAACTTCTTCTGAATCTATATATTGTCCGACATAAGACCTAAACCTAAAAGGCTAAAATCTTCAAGATCGATCACGTTAAATACTTAATGTGATTTCTTTCATCCACAGTAATAACCTAAGAAAAAACTAATTTTATTATTGTTATTGTTATTATTATTAATGTCACTTACCACCTAGCTAACTTGTCACTAAGCATAACAGGTGCTAAATCACTAGCCACATCATTTTTACATGTAACAAGTAACTTGGTATACAAATTGGTAAGCTTAATAGGTTTGATATATTAAATGGTAGTTTTTGAATTTGAGTATATACAATTGTAAAGGATGTCAACTTCGATACGTTTTCAGAAACTGAACTCTTAAATAAAAATATAACCAGATGTCATATGTTGACAAGACAAATAAATAATAGTTCACGCTTCTAACCCCCTAACTATCTTTTATACATACAAGCAACCTTTGTTTACTCTTTACTACCCCTAAACTTGCATACTACTAAATGTGTGCATCATTTTCTCTTATTAGCATTTTGATTATATCATTCCATATCTTACGATACAAAACAGAGATAAAATGTATATGCATTTATAAACCTTGCTTGTGTATTTTATTCATTGCTTGTATTATTAGCATCCTTGATAAGTAACAAATTTTATATTCATATAACATGTACATACAAATCCATAAAAAAACTACTATGGTTGAGTAAATGAGAAAGCTAGACTAGTGTTAATAAAGAGTCCAATAGGATAAACAAAACAAGACATCAATAGGTGTGTTTTTCCCATATATAGTACAACATAACATGCATTTTGACCCATGAAAATGGATTTACAAGCATGAAAAAGAAGAAGAAATAAAAAAGAAATAGAGAAAGAAGCTATAGCCTTTGCTTTAATGATCTCAACTTTTGGTCATCTATATATCCTTCTTGTCAATGAAGTTGAGAAAAAAACAAGGCAATATTTTTACCTTAAAAAACTCAAACATCAGCAAGAAAAAGATTACAACTTTCATCTGTCATAGTCGTATAGAGATCTTTACGGGTTTCTTACTAACATGGGCTCGACTTCATATCTCTAGAACGATATCTGCAAATACATATCAAAATCATCGGTTGTTTAATAACCCTTTTTACAGAAAGATTATGTACACAGGCAACTAACATCACTTAATTTATGTACAGACAAATTAAAGTTTTCGCAAGCATACACGGAACTAATAGCGGATATAAATAATTAGAAATAATTATACTTTAACTTTGAAATATATAAATACTCACAGTCAGAATCAGTTTTAACCCATTTTGAACCATCTTTTTCATTTTCATCCTCTGTAAGTTTCCCTTTCTTGGGCGGTCGTCTGTCCTCGATGAACTTTCTTGTTGAAGATGCTTGAGAATTCTGAGGGTTGATCTTGTTCTTAAGCATAGCTCTTAACAGCTGCAGTTATCAGACTCATAATCAGAATTCAAGAAGAAAAATTTACAAACCAAAAAAAAAATGCAAGATCTTTATAATCAGAATTCAAGAAGAAAAATGTACAAACCAAAAAAAAAAAAAATGCAAGATCTTTAGATCACCTTTTCCATTCTTGATTCTGGAAGTGGATCACGAAAACTGGGAATTGCTGGAAACCCGCTGCTACATACAAAAATCTTCTTGAAAAGAAAAGATAATGATTTCTTGCCAATTGCTTTCTTATTGCTATCCTTACAAATGTCCTTGCATCTACCAAGAATAACACGAATGGTGTTGTCAATATCTTCATCTTTATCATTGACTTGTTCGGTGTTGACTTTGACTGACAGTCTACGGTCAACCTCTAAGCTTGATGGGCAGTTAAGGAATCTATCCAATGGGAGATCAGCAGGGGTTTCTTGTTTTTTTGATAGCAGTTTTGTTAACTCATTCTGCAGTTTCCCAATCTCTTCTGGTGTGAATTCTGAAAGATCTGGAGACAGCGTTTCTGCTGCTTGAGTTTCTTGAATTTCTTCATTTACAATTGGCATATTGTTGTTAATTCCAAACGTTCCTATTGTCAGCAATCCCTGGGGCCAATCACCAAACTCCTGTTTGGGTGGTTCTTGTAAACTGTGAACTGTAAATTGCATAAGTAGACACGATTCTTAGCAAGATTCTATCTTTCTAAATCTCTAATTGGTTTTTATAATCTAAAGACTTCCATTTTTTAAACCCAAATCAAGAATCCGCTTCAACCTGCTAATGAAGCTATGCTGATACAGACAAACTGAAAACTACGTGGTTTATTCATCACCTTCTTGCATATATATGCTAATTAATACGCATGCAATCAGCTAACTAATTAAGCGAAAATGGGCAGAAACAGATCGAAAGGTTACGTTACTTACGAGGAGTAGTGGAAGAAGGAATATTCGTGTTCTTATAATGGCCTTTTCTACCATTGAATTTAGCTTGCATCCAATTAAAAATCTGCAATAAAACAAACTTTTAGTATATATATATATATGCAATAAAAACATGCAAATGAAAATGACAATGCAAGCGAGCGATCAATCGATCTCACCTTCATGACGGTGGTGGTTGATTATATATATGTAATGAGATGGATGCCGGCGGCAAGCGGTGGTGGTGGTGGTGGTGGGTGAGTCTTTGAAGAAGTCTTGAAATGGAAGCTAGCAGATCCAAGGTAGAAGCCAATGAGAGTTGAGGTTTTGTAGAATAAAATCAATTAATTATAAATATTGATATTGGGAGAAAATCGACCCATGCACAGTGGCTTCAAGTTCCCAAAACACTCTGATTCTTGTCTACATCCACCCATCCATCTCCCATTTTATGTGCCTCCTTTTTTATTATTTTATTTATTGCTTCAATTGCCTAAACATATCGTATTTTTTTGTTTGTTCTACGTTAACCAATAGCCTCATATATATATAATTAATATATCATATCGATCAGTCATATAAAAAAAGATAGCCTTTTCTTTATTATATATGTCATTTAAGTAACTTGATTATGGGTGCTAGTGTAAGTGTAAATAAAATTATAGATTTAAGTATACGTTTAAAAAGTGTGTTCTCTGTCATTTAAAAAAATTAAGTACGTAACTAGATGGATTTAACAGAATCAGAAATCAACTTTTGATAACCCAAGTATAGAACAAGAAATAATGTTAGCGTCTTAATGATCATCAGCTACTCATGAGATAAATTTTACATAAAAATGATATAAGAATCGTTTAATAAATTTTAGATAAAAATAACATTAGAATTTAGTATAGGATGCATGTGTCTGATTGTATGAACGAGTTAAAATCATTAGAGATAGTTTTTTATCTTTTGTACACTATAAATTATTGATCAATATAATATATAACTAGCTAAGCATCTCGTGTATAAACACAGGGTATGATTAAATGTATTTTTAAATTTTTTTTATTTTTTATATTACTAATTTACTATGATGTATTAAAAATAAAATTATTAAAAATGTTTAAAATATTTAATTTATTTCAAAATTAGTAAATCTAAATAAATAAGATACGTCATATCGTATTTTATATAAATATATATTATTAAGACTATTTTGTTAGGATACACTTAATGATTAGTTGGGATACACGATCTTGTTGTTAATCTTCTATTTCCAAAGGTTAAATTGAAAAATAGAGGTTTTAAATTGAATCTTAAAACAAACTGATCTTTAATTAGTTAGGATAATAGTTAAGATTATATTATTTAATCTTCGAATTATGTTTTGAAATTTCAAATTTCGAAACTTCTATGCGAATTGTATGGAGCACCATTGTAGTTTAGATACACCTAATGATTAATAGGATACACAATTTTGTTGGTAATCTCTATTTCTAAGAGTTAAATTTGACAATAGAGGTTTTTAATTGAATATTTTAACAAACGAATCTTCAAATTAGTTATTAAACTATTTTAATTAGTTAAGATTATATTATTTAATCTTTGAATTATTTTTTGAAATTTAAAAGTTTGAAACTTCTATGCGAATTGTATGGAACACCATTGTATTTTAACAAACTAATCTTCAAATTAGGTAATATCTTAATCAGTTAGGATTATATTTTTAATCTTCGAATTATTATTTGAAATTTAATAAGTTTGAAACTTCTATGCGAATTGTATGGAACACCATTGTTGTGGAGATACACCTAATGATAGTTATGATACACGATTTTATTCTTAATCTCTTATTTATAAAGGTTAAATTAGAAAATAGAGGTTTTAATTTGAGTCTTTTAACAAACTAATCTTCAAATTGGTTAGGATAATATCTTAATCAGTTAAGATTATATTATTTAATCTTCGAATTATGTTTTGAAATTTAAAATTTCGAAATTCTATGCAAATTGTATGGAACACCATTGTAGTTTAGATACACCTAATGATTAGTTAAGATACACGATTTTGTTGTTAATATCCTATTTGTAAGGGTTATATTTGAAAATAGAGGTTTAAATTGAATCGTCTAACAAAGTAATCTTCAAATTAATTAGGATAATATTTTAGTTAGTTAAGATTATATTATTTAATCTTCAAATTATGTTTTGAAATTTAAAATTTCGAAACTTCTATACGAATTGTGTGAAACACCATTTTAGTTTAGATACAACTAATGATTAGTTAGAATACACGATTTTGTTGTTGATCTCCTATTTCTAAGGGTTAAATTTAAAAATATAGACTTTAAATCGAATATTTAAACAAACTAATCTTCAAATTAATTAGGATAATATTTTAAATTTAAATTTTTTTAAACTTGTTTCATAGTCTTAACAAATTAAAGGGGTTGATTTGTTAAAATTATTTCAAAAATTGAAATGTTAGTAAATTAAAGGGGTTGATTTGTTAAAAAAAACTTCAAAAATAGAATGATGATGTCATCACCTTTCATTTTACATAGAATGATGATGTCATCACCCTTTCTTTTAATAAGTTTATAAGAATATAAGATATTTACAAGATTTTTATTAGGGTTTAGTTTATAAAAGTGTATCCAACTTTACACCTTTTGCTATTGTATATACTGAACTTTCAAACTTACTATTTGATGTATCAAATTTTCCAATCATTACCATTTTATGTATCTAACCTGATATAGCAGGTAAGATGCTGATGTGGCATAGGTTAAACCGACATGACAGTGAAATGGCTGTGAGTTGGCAGCTTATGTGTTTTTTATCTTTAAAAAATTATTCTAATAATAATAATAATAATAATAATAATAATAATAATAATAATAATAATAATAATACAAATCAAGATCTGCAAACACTTTGAGGGCCCGATTCATCATTCCAAATCATCATCTCCAAAATCAAAATGGTTTCCCGTTTCCATCTTCAAATTCGATTTAGGGTTTCGACCTGGGTTGAGTTTCCATCTGGGGTGTCGATGGAGCGGTGAAGCATTTCCGGTGAAGTAGGGCATCAACGAGAGGGGTTTTCGATCTGGGTTACGATTTTGATGTCTGCTTCGATCTTGACAGTGACTGAGGGGTTCTTCGTTGATTAGGGTTACGATTTTGATTGGTTACGATTTTGATGAGGTTACGATGTTGATTTACTGCCATCCAGACAACGATTTAGTGTTATTCGTTGATTAGGGTTACGATTTTGATGGGTTACGATTTTGATGAGGTTACGATGTTGATTTACTGCCATCCAGACAACGATTTAGTGTTCTTCGTTGATTAGGGTTCTTCACCACCTATGATCTGCCTTCATCTTCAAGTAAGTTTAGGGTTTTTTGATTAGATCTCAGTTCTTGTCTCGATTTTGAGTTTCTTGGTTCGATTTCAGATTCTTGGTTAGATTTCAGATTGGGTTGCGATTTAGGGTTTTGATTTTAGATTGGGTTGCGAAGAGGTTGTAATTTCAATTCAGTGTTCGATTTATGTTTGTTTCAATTCATTGCGATTTAGGGTTTCGATTTATGTTTGTTTCCGTTCGTCCGATTTCAATTTCAGTTGATTCATACGATTTCAGTATCCTGTTCGATTTATTTTTTGGGATCTGTACATACGATTCCATGTTCATCTTCTTCATGCTTCATCTTCAAGAGAAGATGAAGATGTATTACTGATACATAAAATGTTGATGTGGCACTAATTTATGATGTGGCATTTCATGATAATAAAAAATAAATAAAAAATGATAAAAAGACCTGCTACCTCCTTAATAGGTTAACTGATACATAAATGTGTTAATTGTCAAAACTTCAGTACATCAAATGGTAAATTTGAAAGTTCAGTATATACAATAACAAAAGGTGTAAAGTTGGATACACTTTTATGAACTAAACCTTTTTATTATTATAAAAGAAAAACAAAATTTTAAATAACCCGTATGCAGATATCGATCCTTATATAAACATGGGTATATATGACGCATAAATTAATTAGAAAAGTATGTTGCGATTTTTTAAGTAAATTAACCTTATATTTTTAAATAAAAAGAATTGAATTCATGCAAAAAGAATTGTATGATTATAATAATCCATCCATGTTTCCTCGTAGTAATACATGGCAAACAATGTCGAGTGCAAGGTGTTGCATGTGTACACAAGTCGTGATTTACACCGTTGGATGTATCTTGATGTTCCAAATCAAATGTGGATATATGTGCTAATACATGATCTCTTGATTTAATATTTACATTGGTCAATTGTGAATATTCTATGCGAACCACACAAATTCTTACTATTTTGTTGACCAACCAACAATTAATGTTACCATTAATTAAATAATTTAGACTAAAATGTGCAAAAGAACATAAAATGTGCAAAAGAACAATAGTACCACTAGCTAATTTAAACCTAGTCAAGTCTTCAAAGTTTTAAATTAAACCGTAAAGTCAAAGTAAATAGTTTTAAAAAGTAGAAAAGAACGATGAATTTGATACACATAATTAAATTCTAGAGAAATAATTTAAATAAATTTAAGCATATAAATGTCACAAATAATTATTTCTCTAGTTTAGTATAACAACAATTCAACAGATAATTGTAGTGGCCTTATCATTTGTACTCATAAGGTTAAGATCATCTCGTGTTTGATTAAACATGTTTCATCATATTCTATCACAAACATGAGATTGAAACATATAAATGGACTCATTATTGACTTAAAATAAAGGGACTCACCTCTCATATAT
Source organism: Pulicaria dysenterica (assembly GCA_947179395.2). NCBI lineage: Eukaryota > Viridiplantae > Streptophyta > Magnoliopsida > Asterales > Asteraceae > Pulicaria > Pulicaria dysenterica. The sequence continues at coordinate 766,635 of OX359292.1, forward strand.
GTGAGAGAACATGATTTGTCATGTTTGATCACAACTTGCCAATGAGGTTTAGCCCATTTGGTAAGACGCCCTTTCCTCGCAAGAGGTTGGGGGATCAAATCCTGCTGTATGCAGTGGGTTGGGGATCTTCCCTTAAGGGTTTCCTCTATAGAGTGAAAGTATGGTACTCGAACCTTGGTTAAAGCCAAATAATGAGGGGCGGTTGAAAACCCGTCACCAAACAATTCTAATCCACACCGGAGGCGGGGAAGTGTCCCCGTAAAAAAAATGTTTAACCACAAAATGAAAGGATCTTAATCCTATTTTTTTCATAGCAATCATAAATTCAAACCCAAAAATATATAAAAAGATTCATAAATTAATAAATAAAATTCATTAATCAATTCAAAAAAGTCATTCAACCATGATCACATTTAAAAACATTTATTCAACCAAAATTACACAAAAAGATACTTCGACTATAGTGAAACAAAAAAAAAATTCAAGTGTTCAACCATAGTGTAACCAAGAACAATATTTCAACCATAAACAATTATCTCATTAAACCATCCATATACAATTCTATCATGCCAATTTTCTCTCATTATGTCACCCCAAGAAATGACATGTCCAGAAACACGTCCTTACCAATCAAATGAGCTGTTTTAAAACGTGGTGCTCATAGTAATACCCGGTAAGGCTTTCAACTTATCACTAACCTTCACATTGATTATACGAGCCTTCAAACCTTCCATATTCCGATGTTGTCCACAATCTCTCCAGATCTAACCAAGACTTCCTTTATATATTTGCATGACTCCGATATATTTCATCTACAACCATGCTTTTGTGACTTCTACGTTTGCTGGTTACACAACTTGTTGGTCCTTCCGATCGACGAACATCTTGACCGGTCTGTATAACGAAATCGCGTCATGAGCATCAATCGGGGACTTCTTTGTGTTTTTGGAATGACATCTTCTTCTACTCCAAGATCAATCGCCTTACTACCCATTGCTCTATCCTTACCAAAGATGGTATATAGTTTGTCATGAAACGGAAATGACTTATCTCTAAAATTTGCAACACCTTTGTGGGACTACAAGGTAATTAAAAATAAATTTAAAATTAAACCTTAATTAATAAAAAGATGCGTCTTTAGAATATACTTTGATGTATTTATCACAAACACTTTCCTCAACAACCACACAAGTTTTGTGTTCATCCCAACCAAACCCACTTGTATTCACCATATCATGTACATTGCTAAACTGTGTCTTCCATGTCTTCATCCTGGACTTTATACGCGGTTCTGCTTTGAGACCGGAGTTTGAAAGACTTACTCTATATTAATTAAGATATTTAATTCTACGTATATTCTTTGAATATTATCTATCACGTACCCTGAGTTATTTTAAGACCACTAGGTCTACTAAATGTATCCCGTAAAACTTTACTATTAACTGCACATCCCTCCATCCCGCTAATACATATGTAAATAAAGATCTCTCGTACATACTCCGGTACATTTGTACAAATTTCCCCCTTTCCTGTTCGATAAGGTTTTGGATTAATAATAAGGACTTTAACTTTAACATATGTTTCCATCTATTGCTCCTAAACAACCTTTTATAAAAAGAAAACATTACTTTATATATATATATCTATTAACAAAGAATATCTTTAATAAAAATTATAAGCTTAATTAACCTTAAACAATTTATATCTCTCGTCAGTTTCATTGTCTGACACCGGCATGGGTACTTGTAGAATTTTATGTGTAATCAACATATAGCAAGGGTATGTAAATGTAACGACCCAGTTTTTGCAGTATAAGCAAGGGTATGTAAATGTAACGACCCAATATATGACTTACAATATAAGCAAGGGTATGTAAATGTAACGACCCTATTTTTTTCTAGAAAAGATTTACAGCGCAGCAGATTCAAATCATACATGGATAATTATTGAAATAAGTATTGCCAAATGTTAATTACAACTCAAATAGAATGTTTGAACTAACAACAAAGATATCAAAGCAATTTAAAGAAAGCCCGCGGAAGCAAATTGGTGATGAGCTATCAAGTACGTGTTAGAGCCCCGCTATGGTCATCACCTGAAAACAGTTTAAAAAACAACCGTAACTAATTCAGTTTGTCATAACAATAAACTTATTTCACATATACATCATGAATCATTCCCGCTACCGTAGTACACAGTCCCACATTCGCGTCACCAAAGTGAACGGTCCCATCATTCCCGTCACCAAAGTGAACGGTCTCATCAATTCGGTCACGGAAGTGAACGGTCCCATCATTCCCGTCACCGAAGTGAACGGTCACGTCATTCCCGTCACTGAAATGACGGTCCCATGATTCCCGTCATCGCAGTGAACGGTCCCATCATACAATCAAGGTATAACAATATTAGCATACACGTACAAGCATGTCTCGATCACATATGTCACTAATTTAGGATGTAAGTGTTGGTAAAAATAGGCTTATAAAATATATCATCTTTTGTTGACACAAAAATCTACAATTTTGTTTATATAATTGTATTTATTAACATTAACATATGTGCACGTATACAAATATATATACTTAAACAAATAAATAAGAATATTTATTTGTATACAAACTATCTTCTTCCAAGTGTCAAGCTTCAATCGTCAAGATTCGCGTTCGAGAAGAAGACAACATCGAAGATACCTACAAGGAGACGTTTGAACTATATGAGCTTACAAATTAAATAATTAAACAAGTTTAAGTTTTTATAAAATTATTTTTATAATAACTTTTATAAAAATTGACAAACTTTTTATAAAACTAAGTCTTGCATCCAACAAGACAAACTCTTTCCTAATATAGTAAATATCCAAGCATATCTTGCCTAGAAAGCTCCAATGAACAAAAGAAGTAAAAGTGGAGGTTGATACATGCATATATCCAACTTATCTTGCATGTATCACCTCTTAATCCACCACCTTTCACTTTAAATTCAAAATAGTGTACATATCTTCATTGGGCTTTTAAAAAGTGTTTTCTATAGATATTTACATGCTAAAAATGGATTGAGTCTGTTTGAAGACAAAATGCAACGTTCTTATTTTGTGTCTAAAAATGTCCGGACAAAAACACCTTTTGTCTTGCTTTGTCTATTTAAACAACCTCAAGTCTTCATTTCAAACCACCTCTTGCAATCTGAAAAATATTTAAAATATTCAAAGTCTTGTAAGCTCATAGTTCTTGATATAAATCCAATCCTTTCAAGATCAAGAATCAAGCAAGAGAGAAAGCTTCAAAGTTCAAACACTAGCATACTTTCATATTCATCTTGTAATAGTGTGAGGATCATCTCTAGCCTATAGAATTAGAAAGAAGTGAGGATCAACTCTAGCCTTTTAAATTAGAGTGAAGTAAGGATTATCTTGTCCTTGTTTGCAAGAGTGAAGTGTAATTCTTGTAAGATCAATCAAGAGAAGTTGTAAAAAGTGATCTCTACCTTGAAAGAGAGAAAATAGTGGAACAACTCTTAGTGGGTGAAGCCAAGGAGTGGATGTAGAGCAAGGTTGTTAACCCTTGCTTGAACCACTATAAATCTTTGTGTTCAAACTTCTACATTGGTGATATCTTTCTTACTCTAACTATTTAAATTCTTGCAAACATTGTTATAAACTTTAAAAAGTTGGCATATAACCTATTCACCCCCTCTCTAGGTTCTAACAGTAAGTAAGAGTATTCACCTATTCGTAGATCTGTTATGTAGTAATATTTAGCAATATTTGAAGTTAAACTTCAATCAACAATCACCTACAATACGTCATTCTAAATTAGTATAAAGTATAGTTTCTTAGTCCAAGTCGAACTTCAATCAAGTCACACAACCCCCCTTGGGTCAGATCCTCTACGAAGTCACACATGTTCAATCGAAAGTGATTAATTCGGACCATCTGAGTCGCACCTCATAAGTTGGACCTCTTGTTCATACCTTACAAGTCGGACCTCTTGGTCATACCTCACAAGTCGAACCTCTTGGTCATACCTCACAAGTCGGACCTCTTGGTCATACTTCGCAAGTCGGACCTTAGTCCATTGTCGCATCAAATGTAAGCAAGGTCGGACCACATCAAACGCATAACATAAGTCGGACCATGCACAGCAAGGTTAAGTCGGATCCTTAGGTAGGTCGGACTATGGCTCAAGTCTGACCATCACTTGGTCGGACTCAAGCCAAGTTGCAACTAGGCATACGATGCAAGTCAAATTGCTACCACAAGTCAGATTATTGTAACACTACTACACAACAGCAGATTTATAACCATAATTCATAGTCATTATACTAAAAAAATCAAATAACAAGAACACTACTACACAACCTTGATTAGTCTATTCCTCAGTCCTCAAATAGAAATTCGGATAATCAAAATAGAATCCAAATCTCAAACAAATATTGAGCCTCTCTCACGAAAACTAGTCATTAAATTAAAAACTAGAATCAGAAACCCAACAGAAACATATAAATTTCGACGCTGAATGTTATAGCTTAATAAGTACCAAGAAACAGAAACATATAAATTTTTATAGCCTGTTGAATTGTTTATAAGTTAAACTTATAAGTTACAAACAATTTTCCATGGCCTAAAACAGTTTCGATGGCCTCAGAAACAGATTTAGAAACGAAAAAAACAATCAGAAATGAAAGTTATCAATTATAAACAGATTTATTTGATGGCCTCTCAAAAACAGAATTAGACATTTAGACTGTTGCCTGCTTACCTCATGAGTCACGTCCTCGTTAATCGACAATGGAGTGTTGCAGACTAGTCGGCAGTCGATGGTATTGCCGTAGACGTGAGAGAACAGAGCCAATTAAACAGAAGCAATTTTCGGGGCTGCTGCAAAAACGAAACAATTAAACAAAAACAGAATATTAAAATTGAGAATCAAAAGCAAAAACTGAAACATTGAAACAATTTCGATGGTATTAAACTATTAGTGTCTTACCTCAGTCGAACAGAGCCAAGGGAATACAGAGTCAGTCCTCACAATTTTCGTGTACTCGTGTAGAGATTAGAGAATACAGAGTAACAAAGATGAGAGAAGAAAGGTCGTCTAATCGGCTAATCCTGTAAATTTCGAATTTTAAATCTGGCAGTCGAAGTGGGTATCGAGAAGAGTTACTGCCGTTCAACCGTTTCATCTTCGATTGTTAGAAATCGAAAAAAACCTTCCTAGAAAACTCCAACAGGCGTCTCTTTTTTATCGCTCGATCTCTCTCTCTCTGGAAGTCGACAAGCCGGATTGGTGAAGGCGAAGGCGCAAGGCAAAGCGGCCGATCTGATACGTGTAACTGTAAGTCTGTAACCTAGTTTCAACTTTCAAAGGCTAAATATTGGGCTTAACCTGCTGGACTTAAATATATATACATATAGACCTTTAAAAAAAATTAGGCCCTAAGAATTAATGGGCCCTGTGCATGGGCACCCCATGCACTTGCATAGGGCCGGCCCTGCTGATATTACTTGTAATATCATCCGGTCCAAATTCATAAGCTAGCTCAATAACTTTGAAATCTACTTAAAACCATGATGAAATGTTTTGTTAACCCGCAATTTTGAATATTAAGGTAATTAAAAATTTTATCCTTCTATAAATGTGGGACGAGTTGTATATCCTACTAAATCTTCAACATATCTAAACCTAACCCTGAACACAAACAATACAACCTTCGATTCGTCCTTAAACATATCTAATTTTCTAGTTAGTATAATGTTCATCCTAATTACATGCATTATATAACATCATATATGGTTAATTAATGGTACGTACGTACGTAGTTCGACCATGGCGAACCTTAATTATGCCTTCAATCAGATTGATGTTATATAGTAAAGTTAATCCGATAAATGCCAAACAAATTAAGCAACATTATATATGCTTTTTTTCACATGTCATTGCTTACCTAAGCTTGCTCATAATTATAATTATAATTATTCAAGCACCTTAATAATATTATACTCGATCAAGATAAGCAAGCCTGTCGATAAAAAGAAATATTTGATAAGTGTGTGTGTGTGTATGTGTGTGTTTTGACTTCTTACTTCCAGGAGCCTATCAAAAGAGGTAATTGGGTAATTAGAATATTAATCCATGAGTGGGTTAGTTAGAGGCCACGTAATGGGAATTAGTGATGAACGTCCGTCCAGTAGGTTCTATCTAGAGATAATTAATTAATGACACCCTATTAATTAAGGACGCTTAGATATTAACAACCTTAATTAACTATAATTAAAACAAGCGATATTCCTTCCTCCACCTCCTTAATTATCATTTTTTAATTAATCTTTCTACACAATCCCTTCATTCTGTTTCTTTTTTCCACTTAAACTACCCCCCACATTCTTGGAGATATTATTAAGATAAAACTATACAATAATCATCTAATCATCCAATAACAAAAATCCATTTTCTACTAGTTCTAACATTAATTCTCTTAATTACTTCGATACAAAGGATTAAGTTAAACTTGGTAAATAAGCTAGGTGATGCGGAATATCACAATCATCCGGATCTTAGCAGAAGTTCTAGACCCAAAGCATCAAAGAGTCGAGGAAATACGCCCCTCGAATAGTGCCCTTGGTGGCAGTTATGTATCATTTTCCAAATCTAATGCATGCTAATTGCCACAACTGATTAGCTAATTGATGAGCAGCTGGCTATATAATTTCATTGAGTTAAGTACCGGGTGCTTAACCGAGCGTTTAACACCTAACAAAGTGACTCGGCTAAGTACTACTAAACGCGTTTCATAATTGTTTATAATTAAGAGTTCGTCATTGTGTAACCAACCTTGAAGGTTCTCGTTTTTGAGTGAGAATAAATAGAATAAAGCAACTCAAATATGAGATATATGTTCTCGAACACATTATTCCTATTGTGATCTATGTAATATATGTAAGTACTATACAAATAATATCAATTCAGAAAAATGATATCGACACGAATCGATTTTGTTTGGGAGTATATGTCATATATAGTATGAGAATTTAAGAGCGATAACTTGGATAATCATTGTGTAAATGACTTGAGCTCTTATCAGATATAAATACACATAGAAAAACGAGCTTTAGATGTTTAGAACTTGAAGAACTTGACAAAATTTCTTATTGAGTTTTTTTAATGCCTATGTGATGTCTATGTTTGTTATGTATTAGGTAAAAATTGTTACAAATCATCTTTAATATTAATCTTTCCTTAAACGAAGTTTTTTCTTATTCAGGTTCCTCTCACCCAGGGTAGACTCGACTCAGATATACGCAGTCTTATCAATGTTACTTGTGACCGTTTCTGAATCAAACCCGTATCTATCCCTTAATTGAAACTACCAAAACTCGAACCCTTAATGTCCAATATAGGAGACCAGAGAACTAACCGGTGACCATCAAAGTGATCGTTTCATAAAATAAATCATTTTTACAAAAGTTAATGTACGTCATGCACAAAGTCCTATGATCAATTTCTTCACACTTGTATATACGTGTATAAGATTCTTACACTTATATAGTACAAAAATATTTAGAAAATGGTGGCATTTTTTTTACAAAATGCATGTTTGTTCTTATAAACACATACAAGATAAACATTGACGTAAAAATGAATATGTTATACACATGTGAAGTTTCTCCCAGTATCCTGTCTCCACACATGCAATGAAGTGTGTTGAATTTTCTTGTAACAAGTTTCTCCACATTTTTAAGTGTAAGCAATTCATCTGTTCAATTCATACATGTGGAGAAATTATCACTAAAGTAAATTGTACGAAATTATTAAGGTGTTACGCTTTTCGATCTATATTTATTTGCGCTTATGAATATAAAATATAATGTAAAGGTTTATAAATAGTAACTTGACAAAATTACATGCCTTTTCGAGAAAATATACATACATACTGTCATATTTGTTGTAGCAAGGCGGAGGTGATTTTTTCACGTAACAGTTGATTTTTTTTTCATGTCAAATGTATGCTTTAAAATTTTACTAGTAACATAGGTATGTGACACAATTATTTTAATCACCTCTCATTTTTAAAAAGGGAGATCCTAATACATATAAGGTTTAATTTATCAAAATGTATCAAACTTGTCACGTACTATCGTGTATCGAAATTTAATTTGTCGCAGTTGTGTGTATTAAACTTCTATTGTATGTACTAAACTTATACATTGTTTTCATCTTTATGTAAGCAAAGTACATACAATAGTAAAAAAATTAGAAATTCGATACACAAAATATAAACGAGGGTTAAATTTCAATAACATGTTGATATAAATAAACCCATACATATACACTATATGGTTTAGTTCCATGCAATACACGTCATGCATTGCATCATCCATCTGGGATTTTAAATTTATTTAAGATTTATATATATGTCTATTTGGATGTTGAAACTTTTTCGTGAGACTTGTGTGTACGTAGCTTCCTCGAGATTCGTGTTAAAGAAAAGATATGATAATAATAAAAATAAAAATAAAAAGATGGAAACTAAGAAGGTGTATAGCAAAGAGCGCAATCACTAGCACCAAGGTGTTCTAGTGGTTGAACACTTAACCAAAGAGGAAAGGAAGGCATGTGCAGAGGTTGAGCCACCAGAGTTCTTGGGTCAAGAAATACAGCCCACATATCGGCATCGGCGCTACAAACTTTCCTAATTTGGAAGCTCATCATTCATTCCTTCCTTCTTTCTTATTAAAATAATAATTAATCATAACGAGTCTAATGATGAAACCCCTACCATCTATAAAGTTAGATAACTTCCACTCGATACTACTATTTAACATGTCATAGCGGTAAAACAAAATATCGCTGGTTTGCTGTAAACCTCAACCTCAACCTCAACCTCAACCTCGATCTCGATGAATAAATTTAGACACTTCGTCATAACATAGAAAACATTTAAAATAGAGTTAATAACATTTAAAATAGACTTAATTGACTATTAAGGTTGTGTGTTTATTAAGTACCGAATGGTCCGAATATTGAAATGTTCTATGTATATATGGAAGTGGATATGAATGTAAGAACTAACAAGTTTTTTTGACAAGACAGCTAGCTGAATAAACAATTTGAATGATCAAAATCACCATTGTAAAATTCATAATGATTTATTACGGAATAAAATATGAATGTTTAGTACGAGGACGTGTGAAAAAAGAGACACCGGGTAATAATGTTGGATGCTTAATGATTCAAAATGTGTAATACAATAGATTTGGTTAAACAGGGTAAGAGAGATGTGGGGTACATACTCATTCACATTTTAACTGAAGTCCTAAACCCAAAGCAATTGGGGTCAAGAGGCTTACATCCCAATACGAGCATAATCCCTGGCACAGTTCAAGGGGCAGTTGAAGATGGAGCTGACCAGTTGCTGCCAAAGCTGATTCAACACACGTCATCTTAGTTGCCGACTCAATTTGGTTCGCTGGAATCCTCTAGAATTAGGGAGTATTGGAATCCTTTGCACCTAAGCTTTCCCGACTCAATTTGGTTCGCTAGAATCCTCTAGAATTAGGGGGTATTGGAATCATTTGCACCTAAGCTTCCCTCTTATGAGGGAACTCAGATTCTTTCCCACCCATAAATTTAAATTCCTTCCAACCACCGGTCCTCACTTTCATTTGTTCATCCTTTCCTTTCTACTGTTGTCTCATATGTTCATCCTTCTCCTTCCCAATAGGGATGTTAATCGGGTTTTAGGTTCATCAGGTTTTTAAATAATAAAAATTCATCCGAAACGTGGTTGTGGGGTGGTGAAATTAAACACAAAATCCAATTACTAATACATAACCAAACACAATAGACAAGTAATTAGATTCCTTCAAATTTCAATTCCTCTCATAGATTTCAATACCATTGACAAATATTATATGAACCAAACGCCCCCTTAGATATCTTCCTACGACTTACTTGGCGATCCTAGACGAAGGTAGACAAGGCGATCCTGTGTCCTTGGTCACTTGGCGATACAATCTCAAAATCCACATCACAGTCTCTTTCATTCAAGGTCTACCTAATCAGACCCTATGAAACAATCATAGGGTTGCTCCAACTCCGCGAAAACCATGTGTAAGGCCTTTTTTTCTCTATATTTCTCCTTAAGCCTTTGGAGAAGGTGTATTGCCTTAATAGTTGACTTTACAGTTTACAGTACTATAATCAATTTTCTTACGGCTATTATGAAACCATTATCCTAATTAACTTGATCCTAAGCAACCATAAATTCAGCAGCAGAATATGTTTATCTGACTTCAAAAGTAGAGGCCACGAGTTGCGATAATCTGGTATGGAGGTCCATAAAACAAAAATCTAAACACACCCTAAGTTTTAAGCTTTCAGCTCATAAATCAATGTCAAGTCCCTTGAATTCTGCATTGTACTTGGGTAAGGATGTAAAAGAAAAATAGAAGCCTTTGACAATTCCATAATAATAACTCATTGATATAACAAAAACCATGATTTGAGGAGACAAAGTCCACTTACAAAACATCGGCTACTGGTTCCGGTTACCATTCATGAAAACATCATCGACGGAAGAGTATATATACAGTTCAGAGTTCATCATGCTTCAGAGTTGTTGCTTCTGTTAAGTTACACAATTATAAAACCAAGCTTAAGGCACACTAAGCAGTACAGATGAATAATAATGATAAAGAAAACTATGATACAATAGCAAGTTCTTTCTTTCATAGTGATTTTTTCCAGGATGAACGATATGTTTCAAGAGTGTATATATAATCTGTTGCATATAATTTTCACATGTTTTGGTTTGATTACAAAAAGAAAACTTTGAATATTTTACTAAATGGATTGTATTTTCTTTGATCCAGGGTCTCTTTTTGTGCCCCTTTATTCATTTCTTTTGCAAGAGGAAAGCGAGCAAGTGATGGAATGCTTGGAAGCTACTAAATTTAATGTACACAGCAAAAACAAAAAACTGACTTCTCAACAATCACTCGTTAATGTCAGAAGCCGCTAGTAAAAGAGGTGGTTGAAAACAAACTATTTCGGAGCTTTTATTTAGAACCGAAATCTGAAGTTCTTATTGAATGAAGGTGTTTTGTAAAGTAGTTGTAGCTATAGCTTTAAAATGTAAATGACATAAAAGAACACAAAAATAAAACTCTAGAGAAGAAACAAAATTAATTAAAGAGTATATATGTAATTAAGGTTTATCAAAAATTTCAAGAGCTTTCAAAAAGTAGTTCTTTTTCTCTACCTTTCAAAAGTCATTTTCTCCCTTACTATACATACTAGTTTAACTCTTGAATGTAGTGTCCTTGGTTGCTTTAACTCAAATATTTTGAGTCTTTTTTTCTAGTTATTTAACTATATTTGTAGGCTTGTAGCACCTGTTAAAGGAATAACACGTGATAAATTTTGTAAATTAGATCTTACAGAGAGTATAGCTTTGATTAAAGCTGCATCAACTCACCAATATGAGTATAATATATGTTTCTAGAATAGTACAAACTTCTACTAGTCCCTAGTACATGCTCTCAAGTCTTTTCATCTTAGTAAAAAGCTCTGATGTCCTAACAAACTAAAAAAACTGCTACCCAAACGTTGAATTCACTTAAACTGATGAACATAATCTGTTACTCACTTAAAGCTTAACAATAACAGTATATAACAACATTAGAGCAACGAGAGTAATATCTGGCAAGCAAAAATCATATCTGAAACTTTAGGAAGGGCCAATCATGGTGTTAAAAGATCTGGCAGATGACTTGGTCGGTATTTATGGATCTAATGATGAATTTCCTACCCTGTACTAGTTTGACTGGCTAAAAAAATATATATTGGAGCAACGGAAAAGAAAACATGAAGAGGGGAGGCCTCCCATCCCAAAGAAAAAAAAAACGAAAAACAAAAAAACTATATGGTCAACTTCTAAGGTAGAATGAAGTTTCCTGCATAAAAGAAGCAGCCTATGAAAGTAATGAAATATTGGTGATGTGACTGAGTCACGTTGACCGCCACCCTTGCGACAATGAAAATACCCACTTGTCGCATTATTGTATGAATACAGGGTTTTATAAAAAGCTAATAGTGACATGGATGTTTCTCCATTTATAATCATACACCATAATCTTTACTAAGAAAAAAAAACATAATTTTGTGTCCAATTTATATACTGAATAAAAATGTAATAGAGATCAGGATAAAAGATTTGACCTTGAAATGAATCACTGAAGAAAAATGAAATTTCCCTTGCAGCTGACTCGCATGAATCTGAACCATGAACACAGTTCCGCTCTAAATCCTCCCCACATAGGGCTCTGATGCTGCATAAATCAGAAAGCTTAGAAAATAACAGAACCATGAAAAGGAGAAGGCACCGTGAACATAATACATATGTTTATATAAGGCTTAAATCTGAAGAATGAAACGTGATAAGAAAAAAAACCCTACCTGTCAGGATGAGTAACTTTAGCCTTGCGGGCATCAGTTGGTCCTATAAGAGTGCGCCAATCAGAAATAGCGTTAGTTTTCTCCAGAACCATTATCAATACTGGACCGCTGACAAGTTAGCAAGATCAGGGTACAGTGTATTAGTTTCAATCACCAATTGATAGGTGTCTAACTATAGTAAGTGTAGATAATATCATAAATAAATCAGCCACAAGACAAGGACTTCATAAAATATCAAGAAATGAGACATACTGAATGCAAGGATGGTATGATTGAAACGCCTCTATGAATTGATAGTAGAGAGAGGGAGAGAGAGAGAGAGAGAGTAAAAGCCAACAGAAGTGAAGAATAACTGCTTGATGTGAGGTAATATCATCACGTATCATCATATTACATCGGAACTATGATAGACAGGAAAGATGGACAAGGTTGGTGACCGGAGCCATTTCCCTGCGTTATTATGATAGAGTAGTACCAAAAAGAACCCAAATATGAATCTCACCATTAACGAATCACTTCCATTGCAATAAATTATGTTTTCATAAAGCCAAATTGAGCTCCATGATAGCACAAACAGTTAGTTTAGATTACAACTATTTTTACAAAAACATGAACATGTGATGGTATTAAGAGAAAACTACCTTGTCATGTATTTAACAAGGCTTGGAAAAAAACTCTTTGTTGAGTGCTCAGCATAAAATATTCTCACACTATCTTCATCAAGGTGTAGTGTAATTTCTCCTCGGATGCTGAAGCCAGATTCCAAAATAATCTTCTGTATTGAGCTGCTATAGTTACCAGAAATCCCATCCGGCTTCACTATTGCTAATGTCTGCTCGATTTTAAAATCCAGAATTGCCAATGATCTGCATAAACACGTATATGAAAGTAGTAGACTAAGGTCTAAACCCTTCAAATATTACTAGAACTACATAAATCGAGAAGAGAGAGAGATCTTTTGAAATAATCAATTTTCTTACACATCACAATAACTACTAATTAGCCTTTGATGTTATAATCATCAAATACGGAGTTAATTACATTTTTTGTCTCTGTGGTTTGCTAGTTTTTACAAGGGATGTAAATGAGCCGAGCTACTCGTGAGCTACTCGAGCTCGCATCGTTAAAAGTTCGACACAAGCTCGAGCCTAGATTAAGGCTCATTTATCTCCTCCTCGAAACCCTAAATTGATGGTTTAGGTTTTTGAGGGAGAAGGGATGGGTGTGGTTGAAGACGAAAGAAATGGTCGCAGATGGAGGCAGTGGTGGTGGTGGTTGAAGATAAAGCGGTGGTGGTTGGAGGTAAAGATGAAGATGGATATTGTGGTGGTTGAAGATGGGGGCAGTGGAGTTGATGATTGTGGCGACGTAGCCTGGGTAGCTAACAGGGGACCAAATTTGTAAGAGGTTTGGCCATTTAAGGACCATAATCATAAAAACTACCAAACCACAGGGACCAAAAATGTAATTCTCTCAAATACTGAATATGCAAATCAGGCTTTCCTAATATTATTGTTTTTAGCTAGTCAATATGACGTCACATCAAAACTAGACAGCTTATGCTTTGGCTTTAGACAAATAAATACATCAGTTAAACCTACTGGTTTCATTTTGATTATGCGGCTGAAGAACATTCCTCTTATCTTTAGATATTTGAAATCCTACATTAACCACCTGCATGATAATGAAGCAACAGAAGCAAGATACCTAAACCATGCATGTGACAGTAGTAGACTAACGTCTATAAATCATCAAACATACACTAAAAGAGAAAACTACTATGTACGTTATAATGTGATCATCTTCAAAAACCGGATATGAATATGAAACTTTCCTAGATGGTGTTTAGCTAGTCAATCTTACAAGTCACAATCCGAAACCATATCCAAACTAGACAGCTCATGCTCATGTTTTAGATAAGTTCAGTTGCCATCTACTGCTTTCAATTTCATAGATCCACGGACATCCATTCCTGATATCTTTCAGAAATTTGAAACTCCAAGATTAATCACATGAGGCGATTGCAAAGCAACAAAAGAGATATACATAAACCATCTACATGACTATAGTAGAGACTAAGGTGTATAAAGCATCAAAAATACACTAAATAGAGAAACTGAATGAAATTGAGAGAGAGGTAGCTTTTGGCATATAGTTTTCTCACGAAACATAGTGACTGGTCTTCAAATTGCTAATCTTCAAATACTGGATATGCATATTATGTTTTCCTAATATTTTTGTGTTTAACTAGTCAACCTGACATAAGGCTAGATAGCTTCAGCTCCTGTTCTGGATAAGTTTAATTACATCTACAGGTCTCAATTTCATTGTTCCACTGAAGTTCATTCTTCATATCATTTACAAATTTGAAACCCTAACATAGCGCCATAGCAAAGCCATAGACGCAAGCTACATAAAGGATGTATGTGAAAGTAGTAGACTAAGGTTTATAAATCATCAAATATAAGCTAAAGACGGAAAAGTAAATGAATTGGAGAAAAACTACATGACAGTAGTAGACTAATGTCTAATAATCATCAAGTATAACATCAAGGCTAGACAGTTTATGCTTCGGTTCTAAAATAGTTCAAGTACATCTAACGGTTTCAAATTAACAGTTCCACTGAAGTTCTTTAAATATCATATCATTCATAAATTTTGAAACCAAAACATGAATTACCTGAGAGATAGCGAAGCGAAAGAGGCTAGAAGGATGGCTATTACGAATTCCCCAAAGTGGAAACCGCAACGGTGATTGACAAGCATCTAAACAAAAGCAATCAGTTATCAGATTCGTCGATTGATCAAAATCTGAACATAAGCATTCATCAACTAAGAAATGAATATACATAGGATAAAGAAAGAAGAGGTTAAGAATTATTGAATGGAACCTTTCGGCGGTGATCTTCAGTGAATCGTGATTGCGAGTGGAACATAAAGCGTTACAGAGCTAAGAATTTGGGGAAGAAGAGGCGGGAATGGGTGGAGTTGCTCAGTTGCAGAAAGAAAATGAATAGGCTGGTCTTCGTAAATGTGTATGGGTAGGGGTAAATTACAACAACGCCGCCGCAAAAGCGGAGTTAGGGGTAAATTAATTCCCACTTAAGTATATCGGCTTCTGGTACTGGTGTGAGTAAAACTGGGTGTGTGTGTTTTTTTTTTTTTAGATTCCAAATACAGGGAATGTGAATGATTAAATTATAATTAAACTAGAGGTAATTGATTAAGGTATGTGTGTGCACCGATCATCACCAGCATCACCGACCAGCACTAATATTGTTATCAACATGCTTCGTCGCCACCATCGACCGTTGTCATAGCCGCCACCACCAACCGAAAGCCCTACCTACGCCTCCACCCTCATCACCACCACCACTATTTGTCCCCACCACCACCTATCACAATCGTCATCACATCAACCATCACTTGTCACCATCAATTGTCATTGATCGTCGCCTTCAACAACATTATCTTCGACACTAACAACATTGTCTTCACCGCCACCACCACCTTCGACCACAACCATCACTATCACTGTGAATTCAAGTGTGTATTGGTTCGCGAATCACTACCACCAGCACAATGTCACCGCCACACTGCTGGTAATCGCTACCGCCATCTCCACTTCTTGTCACCACCTCTACCGACTACCACAACCACCACCTGTCGCCACTAATTGTCATTAATCGATGCCTCAACCAACATTGTCGTTGCCGCCACCAATGATCATCCCTAATGGTTGATGCCACCATCATGAACCAGCATTACAAGTTACTATTGCTACACGCTACCATCAACACGACTGCCACCACTGATCACCACCACCACCATCACTATCGACTACTGCCACCACTATCGACTTAATCTCTATGTGTGTGATATGGTTACCTAAATTAACCAAGCAATATCAATGATAATGATAGTATTA
This sequence comes from Pulicaria dysenterica, assembly GCA_947179395.2. Lineage (NCBI taxonomy): Eukaryota > Viridiplantae > Streptophyta > Magnoliopsida > Asterales > Asteraceae > Pulicaria > Pulicaria dysenterica. Next base: position 783,018 of record OX359292.1, read on the forward strand.
GAGAATGCTTATTGTATTCATTTGTATTCCCTTACCTTTTGTCATTCATATTCCCACCAAACGCCCCTAATCATTGGAGGACAATAATAGACAATTTTCAAGCTAAGCTATCGAAGTGAAAAGTAGTGACGATATCATAGAGTAAATCTGTATTGCAAAGCCTTTGAAAAGTCCTTAAGGTTCTTAAAGTCTTTGTTCGAAATTTCTATGTTGAAAAAAGAAAATTGTCTTGAGTTGCGTGGAGTAATGTTATAGCACAAAAGAGTTCTAATTTTTTTTATCAACTAATTTTTTTTATTAAAAGAGTTCTATTAATAAATTTTTTACTTTGCGAAAAGGAGATGCTCTTTTAGCTCTTTATTCTCTATTGTATTGTTTTTTCTCTAATGTAACATCTTTCACATAATAATGATCACACCCAAACTTTTCTTCTATTGTAGGAATTATGTCTCCAAAGTCACAAGTATTTATTCTTGAGGGGCTATTGTTGCCATTTTTGTTCAAACTTGTTTAAAAGCCTTTTTGCATCAGCTAATGAAGAAGAGACTTTAGCATCAGCGGATGGAGATCAGCTAATGAATTGTTATAATTCAAAGGTTGATTTTTGTCAAGTCTTTAAATGTCCAAGGGCCATATGTGACAAGTTTGCCAAAGTTGTATTTAATGGGATAAAACCCATTTCTTTGGCAGTATCTTCGAGAGTAGCAGTACAAACAAAAACAATCTCTTTTCTCTCCGCACCCTTACAGCAGAAACCCACGAACAGTTAAGGTTTATTTCTTTTTCATCATTCACCATTAAAGCTTTGTAATTTCTTCTCCTTTCAAGCTTGTAAGAACTGAAGCATTATAGTGGATTGATTCTCGGCCTCCTCCTCCCGTGATTTTTCCCGTTTTGGGTTTTCCATGTAAATCTCTGTGTCTCTCTTTTACTTATTTCAGTATTTTGTTGATTGTGGTTGATTATTATTATTGGTTGATTGATCATATTCCGCTAAAACCGATATTAGTTGGGTAACTTGGATCCTTGGAGGTTTTGATATTATCCTAGTTTTAACCCTAGTCGTATAAAATAGATTAGGGAAGAAATTAGTGCCGTCATTTTTATCTCCGATTTTTTACTACAATTGGTATCAGAGTCACGTTGCTCTTGATATTGGTTTATTGAGATTAATTTTCTATCAAGTTAATTAGCCATGTCTTCAATGAAGTATGATATTCCTTTGCTAGACCGGAACACAAGGTTTCCTTTATGGCAAGTTAAGATGAGAGATGTTTTGATTCAAATGTATTTACACGAGACACTTTTAGGATTTGAGAAAATGCCAGATTCTTTGACACAAGCTGAAAAAGAGAAAAAGGATCTAAAAGCTTCATCTCAAATTCGTTTACATTCATCTAATGATGTTTTGCAAGATGTGTTGAAGGAAACTTCTACGGCTGCTTTATGGTTAAAGTTGGAGCAATTATTGATGACAAAGAGCTTACCCAACAAGTTGCATCTAAAGCAACGATTGTTCAATTTGAAGATGAATGAAAGGAGTTCTTTAACTAATCATATATCTATATTCAAAGAGTTAGTTTGTAACTTGGAGAATATGGATGTTGAGTATGATGATGAAGATTTAGCTCTATTTTTATTATCATCTTTGCCTGACTCTTACTCTCACTTTCGTGATACCATTATTTACAGTCGTGACACTCTTGTACTATTTGAAGTTTTAACTGCTTTAGATTCAAAAGAGAAGATGAAACAAATTACAGGTGGTGATTCAGGTGACACGAAAGCTGAAGGTTTAAATGTTAGAGGTAGATCAACTGAGAGAGGTAACAACTCTCAATCCTTCAATAGGGGAGATCTAAATCTAAGGGTAAAAGAAAGTATTGCAATTATTTTCGCAAGAAAGGACATATGATTGATGAATGCTTCAAATTGAAGAATAAAGAAAAAGAGAAAACAGCAAGGGGTGGTCAAGCTAGTAATTCAGGTGAAGCTGATGTAGCTGAGGTTGGTTGTATTGGAGAACTCCTAACTGTCTATCCAGATGATGTAAAATCTACTGGAGATTGGATACTTGATTCCGGTTGTACTTTTCATATGTGTCCCAACAAACATTGGTTTTACACATTTGAAGAAGTTAATCAGGGTTATGTGTAACATCCTCAAATGGGCCCAGTCGTCTATACTCTCGGTACGTTCCAAATCTAGAGTTTATGAATAAATGTTAGAATTATTTAAATATTAGAATTATTATTAAAATAACTAATAAATCGTGATATTAAAATATTAACGAAAATAGATAAGTTTAATATAATATTAAACGGTTTTGAATAAGGATTCCGGAAATATCCCCGTTAGTTGAAACGGGTAGTCGGGTATTAAGTTGTAAGTTGAAAGGGGGAGCAAAATACCCCATGTGGATAAAGTTAGAGACCAAAGTTGGTTCTCTCATTACCCACATACACATCTGTACGTACACAACACACTACACACTCTCACTTGTTCTTGAACTTTTGAAGGAGAAATCAAGAGGAAGATCACCAAGCTCCAATCTCTGCTGCAATTTGAGTTACAATCTACTCATAATCTATTGTTCATCATCTCCTTCTACCTTGTAAGTCTATCATCTCCCTCATGCTCCTTTGTTCTTGAAGGTTAGGTCAAAAATGGTCAAAATCAAATTAGCTATCCATAATTGAATTCGTGTATTCTAATCTGTTTCTACATGATTTCTAAACGTCTAGGAATCATAATCTTGAGTTAAAATAGTGATTTGAATCAAATTTCATAGAAATCACCAAATGGGTCAAAATGGTAGAATTTGATCTCAAATCTTGAGTTCTTGGTTTGATGTTGCTATATGTATGTTTCTGGATTCATTTTGATGTCTAAAATCATATGGAAACGCTGGAAATTGGATTGGGACTACTAGAATTGGTTTTGGGATGAAAAATGGACTGAACAGGGGCTGTTTTTCGCACACTGTCTGCAGGATGATTTCTACGGCCATAGTAGGTGCCCCTACGGCCGTAGAAGGGTGTTCAAAGATAGTCCTACGGCCGTAGGGCCTTTTTAGTACGGCTGTAGGGACTGTTGTTTATGAACAGTGCACTGTTGTACTGTTTTTCGACGCTTTGTTTTATGGGACAATTGTTTAGGGTTCTAAATAGTCTAGTGGCATCTTTAGAGGATTCATACTAGTTATAATAGTTAATGTACTTGTGTGAAGTGACTAAACACGAGTATTGTCTTATAGGTAAACTGTACGACTCAGAAGAAGAGCGCGACGAGCACGATATTTGTTTACTTTAGCCTCTAGCCTCACAGGTGAGTATAAGATAACATACTAATTAATATAATCATGTGACATGTTATTAGTGTGTGCAAGTAGTTACATGAAATGTAATTAACACTGTTGTATGCTTGAAATGAGTATTGTATGCTATATTTATGCATGACACATGTAACCGTTGAATCATGATTATGATATGATATGTATGCGCGCTATGAGGCCCTGAATGGGTCAATTATGTGTTTGTGATCGGATCCGAGATATGGGGGCTATTTGTAGTCCTTGATCGAGGTCAGACTGCGGTCTGGGATGCCTTGAGGCCTGCGGGTTGATGATAGCGTCAACGGTACCTGGATAGGTATTTAGGGTTTGGCTAGCCCAATGTTTCTCGTGCGATGAGGGGGATCAGCCGATTGCTGTACCCCATGGAGTCTATGGCTCCATAACGCAACGGTGGACCGCTACCCGCTCACCCACCCGCGCGGTTGATGTGTCTGGTTTCCCCAGTTAGGAGTGTTGAGCCGGGCTCGCTACCCTGCAAGATTATGCTTCCTTCTGGCTGTGCCAGCTCATCGCGAGATGCTAGGATAGCACTGTTTGATATTGATGATATGTGATATGTTTGTATTACTGATTATGCTATCTTATGCTCACTAGCTTTGATTAGCTAACAGTTACTCTCCCCATGACTGCAGGTGACACTTAGGCGTGTGAGCTTTGGGTACCTGCTGGATGTTAATTATCTTTTGGAGGAACACTTGTCTTGGTTACTTATATTACTGTTTATGTTTGTATAAACTTGTTTGTGTGGTCGGTGAACAGTTTAGTAACACCAACTGATCTTTTGTATACCGTGGCTGATTTTGGGTTGTAATTATAGCCACTTTTATATTTCCGCTGCTATTACTGAGTTTTGAAAAACAGGTTTGGCTTAAGTTCAGTTTACAAACGGATCCACGCAGTTTGGAATCTTGAATTTCTATTATTAAAATGAAAAATCTGGTTTTTAAAATCGCGGTGTTACAAGTTGGTATCAGAGCCTAGGTTTGAGTGAATTGGGTACTTGTAAGAGTATTCAGTCTCAAACCCAGGCCCGACCATTGATTAGTGTTCCTCGGGGGGTCGTGGGGTGTGTAAGAGAGTGTTATGTTTGTAATATGCCATTGTTTGTTGCTTCTTGTGCTAGTAATATTTGATAAAAGTACTAAGTGTGTTATCTATGTTTTGTTTGGCCAGATTATTTACAAGAATAACATGGCTGAACATAGAGATAGAGGGGCTTACATAAGAGACTTAGAGGCTCGTTTGAAAGCTTCGGAGGAAAGGATGTTTGTACAGCCAGTGGCAGAACCCAAGATGTCACCAGATCTTAAAATTTTCCTGTCTTGCCAGCCACCTACCTTTGAGGGTAGCATGGATCCAAGTGTTACTGAGAGGTGGATCCGCGAGATGGAGTTAGCTTTCGACAACAGCAGTTGTAAGGAATCCAACAAAGTGGGATTTGCTCGGAAGCAGTTAAGGGGTAATGCACTGACATGGTATGACATCGTGATCTCATCCACGCCAGCAGAGGTGAGAGCTACATATACTTGGGCAGATTTTGTGACAATCCTTCGAAGTAAGTATTGTTCAGATCAAGTGATGGATAGATTGGAGGAGGAGTTCATGGCATTGAAAAAAGGGGATAAACCGGTCGAAGACTTAATCGAGCGGTTTTCTGATAAGATGAGGTTTGTGAATCACTTGCTGCCAGATGAAAAGTCAAAGATAAAAAGGTTTGCCAAAACTCTTCCACCGGATTATCGAGCTTCAGTTAGGAGTGCTCTGTCTTTGGATATCGCGTTCGAGATGGCGCGACAGTATGAAAGCGATCACGAGCAGAAAAAGGAACCTACGAGTGGGGGATTTAAGAGGAAGTTTGATTAGTCTTCGGGGTCAAGGAATTGGAGTGGTGGGTCTCGTCAACAACAGGGTACCCAGAGATATAGCCCGTCTACTACTCCATGGTGTTCCCAATGTCGTTCTAACCACACTGGTCATTGTACCCGGGACACAGCCCGTTGTTACAAATGCGGGCAGAAGGGGCATTCTACTGATGCGTGTCAATTTAAAGGAAATGTTTGTTATAAATGCTTCAAACCGGGACATCGCTCGTCTGAATGCAGATCAAGTCAGGGACGGGGATCAGGAGGAGCCGGAGGATTATCGTCGGGGCAGAAAAAGGAGAATGCACCACGGGCAGCTGGCAGGGCTTTCCAGATGACGGCCGATGAGGCCAAGACAGCAGGTGATGTTATTACAGGCACATTCTTAATTAATTCAATGCCTGCATGTATTTTGTTTGATTCTGGTGCTACTTACTCCTTTATTTCTCCGAAATTCTGTGAAAGAATTCAACTTTCTAGTTCTCTTATGACAAGTCCTATTGATGTGGAAGTTGTTGATGGTAAGTTAGTGCCCGTTACTTCATCAATTCCACAAGCTTCACTTGAAATTGATAGTCATAGCTTTCCTATATCTTTGTTGCTTTTGTCTATCTCTGGTTTTGATGCGGTTGTCGGCATGGATTGGCTTGTTAATCAAAATGCTGAAATTCTATGTTCTAAAAAGCTAATCAAGATTCCTCTACCAAATGGGTCATATGCTATGGCTCGTGGTGAAAGGAGGAAGTCTGAAATTCCTTTAATCTCAACAATGAAAGCTTACAAATCTATAGCCAAAGGATGTGACTCTTACTTGGCTTATGTGGTTGACACGAAAATGGAAAAGAAAGTTGTTAGTGACATAAGGGTGGTGTCGGAATACCCTGATGTCTTTCCTGATGAATTACCCGGATACCACCGATACAAGATGTAGAATATCAAATTCATCTTGTTCCAGGTGCTACACCTGTAGCAAGAGCTCCTTATCGTCTCGCTCCATCTGAAATTCGCGAGATGATGACTCAAATTCAAGAACTCCTTGATAAAGGTTTTATTCGTCCTAGCTCTTCGCCCTGGGGAGCTCCAGTCTTATTTGTTAAAAAGAAAGACGGGACGATGCGTATGTGCATAGACTACAGGGAGTTAAATAAAAGAACTATAAAGAATAAGTACCCTCTTCCTCGCATAGATGATTTGTTTGATCAGCTACAGGGCGCTACTTGTTTTTCAAAAATTGATCTTCGGTCTGGTTATCATCAAGTTCGGGTGCGCAAGGAGGATATTCCTATAACAGCTTTTAGAACCAGATATGGGCATTATGAATTTCTGGTGATGCCTTTTGGTTTGACAAATGCTCCGGCTGTGTTTATGGACTTGATGAATCGAGTATGTCGTCCTTTTCTTGATAAGTTCGTGATAGTATTCATTGACGATATTCTCATATATTCCAAGTCTGAGGCAGAACACGAGACTCATCTTCGTATGGTTCTTGATACTCTTCTACGTGAGCGTTTATATGCTAAATTTTCTAAGTGTGAGTTTTGGCTTGAAGAAATACATTTCCTTGGTCATGTTATATGCAAGGATGGTGTAGTGGTTGATCCAGTCAAAGTTGAGGCCGTGATGAATTGGGGAATTCCTAAAACTCCATCTGAAATCAAAAGCTTCTTAGGACTGGCCGGTTACTATCGGCGATTCATTCAGAATTTCTCCAAAATAGCAGGTCCTTTAACTAAACTCACACGAAAGGATGTTGCTTATGATTGGTCTGCTGAACAAGATAAGGCTTTTCAAACTCTGAAACAGTTGTTATGTCAAGCTCCAATTCTAACCTTACCCAACGGGTCGGAAGACTTTGTTGTTTATTGTGATGCCTCGTATGCAGGTTTGGGAAGTGTCCTAATGCAAAGAGACAAGGTAATTGCTTATGCTTCCCGGCAATTAAAGCCTCACGAGAAGAACTACCCAACACACGATCTTGAATTGGCTGCCGTAGTATTTGTTTTGAAACTATGGCGCCATTATCTTTATGGCACTAAGTGTGTGGTATACACAGATCATAAAAGTTTGCAATATGTTTTCACTCAAAAGGAGTTTAATATGAGGCAACGGAGATGGTTAGAGTTGATTAAAGACTATGACTGTGAAATCAAATATCACCCGGGAAAGGCGAACATTGTAGCAGATGCATTAAGCCGAAAAGGCTCTTCGGAGAATGTCAGATTCATGAAGCTTACTATCGTATCTGATATCATTACTCGGCTTAAGGAGGCGCAACAAGAGGCTTTGTTAGAGGCTAACTTGAAAGCAGAAACAATGACTAAACTGAAGGATCAACTGGAAGATGACAACCGTGGGCTAAAGACTTTTAAATCCCGAATCTGGGTGCCTAGCCTTGGAGGAAACCGTAATCTAATTCTCCAGGAGGCTCATAAATCAAAGTTGTCTATTCACCCTGGATGTACTAAAATGTATCCTGATCTTAAGGTGCTTTACTGGTGGCCCACATTGAAGCGTGATATAGCTTCATATGTCGAAAAATGTCAAACATGTGCACAAGTCAAGACGGAACATCAAAAGCCTTATGGTAATTTGCAGCAATTGCCGATTCCGGAATGGAAGTGGGATAATATTACCATGGATTTTGTCACTAAATTGCCCAGGACTTCAAAAGGGCATGATATGATCTGGGTAATAGTTGATCGTCTCACTAAGAGTGCACATTTTCTTGCAATCTGCGAATCGTGGTCTATGACTCGCCTTGCTCAGTTGTATATCAACGAAATTGTGTCTCGTCACGGTATTCCTTTGTCTATTGTTTCTGATAGGGATACTCGTTTTGCATCAAACTTTTGGGCCAGTCTTCAGCGAGAACTTTGTACTCGTGTTCATTTGAGTACCGCATACCACCCCCAGACTGACGGACAGTCCGAAAGGACTATTCAAACTCTTGAGGACATGTTACGCGCGTGTGTACTTGAATATGGTGGTTCGTGGGATTCTCATCTACCTTTGATCGAATTTGCTTCTAATAATTCGTATCATTCTAGCATTGGTATGTCACCATATGAGATGCTTTACGGTAAGCGTTGTCGTACCCCTACTTGTTGGCTAGAACCGGGAGACAAACAATATGCAGGACCTGATCTGGTTCAAATTACAGCCGATAAAGTCAAAGTTGCGCGTGAAAAGCTAAAGGCGGCCCGTGATAGACAAAAGATGTATGCTGATCCGAAACGCAGACCTGTTACCTTTGAAATTGGTGATCGGGTATTCTTGAAGGTTTCTCCATGGAAGGGCATAATTCGGTTTGGTAAGAAGGGCAAGTTAAGTCCTCGTTACATTGGTCCTTTCAAGATTCTTGCCAAAGTCAACGAGCAGACTGTATCTTTGGAATTGCCTCCAGAATTGTCAGGTATTCACAACACTTTCAATGTTTGTTATCTTCGAAAGTGTAAAGTGGAGGAAGATCAGATTTTGCCTCTACAAAACCTAAAGATAGATTCTACCAAGCGATTGGTGGAAGAACCTATTGAAATCTTAGATACTAAGGTCAAACGGTTGAGAAAGAAGAACATCCGATTGGTCTTGGTCAAATGGAAACACAACCTTGGGTCGAATCTGACATGGGAGACCGAGGATGACATGAAGGCCTGATATCCCCACTTGCTTACCGAAGAGCAGATTCCGAGGACGGAATCTTCTTAAGGGGGGTAGATTTGTAACATCCTAAAATGGGCCCAGTCGTCTATACTCTCGGTACGTTCCAAATCTCGAGTTTATGAATAAATGTTAGAATTATATTAAATATTAGAATTATTATTAAAATAACTAATAAATCGTGATATTAAAATATTAACGAAAATAGATAAGTTTAATATAATATTAAACGGTTTTGAATAAGGATTCCGGAAATATCCCCGTTAGTTGAAACGGGTAGTCGGGTATTAAGTTGTAAGTTGAAAGGGGGAGCAAAATACCCCATGTGGATAAAGTTGGAGACCAAAGTCGGTTCTCTCATTACCCACATACACATCTGTACGTACACAACACACTACACACTCTCACTTGTTCTTGAACTTTTGAAGGAGAAATCAAGAGGAAGATCACCAAGCTCCAATCTCTGCTGCAATTTGAGTTACAATCTACTCATAATCTATTGTTCATCATCTCCTTCTACCTTGTAAGTCTATCATCTCCCTCATGCTCCTTCGTTCTTGAAGGTTAGGTCAAAAATGGCCAAAATCAAATTAGCTATCCATAATTGAATTCGTGTATTCTAATCTGTTTCTACATGATTTCTAAACGTCTAGGAATCATAATCTTGAGTTAAAATAGTGATTTGAATCAAATTTCATAGAAATCACCAAATGGGTCAAAATGGAAGAATTTGATCTCAAATCTTGAGTTCTTGGTTTGATGTTGCTATATGTATGTTTCTGGATTCATTTTGATGTCTAAAATCATATGGAAACGCTGGAAATTGGATTGGGACTACTGGAATTGGTTTTGGGATGAAAAATGGACTGAACAGGGGCTGTTTTTCGCACACTGTCTGCAGGATGTTTCCTACGGCCGTAGTAGGTGCCCCTACGGCCGTAGAAGGGTGTTCAAAGATAGTCCTACGGCCGTAGGGCCTTTTTCGTACGGCTGTAGGGACTGTTGTTTATGAACAGTGCACTGTTGTACTGTTTTTCGACGCTTTGTTTTATGGGACAATTGTTTAGGGTTCTAAATAGTCTAGTGGCATCTTTAGAGGATTCATACTAGTTATAATAGTTAATGTACTTGTGTGAAGTGACTAAACACGAGTATTGTCTTATAGGTAAACTGTATGACTCAGAAGAAGAGCGCGACGAGCACGATATTTGTTTACTTTAGCCTCTAGCCTCACAGGTGAGTATAGGATAACATACTAATAAATATAATCATGTGACATGTTATTAGTGTGTGCAAGTAGTTACATGAAATGTAATTAACACTGTTGTATGCTTGAAATGAGTACTGTATGCTATATTTATGCATGACACATGTAACCGTTGAATCATGAGTATGATATGATATGTATGCGCGCTATGAGGCCCTGAATGGGTCAATTATGTGTTTGTGATCGGATCCGAGATATGGGGGCTATTTGTAGTCCTTGATCGAGGCCAGACTGCGGTCTGGGATGCCTTGAGGCCTGCGGGTTGATGATAGCGTCAACGGTACCTGGATAGGTATTTAGGGTTTGGCTAGCCCAATGTTCCTCGTGCGATGAGGGGGATCAGCTGATTGCTGTACCCCATGGAGTCTATGGCTCCATAACGTAACGGTGGACCGCTACCCGCTCACCCACCCGCGCGGTTGATGTGTCTGGTTTCCCCAGTTAGGAGTGTTGAGCCGGGCTCGCTACCCTGCAAGATTATGCTTCCTTCTGGCTGTGCCAGCTCATCGCGAGATGCTAGGATAGCACTGTTTGATATTGATGATATGTGATATGTTTGTATTACTGATTATGCTATCTTATGCTCACTAGCTTTGATTAGCTAACAGTTACTCTCCCCATGACTGCAGGTGACACTTAGGCGTGTGAGCTTTGGGTACCTGCTGGATGTTAATTATCTTTTGGAGGAACACTTGTCTTGGTTACTTATATTACTGTTTATGTTTGTATAAACTTGTTTGTGTGGTCGGTGAACAGTTTAGTAACACCAACTGATCTTTTGTATACCGTGGCTGATTTTGGGTTGTAATTATAGCCACTTTTATATTTCCGCTGCTATTACTGAGTTTTGAAAAACAGGTTTGGCTTAAGTTCAGTTTACAAACGGATCCACGCAGTTTGGATTTTTGAATTTCTATTATTAAAATGAAAAATCTGGTTTTCAAAATCGCGGTGTTACATTATTTCATGATGGGCAATAATTATACATGTCCTGTTATCGGTAGAGATGGCAATGGATCGGATTTGGATCGGATTAGGTCATATCCACATCCATATCCATTTATTTTTTCAGCATCCATATCCATATCCATATCCACTTAAAATTATTTCATCCGTCCATATCCATATCCATCGGATTAGACGGGTAAAGGATATCCATTGGATGTCGAAATAAAACTTTTTCTCAAAGAAAATATCATACAAATACATATAATATATGCTTTTTGTTGACAGAAATACATAGATTTTTTTACTAAAAAAATACAAATCAAAATATAACATAATATAACTACAATCAAAGCGAAAAAACATACTTTATAACTATATAGTATTATAATTTATATATATATATATATATATATGGGAGGGTTCAAACGGGAACTGTTTTTCATACGAGAACTGCGAGAACCAATCTCAGCCGTTCCTTGGATATGGGAAGTTCATGGATGGAGAGCGTGGATGGGATCAAGTGTGGCAGGGTGCATGTGAGGAATTCATGGGTGGACAATGACATTAAAGGAGGGGGAATTAGACGGCTCAGATTGGTTCTCGCAGTTATTGTACGAAAAATAGTTCTCGTTTAAATTTTACCTATATATATATATATATATATATATATATATATATATATATATATTAAGTATTATATTTATATAAATGTTGAAAATATAGTAAATATATACATTTAAAAACTTAATTAATATATAAATTTGACTTAGAAAAATTTAATTTCGGGTTAATGGATTCATCCATGGGTGGATAATCGTCATCCATATCCGCTCCACTAAACATCCATATCCGCTCCACATCCAATATTCACCCATTTAACTCCGTCCATATCCACCATTGATGGATCATATCGGGTGGATGATCATCGGATCGGATGACCATTGCCATCCCTAGTTATCGGGCATGGCTCAGTGAGGATCCGTATGTTTGATGGAGTTATCCGAACCGTGGAGGATGTTAAATATGTTCCAGACCTCAGACGTAACTTATTATCACTCAGTTCCTTTGATGAAAAGGGGTATGAGTTTGCTGGTAAAGGTGAAGTTATGAGGGTATTCAAGAATGGTTCTGACATTCTAAGGGCCAGACGAAAAACTTCTAATCTCTATTTTCTTGACGGGCAAACAATTTCGAGTGATGCAGTTGTTGTCTCAAAGTCCTTATCTGATCCAGATCAGTCTCGTCTTTGGCATCTTCGACTCGGCCTTATGAGCTTTCAAGGAATGTCTGAATTAAGTCGAAGAGGGTTACTTGGAGGGCAAAACATTGTTGATCTAGAGTTTTGTGAAGATTGTATATACGACAAGGCTAAACGGGCGAGATTCATGAGTGGTACCCATACAACTAAAGGACCACTTGACTATGTTCACTCAGATTTATAGGGACCGGCACAAGTTGTCTTGAAAGGTGGAGCTTCGTATATGCTTATTATTATTGATGACTTCTCTCGCAAGGTATGGTCATTCTTTTTAAAGAATAAAGGAGATGTTTTTGTTACTTTTAGAAATTGGAAAGTGCAGGTTGAAAAACAATCAGGATTGGAGGTAAAGTATCTTCGTACGGATAATGGACTTGAATTCTGTTCTGGAGAGTTTAATGCCTATTGCCAAAAGGAAGGCATCACTCGACATTGCACGGTGGTCCACACACCTCAACAAAATGGTGTAGCTGAAAGGATGAATCGCACCATTATGGAGAAGGTCTGGTGTATGCTTTCAAACTCCAAATTGCCAAAGTCCTTTTGGGCGGAGGCTGCTTCTACTGCTTGTTATGTTATCAACCGTTCACCATCAAGAGCCATTGAAAAGAAAACTCCGTTTGAGTTATGGTCCGGTAAACCTGCCGATTATATAGGTTTGAAACCATTTGGTTGTCCAGCTTATGCACATGTTGACAAAGGGAAGTTAGAACCGAGGGCGATAAAGTGTGTTTTTCTTTGGTACAATCCAGGGGTGAAAGGTTACAAACTATGAAGTTCTTAGTTGAAAAAGGTTATTATCTCGAGGGATGTTACTTTTGACGAGAACACTATGATTCAACGAGTTAATGACTCTTCTATCAATATGGAGGGATCATCTGAAGCAAGTAAGGAGAAGGCTCATGTGGAGGTGGAGCTACCTACCTCGTCTACTACTATTCCAAATACAGTTGAGCATCAACAACCTTCCTCGACTAATGAGCCTATTATTGGTGAAGGTTCAACGCCTTCACAACCACAGGCTACTACTCCTAGCATTACAAGAGATAGGCCGAGAAGACAAATTGTACCTCCAAAGAGGTATGCTCAATCTGATTTTGTTGCATATGCACTTACTGTTGTTGTAGACATTGAGTCTGTGTTGGAGCCTGTGAATTATGATGAGGCTATCAAATCTGAAGACTCGAGTGATTGGATGATTGCTATGCATAATGAGATGGAATCTTTGCAGAAAAATGGCACTTGGGTTTTAGATCCCGCTCCGAAAGGGAAAAAGCCAGTTAAATGCAAGTGGGTCTACAAGCTCAAGGAACCTATTAACCCAGGTGAGAAACCAAGGTATAAAGCTCGGTTAGTAGCTAAAGGCTACAGTCAGATTCCAGGTATTGATTACACTGATTTATATTCTCCCGTGGTCAAACACACTTCTATTCGTGCATTATTGGGTTTAGTTGCTTCTAATGATTATGAGTTAGAGCAACTTGATGTTACTACGGCTTTCTTAAATGGTGAGCTTGAAGAAGAGATATTTATGCAATAGCCTGAGGGTTTCGTAGTTCCTAGCAAGGAGGACTATGTGTGTAAATTAAATAAATCTCTTTACGGCCTCGAGCAATCTCCTAGACAATGGTATAAGAGGTTTGATTCATTTATGACCGGTCACAAATTCAGCAGGTGCACCTATGATAGTTGCGTTTATTATAAAGGGTGTGGCGATGGTTCAATGATCTACTTACTCTTATACGTGGATGACATGTTGATCGCAGCGAAAGATTTAAAGGAGATTTCGAAGCTAAAAGGCCAGTTAAAAGCTGATTTTGAAATGAAAGACTTAGGAGCTGCCGAAAAGATTTTGGGTATGGAAATTGTTCGTGACAGGAATTCTAGGACCTTGCATCTTTCTCAAAAGAGTTATATCGAGAAAGTCCTACGCCGCTTCAATATGCATGAAGCAAAGCCTGTCAACACACCATTTGCAGCTCTTTTCAAGTTATCATCCGCTTTAAGTCCTACTACTGAGACTGATATGGAGTATATGGCACGTGTTCCATACTCTAGTGCCGTTGGATCTTTGATGTATGCTATGATTTGCACGCGCCCTGATTTGGCTTATGTAGTTAGCATGGTTAGTAGATATATGGCGAACCCGGGGAAAGAACATTGGAATGCAGTTCAGTGGATCTTCTGTTATCTGCGAGGTACGTCTTCTTTGTGTCTACGGTTTGGTAAATCAAATGATGGGGTGCTTGGTTATGTTGATTCAGATTATGGAAAAGACTTAGATAAACGGATATCTATCACGGGGTATGTTTTCACTTTGAATGGTTATGCTATTAGTTGGAAAGCCCATTTGCAGTCTACAGTTGCATTGTCCTCTACTGAGGCAGAGTATATGGCGGTTACAGAAGCTATTAAGGAGGCTAATTGGTTAAAGGGGTTATTTGGAGAACTCGATGATGCAATTAAGGTTAGCACGGTGTTCTGTGATAATCAAAGTGCTATCTTCTTGAGTAAAGATCAGATGTTTCATGATCGAACAAAGCACATTGATATTCGATATCATTTTGTGCGGGAGATCATTGCTAAAGGTGATTGTGTTCTTAGCAAGATTGACACAAATTATAATCCCAGTGATATGTTTACTAAAAGTCTTCCGGTGGTCAAGTTCGACTTATGTTTGGACTTGGTAGGTGTTTTTTATCGCAAGTGAGCCCGATGGGCTTTTGATGGATGAGGTATTATTACTATTTTCAGAATCAATTTTTCTCTATATGATAATTGCAAGTTTTATTCTTTTAAAGCTTTGGAGTTTGAAGAGTTGTTGGTGTGGTGGTTTATCTGCTGTTTTTGGCGTGACTTGTCCATTTGAAGCCAAGGTGGAGATTGTATGAATTATGTCTCGAAAGTCACAAGTATTTATTCTTGAGGGGCTATTGTTGCCATTTTTGTTCAAACTTGTTTAAAAGCCTTTTTGCATCAGCTAATGGAGAAGAGACTTTAGCATCAGCTGATGGAGATCAGCTAATGAATTGTTATAATTCAAAGGTTGCTTTTTGTCAAGTCTTTAAATGTCCAAGGGCCATATGTGACAAGTTTGCCAAAGTTGTATTTAATGGGATAAAACCCATTTCTTTGGCAGTATCTTCGAGAGTAGCAGTACAAACAAAAACAATCTCTTTCTCTAAGCATCCTTACAGCAGAAACCCACGAACAGTCAGCGGCAAATCTAGGATCTAAAACCATGTGGTTCCTTAACATACTTATATGACAAAAATGAAAGATTAGTCATCCTGGTCAAGTCATTAATACAAAACATTAAATTAAAATTAATTATAGTTTTAAGTCATTCAACTCTTTCCTCGAAAGTTTGTCTTCACAATTTCTTTATTCAAATAAATCAGTAGTTTACCTGCTAAATCTTTTTGTAGGAAAGAATGATTTCTAAGTTGGATCTTAACAAAAGCTCGTTGAAGTTTTTAAAAAGACTCGAGCTTTTTAATTTTAGCTTCAACCTCAACAATTTTGTCGAATACACCCTAAAATGATTGATTGATAGATTTGAAATATTAAATTAATGCTTACAAAGTTTAAATGTAAGGTGGTTCTTAATTCTTAACACACCTTTAAGATAGTTTATATAAGAAAATTATTACATTTTCTTCTACTAAATTTCATATTTAAGGTGGTTCCTAGGACCTAGGAACAATGCATGTAAATTCGCCCTTGCGAACAGTTAGGGTTTATTTCTTTTTCACCATTCACCATTAAAGCTTTGTAATTTATTCTCCTTTCAAGCTTGTAAAAACGGAAGCATTATAGTGGATTGATTCTCGGCCTCCTCCTCCCGTTGTTTTTCCCGTTTTGGGTTTTCCACGTAAATCTCTGTGTCTCTCTTTTACTTATTTCAATATTTTGTTGATTGTGGTTGATTATTATTATTGGTTGATTGATCCTATTCCGCTAAAACCGATATTAGTTGGGTAACTTGGATCCTTGGAGGTTTTGATATTATCCTAGTTTTAACCTAGTCGTATAAAATAGATTAGGGAAGAAATTAGTGCCGTCATTTTTATCTCCGGTTTTTTACTACATCTATCACAATATCATATTTAACAGCTTTTATACACACAGTACAAAAATTTAAAAATGTAACCACCTTCACCGGCATTGATGTATTAGCAAGTGGCTAGCAATAGCAAGGTAAAAAAATACAAGAAACTAGTCTAAAAACAATGTGATGGAGAATTAATCCAGTCCACCCATCTATTGCAAATGTTACAAGGATGTCTATTTTTAATCCAGTAGTAAGAAAAGACCTTCAATTGGCCAATAATAAGATGAGGTGTGTTTTGTTGCGGGCTCGTAAAAACTTTCCCATTGCGAATCCTTCGAATCAGCCAGAAAAAAGTGTACAAAACACTCGTAAATGACTTCTTAGTCTTCCCTTTAAACTTTAACATCTCATGTCATTCAGAAAAGGATTGTAGTTGAACTAAGGAGACGTTCCACTAATCACAAAGCTGTTGAAGGATGATTTTGGAGATGCTACAATATAGGAACAATTAATGATCTTCGTTTTCTTCTTCCATGTTGCCTAGCGAACAAGCCAAAGAGATAGGGAGCATCCCTCTCCTCATTAAATTGGATTTAGCAGTCCGCCTCCTATGTTATATGCTCCATGCTAAAATATTCAATTTGGAAGGAACCCAACTAGTCCGTAAATAGGCCCATTACGATTTGGTTTGAGAAAGAAATCATCAAAAGCATTCATATCAGAAGAGGATGTAAACCGCCCATCCACTTCCAAAGCCCATTACGATTTGGAAGGAAAGGGAAAGATTTGGAAGGAAAGCTTTAAAAAAGGTGTTCTTAAGTTTCACTTAAGGAAGGAAATAAAAGGATTTGGAGGGGTTTGGAGGGGAAGTGTAGGCTTAATTTGATGTCAAAACTATCCTCCCAAAATTGGGATGATTTGGAGGGGTTTGGAGGGGGAGGAAATCATTTCCTTTCTTTTCCTTTCCTTCGCAACTTAAACTCGAGAACAGGGCGTAAATGTTGTATGATCATCAGGGATTTGGAACGTACCAACTTGATAAAGGAAGATGTACCTTTTCATACTGCCTTTGGACCTTTATAATGTTGCACCAAAGACCTGGAAACTTACCAATCGAGTTAAGGCTGTCCAACCCTCCTTTTGTATCGTGCAGAGCACTAATAACCTTCCGCCATAAATGTGCTAGGAAAATGCATTTAGTTTTTATTGTTTTGGAGAGATTCTTTAACTATCAATATGGTCATTTAATTAACTGTTTTCAGTTTTTTTATACACTATAAATATATATATATTATGACATAAATAATTTTCAACCCGTTACCCAACCTAACCGGTCTCTACCAACCTATTTTGTCATTCCTGTGTAACTGATCGAGTAACGAGTCATGAAGCAAAGCAAGTTGTGAAATTTGTGCTACCTCCATGGGCACAATTGCCACCGAGTAACTTGTATTCATGACTTGAACAAGTTGTAAAAACATTAACGATTATACGAATACAATTCACAATTTTTTATACCAAAGTACGTTTGTTCTAAACCAACTTTGTATAGAGCAGTTGCACAACTCAGTGATCTTAATCACATACTTTGAGTTTTTTTAAACAAACTTTCTAAAGACAGTTCAAGCACAATTCAGAGCATGAATCGCACATGTCACAACAATAACTTAGGCATTGAAAGCAAGCAAGGGCGGTGCATAGTTGTGTAAAAACAATAGCGCATTGGTCATTCAGTTGAGCGCACGTCTGAATGAAACACCTGCAACAGATGAATCTACGAAGAAATATGGCCCAACAAGATGAAGCTGCTTGCATCACTTTTCCTGGTTCGCTAAACGTCAATTCTTGGATTCCTGGAATTAGATTCTGGGTAGTCGCTATCAAGTTACCAAATCCACTGTTTAAATTCGTCATGTATGTGATCTTTTGATTCTTCGACTTGCTATACTTCTGCAATACAGTTTTCATTGGCTTTAAGTTAGAACCACGCTATTTGAAGTCTTTTTCCAGTTTCATTATATACATGTGACTTGTAGTTTGGTTTGAGTTTTATTATGGGACACAATCTTTAAGATAATCATCTTCCATGTGTCATTTTATAAAAACTCAACTTAGATCAAACGCAATAGTTTTGACATAGTAAGCTATACGAATTACCTAAAAATTAGAAATTTTGAAATAAACTTAAAGGGGGCGGTTCTAATTTGTAAGTTAAAATAAGCATGCATGGTTACCTAAAATGATGAGGTGTACGTACGTACCTCTTCTGGTAAAACTGACTCCATGGTTGGTTTTACATTATAATGTTGAACTAGAATCATGCGAGTATATTCAGAAAGAACCCCTCTTAGTAAGCTCAGTTTTCCAACCTACAACCATGTAGTAAATTAAGGAATACTAGAGGACAAAAATCATGATAATTAAGGATCCAGGATAATTAAATGAAGGCACATGCATGATATATTTGATTCTCAAAATTATAGTTCCACATTTTAAAGGGCTAATTGACTTTGTTCATTTTAGAAGCATGGATATTGAAGAACAGCAAAGTATACCTTCTTCTGCAGTTCGGTATTTTGGTCTAACCATGCTTGTGCTGTGAGCATACTAATTTCTCTCCTCGCACATACCTGTAAAGTGACCATTTCGACTTTTTTAATATGAAAACCATTGTAAATTAATAATTAACGGTTCAATTTGATAAGATATAACAAATAGACGCGAAATAAATGGGTCGAAAGTAGCCTGAAGGGTATTCAAATGCGCTCTTGTAGCCTCCAAAATGGTTTTATATAATATGTTTTTTACTGATATATATACTGTTTTGCAGGGAAACAAGTACCTAATCTCAGCCCATCCATTTTGACACATACTTATTTAAATAAAATTGTTTTGACCAAAATCCAAGGAGACCGCTATCCAGCCCACCAAACCCGCCATTCTGCTGCATATACTAACTATGATAAATTTGCAAGATTATTCGTGTGTTATAATGTTACCATTTCTAAAGGCATGTTGTATGCCTTTATCACTTTGACATCAATCACATGAGTGTTTAAATTCGCCAAAAAACCTCCAACTTTAACGACTTGGGGAAAATTTCCTTTAAATCTGCCCGATACAATTAATGGGCATCCAGACAATAAGTCTGGAAAGCGATATGGGAATGCCTACAATAAATACAAAAGAAGGTCAGTCAGACTGAAAAATGCCGAAAAAGGTCTCATAGGTGAATATAAGTCAGCAGTGTACCTCCCATGACTCAAGACTTTGTAAATTAGCATCAAGATTTACATTTGAAAGCAAAGGTGTTGTAGCATTGTCAAGAAACTTTTGCATACGAATGCTGATTGAATCTGGTGAAATAAATTAATTTTGGATAACTAAAGTAGCAATTCTTGTGAACCAATTTATAAAAGAGAATACGTTAGTGATACTGACCAACATCATATGCAGAATCATAGTACCCCCTTCCAATATTTGCCAGCATTTGCAAGAAATAATGATTGCAGTACGATCCTATGCCAAATGTGCAAATTCGAGGAGAATTCAGTTGTCCATCCACAATATGACCTTTCATCATGTTGCAAATCTCTCTTTCATCTTCAACAGTTCCGTCAGTAATGAGAAAAATGAGAGGAATGGAATCTTCGGTTTTACCAACCATGTCAACCGCCTGGATATATGATGTTCATGATTGGTCCGTAAATCTTTTAGTTTCACATATATGGGAATGTTTGCGTTAATATGTACCAAAAGTGATAAATGTGATGTGCAAGAATCAGATTATCAGCTGTAACAATAAGAACAAGAGATACTGTTTGGATATGCTTATGTTGTTTAAATATCAGAATATCAGCCATAAAAAAAGAACCAAATCATATTCACAGATGAATGTTACCTGCTTTAAGGGAAGCATGAGGTCGGTACCTCCATCAGCAACAAGATTTATGTTCATCCATTCGGTTGCATTTGTGATTGTTTCCTCTGTAGCAAACTCTAATGTAGACGAGAATGATTTGATATCTCCGTTGGAAGCTACAATGTTAAAAGAATCTCCTTGATTAAGCTTCCAGAGAGATCCCACAACTTCATATTTTGTTTTCTCGAGAGGTTCATCTCGCATGCTGCCACTTATGTCGATTACAAACACAACCTCCTTTCTGAAAGGCTATCAGCGTTCATAAACAACTCATTAACCACACATCAAAACTATATATTCAGACTTTTTTTACCAAGTAATGAAAGCTCTTAGTCATTAGCATTCTCAGCCACATATCTCCACTCCTTTCTACTAACAAGATAGCAGTGTATTTCATATTTTCTCATACTTCCCTTCTATTACCAATCTTAGCCACCATTAGGGGAAATTATTGGTAATGCAAATAAGAAAATGTTGATATTATTGGTAAAAGTGTGAAATTATGTCGCTATTTTACGCAGTTAATCCCATATCTGGCAACTAAAATCCATTGTACTCACCTTCATGCTTTGGTTACTCCCTGGAAAAAGATAAAAGCAAAACAAGTTTCTCTGATCATAGTCATGTAGAGATGGAGGTTGCACGAGCAAACCACCGAATATTTCATTTGAGCAAACCTGAAAACATGTAGCAAACCCGGCCAACAACAGATTCTTTAATTAAGTATTTCTCAAAAACATATATAGGATTGGAGTTAAGATAAAAGATCATAGGTGTTACCGAATAAGCAAAACAAAAATCTTGGGAAGACCACTTGACAACCTCAGCCTCGTAGGAAAAGCCTAATTCCCCAGCTTGTCGTTTTACTTCCTGCATGTAAAGAAATACAAATGAAGCTTTATGATTGGTATAGAAATCAAGAATGACATGAATCTATGATGTGAAGTTCACTAGTAAATGAAGGTGGCAAGATGAGTGGGTACTTGAGCAAGTTCGATACAAGTCAAAATCAATTCAAGTGAAACTGGTCAATTGTTTTTGTCCAATTTTAGAAGTTTTTATGCGTTAACAATAGACGCTGAGAGATTTTTAACATGTTCAACTCGTTTGTCTCTCATTCCTTTTTTAGCTAATTATTTGGTTTGACCCATCTGAAAGTGCAAGAAAAAGCATGTTACATGACATACTTAGGTACATTATTCAACTGTAAATAAAAGAGTATCTTGCATTCAACTGTAACAAAATATGAGAAGTGTGATGCATTAAAGAAGTGCATTATTCAATTTGTCATAAATAATGGGTATGCCGTATTGAATAGTAAAAATAGAACCTTGCATTTTCTCGCAATTTGCCCTTTGAGTCAAAATTCTACCATTACTAGTAAAAAGTATGAATATCAGCTTGCCTTTAAAGGATGGCTAGCAATGTTGCATGTAATTGGAGCAATGGTACCCGAATTCACATGTAGAAGTATTTTTTCTCTACAAGATACTTTCCTGAAAACAGGAAATACGTAAGAGGGAAAAGTGAAAGGCACGCTGAGACAAAGATCGTTGGCTTGATACAACAGCTTCTGTGACCATTTAGCTTTAATATGAACATTGGATCCTCCTTCAACCTTGAATATTAAAGTCAAAGAATAAGTTATTTTGTTCATATCTTTAGAGTATGTTATAAATTGCTTCTTTAAACAACTTAGGCTTATGCTTAATTAGAGGCAGAATTTGATAATCATCTTATGAATAATGCTTTATTTCATCCCAAGTGTAAATTCACAAAAAATAATCTGCAAAAGCAGATAAGTTAGCTGTTTAAATAAGCAATTCCAATTTCTAAACACTGTAATACAAATCATAAGGCAAAAGCGTTTTGAGGAACCTCTAAGATCTGAAATGTGTATGTATTGCCTTTCATCAAGAAGCCATCTTTGGCAGTTTCTTGTTCATCTTCTTTTTCATCTTCAGGTATTATCAGTTGCGTAAAATACGATCTTCTGGTGGTCTCAACCTCAACACCTAGAAGTGAACCCTGTTAGCCAAACCATGCTCTTTTGAGAACTTTAAGCATTAGAGATCGATCAAATCACGTCGTATATATATATATATATTGAACTTAAATGGCATCTTCATCTAACATATAGAAAAGTTCATCAATGAAGGACCACTAAGAAGTTATGCAGTTAATTTTGGAGGATTGTGATTTAATTGATGTTTGACTTTGCTTTGGAAAGTGATTATGTGATTAGTTGAATCAAAACTATTAGTCAACTCGGATATACAAAATAAGCTATTCTGAATAGTGTTTGGATGTGTGTTTAAAGATAAGATAATATAGCTAGGCAACATTAGATTATCAGAATGTCTTCAAGGCTTTCATGTAAAATGAATCCCTAATAATTAGATAATCATAATCATTTTTCTTCCACCCACTCAGACCAAAAGCATCCAACCCACAACTTCTCTGTTGGATATCAAAGTATATCACTCTCACACTTTAATGAAACTTACAAAGAACAAATCCAGAAGGAAAAATGCAGCAATGCTGCTTTGGTGAAAAACCCACTTAAAGACTACATTTTTATATATCTTGCTGTAAAGTAAAACATGCATCTGACACTATTTATAGACTAAAAGAATTAACCTACCACATCCCTACTACTATGCCACATACTCCTAACATAAAATAAACAAAAGACTAAGCAGCCTACTAACATTCATACGTGGGGTGTGTACTACATGTACTACATAACCATATTAAATTGTCATTCATGTTTCCCATGACTCCCTAATTTACGGTCAACTTCAGGAATTGGTAAACCCATATTTTCTTGCTAAATAATTGGTCAAACTTGGACTATCCATATGTGATCCATTTCATGCAAATAACCCGTGGGTTACCCACACCCATAACCCATCAAGATTATCCAACATTCTCATTGTCACGTCAACATCACATCATTTTTCCCTCCTCTCCTACGTATCCCATCCTACTCCTATCACTCTAACCCCACATTCATCCCCCTCCAACCACCCCATCTTATAATATATATATATATAGTGGAAGGTTCAAATGAGAACCTTAAATTAATTGAAAATGGAAGACTCAATCTCAGCCGTCTAACTTCCCCTATTTCAATGTCATTGCGCACCCATGAATTCCTCACATGCACCCTGCCACACTCGATGTAAC
Source organism: Pulicaria dysenterica (assembly GCA_947179395.2). Taxonomy (NCBI): domain Eukaryota; kingdom Viridiplantae; phylum Streptophyta; class Magnoliopsida; order Asterales; family Asteraceae; genus Pulicaria; species Pulicaria dysenterica. The sequence continues at coordinate 806,530 of OX359292.1, forward strand.
ATCCTCCTATCGGGCCTGGTAGTTTACGCGCTAATGGTAAACTATTTGTTTATTATTTATAATAATTTATATTTGATTGTTTGTGTTAACTGATTAATTGTTTGATATTTATTTGATGATTATATGATGATTTTAATTGGACCGCGAGGTATGAGGTGAAATATTAGTTTTAATATTTCTATGTATTATTGATGCCATATGATTCGGTTTTACACGAGGGTCCCAAATAATACCTCGTTGCTTGTTAATGATTTAAATAGGACCTTTTTATTTAGGTTCTTGTATGTCAGATAACTGTATTTTGTACTGCTTGTGTGTTTTAAAAATTTCCCAGCCGACTTAGCCTTTTAATTGACTCCTTGGAAGTCAAAGTTAGCTCTTTTGTTCCTGTTTGTGCTTGGCTACGTGAGAAAAGAAAGAAACCAAGAACAAAACTTTGCTTCAGCCTTTAATCTACTCTTTTGCTACTGATTTGCTGTAACTAAGGTATGTAGATGCGATTTTGATATGTTCTTGTCAATCTCATGTTGTGTTCTTGAAGAATCCTTGCATAGAAACCCAAATTTTGACTTTCTAGGGTTGGAGATTAAGTGGGTTTATGTCAAATTCATGTTGTATTCATGTTCTTATATGTTCAATGGATGTTACTTACTGATTTGATATGAAATTCGTGGTTGAATTCTGTGACTTAAAGAGTTGATCTCAAGAACCCATTAATGGAGGTCAAGGAGTAAACTTGAATTTGTGAGTTCAAAATTTGATGATCCATATTGTGTTTTAATGCTTTCCATGTGTTTAGTATGCATAAATATGAAGTTCTAAACTGATTTGATATCATTTGAATGATAAATTGTTATGATTATGATGATTGAGCATGAAACTCCATTAAAGGATGTAGGAGGTGAACTTGAAATTAGGAATTTATGAATAAATGATTCTAAATGGGTCAAATTCGAAATTGACCATTAAGTGATTGAATTTTATGCTTCACATACTTCCTACAACACATATAGATTGATTGAAACTCAAATTATGCATTAGAAGTGCTAGTTTTGATGAATTTCAAGAATTTGCCAAATTAGACATTTCTTAGTTAATTTAAGTTGGATTTTTGTTTGAATTAATTGGATAAGTGAAATGTATGTAAGATAGCTTCTACAAGTTCTAAATGATGTTAGTAAACACTGAAAAATGATTAGAATTGATTTGGAATTGAATTGCTAAAAATTACCGAAATCTCGCTAAAGTTGACTTTTGTTGACTTTGGTCGTCTTTCCGAGTTAGGACCTCAAAAAGTGCAGATCAACTCTTAATTATAAGGGGAACAAGCTGTCTTTATAAAGTTTTTTCAAAAAATGTCGTTTTGGTGTCGATCCGTTAGAGCCAAAGTTGTGGTTTTGGACCCGTTTGGGCAAAAATGGGTTTTTGTACATAGTTTTTGTTTTGAGCAGAATTTTTGGGAGAACACTTACATTCTTAAAGATTAATTAATGATTATATGATATAGAAGAGATGGCTATGATGTTTGATGCTATATGTGTATATATTTGTGTTAATTGCATACTTTAAAGTATGAAATTGACTTGGATGAGCTATAAGCATGTTTAGTTAGATTGTACATGTTCCGTTGGTTACTCCATGTTATTTATGATATATATGGAGATCCTAAATGGTTTTTGATATGTTTCAAGTAGATTTAATGTTTTAAGCTTAACGGGTTGGGTTTTGACCCATTTGCGGATTAATTGGAAATAGATGACGCTTATGAATGCTTTGTTGATTACTACATGTTTAATATCTTATATAAAGATATTCTAAATGATTTTGAGTATAATTCTTGTTGGTTATACATGATTAAGTTTAATGGTTAAGCTTTGACTTGTTAGTGAATTGGGTTGACTTTTGGAGTTAATTATGATTTGAGTTATTGACTTGTTTATATTGTATTCTCAGGGGACTCAAAGACTCAAAGACTCAGTGATATAAGACAACTGAGTGTGGATTTTGGATTGGTCAAGGATGCAGGTGAGTGGACTTTTAACTCACGAATTCTGCTAGTTGTAACGGTTACGGTTGCAATTACTTTATGCTTGATGTATAAGCAGATTGATTAGTATGATAATTTGATTATTCTTGCTATATGATAGTAACCGTTGAATTGTGTTTGAGAACATGATCTGATCTGTATACGTGCTTTGTAATCGGGAGCAACTTTGATGTTGGACACTTTGAGTTGTTTTGAAGGAGGTCAGCCGCGACAGTTTTGTAGGCTGGGCACTATTTGCTTTTGGCTTTCAGTTAAGGGTTTCTGATGTGTTTTGATACAACAGAAATGGTTAACTGAGCTGAGTAGCAATATGCTATCGGTAAACCTATGCTAGGCCGGCATTTGGTTGCAGGTTCTGCAGAACCGCCGGTCCTCTGGATATCCCTGATTGCATGACCTGGGTGATAATTGTTTGATGACAATTATGTGAATTGATTGTATGTCGTTACTTGTTGTAACTGATGTTGTTCGTTTGTTAAATCTCCATCACTTAGCTTTGTGCTAATCCCCCACATAAACCCTCCCTTTCGCAGGTTGCAGTAAGTTTGGCTGTTGGCCGGATGTTGTGTTTGCTTTTGGGAATGTTTGAACTGCACTCTGATATTTTGTGTCGGTCGAGCTTGTTGTAAACTATGTAACGCTGGTTTTGGGTTGTTTGTCTTTTGTGTCGGTTTAATTACTTATTTTTATACTACCTATGTGAATAGGTTTGTAATTGTCTGTATTCGCTTCCGCAGTGATTTAAAAAAAAAAAAATAGCGGTGTTACACTCGACCCCCCCACGCTCTCCATCCATTAATTCCACTTACAAAATGAACGGTTGAGATTTAGTCTCCCATTCTCATTTAATTTCTCATTCTCATTTGAACCTTTCCACACACACACACACACACATATATATATATATAGGGGATGGTTCATGCAGGAACCATTGTTAGTGCGAGAACCAATCTCGGTCGTTCCTTGGATATGGGAAGTTTCATGGATGGTGAGCGTGGAGGGATAGAGTGTGGCAGGGTGCATGTGAGGAATTCATGGGTAGGCAATGACATTGAAAGAGGGGAATTGGACGGCTCACATTGGTTCTCGCACTAAGAATGGTTCTCGCATGAACTTTTATATATATATATATATATATATATATATATATATATATATATATATATATATATATATATATATACATAGGGGAGGGTTCATGCGAGAACCGTTTTTAATGCGAGAACCATGAGAACCAATCTCAGCCGTTCCTTTGATATGGGAAGTATCATGGATGGAGAGCGTGGAGGGATAGGATGCGGCAGGGTGCATGTGAGGAATTCATGGGTGGGCAATGACATTGAAGGAGGGGGAATTGAACGGCTTAGATTGTTTCTATTGGTTCTCGCGCTAACAACGGTTCTCGCATGAACTTTTGTCTCTATATATATATATATATATAGGGAAGGTTTATGCGAGAACCGTTGTTAGTGCGAGAACCGCGAGAACCAATCTCAGCCGTTCCTTGGATATGGGAAGTTTCATGGATGTTGAGCGTGGAGGGATAGAGTGTGGCAAGGTGCATTTGAGGAATTCATGGGTGGGCAATGACATTGAAGGAGGGGGGAGGGGGATTTGATGGCTCAGATTGGTTCTCGCGATTCTCGCACTAAGAATGGTTCTTGCATGAACTTTTTCATATATATATATATATATATAGGAAAAAGTTCATGCGAGAACCGCGAGAACCAATCTGAGCCGTTCAATTCCCCATCTTTCAATGTCATTGCCCACCCATGAATTCCTCACATGCACCCTGCCACACTCTATCCCTCCACGCTCACCATCCATGAAACTTCTCATATCCAAGGAACGGCCGAGATTGGTTCTCGCGGTTCTCGCACTAACAACGGTTCTCGCTGAACCCTTCCCTATATATATATATGTATGGTTGGTTGGATGCTTTCTGTCTCATAAACTATATATTTGTCCAAAACTTACTAGTTAACCTCTAAATTAACTTGTAATCAGAAGCAGTTTCACACCACCCAAACACTAGAAGCAAATCACACACAAGCACACCACATCCTAGGTTAAACCTTGGATATTGCAGGGACTGATATAAAAATAAAAAATAATAATAACTATTTATAGAAATGTATTAAGTAATTTTAATAAGTTAATAAAATAAAAATATTAAGTTCACATAATTAGTACGATTGACGCTTAAGAAGATAATGGATTTGACATATTTATGCTAATTTGATACAACTTAATTGTTTTAATAAACATAATCCCTATAAATCTATAATTCTAGTTTCTTAATTTTCTTGTTCGAAAATGTAGGTAATTATAAAAATAAAAAGAATAACTAGAAAAAGATATGAGAGAGAATCAGTGAAAAAGAAATTTCGGATGAGAAAAAACACGACAGACGACACATGACGAAATATGTATTTATTAATTGAAGATTGAAGATTAAAAGATGATAGGGTATAAAGAAGTTGAAATAAAAAAACGTTTGTCTGATATTGCATCAATATGATACGTAGACTTTTACACACAAGATCATTACATTTTCACATGTTATTATGGTTCGCGGTGAAATTTTAACAAAAACTTGGCAGGTTTCGCTAGATTTAATAGAACGCTCGTCAAAAATGATGTTTAAACTAAAGAAATTTGATATAAGATTAACAACTCTATTTATTTGCAAGTGAAAAAGAATGGAAATAATGATCACTTTGCAAGAAATAATAGCTTTGGATTTAAAAAAAACTTCAGAGAGAGTGTTTGTGTCTTTTTTAGTGTGAGAGTACAAATTATAAATTATATGGTCCTCCTGTGACCCATATAATAAATGGTGCAGCTTGAGACTAACTTTATCCATGGATTAATTGTGAGAGACATTATTTATTAAAAATAGTTGAAAATGTGTATCTATTTATGAAAGACTGTATATGCTTCATAGATAATTTTAGATATTGATAAGTTAATTTTTATATTTGTGAAAGGAGATTTTGAAACTAAAAAAGTATAATTTTATTTTATTATGAGAGTCCACATAGTGGAATGACAAAAACCAACATGGTGAAGCCAAACCACTCAAGGGTGGGAGCTTACACCACTCTATCGCGGTGTCATTGATATATGGTGTGGTAGGTACCGTGTGTGTGATGGGAAATGATGCTAAATTATATATGAGTCGAGCTTCCTCTTACCCTTTTTTTTATTTGTAGTCAGTATTAGGTGGACCTATAATTTGTAGTGGTAGAAAGTGATCACTAGGAGCTGAGTGGTGAGATAAAAAAAGTTTATACGACGGTGTGATAAAGAGTACCACTCTGAAATACACGTAGAGTGTTACAATTAGAGTAGCCGCAATGGATTATAACAAGCCAATTTTGGTATGTAATGGTAATAGTTCCATTCTGGGGTGTTCATTTTACATTTGTTAAAAACTTAAAACCAACTTCGTGGTTGGAGTCATGATGACTACAAGCTTTATTTTTTTTGCCTTTTTTTTAAGGGTGATGATTCTATATAACAAAAATCATTAATACATAACAATATATACATTGTTTATAAAAACCGGTCGTTTTCTTCTTATTGTTAGAGAAAAACATTTTATAATAAGCTAATTAAGATCCTTACTTAAAAAAAATTATCTCACTTGCAAGTAATTAGATAGCCAAACTAAAACACGTAACTATAAAACAATGTTATCGATCAAATAATATTAAAAAACCATTTATAAATATTCCTGTAAAAAATATTTGGCCGGTATAATTAATAGAGGTGTGTTCAATAAAGTTTATACAAAAAACATAGTTCTGAAATTTTAATATTCAATCATATATTATTCAGTATACAATCACAAGTGATTGTAAAAATATCACATGGGAATTACGAAAATGTGACTTCGTCCAAAATTCTAAAATTCAATCTGGACCATTGATGAGACTGATCCAAAGGCTAAAATTAGTCCCTCAGGACTATGAATTAAGTATGAACTATATTGAACATTTCATATAGAGGTGTGTTGAATAAAGTTTATAAAAAAAAAACATAGTACTAAAATTAATTGAAGTAATTAGTATTGTTACATTTTCGAATTACTTGTCCAGCACTAAATATCTTTTCACGCCTTAATTAATTGCCTCAGATTCAGTCCCCGTAATTAGGAAAATGTCTGTCTTGAACTTAAAAGGGGAGATCCAATTGATGGAAGGATGTTAAAGTTGTATGAAGATGATCTACGTACGTATATTGATTAATCAGTTTAATTATATTATACCTGCTCGCCCATGGGAACAGCAATACGACAATCGCAGCATGCGCTGGACGATAAGCAATGAAGACGCCAAGTACCATCCACAGTCACCACCGCCGTATCCAAACAACACTCCACCTCCAACGTCACTCCCACCATATGCAACGGAATCAACGCTGGCGGATCACACCGTCCGTAAACATACGGCTGGTAGCTCCTAATATCCGGATTATCCACCACTACAGGCTCCCTCACTACGGCATAAACCATTGGTGCCGTAGGATGCTGGTTCTGCGGCTGCCGGAATGAGGAAGCGGAAGAAGACGTCGACAGCGATTTCTCCATGGACGGCGGTTTCGGTGCAGACATCGAACAGGTGTCTTTTCCGTAGTATATGCGTTTGGCGAGCCTCAGTCCCATGTCGACTGACCGGGAAAACTCGTCGACGGTAGACATTTGACGTTACCGGAAACTGATCAAGTGGGTTTCGAGCGAGAGAAAGTGTGTGTGTGTGTGTGTGTGTGACAGATGGAAGTTATATATAATATAAAATAATTAGAATAAAAGTAAAAGGATTAAGGGGGGATGACGTATGGAGTTCAGTAGGGGGGCATGTTCTGGTACAGAGTAGACTATTCTTTCTTTTTTGATGCATATATATGTTTGACCTCGATCATAAATATTTATAACAATTAAATATTGTCCGCGTTTCGTGGCGGGTAAAAATAATATCTCGTTTACTATAAGATTATATTGTTACTGTAATTTTTAATGAAATACGTTTAAACAACTCTATAAAAAATAATTTAAAAGGCTTCCAATTTTTATCTTTGACTTCGATTACTAATATTAATATAAACAACTACTGTATTAAACTAAATTATTTTTAATACAAATAATATAATACTACTACTACAACTACTACTTTTTAATCAAGTTTGGTTAGATTATTCATCTACTATTATTTACTAAAAACAAAAAAAAAAAAACACTTACACGAAATGGTAAATTGATTTAAATATGAAACTTAAAATAATTGAATCGCTTGAATGTTTTATAAGTAATTTAGTTTTTGTGTATTTTAAAAATATGTAAATTATTTATAAAGTGACAGCCTATGTCACTACCAACAAATGTGGCTTGAATTCTATCAAATGAAACAAATAAAGCATGCCAATTAAAAAAAAGATATTTAGGGGTACATATATATAAACCATAGATCAATACTTAAAAAAGGGAAGAAATATAAACAAATAGAACAAACAAAAACAGAAATAAAAAAAGAAATTAAAAAAGAATAAACTCATTATAAACACACGTAAATCTAACTTCAAGATCTAAACTTAGAAATAATCATCATTTTAAGATTACATAGGTTTGAATCCAAAACCTAGAACCCAAAACCTTTCTAATCTAAAAAACTTAAGTTGTATATTATAATTATTTATTGTCATGTTTTAGATATAAAAATTTTATTTTATATGAAAAAAAAGAATAACAAAATATTAAGAAATAGTATTAAAAAATAAAACGAAATAATAATTATAATTGACAATATACAACTATAGCAATGTAATAAAAAATAAATAATAAAATATATAATCCGTCCACTAAAAAACAAACCTGTTAAAAAGGTTTATAAAAAACTGGAGGCAAGGCTCAAACCCTAGTATGCACCAACACATGCAACAGCCTCAACCAATCCTTCTGCAGCTCCCTTTGTAACATGCTCCGGAATTATTGATATATAACCATTTTTCTTTTTGCACAAAACGACAACTTTTTTTCCTTATAAATGTATGTTATATATAATATATATGCCATGGATTTTATTGTGTGAAAAGCTCAATAACTTTTATCATTGTAACACGTCTGGAGCTGTAAACGAAAAGAACATTTATAAACTGTTTATAAAATTGTTTAGCGGGAAGTTTGTTTATATTCCTTTGTTTAATAAACGAACGAACATGAACAAGATTTTCCGTTCATTTAATTAAACAAACGAACACGAACAGAGTTCTCGTTCGTTCATTTATGTTCGTGAACATTCGTTTATCCGTTCGTTTATATTTTATATAAAAATATATTTTTATATTATATGTGTGTGTTCATATATAATGTTTATTTGTGTTTAATAGCGTGGATTTGTATTATAATATTCTAAATGTATATATTTGTATAATTGCATAAATATTCTTACATATTTTAAACAACTATGATTAGAAAATATTAATTTTTGACTACTGAGACGTTCGAAGCTATATTATTGCTAGTTTTCACTTCTTCATTAGCAGTATGTGTGTATGATCATTAGAGAAACACAAACTTTATTGTTAATGTAATGTTTAATTAGATCGAAATGTCACGTTTAACTGTAGAAATATTTCAAAGTAGACACATGTGAGTTTTTATGGTTCATGATAAGATAATCGACAAAGCATGATGATATATATATAAATCCATTGTACGTGTATACTTAGAAGTAAATATGTTATTTTGAAATGGAATTTGTTATCTACTTATCTTATTGTACACTGATGGACATTGACATATTATTACATTGTACAATTTACTTTGATATTATGATGTAATTGTTATAACTAACATACATATATATTAAGAACTATTTTTATTGTGAGTATCGTAAAAAGTAATATTGATTTTTAATTAAATTAAATCTGTAGCTATAATATTGATGGTTCATTAACAAGCCGTAATTAATACCTCATAAATAAAGAGTATTTTGGTAAAATCTACTTAATTTAATAACAACTCATTAAATAAGACACATTTTACAGTTACGGAATTGCAATTATCTGAAAATAAAAATGAAATTAGAAGCATTTGATTGCTAATGACTGCGCATGAGGTCTCATTAATTAATGTCTGCCATACCAAACCAACCCACCGTCCAATAACTTCCCTTATTAATCATTCATCTTCGTCAAAGAGCAACAATAATATATAGAATCATTTATTTTGCGAAATCGTGATAAGTAATTTTAATCATTTGTTTGATAAGTGAAATTTATATATAGAGAGTATAGTAAATAGAGTGTGGTAACGTGTATATGATAAATTTGTGGGTGGACGAGAAAATTGAAATAGAAGAAATTGGACGACTAAGATTGGTTCCTGCGGTTATCGCAATAAAAATGGTTCTCAATTAAAAAAGTTTAAACAAAAACTGTTTATTGCATTATAAATGTTTGTAACATTATTAACAAGTCATTAATAAGAGTATTTTTATCTGTTATATATTTTTCTCAACCGTGAATTGTGCACGGGTCATCATTAATGTTTGATACTTGATTTGCTCAAAGTCCGATGCTTGATTTGCCCAAAATACTCCTAATAATGTGTCATTGACGAGCCAATCATTAGCCACCAATAAATTATTAGCCATTGGTTCATTTTAATCGAGAGTCAAGATTGGTTCTCACACTTACATGCGAAAAATAGTTCTTATTTGAACAATCCTCTCTCTCTCTCTCTATATATATATATATATATATGTGTGTGTGTGTGTGTGTGTATATATATATATATATATATATATATATATATATATATGGGAGGGTTCATTTTTATTGCGAGTACCGCGAGAACCAATTTTGATCCTTAATAAATCAATTGTCAATAAAAATGACGGCTCATTAATGACTAATAACTGACTCATTAATAAGCCACTAATGATGGATATTTTGGGAATCTCAAGTTTCGCTCTTAATGACGGTCCACCCGGGCGCAATTTATGGTTGAGAAATATATAAAAGACCAAAATACTTCTATTAATGAACATTAACGGTGATTATTATATGAGGCATTTTTTTAATTTTTAGTAAAAAGTTTATATGGAAATTATTTTTCATACGAGAATTGTTTTTAATATTATATTGATTTATAATATGTGTATTTTTGGTCATTTATATGTTTATCCAATCATGAATTACGTTCGGGTGGATGAGTTATTATTAGATTGACTTAATTTTTCTAAAATATCACTCATTAATGAGTCATTGACGAGTCATTGATGAGTCATTAAAATTCTTAGTCATTGATTTATTTTAATCAAGAACCATGATTGGTTTTCGCATTTTCGCACGAAAAACATCTTGTGTTTGAGCCCTCATATATGACAATATGGCAAGGGTATTGTATCTTATGCTTTAAAAACAGATGTTATATCTTACGTGAAAGAAATCGATTCATCCAGGGTAAATATATGTTCAATTTCTTGTAAGATAGCCGGCAAAGTGATGTACCTTATCTCGAAGAATCAATTAATCATGTAAATATGTGTTATTCATTACAAGACTTTAATTTTGTCATACATTTGTAAATAAAAGATAAAAAAATAATGTGAGTGTCCGTTTAGAAGGTTTTCTGAAAGTCGACTATATTCTAATGTATCTAATTTAATTATGTTTGTGGTCATTTCTTATGTCTCCTAATCATACAAGATGTTTACATTCAACAATGGTTGAACCAAGTGTCCTTTAACATTACCACACTATATTGAGATGAATGATGATAACCATTCCTGAAAGAGTTTTAAAGAATGAATTTTTTATTTGTTTTAAAAAAGATGACATAAAGAATCCATTAATTTTCTTTTGTTATCTTTTTTTTATTAATTTTAACGTTTATATTATTCAAATAAATATAAATATAATTAAAGAGATTATATAAAACGTCTGTTTTTAAATGGGCCAAGTAAAACCCGGTAAAACCAACCCATATTTAAACGTCACATCTCCGTTGTTAACCAGAGTGGTTTAGGTTTTAAAACAGATGTGTGTCACCGCATAGCAACCCTACACACCCTAAGATTGGAGATATCTTCAATGAGTTAACTTATCTTTATAATCTTTTATTTTCTCTTGTTCTTCTAACATCTCGCTAGTTGTTTTGCTTTTAAATAAAAAAGTTACCTTCTGCTGTTCAAAAAATATATATATAAAACGTCTGTTTTAGCTATGCTTTTCTCAAATCATTGTTAGTCGTTTTCAAAAGGACAGACCCGTATGAACATGATCTATTTAAGAATCCATCACAACTTTTATTTGATTCGACACCCATATATAATTTGTCCAAACCTATAATTGGAATTGGAACTTATAAAGATTAATGGGTAATTAAAGTCTTCGAGGAAAAATCAAAGACCATTAATTGACAATTGACAGTTTGACACCATCAATCAAAAACCTATCATGCATAAACGTTTACCTGCCTCTTCTCATCTAATCCTATGAAAGATGGCCTTTATGAAATAACACGTATACACGCACATGCATACACATAAATTATTGGCCTTATATTACACAGGTAACATGTATTTATATAGAGTTGTTTCAATAAATTTATAACTAAATTTATAGAGTTGTTTCAATAAAGTCTAAAGAAAAAACATAGTCCTAAAATTTTAATATTCAATCACATGTAATTCAGTATACAATTACATGTGATTGTAAAAACATCACATGTTAACTACGAAATTGTCACTCCGACCAAAATTTTGAAATTCAATATGGCCCATTGATAGGGCTGATCCAAAGACTAAGATTAGTCCTCCAGGACTATAAAATAAGTATGAACTATATTAAACATTTCTCTAAATCTATAATCAAATTTTGTTACGAACTAATTTTGTTATTCATAGAAGATATGTGATATACTATTCATATATGAATTTAAATTAATACTGAGTTAACTAATTAATTAAAGAATTTAATGAGAACGATACGTGTTTTCTTAATATCTCGTTATATATATATATATATATATATATATATATATATATATATATATATATATATATATATATATATATATATATATATGTGTGTGTGTGTGTGTGTGTGTGTGTGTATGTGTGTGTCTGTGGGGGGGTGTACGGTGCCAAGAAGAACATTCCTCTAGCGAAGAACACAGTGAACATTAGCAAAAACATAAAAACTGAAAAAACTACCATTATTTTTAATTCAAATAATATAATACTAACAATCAGATACAAATTAAATATGTTATGCATTTAACATATAAATTAAGTTTTTGAAGCTGTTAGATTAGTTTTCAGAAGCTTAGATCAATTCTCCATGATAAAAGTTTGATATCCTTAATATACATATGCAGTTATGCACACATTGGCGGAATAGAAGCAATATGAATGCAAGACAATTAACTAAAAGGGTGTTTGAGTTTGCTTTCTATTTTTCATCCTAAACCATTTTAATACAATCAGCAGCGAATCTATAATAAAAAATCGCATGGTTCTTAAGTTAAACTGATATAAATAAATGAGTCAAATATACTTGAGTCGGGTCGGGTCATTAAAACTAAAATATAAACATATATCTAATGGAGATGTTAAAGTTCTTACAAAATTGTACCGGCGAGGTCGGGTATACTTGAATATTTGCATAATTTTTGAATGGTTGAGCTAATGGTATAACATGTATGCATAAGAGAGAAGGGATATACTTAATAACACATCTTGCATCATCCTTAGTTACATCCTAACAAACATTTACATCTAAATCTAATATAACATTAACCCAATATTTTTTGATTTGTCAAATCTCATTCTAATATACGCAAAAGCACGCGCACATGGGCTCACATTGGTACAAAGGTCAAAACCTATAATCTACACTTCCTTAGTTTCGTTTAGGTTTAAGATTATTTATTTACTTTTTACTTCACAATTCACACTTTTTAAATACAAATGACAATATGTTTTGTGTTGGGTTATTTTGTAAGTATAAGTTGGGTTGGGTTAGGACTATTAGTTTAAAATATAAGTTGCGTTGGATTATTGGCTTGTTTTGCATTGTGTTATTTTGTAAGAAGATAATTATTTCTTCTATTTTATCAAATAAGGTAGCTCCCTAGATTTTTTAAGTAGTTTCTCAACATAAATTTATATAAATTATAGAAAAAATAAAAAAATTAGGTAGGTCCTAGGACCCACCTACCTTCAATATAGCTTTGCCGTTGAATACAATCATAGTTCTTACAAAGCACACCCGGGACCAAAAAGTGCAAAAGCGAAAGACATTGGGCTTTTCAATCCACGAAACATACACATTAATGAAGTGTAGCAAGACAAAGAAAAATCACGCTCATTGTATATAAATTACTGAGCTGTGTTTAATAGTCTATTTAAAAAACATAGTCCTGAAATTTTAATTTTTTTTAACGGCAGAACATACACACACACTAATCTACTTCTTATGTCCACAGCAGGACTTGAACCCATGACCATAGGTCAAGGAAAACACCTTCAAACATTTTATACCGCTAGGCTACAAGCCCTTTGGTGTTTTTTAATCACAGGTGATTCAGTATACAATCACATGTGATTGTAAAAAGCATAACATTTTATTACGAACATGTCACTCCGTCTAAAATTTTAAAATTTAATCCGGATCATCCAAATACTAAAATTAGTCCTTTAGGATTATAAATTAAGTTTGGATTATATTGAACATTCCTCATAAATTACTTTATTAAATTTTTTTATTTTGACCTCGTATTTACCATGGAAATTTCATGGTACTCGTAAAACTTAAGACTCGCTCTTTGTTTTTTTATATTAGTGAATTGCAACCTATTCTCCTCATAATCTACGTCATCACATCAATATTCTACTTCATCAATATGTACTGTAGCACTCTCATTTATGAAAATAAAAACCCTGATTTTTAAAATTTTCAAATAATACCTGTAACACCTGTTTTCACGAGCTTAAAATTAGCGACAATTTAAACTTTTTAATCAAAAGCTAGCAGCGGAATAAACAACATTTACAAAATATTAGTAAAGTTCAACTGACTCGGCTATTAATTTACATCAAAAGAATATGCCAAGTTCACATCTAACAGGTGTTACCAACTAGCGACAACCGACCACCGGATCACATAAACAACAACCAGTGTTCCCAAAAGATATTTACAACGACTACCATCAAGTTCCCGCCTCACAAGGCCAACTAATCAGCACCTGCAAAAAGGGAAATCCTGCACCGTTAGCTACACTAGCTAGTGAGTACAGATTTACACATAAGTATCAACAAGCAGGTTATCACAACACAGGAACAGCACACAAGGCTATCTTATCACAACGCGGCGTGCCAACATGTCAGTAAGAGCCACATCTCGCAGGGTGGGAAACCCCGCTCAACAACTCTAACTGGGGGTATAAGCTACAACCAACCGCACTGGTGGGGGAGCGAAGAGCAGTCCACCCAGCGCGTTCGTGCCAACTCGGATCTTGATCGTAAGTCAAGATCCCAACTCACGCTAAGAAACGGCGGTCCTGCAGAACCTGAGACACGGCGTGCACCACCGAGCCACCATTGATCCCGAATTATCCATCTCAAGGGATCCAGCCTTGCGGCTGACCTTAACCATGCCAACAACTGTCCGGACAAATACAACAAGCAACAACTCACCCGTATCGGGTCCAACACCACGCATGCGATTTACAATCAACATATAACACAACTATCATGACAACTACATAGCAACTACATGACAACTGCATGGCAACTACATGGCAACTGCATGACAACTACATGGCAACTACATGTCATATCACATATACGCACGTGTACAACATCAACAACATATTTCAACTAACCACAGACAACTCTACTTACTGAGCCTCATGGGGAAACCGGTACTCACCTGGAGTCCTCACTAAACAGATACGCCACTCCGAGTCTTCCGGTTCCTCAAGTACACCTAACACAATATATACACGCTTTGTTATCACTTACACATCGTACACCTAGGTCGAAACGCAAGTTAAATAAACTGTCAGGGCTGAACCACTGCTTGCGATCGCAAGCACTATCCCTGCGGTCGCAAAGGCCCTCTAACAACATCCCTTACGATCGCAAGGGTACTCCTTGCGATCGCAAGAGGCCTTCTAATCACAAACACGTGTTTCCGATCGCAAGGGAAGTCCCTTACACCCGCAAACATGGTTCTAGGGTTGGTTACGATCGTAAGTTACGTACCTACGCTCGCAAACCTTATTTCCATCGCCCGTAGGTGGTAACATCATTTAAAAACATATCCTTACGGTCGCAAAGGCCTTACCCTGCGATCGCAAGAACTACTGACGACCCATGCGACCGCATGCACATGCCATGCGACCGCATGGATACCAGAAACCCCATGCGACCGCATGCACATGCCATGCGACCGCATGGACCCCAGTTACAGAAGGGTTATTCCCTGTTCGAACACAGACCTGCACATCGACGTTTTTGACCTTTTTATCGACTTAAAACATGTTTATACTGCTTTTACATGTCAAACAACATCACTACAACATATATACGTGATTTCTTTACTTCAAAACACTTTAGGTTTATTAATTCAACCTTCAAACTACCAATTCCTACCTAAAACCTTACAAGTGGGTTTCATGTCAAGAACACTTACAAAGACAGCAAGAAGATGATACTAGATCAGCCAATTCAACAGCTATAACTCCAAATCAGATTGTTCCCTTTAATTTCTCTTCAAATCTCCAAAAAGGGTCAAGTGTGTGTGTTTTGTTTTGTACGTATGCATATATGTGTATTTGTGTGTGTGTAGTGTGTGTTCCCAAGGGATAAGGGAAGCACACAAACCGACCCAAGTAATTCTAATACCCCACGAGGGTATTTTATTCTCCTATTCAACTTGCAACGCAACTTAGGTTTATCCGTTTTAACTAACGGAGATATTTTCGGAATCATAATCTTAAACCGTTCAACAATTTACCAACTCTATCTATTTCTGACACTTCCCAACATTAGCTATACAACCACATTTAAAACGACAAATAACAACAATAATCAACAAAAACACATTGACTAAAGTCAATGTACAAGTCAACAAACACAAGGTACAACTACTTACTACTAGGCCCTATTTTAGGATGTTACAAATCTACCCCCCTTAAAAAGATTCCGTCCTCGGAATCTAATCGTCTACAAACAAGTGAGGGTATCAAACTCTCACGTCATCTTCCATCACAACTTTTTGGTCTGTGAACCAAGCATTTCAACAAGCTCTTCAACGAGACGTCTTGAAGCGTCAACATTCAACTCTCACAGAGGCAGAATCTAATTCTCCTACACCTTGCACTTACATAGACAACACACGTCGAATACATCGTGAACATCAAAACTTTAAAGGCAACTCAAGAACAATAGTCTGATCGTTAACTTAACGAACGATCCGTAACGGACCTATGTAACGCGGACTCAACTTACTCTTCTGACTGAATCGAACAACACTACACCAAGGAGAAACTTTCAAGAACACCCAATCTCTCTCCTAGAAATCAATAAGTCAACTTTTTAGAGTCGCATAGACTCTCGATCCATCACGAGCAACTTTCAACTTTATTCGCTACAATTTGAACAATCTCGCGTTCGACAAACTACTTTTCACCAAGTCCGAGCCAACAAGTCGAAGTGCGACCACGCCTCCCGCAACGTACCTCGCATGGAGGCTTTCCACCACTGGAATCACACTAGTTATTGAAAGCAACTCAATCAACGACAAACGAAATCCACACGCACCACCGAATTTCAACACACATGCGTGAAGTTTGTTCTCAAGGTCTGAACATGAGTTTTTTTTAAATAGTATAATTTAATTGTTTTATCAACATCTAAGTAGTTATTGGACATTTTATTCGTCTTTTAAAGTTATTCCCTTAACATAATGTAGTTGATATCATCACTGATTTCTTGGTATTTCGATAAAAAGAATTAAAAGTATACTATAACTAATGGTTAGCGGCATAAAGTTGTTTACAAAACTTCCACTACCGTTAGAGTTTTTTAAAATTAATTGTTAATTGTGACGGTTTCTAGAGTGAAGAGTAAGAATTGGTTAAAAGTTTTAATTTGCGATGATGAAAGAAACCATACTAATAAAAACATGAATGTTGTTAATAAAGAGGTTTTACAAAAACTTTAATGATAATCTTATGTATCGATTTCAAAATTCTGTAATGGTTATTCATTTCTTATTTTCTTACGAGATTTTATTTTCCTATCTATGTTTTGTAATTATTTTTACTATACGTGTTATGACTCTTTAAGACTATATAAATTTAAAATTGACTTATATAATCCCGTGTTGACACACGGGTCGCTTAGCTAGTTTGGTTTATTTGAACCGGTTCATGTGATTTATTGTGTTTCAATTTCCAAATATGTTGTTGACTTCTTGCCCAAGTTTGCAGTTGGGCAAAGAAGACCTGGTTCAACAATTAAAGCCCAATAAGACAAGAAACGGGCCGGGCTCCATGACTGACCTCCTTTACATTCACAGTTTTTTCTTATAAAATTAGCATTTTTCCAAACGTTTACTCCTGCTTCAGGATCTTGTCTTGAGTAGAAAGAAAAGGTTTCTTCTTATTGATTCAATCGAGTAAAGAGGGAATCACTTAACGGAATAACATTAACGTCGCTCGGAAAATACTGATCGGAGATGAGTCGTGGAAGTGGAGGCGGATATGATCGTCACATAACTATATTCTCGCCGGAAGGCCGTCTCTTTCAAGTCGGTATGAATCCATAAATCTTCTTCTACTGAACTATATCCAACTCCATGCTTTATCTAGAATTCAGGTTCCTATTTTATTAGTGATTCAAAAAATAATGTTTCTGTTTTATGTTTTCATTTCTGTTGGTTGGATTTAGGGTTTTTTTCTTATGAATTGTTTGATGTTGTGGATGAAAACAGAATATGCTTTTAAAGCTGTTAAAGCAGCTGGTGTCACCTCAATTGGTGTTCGAGGCAAAGACTCGGTGTGTGTTGTGACCCAGAAGAAGGTCCCGGTGAGCGTAATTTCTGGTTATTTAATGTTACGGATGATGTGTATATTTAAATCCTTTTTAAGTTTAATGGGTTTGTGTTATTTCTAATTTTTATGCAGGACAAGCTCTTGGATCCAACCAGTGTTACACATCTTTTCCCGGTCACAAAGTTTCTTGGATTGTTGGCTACTGGCACTACAGGTTTTTGTTTAATTATCGCAGCACTAATAAGTGTATCATCCCTAGATTCCATATTTTTTGTGCATTTGGTTGTTAAAAGCTCAAGGTACACTAAGGCCCATAGGGGTCCTCTGCCTGAGACACAAGCTCAGGAGCAGGCCTTATGACTACAGGGGGCATCGTAATTGAAGAAAATTGTAAAAAATATATGAATTTCTAATATATTATGTATAATGAACTCAAATAGCATTGTAGAACTTAGAATATTATCAAACAAAGTTCTCTCCATAAGCTTTTAAATTTTGACTCTGTACGATTATCAGTTTTGATTTGTAGGTTAAGAAAAACAGTTAAAAGGTTAAGAGAGTCTAATCAAAGAAAGAAGTAGAAGAATAGTCTTAAGTATAGAAGAAAGTAGTTGAAGAGTAGTCCAAGAATAGTACCTGACTGGAGTAGGAAGCTTGAAACTTAAGTGTGTAATCAAGAACTAAAAAGATTCAATGGTCCACATTTGGACAACATAAAAAAAAGGGTCAAAAAGCCTAGATCATATATATCAGGTAAGCGCTCGCACCCAAGGAGCAGCGCCTTGGTGCACTCTATGAACATAGCTTGACTCGCCCTTTAAAATGCTCGCGCGCTCGCACTTCTACAACTGGGGCCTTCTTTTCACCACTTTGACATTTTTGAGAAATTTTCGTCCATTTTTAAATGCCATGTGGGCATCTGTTCAATGGTGCATTCTACTTGTATAATGTTATTTCGTTGTTGCATTATTTCTCCATTCAATTCATTAGGTGTAATTATTTTTTGTTGTAAGCCAGAATGCCAGATCTAAGTAGTGTTTGGTACAATTTTCCTGTTTTAATTCTTACATATGCTTGCCTCCTCAGCAACTAAATGCTACTTCTTTTCTCGGTCATTCCAGCTGATGCAAGGACCTTGGTTCAACAAGCAAGGAATGAAGCCGCTGAGTTTCGTTATAAATATGGATATGAGATGCCTGTTGATGTACTGGCTAGATGGTAATCCTATTATGTTGAATCTTATTACATTTGTTGGTAATTATATATTATGCATGGGCCTCTATTTGAAGATGGCCAATGCATGATACTGAAGTTCAACACTCGTTTTATATGTTCTAGATTAGCTTATCTATAGAAATAGTGGTCTATACCGTGTCCTTTTTTTCATTGATTACTTAGGTCGCTCTTAATTGGGCCTTTATTCCCTCTTAAATGTGCATTTTCTTTAAAAATTAGTCTGAAACTGTATGGTTGTATAGGATGCCCAAACAATGTGACTGACTTCTCTGCTACTTATCCTACCCACACGAAAGAATTCAAAAAACATGCTTAAAAGATCAGATATCCTTCAGATGACATGAAAAAGGGGCCGAGGTTATTGAATGTCATGATATGTTGATAAGAGCCAATCGACGTTTTTGTTAATAATAAAGGAAATACTGATAATTACAAAGGTCTTCGTGCTTTTGAGAGGCACTTGTCTCTCCCAGACGTCCTTTCAAGTAGTAGGAACTCTCTTAAGACCTAATCAAAGACCGATTCCAACATAATAGTAAGATACAGCCTAATATCTACTTATAATGAAAACCAACTTGTCCTAAGATAAAGTCTATGTATTTATTAAAATCAGTAGTTTTCATAATTACAAATAATAATTAAATCTAGGCCATATGACCCATATCATGAGAAATGGCCATGGAAATAGTTAGGCTGCAATGCTGCTTATATCATAGCATAGCTTGCTTCCCCAGGGAACCCGCTAAAGTGGGAAATCCCTTTTGAAAAATAGAAGTTCATCTTAGTTGCACGTCACAATATAGAATCTGTAGACAAACTATGTTAAGTTTTTGTAAAATTATATGTTGCAGGATTGCAGACAAATCCCAAGTCTATACCCAACATGCTTACATGAGACCACTTGGAGTAGGTGTGTCTCTCATCTCTCTGAGTCGCTAACACTCTATTATACATTTTCTCTTCTGATTACTGATCAAATTTATACAGCTAAATTTATATCATGTGAACCCTTTTTTTTGTCTTCATCTTTTACACAGTGGCTATGGTTTTGGGTATTGATGATGAGAATGGACCTCGACTCTTCAAATGTGATCCAGCCGGCCACTTCTTTGGTCATAAGGTATGTGAAATAGTAAAAATGGAGATTCGATATTATATGACGACAACATTTTCTGTAGGCCATTAATTTTATGTGTTTGTATGAAATTGCCCCTTGTTTATATGCTTTTTGAAAATTTTGATGCTATTTCTGCTGTGGGTTTTCTTTTAGACTTCCTTGCTTTGATGTTGTCTAATTTCTGTTTATAGACCTCCAGAATATAATAATATATTTGTTACCCATTATCTGAAGTTCAGTGTTTTGAAATATTTGCAGGCAACAAGTGCTGGCTTGAAAGAGCAGGAGGCAATTAATTTCCTGGAGAAGAAAATGAAAAATGATCCTGAATTTTCTTACGATGAGACTGTACAGGTGCATATTTTGCTTCTTTTTTAGCAATAAGAAGTTTGTTTGACTAGCTTTAAGAGGTGCATTTTGAGGAGAATTATTTGATTATTGCATTTGGGAAAGCAAAAAAAAAACTAACCATTTAATTAGAGAGGTGATTCGTACACCACTTAAATTAGCCATACACTACTTAAAAAGTTTCACTTTACCAATAATCCTTAAAAAATGTAAGGGTAAAATTGTAATTAGAAATTGGTGTCTGATTAATTGAAGTAGTGTAGAAATCACCTTCCCAATCTTAAAAAAGTGATTATTTGCATTTCAAAAGAGAACGCAATTTTGGAAAAGTGGTTGAAATGGTGTTCAATTTTATTTTTATTTTTTTTGCAATCACAAGTCTATTTTGCAAAGCAATCTCAAACATACCCCAAGTTTTAAGCAAACCTGCTTTTTTATCAAAATGATGCCGTCTGGAGTTAAATTTTATAATACCAATTGCAACTGATTTGTTAGTTTAATTTTATATTGAAATTAACATCATGCATCCTCCATTGATTTCAGACTGCGATTTCTGCTTTGCAATCTGTTCTACAAGAAGACTTCAAGGCCAATGAGATTGAGGTATGGGAAAAAACGTTCAATTACAATTGATATGACAATGCACCTTAAAACCACTTGATGTGTCTTTCTATTAAAGGAAAATATAACATTTAATGAAGACAATTGCAATTCTTGCATGATTGCCACAGTCTGTATCATAACTTATTAACTTCTTGCTTTTCATACTGTCATCATACTGCTTATGGTAGCACTAACCTGTGACTAGCCAAACCGGGACCTAACAGGAACTATAAATTTGAAAATATTATTACCGGTTCAGGTTCTGCTTTGGTACTGGTTTGCTCCACAACCAGACCTGGAATTAGATTAAAAACTTTTGGGCTAGCGATATTCAGCCTTTTTTCGACTAAATGCTGTTGCATAAAGTAAAAATGATCAGACTGGAACTAAAAACCATGTTTTTTTCACACCATGATCCTAGAACCAGAGTGTACATAAGCGGTCCTGGTCGTGGCCTGGTTTGTTTAGTTTACCGGTTCAAACGTTTGTGGTAAAGTTTTGCACACCCGTAGTCCCTAACAGCCTACTGGTCAGTGGTCACAACCCTGAAATCTGGGCCTGAAAGGCTCTTTTGGTGTAATTGGGCCTTTTCAGACTTTCTTGGCCTTGGCAGTAAGACTGCTTTCAGTCCCAACACCGGTTGTGCACCTTTACTGAGAAAGTTTTGAGTTTGTTGTCATGTTATCATTTGTATTTACGTTTTATGGTTTCTTTGAGCAGGTTGGAGTTGTTCGAAAGGAGAATCCAGCCTTTCATGTGCTCTCCACGGAGGAAATTGATGAGCACTTGACCGCCATCAGCGAGCGTGACTAAAGTTCTAGTAATTGGGAGTGTTTTCGTGTTCTTGTCACTCTGTTGAGTGAATTTTTAAGGACTAGTCATAATTCACAACAATGTTATCCTGCTTTCAAAGTGAATTACTTTTATTTGCACTACCAGTACTGTAGTTTATTTTCCTTAATATGATATGTGCTGAATCTGTGCTGTATTGCAACTATTTTTCGTTTTCTTCTTTTACCGAAACGCGACAATTAAGCAGTCTTGATGCGGCTTATGATGACCGATTGACCAATGTTGCTATGACCATAATGTTGGGATTAATCTCAAACTTCATCTTCTACAGGAACTTTTGCTTTAACAAAGATGATATCGTAGGCTCTTTCTTCTTCTTTTTAACCGAAGTGAACTTGGTCCAGGGGTGTGCGGTGATTTCCAAAGTTTTGGGTTCAAAATCCGTAATAAATAAAGGTGTAGATTTAGAAGTAGTTTTAGATGAAAATAGAGTTTTGTTGTACAGAAAGAAAAAAAAAGTTTTCACCAAAAACTAACACACTTCTTATTATTCCTCACAAATAAAAAAACATACATACAGAAAGCCATCACGACCCTTGATGGGTGGCAGTTGGAACCACTAGTCCAAACTACCATTACCAACCAACAACATGTAACTATTAAAAATTGATATATACTGAAAGTTAGATTTCCCTTTCAACACAATCTTCTGAGATGTGTCTTCTTCAAGGATTCTGTTTTCTAACATCAGAAAACTTGTATACATTGTCTTGCTTGTGTTTGTGTAACGGGATACTCTGCCTGCTCATATGAAACATTATGAGGAAAACATTAAACTGTGAACTTTCATGAAATAATGAAGGATAATAAAAATATTATGAATGCAATTCGCCTACCTTTGGTGATTAATGGCAGATAGGTCAACCTCAGCAACGAGTACCGCCTCTTCTGTCCCTAATTTTGCTACGATATCACCACCCTGTCGAGAACACATGAAGAATCAAAAGGGGCCAAAATGGATTACTTTGTAGCATTTTTTGTCCCTTATATTTAGGAGCAGCGGATGCATTAATCATGATATCAAATACGCTATGGTGTTAACAGTAGCCTATTTTAACTTGCTCCGTCTTACTTAGAAAAGTTTATTTGACCGATCTAAAACGTAAAGCAGTCTCTTAATCATAAATAAGTTGTATCTACACTCTAGTCTCCATTTTGTTCAAATGAAACCTAGTAGACACATGATTATACGTGTAGTAATACCGGTGCAACCAAAGTAGAATGGCCCCATATTTCATAGCTACCACTTGACTTCCTGGAGGGTGAGCAAGTAGCTACATAGATCTGCCATCACCATGAAAAACCATGTCTTAGTATGAGATCACACTAAAGGCGTAACATCAAGTGTATCATTACCTGGTTATCAACTGCCCTGAAATTTAAAAAACAAGCGAACATTCAGTTACAAACTATCTTGTCTCACCAAATTGCACAAATCCCTGTTTCTGTTAGCATAAGCAAGCATTGTTGCATCATATTCACCATTCAAATTGAGAACAATATGACCAATCACGTTGTTTCATAGCAGAAACAATGAGCCCTACAAAGAGACCCGGTTTTGTTTTATGATTAGTGTCTCATTTTTATTATGAAAAGCCATGTTGTTCTCAACTTGAGAGGAAATTAGAGAGCCTAGATTTCTTGCCTTGCTTGTTGCTCAAGTTCCCAAAGCATCATTCCTGTGCTCATATTGAACGCACTGGGATAGCATATTAACTCAACACCTGCAACTAAAACAAAGTGAACTCAAAATTTACTAGAAATCAAATTAAGAAATATGAGAAGAAAGAATCAAGAATGCCTCTTGCTTGGTACAACATTGCTAGCTCAGGAAACCGAATGTCATGACAGATTCCAACCCCGATACGACACACATCTGCAAAATTCATCATACCGTGTAGTGTTAAGTAGAAACCAAAGGAAGAAAGTCAACTACTTGATAAAAAAATTATGGACATTTGAACTTTATTACTATATAAAAATGGACAGGAACATAGGTGCAGTAAGCTGCATCTTACTTGGTGTAACAAAGTTGAATTCTTTTCAAATCCGGTGGAAGCATACTCACTATAAACAAAAGTTATAAGAGACTCCTGAGTCCTGACCAGATTTTTATTTTTAATGACCAATCTTGGTCAAGTTGGTTCTTAACATAAATACCCATGAAACAAGATTGAAACTTTTTTCCCACCCCAGCTGAATCATACTCACCAGAAACACTTTGTTTATGAAATACCCATGAAACAACGCCGGAATCATACTCACCAGAAATTATTATTATGGAACACCCATGCAAAAATATGAATCTTTTTTCGATCCTGATAGAAGCATACCTGTGTCTACAACTGTTGGTTCAGTTCCTGCTGTAAAAAAATCCGATTCTTTGAAATATAGCT
Organism: Pulicaria dysenterica; assembly: GCA_947179395.2. Lineage (NCBI taxonomy): Eukaryota > Viridiplantae > Streptophyta > Magnoliopsida > Asterales > Asteraceae > Pulicaria > Pulicaria dysenterica. The sequence continues at coordinate 831,201 of OX359292.1, forward strand.
CCCCTGGAGCTGGGTTATCAACATCAAAAAGATGAAGCTGCAAGTAATAAATGATTAAACAACAAAACTTCTTCAAATTTCCATCAAAATCGAGTGATCTATACATCTAAGACCGCGTTTGAAGTTTTTACCTTCCTGTGTTTGGCTAATAACTTCCCGTCTGGTCCAAACACACAGCAAGTATTGTATAGATGATTACCATCGAGTTCGGATACAGATCCACCAACTATTGTGATGCCATGGAAAGAAGCAAGTTCTGATAACATGGAAAACGACGGGGAGCCAACCATATCTTTAAAATCTTCGGCAAACTTTGCAAAGTAATCACTTGAGTAAGGGCAATTCCACATTTCCTAATTAAAATCATAGCAGAAGGTCATTCATTATAGGCTATTACTAATGAACTACACAAAATATTATAGAAACTACCAAAGTTGCCACCATCAAGCTTGCCACTGATTTCTTCTACTGTCTTAGATCAGCTCCAGACTCATAAATCTAGATAAGGGTATGCCACTATATAACACAAATGTTTGTTAAGAACTTAATAAATAATTTGTTTTGCGGTTTCGGTTTTCTAGCGATTTATATTTACACTCTCTCACCCTACTAGAGTTTAATGGTACTTGTAGACTTACCATTTCCACTCATTTATCTAAAATCATAACATGTCAAAGTCACTCATAGTTCATTTAAGTGCTTAAAACCTCCCAAATAACTTCTTTTTTGGTATAATGAGTCATCCCGAAACAATAGTTGAAACCGAATCATTCATTAGACATACTTCAAATGTAAAGCACAAACAAAATATTAGTATCATAATCACTTGTACAGTTGTATCAATTCGATTTCAGTAATCAGATAAACAAACAAATTAATTCCAAAATCAAAGGGATCAAGGGGTGTTTGGAATTGCTTGATAGCTTCTCCAAGCTGCTTATATGATTGACTGTGAGTTAGGTGGTTGTGAATAAGTAAGTAGTTTGAAGTTGTTAATTTCAACGTTTTAATAAGCAATTTTAGTAAGCAATCCCAAACACCACCATTAAGTGGGGTTGGTTGTTTGGTTAACTCACTGGTAAAACAACAAGGGCTGCACCTTGCTTCGCTGCAAATTCAATACAACTGCTGGCTGAGGCCAAGTTTGTTTTCTTCTCTGCACTTACTGTTAACTGGCAAAGACCGATCTTGAATTTTTTCTTGAAAATATCACCATAAATTCAAGATTCATTGTTAAATAAAATAAAATAAAAAGTACACACATCCACACACAATTTTAATAGAATTTGGCTGTTTAACCAGGCAAATTTATGAAATTTGAAAGGGAAAGGGCAAACCTGAGTGATATTCCCACCCCATGATGAGCTGCAGCTGCTTGAGGAAGGAATCATTTTTGGCTGGAAATTTGTGTTCTTTACCTTCTTGTTATAATACCATACAATTTGCAGGAAAAAAACTCTTTATGCTATATATACCAAATTACGTCTTTGTTACCAAAAAAACACGCTGGCCGGGTTGGGAAGCCTTTCTATTCTTACACAAAGGACCTGGGTTTGAATCTAGCCCCTGGAAAATCATAAAATTTTAATTCTTGCTTTGTTTTCATTTTAACCTTTATATTTTTTATAACCTTTTTGGCCTATTTTAACTTCTAATTTCTTCGAAACGTGGATTTCGAATTTTAACCCTTTTTAACTCCGTTTTGATCTTTTTATTATTTTTAACCCATTTTTAGCTTCTACATTCTTAAAGCATCGTGTCTACCATTTTTTTAATTTCTTTTGCTTAATGTAAATTTCATGTATATGTTTTTATAACTTTATTTAAAAAATATTTAATATATTTATTTATTAAAGAGTTTTGCTTAAGGTTAAAAATAGTTTAAGATCTATTTCGATTAAACTCTTATAACTTTTTTAAAATATTAACTTAAAAGTTTACGCTTATTTTGGTGTAACCATTAATATTTATTCTTGAATCGTTTAAACATTAAAGTTTAAGTTTATATATTTGGCATGAAATTATATTTTATAATTGAATTATGCAGATATGTATCATATTATATTTGATTGTTAGGTCAAAATGTAAATACGTTTTCATAGAACAACCGTAATTTTTGACGTTGGAACTTCTGTCTTTTTGGGTAAAAAATATTCTTATATGTTATAGAATAGCAGATAGGATTTTAATAAAAAAAAATTATGTTTATAATGATGTCATGCTTGCCTTTGGTGCTCATGGTAAAACTTCATATGGGTTCGATATACTTTTATTTTCAACAAATTGTGCGGTATTCAATGCGGATAAAAAAATGTGGATTGGCCGCAATGGTAAGCAGTTCCTTTGCAAAGCGTTAGGCGCAGGTTCGACTCCAGGCCAATGCAAAATAGTGAGTTTTTTTTTTGCCACTTTGTCTTTCATAATCTTTGTATTATTTTTAACCCTTTTGGTCTTCTTTAGCTTATAATTTTCTAAACATGTGGATATCGCTTTTTAACCTTTTTTAACTTCTTTTTAATCTTTGTCTTCTTTTTAACCATTTTTTTTAACTTTTATTTTCTTGAAGCATCGCGTCTACCTTTTTTTTCTTAATTTCTTTTGCTTATATAAACAATATTTAATATAAGAGTTTTAAGGTTAAAAATTATTTATCTATTTCGATCAAACTCTACAACGTTTTTAATATTTTAACTTTAAACCTTATGCTTATTTGTTGAGTCCCCTCTCAAGAGGTTGTAGGTTTAACTCTCATTGTGGACAACGAGCTAGATTTAAAAGTAGACTTAATGGGGCGTGTGTGTGTTTGTTGTTCAAAAATATGTAGTGAAAGACTCTCATTGTTCAAATATTTTATATAGTTTTAAGATACACGAAAACTAAATTACTTTTAAAAAATTCAAGCGAGTCAATTGTTTTAAGTTTCAAATGTAAATTTAATTTTCCATTTTTGCGTAAGTGGTTTAAATTTTTTTTTTGCTTTTTAGGAATAATAGTAGATGAATAATCAAATCAAAGTCGATTAAAAAGTAATTACTTCCCGACGCGAAGCGTATGCACGCTAACCACTAGTTATTGCTAATAATCAGTATTCTTTATTATTATTTTGGATAAATAAGGAGGTGTGATATCTATCCAATTAAAAAGACTTGAAAATATTTGTTTTAACAAGTTTCATTCAACAATCGTAGTTCGTCGAATCACGAGTCATGACAGGTTTTTTTGGTTGTTTTATCCACAAGATAATCGTCGTAATTAAAGCATAGTAAAATTTACAAATTAAATTTAGTTGAGAAAGAAAAAAAACCTAATTAATGAATTGAATATAACGAGTGTAGGATTTTTTATATATAAACGTTAGTTACTAACAAAAACAATTATAATTAACAGTTTCAAGTTGTAAATAGTTGGATTATGTTACAAAGAGGAAGTATAAAAATAACATTGTATGCTGAAAGTTACTCAATAAAATTAAAATCCAATATGAGCTGTTTTTTGGAACTTGTCTCAAACTGATTCCATTTGATTGCTAATCGTTTACATCACTTTTCGCAAGTGTGAAATGGTGTGAGAATGGTTGTTTCACATGTCACAAGTGTGATTTAGAGTTCATAAGTATTTTCATATGTACCAGCCCTTCAAAAAACTAAAGCCTACTATAAACAAATTATGAAAAAGAGAATAAAAAAGAGAAAATAACTTGAACACAATAAGTTGTGTTTAATAAAGTCCATATAAAAAACATAGTCCTGAAATTTTAATATTCAATCACATATGATTCAGTATACAATCACACTAGTTTATATACCCGTACACGTACGGTATTACAGAAGTAAACTTGATATATACCAAAATCAAAGAAGAAATAAATTGTTAAACTTTTAAATAATCATGATTTCTTGTATACGATACATGATGTCTTATTTGTTTGGTTTCAAAAACATAAAATCCCCTTACAACTACACTACTGACATGAAAGTGGCTAACAGATTCATTAAACCTTCACATCTCATTCAAAATGTTTCTTTCTAATAGGTTATATATAATAAATATATAAAAATATAATAAGACTATCGGTAAAAGCATGTCAGACTAAAAACTTACCAACACACATCCATTCTCAAGGACGGATTGTGTCCTTCCCTCTCCTTTTTAAAGCCACAACTAACCATATAGAAACTTGTGTAGCTATTTGCAGCATAAACGTATCAAAGCCACCCTGCCAAGTATATTATAAGGAAGTAAACTTGAGATATATCAAAATCAAATAAAAAATGTTAGAAGTATACATACAAAAAAAAATTATAATCAAAATCAAATACGCACCTAAAAAACCAAACATTTCCTTGTTGTCTTCAAATAAAGCAAATAGAGCAGGTTTCACTTTAATAATCAAATTATAATCTTAAAGCTAGAATATAATAAATAATTATTGTTGTTTTTTTTTATTTTTCGTTGGTTCATCTTTATATCTAATTTTCTTAAATTATCATGCATGATGAAAAGAACATTTTTCATAACTTTAAAATGTCTTTGGTGGAACTTAACTGAAATGTTTGAATCATTTCATTTTAGAAATATACATAATAGCACAAACATTCTTGCCAAAGATGATCTTTGTTTCAATAACATGTGTATCAAATTCAAATAATTGAAGAAATATTTGATAATTGAATGACACTAATAAAGTAGTTTTAGGACCATCAACAACATATATCTTTACATCTCTGACTTTATATTTTTAAATATATAATATATCATCTTTTAATAATACATTTTATTTTTAAATCTTATTTATAAAAATATTTCACACATCTTTCAAATAAGATTGTAAATTGCTTTAAAATCAATAACTAATCACTTTGAATAACATACTCAAGTTGACCACTTAGCTCATCATTATAATCCAAAAAAAAGTCACTCAGCTAAACAAAAAATGACCTACCCACTAATATTGATGGATAAAAAAAAATAAAAATACACTATTTTAAAAAAGTGACATATTACAATAAAATTTATACCACAACACAGATAAAAATAAGACGATCGCAAATATATAATTATTTATTTCTCTAAACAAAAGATATTACAAGTTACTAAACATAATTTATAAACCATCTATACTTGATTACATTAATATACAATTTTTATAAAACCCTTCATATTTTCTTACAAGCCCTCACATGTTTCATAAAAACCCGTCACAACTTTCATCCAAATCCCTCCATATTGATTTGAAAAATGAATTCCATTTAGGGAGTATATTTCTAAAATTGTTTTGTAAAATTGAAGAATTTTGAAATTGAAGGTTTTGATTGGTTAATAAAGTTTGATTTAATGGGTAAAAATAGAAAGAAAGTAAGCCTTTTATATATATATATATATATATATATATATATATATATATATATATATATATATATATATATATATATATATATATGATTGTAAAAGCTTCATATGTTAATTACGAATCACTCCGGCTACTATGCAATTCCGTAATTTTAAATTGAAGCAACAATATGTGACGTTTAACTGGGTCGGATGGTTTTAAATGCTCAACATCTTGTAGAGCTACTTATTTATTTTGTTACATGTGCTGTATCTTTTGCTGCATGTGTTGTAACTTTAAAAAATAAACTATATAAAATTGTATGGTTTTTCAAAAAAAAAAAAAAAAAAACCACAATACCTCATACACCTCAATTTTTTGATTCGGAAAGTTTCTCACTTCACCATCCCACCCACACCTTACGCCCTTTACCAGGCAGCGATCGCATGCCTCATCGCCCTCCGACCACCAATGGACGCCGTCATCCACGGAGCACTACAAGATATATGCTCACAAGGAGTTAACGGACTAACTCTCCGTGATCTTTGGTCGAAGATCCACTGTCACCTCTCCTCCAATGGTCTCCACCTCTGCCCTAACGTCAAGAGAGCCTTATGGTCCAATCTTCTCAGTATTTCAAGTCTTCGATTCGAATGCGAAGGCGCTTTGTACGACGCTGAAGATCCTAAGATTCAATCTTTTGAAGATTCCGAGGCAATGGACTTGAAGATCGTCGCGGCGGAGTGTCTGCTTAACCCATTCTTAGGAATTTACGACATTCAAGTCTCTGATGCTGGTCTTTCTCAGCCACAGCGTCGCGTTCTTGAGCGTCTTGCCGCTGCTAGGTCTGTTGTATGATATCATGGGTTTAAGGGGTGTTTGTTTTAGCTTGCTACAAGCTCGGTTTAATCAACAAACACCCCCTAATTTCATACATAATATGCTTGTAATTGTAAGATAAGAAACCGGGTTATAGGCCTTTAGTAAGCTAAACCAAACACCTAATTAGTAAGAAGTTATTTATTGAAATGCAAACCAATAGGGGACATGATTACATGAATGTCTAAAATTATGTTAAGTTTGTGAACTACTATGATAGTCATGTGAACTTAAAGTAAAGGGCATAGGATAACCGATCACCTTGACATAACTCACTTTTGGGGCGTTTGGGTTAGCTTATTATTTTGGGCTTTAACCTTATTAGTTTTTTAGTTATTCGCTTATAATCTTATTAGCTGGTATGGTGTTTGGATTGACTTATAGCTTATCAGTTTAAATGTTGTTTACAAATAGGGGTAAAATGACTAAAAAGACGTGCTTAACTTTTAAAGTCTTTAGATTATATAACATTAAAGAAAAAATAAGATAATGAGGAGGGTAATTAAGTAAACTAAGGTTAGAAAGCTCAAAGTTACTTAATACGCTCTTTTAAATGACTTATTAGTTATTACAATAGGCTTATTAAGGCCTTAATAATAAGCCAAGACAAACACTCATTTTCTAATAAGCTCCATAAATTAGCTAATAAGCTTATAAGCCACTTACATAAGCTAACCCTAACACCCCCGTAGTTAACTATTTTGACTGTGCAAGTGCGATTATACTAAATATTCACTTATTAGTAGAAGCAGGACTTCTTTCATCTCTAAGTGCATAATGTGAATCTTGATTTGTGAAGTATGCATAAAAGGCTATTGATATTGATATACTTTATGTCGTTGCAGAACAGATGGAGTAACCCAAAATGAACTTGCAAAGGATCTTGGTATTAAACCTAACAATATGTATTATATAATAAAAAGTCTTGAAACTCGCGGCTTAATTGCGAGTCAGTCAACAATAGTAAGGAAGAAAGAAGCTGGCAATGAAGGGGAGTATAAACAAGGGTCAATCGTGAACACCAATATGCTCTACTTACGTCGTTATGCAAAGCATTTGGGTCACTTGCAAAGAATTGAAATTACCAAAGAGGACAAGGCTTCCACTGATGAGAATGCGGACAAAGAAGTTGCAATAAGAGATGAAGTTTATGAAGACCGCATAAAAGAGGATATACATATAAAAGACTACGTACCTGCTTTAAGAGCTATTTGTGATAGATTGGAAAAAGCAGATGGCAAGGTTACTTTCGGCACTTTTGCTAATAGTTATTTTTATTTTGTCTGTATTTTTATTGTAGGTGTTTATTGTTAACCATTTTTATTTATCTCAAGGTTCTCGTCACTTCTGATATCAAGAAGGAATTAGGTTACCGCAATACCCCTGGACATAGAGCTTGGAGAAATGTGAGCTAATGTTATCAATATAATATTACCCACCCTACATTTTCTATTCATGTTTATCTTGCTCACCGGCTTAACTTTATTACTCAAATGCTCTTAGATCTTGCACAGGCTTAAAGATGCTCGTCTAGTTGAGGAGTTTTTGGCTACAGTGAACGAGAAGGTAGTCTAACTATATTATTTTTGCTATATTATGATTAATGGCATATCTCCAGTTTACTTAGATACGACAACTTTATCATTTAAATATACTGGAAACGCAATAAGAAACAAGTTATCAATCCTTTTGCTTTTTCGTTCTTTTCTGCTCCTCCTTTCATTCTCCACCATTTATAGATATATTTTGTTTGTGCTTTAGGAAGTTAGCTGCGTACGTCTGCTAAAAAGTTTTTCTCCCGAGAATTGTGTGCCCAGAAATCATGATGACGAACTTGATATAGAACAACAGGTTAAAGTGGTAAAAAGAGGCCAAATCACTGAGCAACTTATGGAGCTTCCTATTGAGCAACAAATTTATGATATGATTGATGCAGAAGGATCCAAAGGGTTGACTCTTAACGAGGTATGTTGTCTTTATTGGTTTTAGCATATTTAGCATTTTGCAAAATATATACCATTGCTATTAGTTTTGCAAAGTGAACCTTTTCTTTTCATGCTCGGTATTCTCATCTTCCTTTCTATGATAAATTCAGAGAAAAAAGAATGAGACGTCTAGAGGAGACATGTAGTGCTAGTTGGGAGATTGGAGGTTGTTATAGTCAATGGTAGAAGGAGGAGAGGATGTCCGGTACTTTAGTGAAAGATAAATTGTCGCTTGATATGGAGGAGTGTCTACTATGTGACTATTAGCATTAGGGTAGATGGGTAGAGGGTTGGGAGTTTTTATAGAATTGTTCATTTAACTTTAGTCGAACAAATAATCGAACACGAATGATAAACGAATGAGCTTTTGTGATTGTCTCCTTAAAAGATTGGTTAGTTCGTGTACATTTTTGTTCGTTCATTTATAAGATCAACGAATGTAAATAAACACACTATAATGCGAATCCAACATTATTAAACTATGAACACGCCACACACAAGCTATATGTATATAAACACTATATATAAATATAAACAAACGAATAACCGAACGTTCACAAACATAAATGAACGAATGAGAGCTCTATTCGTATTCGTTCGTTAATCAAACGAACGGAAAATCTTGTTTATGTTCGTTTGTTTATGAACATAAACGAACTCTCCGCCGAACAATTTCACAAAGGGTTCATGAACGTTTCATTCGTTTAATGCCTTAGTTAAATCTAATAATCCTTTAATTAGTCTATTTTGGAGGGAGAAGTTGGAGCCAAAAGTTGGAGAAATTACGAGATGACAAATTAGAGAAGGATTTGTTTGGATGTTAGTTTAGATCAAATTAGGTAAGGTATAAAGAAATTTGGTGGGAAACTTTACCTCCAATAGTTACGATTGGCAAAAAGAAAGAATAAAAAGGCAACTTTTTTTTAGTGTCACTTGGAGTGTAAACTTGTGCAATTAATGGTTCATCAAATATTTCAAACAATTAATCATTCAAATAAAGTTGCATATGGTTTTCTTGTGTAAAATAATTTTGAGACGAAGGGAGTAGTTTAATGTAGTATATAAAATACGATAATGATTATAAAGCAATTTTAAAATTAATAATTAATTTAATATTATTTTGGCAAATTCCACCTTTTTTTATAATTTTTAGAACTCATTTACTTAAAGCACAACTTCTAAATGACACGTTACAAGCCGGAGGTCTTTTAGGAAGCAATCTCTACACCTTGTATAGAGGTATGAATGTCTACGGTGGTGTTTGTTTTTCCAGAGGTAAAACATCTAATGTCTATTTCCATGTTTGCAGATGATAGATGGACTGAAGTCTTTTTTGATAAAGGAATAGATTGTTTGTTTTGTAATCTTTTTTCACCAATTGTTCCAAATCAAAGTCAAGGATCTTCACCTAAATTAGGGTTCTAACTTCCAAATCAGAAACACAAATAGAAACCCTTTAACTGAATCATCGACAGAAGAAGGAAAAAGGAATCGAGGGTGAAAATGGCGATGGTAGCGTAACCCAAAAATATCGATTTCCAACATAGCCATCATCGATTGGGAATATTCGAACTAAAAATCAATGGATGAAGAATAGAAACCCTAACCTTAGTAATTGATTCGAAGATGAGAAGGTGAAGCAAAAATCGTTTGGACTAGAAATCACCGGTGATGAAGTGGTCAATGAAGCAGCTATCGAGCGCTACAGATGTTGACGCCGGCCATGAAGAAGGAGATGACCGGCGTTGAAAAAGTTGGCGGTCGGCGGTCGGTGATGAAGTGGTTGACGAACGGTGATGATGTCGAGGGTTTCTTGTCGAGAGGGGAGATCGAGAAGCAGTAGATGGAGGCGTGAGTTTAGGGCTGTTAGATGAATGTCTATTTTAAAAAAGGGTGAGTCCATGTCTTCTTAGAACATACAAAAATAAATCTCTTAATGTCTATTTTGACATGTGAAACAAACAGTCAATTTTCTTTAATGTCTGCGCACCCGCAGACAATAGAGGAAAATAAATCTGATTAGAAAAAACAAACACCACCTACATCTATCCCCCTCTCCCCCCCCCCCCCCCTAAAAAATAAAAATAAAAATAAAAATACCCTGGCCACATGGGATTGGATATTGTCGTCATCATTGTTGTATTCTCAGTCTTCCTTCTGTTCGCCTTCCTTTTCCTGACTTGATTATTTATGTTGCTTTTCACATTCTCCAGAAATCTTGCAAGTCAAGTACTCAAGTAGCTTAATTTAGTTCTGATTTATTGAAGATGCTATTTTACGGGCAACAGTAATCTTTTTTACTTTAGGTATATATATTGCTGTGTGCAGGTATATAGAAGGCTTGGCATTAACACCAAACGATACTATCCTCTTATTCTTAATATGAGGTCTAGATTCGGAATGCATCTAGATTCAGAAAGCCTTAATAGAGGGGCAGTGTACAGAGTTTGGACTTCTGGCAACTATAATTCTGGAGGCTCTAATGCTAATACCCCCCCTGGAAATATAAGAGACACCATAAATGAGGAATTTTCAACTCAAACACATGCTGGACAACTGATGCTGACTCACACTAGCCGTGATGCTGATGTTGATGCTGAACCCAGTGAAGAACAGAACATTAATCCAACAACTGCATTACATGATGTTAGCTGTAATGAGACAACAGTAAGTTTTAATGATCTGCAACATGCGGCAGAATTTCAAACTCTGAATGTAAAGCCTGTATCGCATTCTGTTTCTTTAGAGGCATCTTCATCTGCTTCACCTGCACGTCGCCATCGTCGCTCTTATGCAGCGTATCCGTGTATTGGTCTGAAGTCAGTTGGCTTGCAGAGGGAGCAGCGGATACTTGAAAAACTACAGGTAGATATTGATCTCTGACTATTTATTGTTAAAATGAAATGTTTTCTTGATACATTGTACTATTATAGGTGTTTAGCACTTCCATTTCCTAGTTAGTAGTCCTTTTTTGGTTAGTGGTATTAGTACTTGCTTTAGGTATGTTTGGCAAAAGTAGCTGAAGCTGCCAGCTGGAGCTTTGAGTTGTAGACAAATAAAAGTACTCAAAGCTGTAAGCTGAAAAATGTAAAACGTCATGAAAGGACACAAATACATATTTTTAGATAGATGATTATGTGAAAGGGTATCTGGGAAATTGCTTTCAAATCCTCTGTGAGTGGTTATTTTTCAAAACATATGCTAAAGCTTTGTCATCCAAACAAAATTTCTTTGTTTCCACTTCTTTGAATTGAGCCTATAACATAGAAAACAAAATCCTAAGCTCTCAAAAGCTTCATGCCAAACATACCTTTGTATACAAGAGAGTCAAGTTGCTACTAGTAAGAAATAGTTCAAGAAATCTGATTCAGTCTCATACCTGTTGGCGTCTACGTCTCGGTTCTTACAGATCAGTAATAAACTTTGTGAAGTTTGCGATTCTGAAATACGTTACTGATTTTAGACAGTTTGTATAACAGTTATCTTGTAATATTGCAGGAAGAGAAGGTCCTGATAAAGCCCCAGCTACAAAGGATGCTTGAGAGTCTTGAGAATTCTGAAAAGAAGCAGCATACTTCGATGGACAAGAAGACTTTAGAGCGTAGTTTAAATAAACTCCAAGAAGAAGGACACTGCAAATGCATTTCTGTTGCAGTCCCTTCTGTCACTAACTGTGGCCGTAAACGCATAGTTGATGTGGTTTTACACCCATCTGTATACAAAGCAGAAAACTTACCAGATTGGGTTCATGAAAAACTTAGATCATTTGAGAAACAAATACGTAATGAAAGTTTTTCAAAATACAAAAGTCGCAAAGGCAAACCAATCCCTGTGTTAAATGATGTGGAGAGAATTAGTACAAGTGTGAGAATAGATCCTCAATCCGAGGCCTTTGAAGCAATGAAAAACAACGGCTTTGTATTAGCGAAAATGGTCCGTGCAAGGCTTCTTCACGTGTTCCTATGGGGTTATCTCACTGGGTTACCTGGTTGGGATGATGCTATATTTGGAAAACATGGCTATGAACAGAAGAACCCACATAGTACATGCAAATTGTTTGAGCTAGATCCAGCCATCAAGGCCATGCCCCTTGAGCTGTTCTTACAGGTTGTAGGCTCCATTTTGCAACCTGAGTCTATGGTTGAGAAATGCAGGAACGGTTTATGCCTTTCTGATCTTCCAATACAGGAGTATAGATGTCTCATGGATACTCGAGCAACTGGACGTCTCTCACATCTTATTGATATTTTAAAACGTCTCAAGGTATTACTCTGAAGTCTGAACTTCAATTTGGCCAAGTTTAATTTCAAAACTATTGTATAGCATTCTGAATTATAATCTGAGAGGTCAGGTTGGGTTACACGTGTAAGAAGGGTAATTTCTGTAAACTGTTTTAGTGGGTTGGTTGGCCTGTAATTTCGCTTTTCTCCTGCTTTCTTTATTTTTTATATTCTTTTCATTAACACCCAATATATAAACGTAATGAATATAAACATATCAAAATTTGATTGTATGGGCTACTTCATGCATCAATTTTTTTTTATTAATAATTAACAAAAATAATTTATGAACAACTTTATGTATAAAAGTTAATTCTCACTAACAAAATTGAATAAGGTAAAAATATATTTAGTAATTAGCTATAACAAACAATCAAATATTAAATAAAATTTTGGGTATCCAGGTAGAAAAACTTGAAAACAATCACTTATCCTATTTCTTTACCTAGTTCATTCCTCCATAATCTAACTTAAATCCAATATGATTGCTTCTTAAATGTGTCAATTGGGTTACATTAAATAATGAATGAAATTAGGCAGAAATGGGTCGGTGTTAATATTATGATAAAAGTGATTAGTGAAGTTTCTGGCATATATAATATTATGAATGTCAGTAACTGAAGCGTTAATATCAACAGAAAATGAGTTTTAGTGAAATTTAAACTTTTCGAACGATTAAAACGTTAAACAGTTGGCTTAAAAATTAAATTGACCTGAAAGCTTGAAGTGTATTGCCATTTAATTCATTTGTCTAGAATTTCTTACAATTCTTGTTGGATCTCACGGCAGTTGATACGATTGATTGGTGGAGAACTTGTTGAGGCTTCTGTGGGCCCACATGCAACTCTTAGACATTCACTAGAATTTAAGCCTTACATCGAGGAACCTGTGGGAATGGTTTTGCCATCTACATGTGTCAGTTCTTCTGATCTTCGCCCTCATGTCAGACATGATTTTGTACTTTCAAGCAAGAAAAGTGTCGATGAGTATTGGAACACTTTGGAGTATTGCTACTCTGCTTCTGACCCAAAAGCGGCTTTGCATTCCTTTCCTGGATCTGCTGTGCATGAGGTTCGGTGTTTTTCCTTTTTGTTTTTGTCCTGTTTTCTAGTTCTTTGGGTTGTGGTACAAGGAGGTTAAATTTAAGTCTTAATTCTTGTCAAATCAAGGTTTCCATATTCGCAAAATAAGCTATTTGTTGTGACAGAAGTTATAGTTTTTTTCTCTTTCTGGATAAGTCCAAGAATTTTTCTAGGCATAAATTTCTGGTTCACTGTACTAAACTATGAAATATCATTTTGATAACATAATGCAATTGTTTCTTTGAAGGAATCAAGTTCCAGTTTTTCAATATGCTCTCTCTCTCTCTCTTGCTTCCGCTGGTTCGTAATTTCATAGGTTGTAATTAAACAATGTGTAAATGAAAATGCTCTAAATATTTCTCTGTCCAGATGTTACAAGTTATTAATCTCCCAAGTCCCAATTATAACACACACACACACCCCATAACATGGACTGGAGCTGATTTTGGTTACCCCAATTTTGACTTAAAAATGGTCTTGAGTTTTTGTTCATCAAAGTCTCTATTATTACCTGTATTGTATACGGAAGCGATCATTTCATTCCTCGTTCCCTCTTGATAGATCAGCGGCATATTTCTGGCAATATATATTTATAATCTGCCATGCAGGCATGCACCCATCATCATAATTTGTTTTTAGCTATATTTTCATCAATATTTTCTGAAGCATAGTTCTATCAGGTATATCTTTCTCGTTCATGGGCATCAGCACGAGTTATGACAGCTCATCAGCGGGCAGAGCTATCTAAACTTGTAATAAAGCAGGACTCTGACAAAAAGATATCCTATAAGAAGTGTGAGAAGATCGCGGAGAGTCTTAATTTGACCTTGGAACAGGTTTGTGTTCTGTTGGAATGTATGGTAAAAGTAAAACTAGGACCTGCTTTGTGATATGGACCATAGTTACCGAATTCGCGATTCGCTCCGGTACGGGTACGAGGATCGGGAACGCGGTTCGCCATATCAACCGTATTCGGTACGTGGGGGGTAGGTTCATTTCGGTACGACCTGGTACGGTGTACCAAGTAATTTGGTACGATGTACCACATTTAAAAAACCATGAAGTTCAACAATAAACAAGTTTATCCAAAACAGATTCATTACTTTTAAAACAGAATCATTAATTCCAAAACAGATTCATAAGTTCAAAAGCCATTGCAATGATATAGAAGAAAAATAGAAGAAATAGAAGAAATTGTAATTTGGAATTTGACACTTGCCTGTCGATGTATATATATAAGTATATTGTAGTGTGAAATTAGTTATTAAATCTGCAGTGTGAAATTGATTAATGGACATAGACTGAAAAAACGAAGAGACACAGGCGTAGTATTATTTACGAGGCGTCTGCTTTTCTTCCCGCCAATTCGTTTGACGCACCAAGTGGTCTTCAATTCGCGTTTCAATTGACCAGAGATCACGTTTATATTGGCTACAATTCGCGTTTCTGGTGACGTAAAATCACGTTTCGGTCGTAGTAAAAGTCGCGATCCAGTATCGATTTGGTATGCCTTTGTACCGCGATTCGGTACGAAGCGAACCTTATACGGAAATCGTGGCTGTTTTAGCGAATTCGGTAACTATGATATGGACTTAAGGGTTTTCTTGATATTATTTGCAGGCGGCAGTTTCAATTCATTTACTTAGAAATGATCGATTTCGGTTATGGTTCATCTCTAATGTGTTCAATTGGTAAACTGGAGTAAATAGCTTACAACAAAAAACGGGTCAAATGGGTCAAAATAAACCAAATTGCATTTTATAAAAATATATTTACCCTTAATCATTATATTCGGAAATTTAGATTATTATTGAACTCTTATAATAATTTGTGTAATTAAATGTCACACTAGCTATTCATACGAAACTTGGAAGTTCAGAACAAAAATGTTTTCGGGCCGAACTTACCCTTAACTTTTTTTGGAAAGGCCGAACTTACTCGTATTGATTTTATCCAAAAATGTCTTTGGACTGAACTCACCCTTATTATTTTATCAAAAAATGTTTTCTGATCGATCTTACCTGTATTGATTTTATCCTTGTTGTTGACCTCTTACCCAACCTGCATATAAATTAGGAGAGCTTGTATATAAATGTACTCTTTAAAAGCTACTTTTGGGCTATACACTAATTATTAGTCCATTTTTCTTTGCAGTTGTCAAAGTTTTTAACAAAATTTGGCTCTTGTTTTATTTTCTTTTTTCTAATTTGATTAATGCTCCTTGCAGGTGCTCCGTGTATTCTATGATAAGCGACAAAAGAATAAGTTCAAGGGAGCAGCAAGTACCAACATGCTGGAGTTACAACCATCAACACCAACACCTGCTTCACTTTCTAAAAAAAGGAAAAGGTCTTTAAAAGGAAATCCAGTAAATAATGATAACACCTTAATGGAAAATCAACAGGATGAAGAGCTGGATAAGCCGGATAAAGTGAAGCGTGCCAATATGTTTGGTGCAGAAGATACCATAGAAGAACAACAAAGATCCTTACATGAAATATTAATCAATGAAATCGATAGCCATAAAGGGGCTGTAGATGATCTGGAACTAACTGAAGATGAAAATGGTTCTCCTTCTACAAAGCTACATGGTTCACGTTCGAAAAGGTTTGCATGGACAGAAAACAGTGATAGGTAAGAATATGTTACAAATACACCATTTTAGGGTTTTTTCCTCATGAAATACTGAAGTATTTTCTCTTTTGCCCCATTATAGTCATTGTACTTTTTGTGGGTACATTTGAGTCACTAAAAAATGGGGTTTTGTCCTGTTTGGGTCATAATAGGGTATTGTATGAGGCTCAAATGGGACAAAGATCTTTTGTAGCAAGTCCACACAATGACCCAAACGGGACAAAAAAAATCATCCATTAATGAATCGAATGTACAGAACAGATAATGCGACTATAACCGGAGGAAAGTACAACTGTACAATTGTGTTGGTATTTAATGCAAAAGATCGCTTTTTTATCTACCAACATAAATTGCCAATTAGTATAGGTGGCAAATTGAGTGGGTTGGGTAACAAGTCAAAATGGACTCGAGTCCAAACGGCTAAACAAATGTGCGGGTCAAAGTAATTCGTTAGGGTTGGGCTGACCCTTGAATTTTCATATATCCATGTTTTTCTGATAGGAGTTAATTTATTAAATATGATTACGAAAACTATATCACTGAAGTGTTCATATAAGTTCTCTAATAAAAAGATCTAAGACACTGTAAGCATCTGAATACACATTAGTTGACTTCTGACCAGCTTGACCTGTTACCGTAACATATAAACCCGGATTGACCAATTTCTATACTAATGGTTAAAATTGTCTCCACGACTGATTAGCATTGCATGTTGAGTGTTGACATATGGTCAAAGTTAGAGTTATAAATGTAAGGTAATTGTTATTGCAGACTGATACATAGTCTGGTATGATTTTTGTAGTTAACTTTATTCACCTGCCTATCTAAAAATAATTAAATATAAGACAAGATTGCTTCAGTATATATGAAGTATCAATATTTTTGCATGACATGATGTTTATGTCAATGATTTCTTTCAGGCTATTGGTAATTGAATATGTAAAACACCGTGCTGCTCTTGGAGCAAAATTTCACCGTGTAGATTGGGGCTCACTTCAAAGTCTACCAGCACCTCCTAACACATGCAGAAGAAGAATTTCGTCTCTCAACAGGAACAAACAGTTCAGAAAAGCGGTAATGAGACTCTGTAACATGCTTAGTGAGAGATATGCAAAACATCTAGAAAATTCCAAGAAAAAGTCACTTGGTGACAATTGCAGAACGGTTTTGCTGGATCATAATGCTCCTCATCATACAAGTGATTTGAATACTGAAGAGCGATGGGATGATTTTGACAACATAGATATAAAGATGGTCCTCAATGAGGTTCTTAAATACAAGCAGGTTGCTAAATTAGAGGTCTGTAAAGGTGGCCAATACACATCCAAGTATCCTCAGTCAGATGTTAGGGCTGAACATGTAAGACTATCCCCTTTTCTATCTTCACCTTTTTTGCATATGGTAAATTGCATAAACATATAATGTACTTTACTCTGATTTCTATTTTAGGTAGCAAACTTTGTATTCGTCTATAAAACGGTAACACATTTGTACGAATCTCGTTATAATGGGACTAGCTTTTGAAAAGTTCCCTAGCTAAAATGAAGTGGCAGCAAGCCAGCATGGGAGATGCCATGCTTTTCTAGTTATGTATAAGGGGGTCAATTCTTATTTTTGCTTTATTATGACACTATAGAATTAGAAATAGAATCCTATTAGTTTTGACACTAGGCACCCCTCCGACCTAAATTAAAAAAAAAGAAAGACAAAGGCCATATTGATTTTTGAAATCGGACATTTAAGCCCCCTCATTTTTCATAAATATTAGCTTGAAGGAACTGGTCAACCCATAAAGCCACATAAATCGTTTTATTAAAGAACTGAAGTTATGGTTGAATTAATGTACCTTATTAAATCAATTTGATGCACTCATTATTTATCAAACTTTTGTTTTGGTCAACTCCACCTTAAACGGCCCATATAAGAAAAGTACCGGATTTGACTTTTCCTCCCTCTTCTTGTAAGACCCCGGTCATTTCTATTCCTGATTTTGCCACTACGTAGCTGAGTTGTCGGTACTTTGACCATTCCGACATTTGTTTTTTTGATGCGGTGCATGGAAACAGGTTAATTTATGAGATTTTGTAAGCATGTTTCGTTTTAATGGCTGACAACTAAGTTTTTACCTGAAATAGTATGTCACCCGTTCCTTTTTTTCAATTCACAACTTGCCCTTTTTGTAAATCATATCTTTAGGCATTTCATTTTTGAGATATCATAAATGCTTTAATGTTTTCTCTTGTGCCTATAGGAACCAGATGAAAGCAACTTAGCTTCATGTGCAACCCCCATTAATGAAGTAAATAAGGATGGTGGAAAGAAGCAAGTATCTGCTCGAAGATCAAGACGCCATCTTCCGAAAAGCTATGTCATGCTTATGAATAAAGTTAAAGATTTTGGTACAAAAGCATACAAATCCTTAGCAGTTTCTAATGCAATTGAGCTATTCAAGCTTATATTTTTGAGCACTGCAAAAGCTCCAGAGGTTCCAAACTTACTAGCTGAAACATTGCGCCGATATTCAGAACATGATCTTTTTACAGCCTTTAACTACCTCAGAGACAAAAACTTCATGGTAACAAGAGTACTATTTTATTTTTTCTACAGCTTTTTTTAATCGGTCTCTGTGCTTAATATTTCCCCCCTGAAAGTGGTCCTAAAATTTCTAATTATTCATTTGATTGCTTTGATTTTGGTCCTATAATAGTTTCAGCCGCACAATCAGGCCCCTTCGTTATCAAAGTTAGCGATTTCTGTTACATCGTTAAGTTTAACGATTTAGAGTTAGGGCAGTCATGTGCTATTTACATGTTTAAAGTGAAGGGTAGTTTTTGTCTTTTTGCCCTTCTTTAACACTCACTATCATCATGCTTTTGAAGACGATGAAGAACGATATGTTGGAATCTAAAATCTCATCTTCAAAACAACTAACTCAATTACTTCCAAAACATTTTACAAACCAAATAAAAAGCACTTTAAACTGGAAAATATCAAACCCTAAGATTTTGTTTTTTAATAATAAAAAAAAACTGTCTTCAAAATCGAATAAAAAACCTCTTATTTTCAAGAAGTAACCTCTAATCTTGAAAACCAGACAACTATTAGTTTTTCTTTTTTGCTCATTCCCCTACTCTCTTTTTTTGTTGGCAGGTGAGGGGCAGTGACATTGGCCACTTTGTACTCTCTCAGCAGTTCTTAAATAATATTTCTTCATCTCCATTTCCAGTCAATACTGGAAAAAGAGCTGTTAAAATGGCTAAGTGGCTCCATGAGAGAGAAAATGATTTATTAGACACAGGTGTAGATCTATCTGCTGACCTACAGTGTGGAGATGTCCTCAAGCTGTGTGTGTTAATGTGTTCAGGAGAAATATCAATGTTCCCTTGCTTGCCCAATGAAGGTGTTGGAGAGATTGAGGACTCTAAGAAAAGAAAATGTGATGAAAATGTTGAAAATCCTAAGAAGCAGAAATTATTGGAGAGTGAAATATTTTTCCGTAAAGAAAAAGGTTTCCCGGGTATTCAGTTATCCTTAAATCGTAGCTTAATTTCAAGAATAGACGCAGTTACGTTATCGAGAGACGATAATGCAATAACTTCCTCCAGTTCCAATTTGGAGTACAATTTACTGTGTTCTCAAGGAATCTCAAAGTCAAATGTTGCCTCTGAGTCAACATGGGAAGCTATGACTTGCTATGCAAAATACCTGGCATCTTCTTCTGGTAGAGAACCATCTCCCTTTCCTCCTAATCTGTTTAAAACTGTTTATTCAGCCATCCAAAAGGCTGGTGACCAAGGCTTAAGCATGGAAGGAATCTCCCAGATCATTGATGTGCAGGGTATGCAATCTTATTACTTGCTTGTTGTCTTGTATAGGTAAGGTGACTAGATGAGTGGGTCAGCTAATGGGTTAGGACAGGTCAATTTTAATAATCGCTCAAAAGTCAAAACTGGATGAGTCTGGTTGAGTTGACCCGCTAATACTTTCCATTTCTTTTTCTCCCTTTATAAAAGTTAGTTAATGCATGGGTGAGAAATATTATTTTTATCAATATTATCATTGTTATTATTATCATAATAGTTGTAGTCTAAATAGGAATTTGGTTTTTCCTAATAACTAATGAAGCCCGAATCTGTACTATATTTCCTATAAACATAATAATTTATGAAATGAGACTTCTTCCAGGAGGTTGTATTTTACATAAAACTTTGGTCGTCTTTTAACCTGTATGAGTCATTTTTCTTTTAGCTAATTCGTTTGGTTTAATCACTTGGCCTGTTTGAGATAAAACCTAATCCAAATCAACCCATTCTTAAGTAATTGTGCTGAGGCTGCCATCTCTATTATCACGAGTTGTCTGCATTTTTTTAGCATACATATGAATCTAATAACATTGCAACATTCTTGTAGGGGAAAAGATGACCGAACTTGTTGTTGAGGTGCTTGAGGCATTTGGGCGTGCTTTTAAGGTTTGCTTAACAATAATTTTGTGTTGGTTTTCAGTTCCCAAATTATCAGAGCCTATGATTATCTGTTTTTCAGTAAAACTATTAGTATCGATTTTATGATTGAAATTTTAGTTTGGGAAGAGCTAAGACTGGCATAGATAAGAAAATATATAGGTTTTGAGATTCGTTTCCTAGGTCTAGAATAATAAAATATGATCATTAAGACTAGTACACACTTTTCTTTTTTTCTTTTATCCAGTATCCATCCTTGCAATTTGAAATCCTCGTAGTTGCTTTCGAGGATATTAACTAAGCAGTAGTGAGCTTATTAGCAGTCTCTTAAATGACTGCAAGCAAGTAACTATTTAATTCATTTGAACCTTAGTTTAGCGAACAAATACCAGAAAGACCCACCAAAGGTTGGTTAATGCTTAAAAGTTGACATAATTTACTAGCAGATTTACTGATATTCTACTCAAGATGGTGATTCACTTGATGTTTATGATCACAGGCCTTAAAATAGTGTATATAGTTGATGTTTATGATCACAGCCCTTAAAATAGTGTATATAGTTGTTTTGATAGATAACTGGGTACACCGAATTCATTGGTGTACCAATTGACTGCAGGTTCATGCTTATGATTCCATCCATATCGTTGATTCTCTATATCGGTCAAAGTACCTGTTGACCTCAACAGTTTCCTTCCAACATGATCTTGATCTCAAGGTGCCAGAAAGCTCTCCTAATGATGGCGAGCAATTAGAGTTGCAGCAAGAAAATCATGAAAATGAAAACAAAAATTTATTAAAAGAAACTTCCAGAGACCTTGTTGAGGTGCATACAGTCACTGATGAGGTGCAGCACAGGGTAACCATCCTGAACCATCCAGAAGAGATTCGTCAACCTATGAGTGAAGTCAAGAATGCAAAAGTCATGTCTTTAAGAATGAACCCGCATGAGGAAACGAGTGAATTCAGGATCTGTGACTCTTCTTATAAGCCAATATTGCCTTGGGTAAATGGAGATGGTACCATCAATGAGATAGTTTACAAGGGACTTGTACGCCGTGTTCTTGGAATCGTAATGCAAAATCCAGGGATATTGGAGGTATGTGTATATATTTACTTATTATAATATGATTTAGATGCATGCTTTTCAAAAAAAAAAAAACTAAAAACAAAAAAAACAATGATATAGATGCATATATAATTTGGATTGATACATAGAAATGATATTTAGTACGTTCTTAGCTATTAAGAGTGGCAGAATATCCTCGCTATGAAGCAAAACACGAGCTATCTCTTCAAAAGTTTCTAGGGAATTTTTATAATCAAGCATGTCTTTGTCCGAAATTGGTATACATACATATATCATGCCAAAAAAAATATATTGCCTCAGCTGAGTGAATCTCAATTCTTAAGTTTTGAGTATATTTGTAGTAGCATGACCTATGTTGGTTCTGTTTCTGTGGACATTCCGATAAGAAATTAATCTTTCCGGTGTGATCTTAGAGGTATATACTTTAAAACGTCAAGACTGTTTTCAACTTTTCCTTTTGCTATCTTACCTTTGAGATATGATTTATCTTTGCCTTTATTTAATGATAAATATAACTTTTACTTCATATTCTCAATTGTAATAAAGTGATCCAAAATAAATTGAAATATTGGCGGGTCGACTCGATCTGGGTTTAAAATGTCCAGCTTTGACCCAAATCCATTTGAACCGAACTCTGTTTTGACTGCTACCCAACCAGCCCATTTTGCCAACTCTAGTTTTTTTTCTTTCATGTTTTAAAGGTTTTGTATCTTGTTTCAGGAGCTCTTTTTTATAACTTTTTGCAATGTGTGTATTTTTTCTGAAGAGCAGTTTGACTTGTCTATTTGTTGTTGCAGGAGCACGTCATCAGGCAAATGAATGTACTCAATCCTCAGGTGCGATACTTTTGAAGGAACTCAATGTTTATTTTATGCATATAAACCATAGTTTCCACTTGAGATGCAGAAACATATAGGCTTTGTGATTTAAAATGAACTAGTATTTATTACTAGGTGTCAATATCAACTTGTTTACAGTTATGAATAAGGCGATTCGGGTTATGTTTTATCCTTTATGGGTCAGTTGATCAGTTCAGAAGGAAACGGGCCAAAGTGTAATACGATGTATAAAATCTCCTAAATTATTCTTTTCATGAATAAGCACGAACATAGAAAATTTGTTTGTTTATCTATGCACGTTCACTTATTTATTCGGCTAAAGTTAATTGAATGAACACGAATAAGCCCTGTTTGTTCGTGTTCGTCTGGTTCGTTTACACACCCTACAAATACCATCTTAGCTATTATGAATGTGTAATGCAATCCTTAACACTTTTGTTTTTCTTTCTTTCAATATATAAATTTACGGACACTTTCTTTCTTTCTATATACAAAATTATGGACACTTTGTAGGATGTAGTCGGTGACATCCCCATTGATTAGGTGGGATCGGGTATAATTATTATTATTGTTGTTGTTGTAGGGAGTAAGAGACATGTCGATTATTTGTTTCAAAGTTTAGGTATTTCAATATGATGAGTTATGAAGAAGAATTAATTCTTTGATTTGAACAAAATTTTCAGAGTAGTAGAAAATTGTTGGAGCTGATGATTCTTGATGGTCATATCACTGTGAGGAAGATGTATCAGTCCGTATCCAACGAGCCGCCACCCATGCTACGCCGCCTTCTTATGGGCTCTAGTGTTAAGAAACTGGAGTTGGTTTGCAAAGAACATTTGTTCGCAAACCCTAGGAGTATCAACTTTTTGTAAATTTGTGCATATTTCTATAAATGTTGTGATTGTAGGTGTTGGGATCGGCTTATAAATTGCTTACTTGTTTATTGTTTATAGAGTTAATTACATATTTTTTTGTCCCTATTGTTTGCTGATCGTAAACTGTTTGGACCCTGATCTCCACCTCCATCTGCCGCCACCATCTCCACCTCCACCTCCACCTGCCTTTACTCCATCACCGACCAAACACCAAAGGCTCTTCACAGTCACCTGCTATTTATTATGAAATATTACGTCAGTGAAATGCCCATTGAGTTGTATATATATTTTCTGTTAGCATATTATCATTCTCATAAATTCTTTGCATCAAATTTACCTTTTTGTGTAATACTTTTTAGCAATGTTAAATAACGAGTTAAAATTATCAGCGTGCTGCTGTGGAAAAAATAAAATTAGGATAAACTAATTATTGAAATTAATATTCAAACATAAAAATCTAAAAATTTAGAATTGGGAATATATATGAAGAAAATGTAAAAGTACTCGTTAAAAGAGAAAAAAAAACACTAAAAATAAACTTTAAATTCGTCTTCAAATTTAATGAGAAAACGTTATAGAAATTTACAAAATATTAGTTTTCAAGATATAAATATAAGCAACTCTTCAATAAAAATTAATAAAATATAATCTATTTTATACATCAAGAAATACATTTTAAAAGTATTACGATTTCTAAAAATACATTATTTTATATAAATATCACATTATGATAAAACTTATATTAAAACCTAAACAAAAATAAAAATGTACACAGTTTAAAAATGAAATAAGATAAAGTTAAAGAAAGTAAAAAAAAAAGAAATCTTCTTATAAATAAAAAGAGTAAATATATCTAAAGAGAAAAAATAAAATAAAATAACAATTAAAGAAAGTAAACAAAAAAAATAAAAATAAAAGAAGAATAAGTATAACATGAGGAGGGTGGGGAAAATCGAACCTCTTATCTTTGCTGTAAAAACTATGTACCCAAACAACTTAGCTACATCACATATCCTTTCAATTATAGAAACACAATTGTTTATAGGGTTTAGTTCTAAAAAATGTACTGAAGTTGTCACTTTTTGCTATTGTGTATAGCCAACTTTTGAAACTACCATTTAATGTATTCATCTTCCTAAGAACTACCTATTGATGTATTGGGTTACCTGCTAAGCAGGTACCCAGTAATTTTACTATTTTAGATTTATTTTAAGGCCACTGATATACACTTGTACAACCATGTCATCAATTACTTCTTATAATTTTATATTATCATTTATTTTTAAGAACATGAACATGAAGATGATGAAGACACATGAAGATGACCATAAACTTCAAGATCTGGATTCAAAACCAAACCCATTACCATGAAGAACACCATATCTGTGAATCAATCTATGAACTCAAAATAAGTGAACAATAAAAACGATGTACATAATCGAAGTATCAAACAACAGATGAAAGCATAATCGAACAACAAATGGGGAACAACAGATCTGGAGAGAAGATGAATAAAATCATATGAACAAAACCCAGAAATATAAACAATCAAAACCCTAAAATCGAATCTTGTAACCAATATTTAGAAGATGAAATCGATTTTGGAGAGAAGATCGATTAGCAGATGAAACCCAGAAACATGAAACGACAAAACTATGATTAAATCCCTAAATCTCGTAACAACAGAAACCCTAAATCGAACAAAAACCCCAAATCGAACAAAACCCCAAAATCTCGTATGAACAGAAACCCTAAATCGAACAAAAACCCTAAGCTTACCTTGGTCGAAGATGATGGTGTTCTTGAATGGTTTAGTCGATGGTGCAGTCCATGGAGTTGATCGATTAAGACGAAGATGAAGCAGATCGATGAAGTGATGGTGATGAAGATGAAACAGAGATGCAAGCGATTGGCGATGAAGATGAAGCAGTGGCAATGGCGACGGTTCAGTGTGGCAATGGCGGTGGTGGCTGCCATGGTGGCGATGGAGACGGATGTAACACCCCAAAATGGGGCCTAGTTGTAAACTGTAGTACATGTAGCTTTAATTGTAGTACGTTGACTTTTAATTGGTGTCTCGTTGTTAAATGTAGTATACATGTTGTTAATTGGTGTTCAATATGTTAATTGGTGTTTTAAACATGAATTGGTGCTAATTGGTGTTAAATGGTGTTAACTAGTGTTAAATGTGGATAAAAATGTAGTATTATGAAAAGTGTCATAAGTTGACCAAGTAGACAAATAGTTGAACGGTTTTGGATAATGGTTCCAAAAATATCTCCGTTAGTTGAAACGGATAACCCTAAGTTGTGTATCAAGTTGAATAGGAGAACAAAATACCCGAGAGGGGTATTAGGCCATTGAGTCGGCCTTGACTCTTTCTTAGCCCCCTGGATAAGCTAAAACACACACACAACACATACTATGTACGTGCAAAACACACACACACTCAAACTCTTGCCAATTTGAGAAAGGAAGCAAGAAAAGAAGGGATTAGAAGCTGGATTCAAGGGATTGAATCTGTTCTTGTACCTTGTGCTCATCATCTTTGTAAGTATTTGTCTAGAAAGCCTAGTTCTTGGTGTGTTACTTTGTGTGGTGTCAAATTGATGATTTAAAAGTGGATTGAAGTTGTTTTGATGCAAGAAATCATGTAATAAGTGCTTGTGTATGTTAGGATTGTTATGTAAACACTTAAATGTGGATTCAAGGTGATTTTTATGTCAAAAACCCGTAAAACAGTAGCTGTGTTCGAACAGAGCAAGAACACGCTGTAAATGTTGTTCTTACGGGCGTAGTATTATATTGCTACGGCCGTAGGGTGTTGTTGTGTTCCTGCGGTCGTAGGAAATGGTTGTTACGGCCGTAGTGTCGTGTTTAAGAAGTTTACCACCCACGGGTGATGGAAACAAGACTACGGGCGTGGGTATATAACCTACGGCCGTAGTTGCCCAAAGGATACCTACTACGGGCGTAGGATATGGTTACTACGGCCGTAGGTCATGGTTCTTTGGCAAGAGCTTCTACGGGCGTAGTGTATATATACTACGGCCGTAGTACGTGTTGGATGGGTGTCCTGCGGGCGTAGGAACATGTTCCTGCGGCCGTAGGAGGCTGTCAGAAGCCATGTTGACCTTTTGTTGAGACTGTTGTTGGTGCAGTCTACTGTAGTGCGTACTAAGGGGTGTTTATCTGTGTTTATTGGTGTTAGGTGACTCGGACGATTCTGTGTGCTCTTGGGATTCCCGATTGCATATCTGCCTCTTGTAGTTTCGAGGTGAGTACCGGTTTCCCATGAGTCTCAGTAGGTAAGTTATCTGTAGTACATGTTGACACATGATTGGTGTATTGATACGTGGAAATGGAGGTATGTTATGATAAAGTTGTACAAGCATGCTTAGTATTATTATTGTTGATATGAAAGATATTGTTGTGATTATATGCGCGCATGAACTGGATCCTTATTGGATCAAATAGTTGTTTATGAAGTTTTGTCCGGACACTGAATTGGAGAACATGGAGGTCAGTTAGGTAGACGGGTGTCAATACTTGGCTGGGTTCTCGGGTAGACGGGTGTTAGTACCCGGGCACTAACGGTACTCAAGTAGTATACGCTTGGGTGATGGTCCTGCCACCGTTCCTCTAAGGAATAAGGTTCCTTGATATATGGGAACCAACATGATAGATAATTGGCGTACTATGTGGACTGCTTTTGGGTTGTTGAGCGGGGTTAGCTCCCCTGCAACATACGACTACTGCTGACACGTTTGTCACGTCACAATATGATAGGATAGCCCTGTGTGCTGTTCTGATACATGATAGCCTGCTTATTGTTGCTTATGTGTAATTGGTGCTCACTAGCTAGTTGTAGCTAACGGTGCAAGATTTACCTTTTTCGCAGGTTGATGCTAGATGCCTGGTGAGGCGGGTACCGATGGTAGCTTTTGTATTGTATATACCTTTTGGGGAACACGTTGTTATATGTATGGATCCGGTGGTCGGAACTAGTTGGTAACGCTTGTAGCTTTGAACTTGGCTAACCTTTTTGTTGTAATTAATTAGCCGAGTCAATCTTGTAGTTTTTGTAAATGGTGTTTAATTCCGCTGCAACACTTTTGATAATCGATGTTTAAAAAAGTTTAAATTAACTCTAATTTTAAGCTCGTTAGGGGTGGCGTTACAAGTAGGTATCAGAGCCTAAGTTTGAGGAATTGGGTACTCGTAGAAGTATTCAATCTCAAGCTCGGGCCCGACCATCGTTAAGTGTTCCTATCGGGGTAATTGGGGTTGAGTTGAGTGTTATGTGGCTGTCCCATGTGATAGATTAATTGTAGTATTTGTACATGGTGAATAAATGGTGTACTAACTGTGGTCTACGTGTAAATAGTTAGTTGAGTAGAAATGGCCGAACGTAGAGCTACGACAGAAGAGGCTCTCAAACGAATGGAGGACGAGGCCTCAAGTGAACGACGGGAAGCTGAGGACGAGGCTTCTCAGCATAATGTGGAACCGCCAAGACACGATCAAGAGCAGGCGGCATATGTTAGACTGTTAGAGGAGGAGCTTCGATTGACGAGGGAGCTATTGCAAAATGCTTTGGCAGTGAAGAAGCCAAAGAAGTGCTCTTACAAGAAGTTCTTGTCTTGCGGACCGAAGGTTTATGAGGGTAGTGATAATCCCTCTGAGACTATTCGTTGGTTACGTGAGACGGATCAGGTGTTCGAAGCTTGTGAATGTGAACGTGAGCTTCGCGTCAGATATGTTGTTCAGAGGTTGAAAGGGCCAGCTTTGGATTGGTGGGATACAGTTAAAGATACGTTGAGGCCGGAGGTGATTGATGCTCTGACTTGGGAGCAGTTTTCTGAGAAATTAAAAGCGAAGTATTGTACAGATTATGATCTGGAGCGACTGGAGAACGAGTTTAATGGTCTCCGTAAGGGGGATAAGCCTGTTGAGGACCTTATTCATGCTTTTACGGATAAGGTTAGATTCATACCGCATTTGGTGACTGACGAGAAAGCCAAGATGCGCAAGTTTGTGAACATGTTGCCACTTGATTATCGCGCTCATGTTAGAGCTGCGGCTACTTTGGATCGGGCGTTTGAGATAGCCCGACAGATTGATGGAGATAGACGCCAGGGAAAGGGGGATCACGCTGCTGAGGGTCAGAAAAGGAAGTTTCAGCAGTTCTCGAAAGCTGGTACTTCTAAGGGGCAGCCGTCGACTGGGGGAAAGCCTGATTCTTTCAAGAAGGCTAAGTTTGAGGGTTCGTGGTGCTCTCTGTGTCGCACCTACCATGCTGGTGATTGTTCAAAGGCCACTACCCGTTGTTTT
Source organism: Pulicaria dysenterica (assembly GCA_947179395.2). Classification (NCBI taxonomy): domain Eukaryota; kingdom Viridiplantae; phylum Streptophyta; class Magnoliopsida; order Asterales; family Asteraceae; genus Pulicaria; species Pulicaria dysenterica. The sequence goes on from OX359292.1 coordinate 859,985, forward strand.
AGGTGTGGTCAGAAAGGGCACTCGGTGAATGAGTGCGAGTTCAAAGAGAATGTTTGCTATAAGTGCCACAAGCCAGGGCACCGGATCACAGATTGTCGCTCAAAGTCCGATGCTGGAGCTGGAGGATCTGCCTCAGGGCAGAAGAAAGACAACGCTTCCCGTGCTAAAGGGCGGGCGTTTCAGATGACGAAAGAGGAGGCGAAGGGTGCTGGGGACGTGATTACGGGTACTTTTCTTATTAACTCTACCCCAGCATGTGTATTGTTTGATTCTGGAGCTACATATTCTTTTGTGTCAGTATCTTTCTGTGATAAATTGCAAATGGCTGTATCTGTGTTGTCTGAGCCCGTAAGAGTAGAAACTGCTAGTGGTAAAGTAGTTCCAGTTGTAGATAGTGTCCCTCAAGCGGTTATTGATATCGACGGGAGTAGTTTTTCTGTTTCTTTTCTTTTAATGCCGATTGCGGGATTCGATGTTGTGATTGGGATGGATTGGCTTAGTAAGTTAAACGCTGAGATTTTCTGTTCCAAGAAATTGATTAAAGTTCCTTTACCTGACGGGTCATATGCTGTGGCTCGTGGAGAGAGGCGAAAGTCCGATGTTCCTATCATTTCTCTTATGAAAGCTCGTAACTCGGTTTCGAAAGGCTGCGATTGTTATCTAGCACATGTGATTGACGCTAAATTAGAGAAACGTGTTGTTCGTGATATTCCGGTGGTGAGCGATTATCCAGAGGTATTCCCTGATGAGTTGCCTGGGTTACCGCCAGTCAGAGATGTTGAGTATAGAATTGATCTTGTTCCGGGGGCTACCCCTGTGGCTAAAGCTCCATATCGTCTTGCTCCTTCCGAGGTTCGCGAGATGATGACGCAGATTCAGGAATTACTAGACAAAGGCTTTATTCGCCCGAGTTCTTCTCCTTGGGGTGCTCCGGTGCTATTTGTGAAAAAGAAAGACGGGACGATGAGAATGTGCATTGATTATCGGGAGCTGAATAAGCGAACGGTAAAGAACAAGTATCCTTTGCCGCGGATAGATGATTTGTTTGATCAACTGCAGGGAGCGACGTGCTTCTCAAAGATTGATCTGCGGTCTGGATATCACCAAGTGTTAGTTGCTAATGAAGACGTTCCAAAGACGGCTTTCCGTACTCGTTATGGTCATTATGAGTTTTTGGTGATGCCTTTCGGTTTAACCAATGCTCCTGCTGTTTTCATGGACCTGATGAATCGGGTTTGTCGTCCATTTCTTGATAAATCGGTGATTGTGTTTATTGACGATATTCTCATTTACTCTAAGACTGAAGCTGAACACGAGTTGCATTTGCGAGAGGTTCTTGAAACTCTTAAACGGGAGAAGCTTTACGCTAAATTCTCGAAGTGCGAATTCTGGTTGCGAGAGGTCCATTTTCTTGGTCACGTGATCTGCAGCGATGGCGTGAAAGTTGATCCGGCGAAAGTCGAAGCGGTTATGAATTGGGGAGTTCCTCGAACTCCTTCTGAAGTTAGAAGTTTTCTCGGCCTAGCTGGTTACTATCGGCGGTTTATCCGCGATTTTTCTAAGCTTGCGGGTCCTCTGACTAAATTAACCCGCAAAGATGTTGCATTTGTTTGGGCGGAAGCTCAAGAACAAGCGTTTCAGTCTTTGAAACGGCTATTGTGCGAGGCTCCAATACTTTCCTTACCCGAGGGATCTGAAGACTTTGTTGTTTACTGTGATGCCTCGTATTCTGGATTGGGGTGTGTGTTGATGCAGCGAGATAAAGTGATTGCCTACGCCTCAAGGCAATTGAAACCCCATGAAGGCAACTATCCGACTCATGATCTTGAGTTGGCAGCGGTGGTGTTCGCGTTGAAATTGTGGAGGCATTATCTCTATGGCACCAAGTGTGTGGTCTGTACGGATCACAAGAGCCTGCAGTATGTATTCACGCAGAAAGAGCTCAACATGAGACAACGCAGATGGCTCGAGTTGATAAAAGACTACGATTGTGAGATTCGCTACCATCCTGGTAAGGCCAATGTGGTGGCGGATGCATTGAGTCGCAAGAGCTCTACTGCAGATGCTAAATTCATGAAACTTACTGTGATTCCCGATATCATTGCTCGATTGAAGGAAGCGCAGCAAGTAGCGTTGCAAGATGAAAACCTAAAAGCAGAAACGATGAAAAAGCTGAGAGATCAACTTGTTGACGATACTCGCGGACTTAAGACTTTTCAGTCTCGCGTGTGGGTTCCGCTTCATGGTGATAATCGTGAGCTGATACTGCGGGAAGCTCATAAGTCTAGGCTGTCGGTTCATCCGGGCAACACAAAGATGTATCATGATTTAAAGGCATTGTACTGGTGGCCTACTCTGAAGCGAGATATTGCTTCTTTTGTGAAAAAATGTCAGATCTGCGCGCAAGTTAAGACAGAACATCAGAAGCCTTATGGCAGTTTGCAGCAACTAGAGATCCCTAAGTGGAAGTGGGATCACATTACGATGGATTTTGTGACGAAATTGCCGAAGACCCTTAGGGGTCATGATGCTATTTGGGTCATTGTCGATAGATTGACCAAGAGCGCTCATTTTCTAGCTATCAGCGAGTCTACTCCGCTAGAAAAGTTAGCAAAGCTGTATGTAGACGAAGTGGTGTCACGACATGGTTTGCCATGTTCGATTGTGTCGGATCGTGATGCGAGATTTGCTTCACACTTTTGGCAGAACTTACAACATGAACTTGGTACACATGTTCATCTGAGCACGGCGTATCATCCGCAGACAGATGGCCAGTCAGAGAGAACGATCCAGACGTTGGAAGACATGCTTCGCGCATGTAATCTCGAATTTGGTGGTGCGTGGGATTCTCACTTGCCGTTGGTCGAGTTTGCTTATAATAACTCGTACCACTCCAGTATTGGGATGCCACCTTATGAAATGTTGTATGGGAGGCGTTGTCGTACTCCCACATGTTGGTTAGAACCCGGTGAAAAGCAGTTTGCCGGACCTGAGATTGTTCAGATTACGGCAGATAAAGTGAAGATTGCGCGGGAAAAGCTCAAAGCGCCCCGTGGCAGACAGAAAGTATATGCTGATCCTAAACGCAGACCAGTTGTATTCCAGGAGGGCGATCGGGTGTTCCTGAAAGTTTCTCCTTGGAAAGGGGTGATTCGATTAGCAGATGAAACCCAGAAACATGAAACGACAAAACTATGATTAAATCCCTAAATCTCGTAACAACAGAAACCCTAAATCGAACAAAAACCCCAAATCGAACAAAACCCCAAAATCTCGTATGAACAGAAACCCTAAATCGAACAAAAACCCTAAGCTTACCTTGGTCGAAGATGATGGTGTTCTTGAATGGTTTAGTCGATGGTGCAGTCCATGGAGTTGATCGATTAAGACGAAGATGAAGCAGATCGATGAAGTGATGGTGATGAAGATGAAACAGAGATGCAAGCGATTGGCGATGAAGATGAAGCAGTGGCAATGGCGACGGTTCAGTGTGGCAATGGCGGTGGTGGCTGCCATGGTTGTAACACCCCAAAATGGGGCCTAGTTGTAAACTGTAGTACATGTAGCTTTAACAGTTGTACGTTGACTTTGATTGGTGTTTTGTTGCTAACTGTAGTATAAATGTTGTTAAATGGTGTCTTAAATGTTAATTGGTGTTTTAAACATGAATTGGTGCTAATTGGTGTTAAATGGTGTTAACTGGTGTTAAATGTGGATAAAAATGTAGTATTATGAAAAGTGTCATAAGTTGACCAAGTAGATAAATAGTTGAACGGTTTTGGATAATGGTTCCAAAAATATCTCCGTTAGTTGAAACGGATAACCCTAAGTTGTGTTTTAAGTTGAATAGGAGAACGAAATACCCGAGTTGGGGTATTAACTTGTTAAGTCGGCCTATAGCCTCTTTCTTCTTTATTGGATAAGCTTAAAACACATACATACTTCTACACATACATACATACGTGAAGACCCACACACACACACTTGAAGAAATTGAAAGAGAAATCAAGAGGGAAGATCTTTTGTTGCTAATTTCAGTTGAATCCAAGTCTAGAATCTGTTCTATATCATCATCTTGTAAGTTTTCTTGATCAAAAACCTAGTTCTTGGTGTGTGTATGTATGTGGTGTCAAAGTGAAGATTTAGAAGTGTTTTGATGTTGTTCTTGTGTCCAAATCATGTTAGTAAGTTAGTATATATGTTAGAAATGTTGTATAAACACTTGAATATGGATTCAAGTTGGATTTTGAGTCAAAAACTCGTAAAACAGCGTCTGTTTACGAACAGAGCAAGATCACGCTGTAAATATGGTTCCTACGGGCGTAGTATGATGTTACTACGGCCGTAGGGTGTTGTTTATGTTACTGCGGTCGTAGGTAATGGTTGCTACGGCCGTAGGATTGAATTTATGAGGATTACCATCTACGGGTGATGGAAACAAGACTACGGGCGTAGGAAATGGTTGCTACGGCCGTAGTTGCCCAAAGGATACCTACTACGGGCGTAGTGAATGGTTACTACGGCCGTAGGCCATGGTTCTTTGGCAAGAACTCCTACGGGCGTAGTGCATATGTACTGCGGCCGTAGTACGTGTTGGAATGTTGTTCTGCGGGCGTAGGAACATGTTCCTGCGGCCGTAGGAGGCTGTCAGAAGCCATGTTGACCTTTTGTTGAGACTGTTGTTAGTGCAGTCTGTTGTAGTGTATACTAAGGGGTGTTTATCTATGTTTATTGGTGTTAGGTGACTCGGACGATTCTGTGTGCTCTTGGGATTCCCGATTGCATATCTGCCTCTTGTAGTTTCGAGGTGAGTACCGGTTTCCCATGAGTCTCAGTAGGTAAGTTATCTGTAGTACATGTTGACACATGATTGGTGTATTGATACGTGGAAATGGAGGTATGTTATGATAAAGTTGTACAAGCATGCTTAGTATTATTATTGTTGATATGAAAGATATTGTTGTGATTATATGCGCGCATGAACTGGATCCTTATTGGATCAACTAGTTGTTTATGAAGTTTTGTCCGGACACTGAATTGGAGAACACGGAGGTCAGTCAGGTAGACGGGTGTCAATACTTGGCTGGGTTCTCGGGTAGACGGGAGTTAGTACCCGGGCATTAACGGTACTCAAGTAGTATACGCTTGGGTAATGGTCCTGCAGGCCGCCGTTCCTCTAAGGAGTAAGGTTCCTTGATAGATGGGAACCAACATGATAGATAATTGGCGTACTATGTGGAATGCTTTTGGGTTGTTGAGCGGGGTTAGCTCCCCTGCAACATACGACTACTGCTGACACGTTTGTCACGACACAATATGATAGGATAGCCCTGTGTGCTGTTCTGATACATGATAGCCTGCTTATTGTTGCTTATGTGTAATTGGTGCTCACTAGCTAGTTGTAGCTAACGGTGCAGGATTTACCTTTTTCGCAGGTTGATGCTAGAGGCCTGGTGAGGCGGGTACCGATGGTAGCTTTTGTTGTATATACCTTTTGGGGAACACGTTGTAGTTTGTATGGATCCGGTGGTCGGAACTAGTTGGTAACGCTTGTAGCTTTGAACTTGGCTAACCTTTTTGTTGTAATTAATTAGCCGAGTCAATCTTGTAGTTTTTGTAAATGGTGTTTAATTCCGCTGCAACACTTTTGATAATCGATGTTTAAAAAGTTTAAATTAACACTAATTTTAAGCTCGTTAGGGGTGGCGTTACAAGTAGGTATCAGAGCCTAAGTTTGAGGAATTGGGTACTCGTAGAAGTATTCAATCTCAAGCTCGGGCCCGACCATCGTTAAGTGTTCCTATAGGGGTAATTGGGGTTGAGTCGAGTGATAAGTGGCTGTCTTATGTGATAGATTAATTGTAGTAATTGTACGTGGTGAATAAATGGAGTACTAACTGTGGTTTGCGTGTAAATAGTTAGGTGAGTAGAAATGGCCGAACGTAGAGCTACGACAGAAGAGGCTCTCAAACGAATGGAGGACGAGGCCTCAAGTGAACGACGGGAAGCTGAGGACGAGGTTTCTCAGCATAATGTGGAACCGCCAAGACATGATCAAGAGCAGGCGGCATATGTTAGACTGTTAGAGGAGGAGCTCCGATTGACGAGGGAGTTGTTGCAAAATGCTTTGGCAGTGAAGAAGCCAAAGAAGTGCTCTTACAAGAAGTTCTTGTCTTGCGGGCCGAAGGTTTATGAGGGTAGTGATAATCCCTCCGAGACTATTCGTTGGTTACGTGAGACGGATCAGGTGTTCGAAGCTTGTGAATGTGAACGTGAGCTTCGCGTCAGATATGTTGTTCAGAGGTTGAAAGGGCCAGCTCTGGATTGGTGGGATACAGTTAAAGATACGTTGAAGCCGGAGGTGATTGATGCTCTGACTTGGGAGCAGTTTTCTGAAAAATTGAAAGCAAAGTATTGTACAGATTATGATCTGGAACGACTGGAGAACGAGTTCAGTAGTCTCCGTAAGGGGGACAAGCCTGTTGAGGACCTTATTCATGCTTTTACGGATAAGGTTAGATTCATACCGCATTTGGTGACTGATGAGAAAGCCAAGATGCGGAAGTTTGTAAATATGTTGCCACTTGATTATCGCGCTCATGTTAGAGCTGCGGCTACTTTGGATCGGGCGTTTGAGATAGCCCGACAGATTGATGGGGATAGACGCCAGGGAAAGGGGGATCATGTTGTTGAGGGTCAGAAAAGGAAGTTTCAGCAGTTCTCAAAATCTGTTACTTCCAAGGGGCAGTCGTCGACTGGGGGAAAGCCTGATTCTTCGAAGAAGGCTAAGTATGAGGGTTCTTGGTGCTCTCTGTGTCGCACCTACCATGCCGGTGATTGTTCGAAGGCCACTACTCGTTGTTTTAGATGTGGTCAGAAAGGGCACTCGGTGAATGAGTGTGAGTTTAAGGAGAACGTCTGTTACAAGTGCCACAAGCCAGGGCACCGGATTACAGATTGTCGGTCAAAGTCAGACGCTGGAACTGGAGGATCTGCCTCAGGGCAGAAGAAAGACAACGCTCCCCGTGCAAAAGGGCGGGCGTTTCAGATGACAAAGGAGGAGGCGAAGGGTGCTGGGGATGTGATTACGGGTACTTTTCTTATTAACTCTACCCCAGCATGTGTACTGTTTGATTCTGGAGCTACATATTCATTTGTGTCTGTCTCTTTCTGTGATAAACTGCAAATGCCTGTATCTGTGTTGTCTGAGCCTGTAAGAGTAGAGACTGCTAGTGGTAAAGTAGTTTATGTTGTAGATAGTGTTCCTCAAGCGGTTATTAATATCGACGGAAGTAGTTTTCCTGTTTCTTTTCTTTTAATGCCGATTGCGGGATTCGATGTTGTGATTGGGATGGATTGGCTTAGTAAGTTGAACGCTGAGATTTTCTGTTCCAAGAAGTTGATTAAAGTTCCTTTACCTGACGGGTCATATGCTGTGGCTCGTGGAGAGAGACGAAAGTTAGATATTCCTATCATTTCTCTGTTGAAAGCAAGAAAGTCGGTTTCGAAAGGCTGCGATTGCTATTTAGCACATGTGATTGATGCTAAACTGGAGAAACGTGTTGTTCGTGATATTCTGGTGGTGACCGATTATCCTGAGGTATTTCCTGATGAGTTGCCTGGGTTACCGCCAGTCAGAGATGTTGAGTATAGAATTGATCTTGTTCCGGGGGCTACCCCTGTGGCTAAAGCTCCATATCGTCTTGCTCCTTCCGAGGTTCGCGAGATGATGACGCAAATTCAGGAGTTGCTTGACAAAGGCTTTATTCGCCCGAGTTCTTCTCCTTGGGGTGCTCCGGTGCTATTTGTGAAAAAGAAAGACGGGACTATGAGAATGTGCATTGATTATCGGGAGCTGAATAAGCGAACGGTAAAGAACAAATATCCTCTGCCGCGGATAGATGATTTGTTTGATCAATTGCAGGGAGCGACGTGCTTCTCAAAGATTGATCTGCGGTCTGGATATCACCAAGTGTTAGTTGCTAACGAAGACGTCCCAAAGACGGCTTTCCGTACTCGTTATGGTCATTACGAGTTTTTGGTGATGCCTTTCGGTTTAACCAATGCTCCTGCTGTTTTCATGGACCTGATGAATCGGGTTTGTCGTCCATTTCTTGATAAATCGGTGATTGTGTTTATTGATGATATTCTCATCTACTCAAAGACTGAAGCTGAACACGAGTTGCATTTGCGAGAGGTTCTTGAAACTCTTAAACGGGAGAAGCTTTACGCTAAATTCTCAAAGTGTGAGTTCTGGCTACGAGAAGTTCATTTTCTCGGTCACGTGATCTGTAGCGATGGCGTGAAAGTTGATCCGGCGAAAGTTGAAGCGGTTATGAATTGGGGAGTTCCTAGAACTCCTTCTGAAGTTAGAAGTTTTCTTGGCCTAGCTGGTTACTATCGGCGGTTTATCCGCGACTTTTCTAAGCTTGCGGCGCAAAGATGTTGCATTTGTTTGGGCGGAAGCTCAAGAACAGGCGTTTCAATATTTGAAACGGCTATTGTGCGAGGCTCCAATACTTTCCTTGCCAGAGGGATCTGAAGACTTCATTGTTTACTGTGATGCCTCGTATTCTGGATTGGGGTGTGTGTTGATGCAGCGAGATAAAGTGATTGCTTACGCCTCAAGGCAATTGAAACCTCATGAAGGCAACTATCCGACTCATGATCTTGAGTTGGCAGCGGTGGTGTTCGCGTTGAAATTGTGGAGGCACTATCTATATGGCACCAAGTGTGTGGTCTGTACGGATCACAAGAGCCTGCAATATGTATTCACGCAGAAAGAGCTCAACATGAGACAACGTAGATGGCTCGAGTTGATCAAAGACTACGATTGTGAGATTCGCTACCATCCTGGTAAAGCCAATGTGGTGGCGGATGCATTGAGTCGCAAGAGCTCTACAGTAGATGCTAGATTTATGAAACTTACTGTGGTTCCTGATATCATTGCTCGATTGAAGGAAGCGCAGCAAGTAGCGTTACAAGATGAAAACCTAAAAGCAGAAACGATGAAAAAGCTGAAAGATCAACTTGTTGATGATACTCGCGGACTAAAGACGTTTCAGTCTCGCGTGTGGGTACCTTTTCATGGTGATAATCGTGAGCTGATACTGCAGGAAGCTCACAAATCTAGGCTGTCGGTTCATCCGGGCAGCACAAAGATGTATCATGACTTAAAGGCATTGTACTGGTGGCCTACTTTGAAGCGAGATATTGCTTCTTTTGTGGAAAAATGTCAGATCTGTGCGCAAGTTAAGGCAGAACATCAGAAGCCTTATGGCAGTTTGCAGCAACTAGAGATCCCTGAGTGGAAGTGAGATCACATTACGATGGATTTTGTGACGAAATTGCCGAAGACCCTTAGGGGTCATGATGCTATTTGGGTCATTGTCGATAGATTGACCAAGAGCGCTCATTTTCTAGCTATCAGCGAGTCTAATCCGCTAGAAAAGTTAGCAAAGCTGTATGTAGATGAAGTGGTGTCACGACATGGTTTGCCATGTTCGATTGTGTCGGATCGTGATGCGAGATTTACTTCACACTTTTGGCAGAGTTTGCAACATGAACTTGGTACACGTGTTCATCTGAGCACGGCGTATCATCCGCAGACAGATGGCCAGTCAGAAAGAACGATCCAGACGTTGGAGGACATGCTTCGCGCATGTATTCTCGAATTTGGTGGTGCGTGGGATTCTCATTTACCGTTGGTCGAGTTTGCTTATAATAACTCGTACCATTCCAGTATTGGGATGCCACCTTATGAGATGTTGTATGGGAGGCGTTGTCGTACTCCCACATGTTGGTTAGAACCCGGTGAAAAGCAGTTTGCCGGACCTGAAATTGTTCAGATTACGGCAGATAAAGTGAAGATTGCACGGGAAAAGCTCAAAGCAGCCCGTGACAGACAGAAAGTATATGCTGATCCTAAGCGTAGACCAGTTGCATTCCAGGAGGGCGATCGGGTGTTCCTGAAAGTTTCTCCTTGGAAGGGTGTGATTCATTTTGGTAGAAAGGGCAAGTTGAGTCCACGTTATATTGGTCCATTTCGGATCATTCGCGTGGTTAATGATCAGACAGTTACGCTAGAGTTGCCTCCAGAGTTATCTGGAATTCACAACACGTTCAACGTGTGTTATCTGCGTAAGTGTAAGGTGGAGGAGAACCAGATTCTGCCTCTACAAGAATTGAAGGTTGACGCTTCAAAGCGCCTAGTTGAAGAGCCTGTAGAGATACTTGATTCTAAAACCAAAAAGTTGCGTCGAAAGTTGATTAAACTGGTGTTAGTCAAATGGAAGCATAACCTGGGTTCGAATATGACTTGGGAGACGGAAGACGACATGAAAGCTAGATACCCTCACTTGTTTGTTGACGATCAGATTCCGAGGACGGAATCTTCTTAAGGGGGGTAGATTTGTAACACCCCAAAATGGGGCCTAGTTGTAAACTGTAGTACATGTAGCTTTAACAGTTGTACGTTGACTTTGATTGGTGTTTTGTTGCTAACTGTAGTATAAATGTTGTTAAATGGTGTCTTAAATGTTAATTGGTGTTTTAAACATGAATTGGTGCTAATTGGTGTTAAATGGTGTTAACTGGTGTTAAATGTGGATAAAAATGTAGTATTATGAAAAGTGTCATAAGTTGACCAAGTAGATAAATAGTTGAACGGTTTTGGATAATGGTTCCAAAAATATCTCCGTTAGTTGAAACGGATAACCCTAAGTTGTGTTTTAAGTTGAATAGGAGAACGAAATACCCGAGTTGGGGTATTAACTTGTTAAGTCGGCCTATAGCCTCTTTCTTCTTTATTGGATAAGCTTAAAACACATACATACTTCTACACATACATACATACGTGAAGACCCACACACACACACTTGAAGAAATTGAAAGAGAAATCAAGAGGGAAGATCTTTTGTTGCTAATTTCAGTTGAATCCAAGTCTAGAATCTGTTCTATATCATCATCTTGTAAGTTTTCTTGATCAAAAACCTAGTTCTTGGTGTGTGTATGTATGTGGTGTCAAAGTGAAGATTTAGAAGTGTTTTGATGTTGTTCTTGTGTCCAAATCATGTTAGTAAGTTAGTATATATGTTAGAAATGTTGTATAAACACTTGAATATGGATTCAAGTTGGATTTTGAGTCAAAAACTCGTAAAACAGCGTCTGTTTACGAACAGAGCAAGATCACGCTGTAAATATGGTTCCTACGGGCGTAGTATGATGTTACTACGGCCGTAGGGTGTTGTTTATGTTACTGCGGTCGTAGGTAATGGTTGCTACGGCCGTAGGATTGAATTTATGAGGATTACCATCTACGGGTGATGGAAACAAGACTACGGGCGTAGGAAATGGTTGCTACGGCCGTAGTTGCCCAAAGGATACCTACTACGGGCGTAGTGAATGGTTACTACGGCCGTAGGCCATGGTTCTTTGGCAAGAACTCCTACGGGCGTAGTGCATATGTACTGCGGCCGTAGTACGTGTTGGAATGTTGTTCTGCGGGCGTAGGAACATGTTCCTGCGGCCGTAGGAGGCTGTCAGAAGCCATGTTGACCTTTTGTTGAGACTGTTGTTAGTGCAGTCTGTTGTAGTGTATACTAAGGGGTGTTTATCTATGTTTATTGGTGTTAGGTGACTCGGACGATTCTGTGTGCTCTTGGGATTCCCGATTGCATATCTGCCTCTTGTAGTTTCGAGGTGAGTACCGGTTTCCCATGAGTCTCAGTAGGTAAGTTATCTGTAGTACATGTTGACACATGATTGGTGTATTGATACGTGGAAATGGAGGTATGTTATGATAAAGTTGTACAAGCATGCTTAGTATTATTATTGTTGATATGAAAGATATTGTTGTGATTATATGCGCGCATGAACTGGATCCTTATTGGATCAACTAGTTGTTTATGAAGTTTTGTCCGGACACTGAATTGGAGAACACGGAGGTCAGTCAGGTAGACGGGTGTCAATACTTGGCTGGGTTCTCGGGTAGACGGGAGTTAGTACCCGGGCATTAACGGTACTCAAGTAGTATACGCTTGGGTAATGGTCCTGCAGGCCGCCGTTCCTCTAAGGAGTAAGGTTCCTTGATAGATGGGAACCAACATGATAGATAATTGGCGTACTATGTGGAATGCTTTTGGGTTGTTGAGCGGGGTTAGCTCCCCTGCAACATACGACTACTGCTGACACGTTTGTCACGACACAATATGATAGGATAGCCCTGTGTGCTGTTCTGATACATGATAGCCTGCTTATTGTTGCTTATGTGTAATTGGTGCTCACTAGCTAGTTGTAGCTAACGGTGCAGGATTTACCTTTTTCGCAGGTTGATGCTAGAGGCCTGGTGAGGCGGGTACCGATGGTAGCTTTTGTTGTATATACCTTTTGGGGAACACGTTGTAGTTTGTATGGATCCGGTGGTCGGAACTAGTTGGTAACGCTTGTAGCTTTGAACTTGGCTAACCTTTTTGTTGTAATTAATTAGCCGAGTCAATCTTGTAGTTTTTGTAAATGGTGTTTAATTCCGCTGCAACACTTTTGATAATCGATGTTTAAAAAGTTTAAATTAACACTAATTTTAAGCTCGTTAGGGGTGGCGTTACAATGGTGGCGATGGAGACGGATGTAACACCCCAAAATGGGGCCTAGTTGTAAACTGTAGTACATGTAGCTTTAATTGTAGTACGTTGACTTTTAATTGGTGTCTCGTTGTTAAATGTAGTATACATGTTGTTAATTGGTGTTCAATATGTTAATTGGTGTTTTAAACATGAATTGGTGCTAATTGGTGTTAAATGGTGTTAACTAGTGTTAAATGTGGATAAAAATGTAGTATTATGAAAAGTGTCATAAGTTGACCAAGTAGACAAATAGTTGAACGGTTTTGGATAATGGTTCCAAAAATATCTCCGTTAGTTGAAACGGATAACCCTAAGTTGTGTATCAAGTTGAATAGGAGAACAAAATACCCGAGAGGGGTATTAGGCCATTGAGTCGGCCTTGACTCTTTCTTAGCCCCCTGGATAAGCTAAAACACACACACAACACATACTATGTACGTGCAAAACACACACACACTCAAACTCTTGCCAATTTGAGAAAGGAAGCAAGAAAAGAAGGGATTAGAAGCTGGATTCAAGGGATTGAATCTGTTCTTGTACCTTGTGCTCATCATCTTTGTAAGTATTTGTCTAGAAAGCCTAGTTCTTGGTGTGTTACTTTGTGTGGTGTCAAATTGATGATTTAAAAGTGGATTGAAGTTGTTTTGATGCAAGAAATCATGTAATAGGTGCTTGTGTATGTTAGGATTGTTGTGTAAACACTTAAATGTGGATTCAAGGTGATTTTTATGTCAAAAACCCGTAAAACAGTAGCTGTGTTCGAACAGAGCAAGAACACGCTGTAAATGTTGTTCTTACGGGCGTAGTATTATATTGCTACGGCCGTAGGGTGTTGTTGTGTTCCTGCGGTCGTAGGAAATGGTTGCTACGGCCGTAGTGTCGTGTTTAAGAAGTTTACCACCCACGGGTGATGGAAACAAGACTACGGACGTGGGTATATAACCTACGGCCGTAGTTGCCCAAAGGATACCTACTATGGGCGTAGGATATGGTTACTACGGCCGTAGGTCATGGTTCTTTGGCAAGAGCTTCTACGGGCGTAGTGTATATATACTACGGCCGTAGTATGTGTTGGAAAGTTGTCCTGCGGGCGTAGGAACATGTTCCTGCGGCCGTAGGAGGCTGTCAGAAGCCATGTTGACCTTTTGTTGAGACTGTTGTTAGTGCAGTCTACTGTAGTGTATACTAAGTGGCGTTTATCTATGTTATTGGTGTTAGGTGACTTGGACGATTCTGTGTGCTCTTGGGATTCTCGATTGCATATCTGCCTCTTGTAGTTTCGAGGTGAGTACCGGTTTCCCATTAGTCTCAGTAGGTAAGTTATCTGTGGTACTTGTTGACATGTGACTGGTGTGTTGATACGTGAAAATTGAGGTATGTTATGATAGAATTGTACAAGCATGCTTATTATTGATATGAAAGATATTGTTGTGATTATATGCGCGCATGAACTGGATCCTTATTGGATCAGCTATTTGTTTATGAAGTTATGTCCGGACACTGAATTGGAGAACATGGAGGTCAGTCAGGTAGACGGGTGTCAATACTTGGCTGGGTTCTCGGGTAGACGGGTGTTAGTACCCGGGCACTAACGGTACTCAAGTAGTATACGCTTGGGTGATGGTCCTGCAGGCCGCCGTTCCTCTAAGGAGTAAGGTTCCTTGATAGATGGGAACCAACATGATAGATAATTGGCGTACTATGTGGACTGCTTTTGGGTTGTTGAGCGGGGTTAGCTCCCCTGCAACATACGACTACTGCTGACACGTTTGTCACGTCACAATATGATAGGATAGCCCTGTGTGCTGTTCTGATACATGATAGCCTGCTTATTGTTGCTTATGTGTAATTGGTGCTCACTAGCTAGTTGTAGCTAACGGTGCAAGATTTACCTTTTTCGCAGGTTGCTGCTAGATGCCTGGTGAGGCGGGTACCGATGGTAGCTTTTGTATTGTATATACCTTTTGGGGAACACGTTGTTATATGTATGGATCCGGTGGTCGGAACTAGTTGGTAACGCTTGTAGCTTTGAACTTGGCTAACCTTTTTGTTGTAATTAATTAGCCGAGTCAATCTTGTAGTTTTTGTAAATGGTGTTTAATTCCGCTGCAACACTTTTGATAATCGATGTTTAAAAAAGTTTAAATTAACTCTAATTTTAAGCTCGTTAGGGGTGGCGTTATAACGGAGCAGTCGATTCAAGTAGTGGTGGTGGCTACCATTGTTCGAGAATCTTGAAGCATGCCCCGATGAAGAAGCATCTATGATATTAATATATTTATTATTATTATTGTTATTATTATTATTATTATTATTATTATTATTATTATTATTATTCAATTATTTTTAAACAAATATTATCCATGTCAGCGTCCAATCAGATGACACATCAGCAAAACGGGTGCCACATCAGCAAAACCGGTTGAATGGGTAACTGGATACACTAAATGTTAGTTTTAGAAAGTTGGATACACTAAATGGTAGTTTTGAAAGGATGGTATACACAATAGCAAAAAGTGACAAATTCGATACACTTTTTGAAACTAAACCCTTGTTTATATTATATAGACGCATTTTAGAATTGCTCAGATATAAACAGTGTTTTAGTATATTAAGCCCTTGACAATCTAATAACCTTGTTAAAATAAAATGATTATGACATAATCTTTTCTTAATTAATGATGATTTCACCAATTAAAACCTTTAGCTTTTTAAAACCTTTTATTCTTATTTTTAATATTCATCATATATATATATATATATATATATATATATATATATATATATATATATATATATATATATATATATATATATATATATATATATATATATCACAATTCAAAAACTTTAACTTTTTAAAACCTATTATTTTTATTTTTAATATTCATCTTTATATATATATATATATATAGGCAAAAGTTCAAACGAGACTGTTTTTCGTACGAGAACTGCGAAAACCAATCTGAGCCGTCCAATTCCCCCTCCTTTAATGTCATTGCCCACCCATGAATTCCTCGCATGCACTCTGCCACACTTGATCCCCTCCGCACTCTCCATCCATGAACTTCCCACATGCAAGGAACGGCTGAGATTGGTTCTCACAGTTCTCGTACGAAAAACAGTTCTCGTTTGAACCCTCCCCTATATATATATATATTAAAAAATCTAACAAAATTTAGAAAAAAGGGGGAAAGTCTAACTATGTTTATCACAATTCACACCCACAATACAAAAGACAAATTTACACAAATGTTTCTTTAATATGTTACTATCATAACAAACTAACGGTGGCAATATAATCGAGACCGTTATAATTTCTTTTATCATAGAAAATTTACATTAACTATCTATGTGCTACATAGTAGATGGTTATAATTTCTTTCAAATATTATAAAATTTCCTTTCCTATTTCATAATTATCTTAAATAATCAATGATATATACATAAATATGCAAAACTAAGTAATCAAAGATTTTATATTTCTATTTATACTTCTAATTATTTTTATTATACGTTTTAAAACTCTTTAAAACTATATAAATTTAAATTTGGCTTATATTATTTCACGTGTTAACACACGGGTTGCTTAGCTAGTTGTTATTATTCTAATAAATTTAATATAATAAAACTTAAAACCAATAAATCAAAGAGAAGTAAAATACTATGCTCACACTCATATGATTATAAAAAAATCCTAAAACCACTAAAACTAAAAACTAATAAGTCAATAATAAGGTTTAAATTATCAGCATAAACAAAAGATAACGTAATTTTTAATAGCTCTAACATTGGTCGATAGATGTTTGTGACATTTATCATATATTAGAAATTAAACCGAGTTGTTTGTTCATGCTGTTAAGTTTTAAGAAAAGTTCCAACTAATTAAAAAAATTGAAAATCATGTGGTCTTATGAAGTTTGAATAAATTTTGTGCAACAATAGTAAACCTTGGTTATAAATAAATATCTTTTTTCTAAAAATAAACAAGCTAGATACATGTAGAAAGCTAATATATTAATTTATTTTCTTCCGACGCATTGTACATGTAATTTAAAACCTTTTCAATATCAAATCACTGTATAATTCACCTTAAAGAATTGGTGCCATACAAAGCTTGATCTCATCCACTACTCGAAACATAAGCAATTTTTTAATGATTTTAGTGTCATTATGTTTTAAGTCATTATGGTTTACTTGCAACATAAGGGTTTTCACGTTAACTTAACACGAGTTAGGAGGTACACATACACACTCATCTTAACTAATTAAATACTGTCATGATGAGAGTGGGGGTCAAAAGGGCAGTACCCCCAATTCCGCAATAATGGTTTACTTGCAACATAAGGGTTTTCACGTTAACTTAACACGAGTTAGGAGGTACACATACACACTCATCTTAACTAATTAAATACTGTCATGATGAGAGTGGGAGTCAAAAGGGCAGTACCCCCAATTCCGCAAAACACCAAGTGACACACTCTTTGGATCTCTCATGAAAAGATACATATGTTGGTTACAGCTGAAATATTAACAATTATTTGGTCTTCTTGTTAGATCAAACGAAACAATCTCAAATTTTGATATTTCCAAAGTAATTTTCATAATACTTAAGAGATAAAGGACGAATAATTACTTCTAGAAATATTTCCACACGATCCAAATGAATATCTAGGCCCTTTCTTATTTATCTCGATCTATTCCTCAATATTTATGCATACAATTTAAGTGACATTGTGCTATAATTATGAAGTAGGCTTCTTAGATATTAAAAAACTAATCTTATATCCTTATTAAAAGAAAATGTTGCTTACATCATCATTTCTCTTCCTTAAAAAATCTCCACCAATCATAGCCTTTGATTTAAAAAAAAGAAATTAGAAAAATTAGAAATAGCATGATTATTGTAACACCCCAAAATTGGGCCTAGTTGTAAATAGTTGTACGTGTAGCTCAAATAGTTGTACGTTGACTTTAATTGGTGTTTTGTTGCTAAATGTAGTAACATGTTGTTAAATGGTGTCCTAAATGTTAATTGGTGTTTTAAACATGAATTGGTGTTAAATGGTGTTAACTGGTGTTAATTGTGGATAAAAATGTAGTATTGTGAAAATTGTCATAAGTTGACCATGTTGACAAATAGTTGAACGGTTTTGGATAATGGTTCCAAAAATATCTCCGTTAGTTGAAACGGATAACCCTAAGTGGTGTAATAAGTTGAATAGGAGAACAAAATACTCGTGTTGGGGTATTAACCCACTTGGGTCGGTCTATGAGGATACATATCCCCTGCCTTCACATTAAAACACACATACGCATACATACGTACGTAGAAATATACACACACATAAACCTTTGTTGATTTGAAGGAGGAAACCAAGTCTAGAGGCTGGATTCGAGTACTAAATCAGTTCTTGTTGACCTTGATCATCATCCTTGTAAGTTTTATTGTTTGAAACCTAGTTTTGGTGTTCATATGTGTGTGGTGTCGAATTGAAGATTTAGAGGTGTTTTGATGTTGTTTTTGTGTCTAAAACATGTTAGTAGACTTGCATATATGCTGGATATGTTGTATAAACGCTTGAATATGAGTTCAAGATGATTTTTGGGTCAAAAACCCGTAAAACCGTAGCTGTGCTCGAACAGAGCAAGAACACGCTGTAAATGTTGTTCCTACGGGCGTAGTATGATATTGCTACGGCCGTAGGGTGTTGTTTGTGTTCCTGCGGTCGTAGGAAATGGTTGCTACGGCCGTAGTGTCGTATTTAAGAGGATTACCACCCACGAGTGATGGAAACAAGACTACGGGCGTGGGTATGTAACTGATATATGCGTTTTTATACATGTTTTACATGTTAGAATACCCCTTACTTAGCCCAAATACAAGGTGAATACTTCTAAAATGGATCTAATATGTTTAACATTCACCATGCAGGTTACAAGGAGCTTTAAGCAAGATAAATGAGCAAAACAAGGAAAGAATTGAAGAAAATAGAAGAATAGTGAAAAAATGATCACTACGGCCGTAGGGATTATATCCTACGGCCGTAGGAAGCCATCTTCTAGAATCCATCATTGCCTGCCAGATCTTGCGTGTCCCGGACAAATGGTTTAACGTTGCGTGTGTAGAAAATCCAGTCATGATTTCCTACGGCCGTAGTAGCTTATTCCTACGGCCGTAGGAAGCCCACTTACAGCAGATTAAATTCAGAATTCTGCCATTTTGCAAAGGGTTACCATTTTCACCTCCACTCCGGAAAAACACTTCCATAGACCCTCTCTAAATATCCTAACACTCCAGGGGACTTCTCTTGGTGATTCTAAGGAGGAGAGCTTGGATCTTGAAGGCTTGGAACAACATTTGGAGCTTGGATTCATTAGTTATATCATTGCTAGCTTGGGTATACTCTTTCCATTTATTATATCAATCATGTACCCATATGTTCCAGATGTTGTAATGTTACTATTATTGTATATGGATAACTAAACTCATTTCACTTGGGCCAAGATGATTCTTGGCTAAGTTATGGCAATATATTTGACTTTTATGATGACTTGATTCATATATGCATGTTTAATCTTGAATACAAATGTGTTTTATCAACTTAGTATGTTTAATCTAACCATGTTCATGTGTGATAATGTGTATATGATAACTCATTCATGTTTTAACATATGAATATTCAAGAATGATGGTTGATTTTATTAATTCCATGTTGAGTTTGTTATTAGAAATGATACATCTTGCATGGTTGTCATTAGATGTCATTTTTGGAATATGATTTGAATCATTTCAGGTTCATCCATTATTGGTTATGTTAATCATATGTTGGTTTTATGCATGCCTTATGATTATAGATGAAAATCTTGTTATTTGGTGTATTTATGGGTTAAACATGCTACTAATGATTAAAGGATTTACAAAGATGTTTGTTGGTATGTTTAGATGGTGAAATGAACTCACATGTATGCCTTTGTTATGCTTGTCTTAGTGTTCAATGTGCATATCACATGATTCATGTTTTAAGAAGTGTTGGCTATACTAGAAATGGTAGGTTTAACATGTTCATATCTTTAGAAATCATGTGACTAAACATTAAGAATCCCTTAATTGTGAGGTTTGAGTTTAGATGAGTTTATGACCCCATTGTACCAGTTTACATGTGTTTATGATCTGAGATTAAAGTCTAGATTGTAATTTTTTGTTGAATGCCTTTATGTTAGATTTGAATGTTCTGTCGGATGGGTCCCTACGGCCGTAGGAAGAAATCCCTACAACCGTAGGACTATCCAGGCTGCTACGACCGTAGTAGATAATTACTACGGCCGTAGGAGCCATTTTCACCACTAGTGTGCTGTTTTTGCTTGTTTTAACTAATTTAACTGCTTTGACACCTTTTTGGGTTCTGAGGACTACTGTACAAATCATTTGAAAAGATGTTTGTCTTTGTAGTCTGATTTGGACGCGATCCGGTGGATCTGTAGTTGAATTCTGATATGCCGTTACTTGCTTAATTATGTTTAAGTGTTGAATCTGAGTCTTGATAACTCGAGTGAAGATTTGTGCATGATAATATGGTTTTGTCAAGGATTAGAACAGCATGCTATGCACTTAAACTATTCAAGTCTTCATATTATGTTTTGTATTGTGTCATTGCCATGACTAGTCTCGATGATTCGAAAGCCTGAGTGAATCTGTTATCCTGTCTGTTTGCCTTCAGTGTTAATCTGTTTTAGTTGCTGTTTTTCCTGATTAATTTAGTTCATTCTGTCACTTGCTTATATTAATCCTGCTGATAAAACAACAATGAGACTTAAGTATTGGTAGCTTCCTGTCCTGGTGGAACGACATCCGGTCTTACCGAGTCTATACTACTATTGACCAGGTTATACTTTCCTGAGTCGTGTGTAGTATCTGCTTAGTAACATCGTTTTTATAAATTTAAAACGAGGTTGTGTCCCAAGATTTTATAACCAGAAAAACAAGCAGTCCTTGTGTACACCAGTAACCTACTACCGTAGTTACCCAAAGGATACCTACTACGGGCGTAGGATATGGTTACTACGGCCGTAGGTCATGGTTCTTTGGCAAGAGCTTCTACGGGCGTAGTGTATATATACTACGGCCGTAGTATGTGTTGGAAAGTTGTCCTGCGGGCGTAGGAACGTGTTCCTGCGGCCGTAGGAGGCTGTCAGAAGCCATGTTGACCTTTTGTTGAGACTGTTGTTAGTGCAGTCTACTGTAGTGTATACTAAGTGGCGTTTATCTATGTTATTGGTGTTAGGTGACTTGGACGATTCTGTGTGCTCTTGGGATTCTCGATTGCATATCTGCCTCTTGTAGTTTCGAGGTGAGTACCGGTTTCCCATGAGTCTCAGTAGGTAAGTTATCTGTGGTACTTGTTGACATGTGACTGGTGTGTTGATACGTGAAAATTGAGGTATGTTATGATAGAATTGTACAAGCATGCTTATTATTGATATGAAAGATATTGTTGTGATTATATGCGCGCATGAACTGGATCCTTATTGGATCAGCTATTTGTTTATGAAGTTATGTCCGGACACTGAATTGGAGAACACGGAGGTCAGTCAGGTAGACGGGTGTTAGTATCTGGCTGGGTTCCCAGGGTCCTTACGGACTACGAATTGGGGAACTAATGGTACTAAAGTAATATACACTTGGGTGGGGCTCTGCAGGCCGCCGTTCCTCTATGGGACTGGGTTCCTTGATAGATTGGAACCAGCATGAAAGAGATGGTGTACCACGTGGACTGTTGTTGGGTTGTTGAGCGGGGTTGGCTCCCCTGCAACATACGACTACTGCTGACACGTTTGGCTCGCCTCAATATGATAGGATAGCCCTGTGTGCTGTTCTGATACATGATAGCCTGCTTATTGTTGCTTATGTGTAATTGGTGCTCACTAGCTAGTTGTAGCTAACGGTGCAAGATTTACCTTTTTCGCAGGTTGATGCTAGAGGCCTGGTGAGGCGGGTACTGATGGTAGCTTTTGTTATATATATCTTTTGGGGAACTTGTTGTTATATGTATGGATCCGATGGTCGGAAAACTTGTAGGTAACGCTTGTAGTAAACGAACTTGGCTTAACTTTTGATGTAATTAATTAGCCGAGTCAAACCATGTTGTTTTTGTAATTGGTGTTTAATTCCGCTGTACGCTTTTGATAATCGTTGTTAAAAAGTTTTAATTAACTCTAATTTTAAGCTCGTTAAGGGTGGCGTTACAATTATGACGTCACAATTGCTTCCTCAATTTAAAGGGGTTTAAATGTAAATTTAAAGGGTTTAAATGTAAATTATTAAGGGTTAGAATGCAAAATGTGAGGGGGTTTTAAGATAACTGTATATTAATAGAATTAATTATAAGTTGTTTGAAAATTATCTTTAACAACTTATAATGTATTTTGTTTTGAGAAAAAATAATTTTATATTTGTAATACTCTTATTTTTATCTACGTTTTGATATAAATTTTATCGCAATATGAGGTTTTTCTAAAAATTAGTATATTTTAATTGTTTTATTCATCGAGAGCAATGTGTAGGTAATTATTGGACATTCTATTAGTATATTTTATTTTACATAATTATTGGGTAGTGAAACAACTATCATGTTAGTTAGTTTTGTAACTACACATACAACTTGGAATGTTATATAAAAATTTAATTGTCTAAGTTTTTTTATTTTTTAACTAATAACTTGCTACATAAAATGTAAGTTATTAAATGGATATTTGAATGAAGTTATATCTTGTGTTTTCAATTATGTTTAACTGAATAATAAATTACACTCAAGTGATTTATATATGTATAAACATAATCTATTATATGTTAGAATCTTATTTTTATGTGATCTAATTTACGTATACTTAGATGAATGTCATCAATATTTAACTTTTAATAAATTTAGTTTCCAATTTCAAAGATTCAAATATATAATTGGCTAATACAATGTCGGGATAAAGCTCAATCACGATAAACACATTAATATTACACTAAAAACTTTTAGACGTGTAATATAAATTTATCTTTCTCAAAAAGAGTATTTATAACAAGTATTAAAAATACACGTTTTCACTATTGCCAGTTATATGTGTTGGTTCCTCGAGTGAAGAGTAAGGAAGGGTTAAAAGTTTTAATTTGCGATGATTAAGGAAACCTTACTAATAAAACCATGAATGTTGTTTATAAAGAGATTTTAACGAAAATCTAATGATAATCTTATGTATGAATTTCAAACTTCCGTAATTGTTATTTATTTCTTACGAAATTTTATATTCATATATATGATTTGTAATTATTTTTACTATACGTGTTAGTACTTTTTAAAACTATATAAATTTAAAGTTGACTTATATCATCCCGTTTTAATACACGGTTCGCTTAGCTAGTTAATATAAAGGAAATCATTAATGACCTTAGAGCTTGCCTGTTACAACAAATTCTTACTTTTGATTTTACAAACTACAATTCCTACTCTAAATCTAACAAACTAGGGTTTATGTTCTTCAATAAGTACGTAATTACGATTATTACATTTAATTCTTAAAAAGATATTGTTGAAATTGATTGAAAAATTAATTATAATTTTATTATATTTAGAGATATTAATATTTCTGAAAGAAGTGCCTCTATTTTTTAAGTTAAACGCTTTTAATTTTACCAAAAGTCTTCAAATTAAAACTACGAATCTTCTGATATATATAAAAGACTAAATCTAAAAAAAATATTAAATGATCTTGACCCTTTAATTAATAAGAGATTTAATCTTAGCCACTCAATTCTCTGATTCTAAAATTTTGATTTTGACTTTTTAGAGTTAAAGTAACATGATTAACCAATATAAATTAAAATAAATATAACATTTAATAATCAAATTAATGATAAATGTCAAATCTAACTAACAAATGAAGTCATCTTTAACAATTAACATTACGTTCATTAATAAAATATTATCCACAACTTTTTTCCAAAAAAATTATAAATATTATACTATCCATAAAATACAATTAAAATTAAAGAACAAATATTTTTTAATATCATTCATAACTATTTTTCGAAAATACGTTCATTAATTTAATATTACCTTAATTTTTTTAAATGACATTATATAAACTTTAATTTACTTATCTCTAACTATCTAATCTAATCTATATATTAAAAGATTAGAGTTTTTAATTAAAATTTTCTTTTATAAATAAAATTAAACCAATTATAGCTTTTGATTTTGAAAACATGACGTCATATGCAACTCTTTTGGCAAATAAATCTTGAATTCTCAAATACACGCACACACATATTGTTTTTATTAAAAAATCCCATTGCGTTAATATCTGTATATATATTTAATATATTTATCCTTAGTCATTTAAGAAAGGAATCGAGCTTTCTTCGTAATGATTTAAATTTACTATCTAATTACAAAGATCATATCTTGAAAATAAACCAACAATTTTTGCTGTCCCGTATTAAAATAAATTATTTTGTAAATTTATTAGATATTCCTAACATATTTACTTTTTTTATAAGACGATTTGATATCATTATATACTGTTTATAATATTTTACTATGTTTATAATTAATGATCTTACATATATAATTATAAAATGTTTAAAATTTAAATTAATCATTCTCGTGTTTGTATACGGTATGTTAAGCTTATATATGAAAAGAATAAGCTTATGAGATTATCAAACTATTTTTAGAATATCTTTTACCAATTAAAATCTTCTATTTCAAAATGGCTTCAAATTATTCTTAGAATTTTCTCACTAATTATCCTTATTTATTTCTTAAAATGACTAACAATTATCAACGCAAATCTGTGAGTGTATCAATATTCATTCTTCATCTTTCAATTTTCGTAATGTTTTTTGATTTATTATCGAAATGAAGATTTATTATATTTTAAAATTTCACATCATGAATGTTTAAATTTTATATGAACAACCCCGTGTTTATACACGGGATATTAAACTAGTACATTATATAACAGTTATACAAGATTATAGATATTTGAGATTTTGTCAAAGAAAACGTACAATTCCTACCCTAATCCAACCAATTAGGGTTTATGTTATTCGGTAAACATTGCATATTACTTTTTATTTGAAGATGAAATCATTTGTGGATAACTCTTAAGGTTTTATTAATTAAAATTAAATTAAATTTGATTATAATATAAAATAAGCCGACTCGTTCTCATTCTCGTCTCTTTCACTTTCTTTCTTTCCGGTTTCCCTCTCTCTCTTTCTTTCTCTCTGTCGATCGAAAACCTTTATTATTCTTTACTGTCCACTCTGTTCTTCCTTTCTCATACCACCAATCTTCATGAGTTAATCTCTCATTCTGTTTCCCCCTCTCTCAATTTCAATCATGGCGGATGGTTCATCATCATCCCCAATTCAACCCTCCATTCCCACCACCACCACCGCACCAATCGATCAACAACAACAACAATCGATTTCTCAAAACATTTCTTCTTCAATTGACCCCAACATTGGTCAAATCGCATCCACACAATCATTATCATCTCAACAACAAGTTAATTCAACCAACGTTCTATCTCAGCAACAACAACAATTGATTCAACAGCAACAACAACAGCAGCAGCAGCACCAGCAACAGGGTAATTTGATGGGAACACCTAATTTCCAGATTCATCAACAGGGTTTGCAGCGCTCACCGTCGATGTCTCGTTTGAATCACATACAACAACAGCAACAACAGCAGCAACAGTACAATCTGAGTGCGGGCAATGCTGCTAGGATATACGGGCAGATGAATTTTGCTAGTGGGCAACAACAGATGCCCCAACAGCAGCAACAGCAGCAACAGCAGCAACAGCAGCAGCAGAATCAGCAAATTGGTCAGATAGGGAGTGCAAATCTAACCCGGTCAACCTTAATGGGTCAAACAGGTCACCTCACAATGTTGCCGGGTCAAGCTGCTGCTGCTGCTCAGCTTAATTTACAATCTCAATTACTAGCATCGGTAATAGTTCTTGATCTTTACATAACTGTCACTTTGTTTGATGGATGTTTTCTGTATAGTTATTGTGTTTGTAGCGAAGATAGAAAACCAAGTCGGTAACTGTTACCCTTTTAGCTCAACCATTTTAGCACAACTGAAAGATGATTGCTATGTTTGATGGATGTTATGTGTCAAAGTATTGTGTTCTCATTCTCATCATTTTAGGATGATGATGAGGGGGTTGCTTTGTGTGATAGATGTTATGTGTAAATTTATTGCTTTATTGTGTTTGTACTCAAGGCAGAAAACCGGGTTGGTAACAGTTTTCAGTTTTAGCACAATTCTTACCATTTTTGCATATGGCTTTGTTTGATGGATGTTATGTGTAGAATGATTGTGTTGGTAGCTAAGGCAGAAAACCAGTTTGGTAATAGTTTTCAGTTTTAGCACCATTAGTACTATTTCACCACTATTGAAAAAGGGTATTGCTTTGTTTGATGGATGTTTTTTTATTGTGTTTATGTATTTAGCCAAGGCAGAAAACCGGGTTAGTTCAAGGTTCTCAATTTCATCCAGGAAACACACCCGGGCAATCTCTGCAAGGAATGCAAATGGGAATGAACATGATGGGATCTTACAATTTGAATTCTCAAATAAGATCGAACGGGTCTCTTGCTTTTAATCAACAAAGGATAAGCCAGGGGCAGATGAGACCACAAATGAGCCAACAATTGTCCCAGCAAAATGCACTTCAATCTGGTCAGGTATACATATTATCTCAACAACTTGATCTCTAGGTCATGATAGGGGTGTGTTTGAGATTACGTATTTTTAAGAAACTTATTTGCTTACTGCTTTTTTAGGAGGTAAAATAACAATAATAAAAACTGCTTTTATGCTTAATTAAGAATAAATAAGCTCATATATAAGCACTTTAGAATAAACAACTTATCAATTGATAATGTTTTAAAAACTAGATAAATGCTTTTGAATGTATGTATGAAGGAAAGTGCGTATGCTTACTTTAGGACGTAATAAGAGGTTTTTAGTAAGTGATTTGAGATTGCTTATTTCAAACTGATTATTCTTGCTAGATCCAAAATTACAAGTTTACCCTAAGGGTTAATTAGCTACCTTTTAGTGAGCTGATAATCTATTTTTGCTTGTAAGCATAAGCTGTTTAAATATGCAATCTAAAACACCCCCTTAGTCTAAGCTGCAGAAAGACTATTGGATATGTCTATAGAATCCTCTGACAGTTTTGACATATATCATATATGATGTAGTAGACACAAAAGTTAGATTTTTAAAATTTCTTGATGACTTGTGAAGTTTATCGCTAAGCATATGATGTTCCTGTAATTTTTTTAAACAAAATTGGTGCCTAGTAATTCTTTTTGTAAAATTCAGTACTATAATACCCACTCTACACACAAATAAATCACACGCATACAGCTTTTGGACACTCTGGTTGTATTGATATAGCACTGGCAAAAACAGATAAGATGTGGCTACTTGACCATTCTTACAATGAACTTGCAATAATAAGTTGACAGCTTAATGCATTTTTAATCAAGAAGTAGATCTTTATAGGCCAATGTTGAATAATTTAAAGCAGACGGGTGCAGGTATGTGATTTAGGTGTTGCTTCAAATTATCCTAAACAACTACTATTGTTATTACTACTTTCAAAAGACGAGCATAATTTTTTTATCATCAGATTGGTTATTTGTACTTGCAGATGCAACTCCAGTCTTATTTTTCTTTTCTGGTAAGAGATATATTAGAATACGTTTTTTTCTTCCTTTTTTCTTTTGACATAGAAGCTTTTTAAGAGATGTGTACTTGGGCTATTTGTAATTAGTTATTAAAAAGTGTGATTTTAGGCAACTAACTAATAATCAAGAATTACAACTGTGCCATGGCAGGGCATGATAGTGCCAAAGATGGTTAAAAGAAAGAAGCAGCAGAAATTAAGAAAATGTTTAGTGTTGGTTTTACCGTGTTCCCTTAGATTTTTCATCTTTTCAAATTTCATCAAATTTTTTAGATTCATTGTTGTTAGAGTAGAGTGCACAGCCCGTGACCAAATTATTTAGACAGTAAGAATCTTGCTCAGTTTACCATCATCCTTTTCATCTCTTCATTTGTACTTCAGCTTTGCATCTTCTAGCAAATCACATCTTGAAAGAGCACATTAGAACTTTATCAATCATCATCCTCTTCAAATTAAAAGATAAAAATCATTTGTTCTTCTATCTGAAAATAGAAAAACCAAAATCTCATCTTCTATCTTCTTTGAACTCTATTTCTGCTCAGGACAACTGACACTTCAGTTTTAAGATGTATATAACGGAGAGGTGAGGTTTCAGTTTATCAACTTTGCAACCCATAGTTGAATTAAAATGCAGATTTGGGTTTTATCTTTCCTCGATTGATCTGGATTTGATATTTGGAATCATTTGTTAGTACTTAACTAATGAGAATGAGAAAAAAAAATGGAAATTATGATGTAGAATATTTAGTAGAAAAAGTAGTGGGATTTCTCATGTGGATGTCCGTATTAGGAAGTTTTTATCTTCCTTTTGTTGTATTTGATCTTAGACCTTTTTCTTTTTAAACATACAAAACATGAAGTTAATTTGTTTTTAATTGTTAGTTTTTTAGACTTAATGTGTGCGAATCTAGTATCCTCAATTCTTTCTTTTCTTATAAGTTCCAAATCCTTGTTCCATGTATCACACAATTGAATCCTTGCAACATATTCTCAGAGTGCTTTTGTTCTTTTAATTTAAAATGCGTGTCTCATTTTGTTTGCACTACTTTTGGGAAAGTTCATACGTACACACAGCCGAAATTTGTTGAACTTTAATGAAAACATCGAAAATCTGTTTTATTTACTTCTAACTTTAAAGAACACGCGCACCAAAAAATAGGAGCATTTCTTGTTATCAGTGGTTAAAGATGTGAGATTTTATAAGCAGTATACAAACCACTCGAATGTGATATAAACAAGGGGGTTTTTCGATTATTTTTTGGAAGTGATTATGTAGATATACAATAAGAAAAATCATATAATTAGACAATTAGTTTTAAGTTCTAATAGAACGTATTCCTGAAGATAGTGTAACTTCAGTTTCACATTTTGGATAACAAATTGGCAAATTGCAATTTGCAAGTTTGGTGTACCATTGAACTATTGAAGTGCAGAAATTTAGATATTGGCATCGTTTGCGTTAATTGAGAGAAAAAACAGAGAGCTAGAATTGGTATAGATTTAGATTATTAAGAGGAAAAAACAAGAGTTCCATGGTCCAGACCTGCAATTTATATAGCAACATTAATTGGAAGTTCATTGACTCAGGATATTGGTTTAAGTGGAATGATTAAACTGGGAGAACTTGACCATTTCTATATGCAATTAACTGGAGAATTGAAACTATCCAAAGTCCACATGGTCAAGGTTTCACATTTGATTAATTTGATTACTAGTTTAGAAATATCTAAGCTGTCACCCACAGTAAATGGCTAACTGTCCAAAAACATTATATCTTCTAATAGTCCAGAAACATTTATAAAAATATTATTTGAGTATTTCTTTTTGTCTAACAATGTCATGTATCAATATATTATTATGGATGTTTGGATTTTTTTATAATGGAATATAGGGTACATCATGTTATAATGTTATATGGTACATCTTACTGAAGCGATCCGGAATGAGTCTACCCCCTTGTACCGAATTTTAGGGACCTAGGGAACCGCGATCATGGTCCGTGTCCCGTAGTGGTGCGATCCCTGATTCATGTGACTATTGTTTGGATGTGGGTTTGCCTTTTGAAGTTTGTCAATTTCTTAAAAAAATATGTTTCATGAATAACATGTGACTAATTATCCAACCAGCTAAACTCTGACGTGCATAGCATATTGCTATTGCATCAAAACATGAATGGTTGATAATCGAATAACAAGAAGTTGTTTGAGTGTTTGGAAAATTCTGATTTCAAGGATTTACATGTACATTGATACTAAATAATATAATCACATCTACTTCTGTTGCTGCTACTTCCTAACTAATTATCGGAAACATCATTCAACCCCTATATAATTAGGTAATGAGTCTGCGTCTTAAAAACACAATTATTAGCTAATCACTTTCGAAAGAATGTGTAAACGTCCCCTAAAACCTATCAGAAATTTAAAGAGGCAAGTATCTGATATATATGGTCATAAAGAATATATTTTTGGTAGGTGTAAGCATATACTAATTTCTTCCATATATTTTTGGCAGGTGTGACTATAAACTAAGTTGGATCAATCTGATATGAATGATCACACAGATACTCAACTTGTGATGGAAAATTGTTCAAATGTTTTTTGTTGTTTAGGAAAAAAGTGATATTTTCTCTTTTCTCAATAGCCTCTTAGATATTAGGTACTTAGGAATTTTATTTCCTTATATAAGCTTTTAGGTAAAGAAAGAAAGAAAAATTAAATGGAAAGCTCGCCTTTTCTTTAGTACCGTTTTACTAATTCCCGTGAATTTGATTCTAGAAAATGCAGGCACAGAGCCTATCACGGACGCCATTCATGAACTCACAGTTGTCTGGATTGGGTCAAAATGGTCAATTGGCTATGATGCAAAATAATTTAACACAACAACAATGGTCAAAGCAAATGCCTGCCATGTCAGCACCTAATTCTCCTTCATTTCGGATTCAACAACAAAGGCAACAGGCACTTTTGGGACAACAACTTCCTTCTTCTCAATTGCACAATTCTATGTCGTTGAACCAACAACACTTGTCACAAATGGTTCAACAGCAACAGCAGCAGCAAAATCAGCAACAACCCATCGGGCATCAACCCCAACAATTACCAACCCAGCAACAGCTTTTGCAGCAACAGTCACCAAGAATTGCAGGATCTGCAGGTCAAAAATCCCTAAGTTTGACCGGATCACAGCCCGATGCAACCGCATCAGGGACCACCACACCTGGTGGCAGTTCAAGCCAAGGGACTGAAGCAAGCAATCATCTTCTTGGTAAAAGAAAAATACAAGATTTGGTTGCACAGGTTAGTCAATTTGAGATCGTGCATTTGAATTAAGACATTGATTTGCAATATTATGAAGGACTTGCAACAACTAATTTCTAGGGTTTTCTTATTCTTATTTTTGACCTGAAAGGTTGATCCGGCCTTTTAATTTAAATGATTCTTTGGCATGTTTGATCTAGTTTTGGTACAAACATTATTCACTTTTAATGTCTGTTTTTGGGTGTTAAGGTAGATCCAAATGCGATTTTAGATCCCGAAGTTGAGGACCTACTTTTGATGCTTGCTGATGAATTTATCGATTCGGTGAGCCTCGCTAAACTATACAATGTGAATTTTGTTATTTGTGTGCCGATTGGAGGTGGCAAACAGTTCCTTTAGATGAGTTTGGTAACGAGTTCGGGTCAAACATGTAACTTTTTGGCATAGGTCGAAAAAGAATGGACTAGGTTGGGTTGAACCATAACACTTCTTTTCAGAATTTCTATTTTCTTATAAATGATTATCTCAGTTATGTATACATAAAATATGCAACTCCAATAATATTAATAAAATGTTGGTGATTTTATATGTGAAAGAGGACTTCAATTCCAACCCTTTATACCCTACCTTTTAAGCCGGGTTTTATATTTTTTATTTATTTTTATGATAGTTTTACCTGTTTGAATCATTAGATATAAAACATAACCTCTATTGACCTGTTTGTTAATAAACTGGTCGATTTTGCCACGTCTAGGTCGTGTGGTCTACACTCTAGACCTCTTGTAGCACCACTTTGGCTGGAAATCACCACCACCATATTTAATTTTAAATCTAATTTCGAATCACTAGATAGATGTTACCACCTCATTATTTTGTAATATACCAAGGTCAATCTAATATGTAATCTCTAGTTTCTATTACCTCTCTCTGTCTCTCCATATACCGACACATCAAATTAGGTATAATAAATTTTCACTTTTGATGAGATGATAAGGAATCCCTAACTTGTCGAACTCTGACATTCAAGTTTTATTTTAATTATTTTGTATTCTTGAGCCATTTTGCTTAAAGACGTAAAGCGAGGTAGCGAGTTGTGGTTGGTCCAACCTAAAGCTAAAACATATGGGACTTCTTATATTAATCAACTATCATACATGATCCTATTCCTGTGTATCCTGTAATACTTCACATATATGTGTTTACATACAATATTGTGCGGTGATATATGTAGGTTACTTCATTTGGAGCTGCCTTGGCTAAGCACCGAAAATCTTCAATTGTAGAATCAAAAGATGTGTTGCTACACCTAGGTATGCATGCGTTCAATTATTTAAGAATATTACTGTTCATGTACATTCATTAGAGTTGGCAATTTCAGCAGGTTCGATAAATTGTCAAAATGGGTAGATATTGTTATTGGTGGAAATGGGCCGGGGTTGACACAAAACACTTTTTGTCCAATTTTTACTATTAATAATTAGTGTCATATGATTTCATAAATCATTATTTTTTCAATAATGATATGGTTTTTCGAATTAAACGAATTAGGTGTTTTATGTATACACTTAGGCAACTACCCGTTTGACTAGTTTCTTTATAATCTCTTTTCTTTTCTTTTTTCTTTTAACTATTTGGCCTCTTAAATATAAAACATAATCCAAGTTGACGAATATATAATTGTCCATGTCCATTTTTAGCACTGCGTCTCGATTAGAATTGCCTATGAGTTGAGTCGAGTCAACCTCAACAGGGCTCGACCTTGGCTCGAGTACTTTAAGCGAAGCTTGACTCGGCTCGATAGCTTGATGATCCTTCATAATGCACGCTTGGGCTCGGCTCAAGGAGGATTGAAGATTGGCTCGAGCTTGGCCTTGAAAAGCTCGGATATTTATATAATCTCTTTACAACCAACATTAATCCAAATACATGTAAAAACTATATTAATTACAAAAGTAATCCAAATGTTTATAAAAATTATCACAAAACTTGACCCTAAGTCAAAAACGATATTACGTAAGTCTAATTCTCCTAATAATATTCATTAATAATAATATCTATAAATTAAATGGTATGTAGATATAAATGTACATTCATATATTATATAAAACTCGAAAAGATATCGAGCCAAGCCCTTATAAGCTTGAGCTTCGCTTGTTATATATTTCGAGCTTATTTTAATGCTCGTGCTTGTGCTCTTTAAAAGCTATCTGAGTTTGAGTAGCTCGATAAAAGCTCGAGTCATTTGCAGCCCTAATCTCGATGCTATTAATGTCTCTGTATCTTTAACATGATAAACAGTTTGTATGTTATGTTTTTTTGTATTACAAATTTTTATGTATATTTATCTTAAATTGAAATGTGCAGTCCTAGAGTTATTCTGACCATTCTTGGTTGGTTCATGCTATTAAACATCTGATAATGACAAGTATTTGTGTGCTATATTCTACAGAAAGGAACTATAAGTTGACAATTCCTGGGTTCTCAAGTGAAGAGAGGAAACATGAACAAAAGAATGTAAGTGCCTATTTTTCTTTTTTTTTTCTCTATTACGGTTAAGCTGTTTTTTTTTTTTTTTTTTTTTTCTTTCAATTTTTCCTTTGCCTTTCGTAAGCAATTAGTAATAGGCATTTTTTTGGGCAGGGTAAAGTTTAAATTTTTGAGTAGAACATATGTAGGAGGTTGTAAATACTTTTATATCATTGCTGCTTTTTAATCCATATATCTCTTTGACCCGTTAGCAAAAAATGAAACCCAAGTTGATATTAATTGGTTGTGATTGCCCCCTCTAGTTATACACATTCACTGTATTCCTGGTTGTTCTATATGTATTCATGCACACTCAATGTCTAAAAAAGGTGGAAAATTAGACAGATATACTCACCACTGGGTTGACTCATGATATGTCTTATCTCAGGTCTAACAGGCAGAGTCAATAAAATTAGCAATAAGGAATTGACTCAAATTGGGCCAATGCCCCAGTGTACTTTTAAGGGCATAAAACCTTCTATATCATTTTATTCCAAAAAGTATAGAATTATTATCGAACTAACTTAGTTTTTGGTGATCATATTTGAGACACTGTTTGTTCACTAAAAAACTTGGCAGAAGTGTTTTGGGTCACCGAACCCTACCAACCCATTTTTATGTTTCTTGGTTTAACTTGTTACCCGA
Organism: Pulicaria dysenterica; assembly: GCA_947179395.2. Taxonomy (NCBI): domain Eukaryota; kingdom Viridiplantae; phylum Streptophyta; class Magnoliopsida; order Asterales; family Asteraceae; genus Pulicaria; species Pulicaria dysenterica. Next base: position 893,808 of record OX359292.1, read on the forward strand.
CCCGCCCAATTGCTGCTACCTGTACTACTTTGCAATTTGCTATGAAAACTCAAACATGATATTGGTTTTTTCGATTGTATCTGTATACGAAACTAAATTCCAATTGGTTTTCTTTTACAAATGAACAGGCTCCAGGTGATCTCCACAAGAAGCGTCTCGATATGGTGAGCAAAATATATTTGTCACATTTTTTTCTTGTTAATTGGATTTTTTTGATAACACCATCATCATTGACTCAGTTACAAGGATTGATGGAGAGCTCATATTCTGAAGCAAATATTAATAATTCCAAGGAAATAGTTAGGCAAGACCCTCGAAACCAATTTGGAACCAATCAGCTGACCAGGCCTTCCCCAAGTTCAGACCAGCTGAATCAAAATCAGCAACATAAACAAGGGTTTGATGGATACTAATTTAGTCTTCAAGTCCAACCGGAAATGCTCAAATATATGGTTAGCCAGATTTTGTATTCTTTTTATATCTTAGAAATTAGGACAAATTGCATGAAAACGGCACCCAAAAATTAAAATAATCAAGTTCTTGTTTTTATATAACCAACCTTTGGTCAAGTTTCTAAGTGGGTGTTTGGGATTGCGTTTTAAAACTACTTATTTGATAATTGCGATTTGAAATTGCAATTAATTAGCTTAAAGTGTTTGGGTTTGCATTTTAAAAATCAACTATCTGCATTTTGAATGTAGCAAAATGCAGTTTTTAGAATCTTCTTTGGGGTTGCTTTTTTAAACCAATTATCTTATTATTGTCATTTACCCTTTCACAATCAATAAATTTACTTTGCCAAACATTAAAAAAACATATTATCTGATTGCTGTGATATGAAATGGTATAATAAAATCCAATCTCTATTATTTTGCAGCTTTGTTGCTGCTGATTATCTGATTCTGATTATTAAAATCAGATAATCTATTTTCAAAACACAATCTCAAACAACCTCGTAAGATTTGGGATTAGGGTCAGTAATGATTTAATTCTCAAACTTTTACCAATTTGGTGATTTAACCTTTATACTTTCCTTAGCAATGTTTATAGAGAAACAGTTCAATCAAGGGTATTTCTGACCCTGTTACCTGCAGTCAATACCACATGGTGTGATGTGTCTGTAACTTTGTCCATGTTGACTTTTTTCTTGTTGGCGCTGATGTGACAACTTAGAGGATTCCTTGAGATCGTAATTGTTGAAACTTCCATGGTTTTTACTGGGGTAATAAATAGTGGTTACGGGTTACCTTAGAAAATTTGGCCATAAGGTGGTTACTTCTTTTATAGAAGTTGCCCTATATTTTAGTTTTAAGTAATAGTTTTTTTGGGAAACTCGACTGTTTCAGTTAGTGTAGTTTGGTAAAGAAATTATGTCATGGAAATATGGAATAGCAACAACATCCTATTTAGTTTGGTGGTCTCTTTGGTAATTATACAGTACTCATGATGTTTCAACCTGGTAATTATAATTTAAAATGGGCTAGTTTGGTAATTTAGCAGTAAACTTGGTGATGCTTACAACTTTAATTATGTGATTTATTTATTAATTTTTTGCTTAGCTGCGCTGATGTGGTGATCTAGAAAGTTGAAATCCTTGTTTTTAAAAATTTATTGGTTTTTACCAGGTAAATACAGTTGGTTACCTGAAGATATTTGACCAAAGTTGGTTACTTATAATACAATTTGCCCTCTATACAAGTTATTTGGACTTTGGAGACTTGAGTAACTTGACTGCTTCAACTAACATAGTTGCTTTGCTCAAGGGCCTTATGTTATAGAATAACAACATACTAAAGTTGGTGATCCTGTTTGGTAATTGTACTTGTTAATGTCTCAACCTGGCTGGTATGTATATAATTTCTGAAATGGGTTAGTTTGGTAATTAATGGACATGCAATCTTTATAGCCAGTGAAAAAATAAAGATAGATAAAAGATGACGTGGCAAGCCATCTCATCAGAACATGGGCTTAGTTTGGTGATTATACTTTTTTGAAATGGACTAGTTCGATAATTGTACTCCTTTTTTCTTTTAAATGGACTAGTTTGGCTATAGAGTGATAAGCCGAATCGTCAGAAAACATGCGAGAAAATGGTAATCAGATAATTATATTGCCAAATTAACTTATTGACCAGTTCGGGATATAATTATCAATACAGACGACCAATAGAAGTATGCTATTGTATAAAATTAGTCATTTTGGTAAAAGTACGATCTTGTTTATTTATTTAATAAATTTTTACGGATGTTGAATCTTGCAGATTGGAGGATGAAGCAATTGAAGTGTATGATACAGGAGATAGGGAGGTAGTTTCAGTGAACAGACAAGAGTATAGTTATGCAGCTTAGTTTATGGTATTATAATCAAGGACAGCTTTAATTTATGTTTTCATGTTTTCACATTTACAAATTCTGATTATAGAGACCCCAATGATGTTCATGTTTTGTTTCAAACAGTTCTTTTTTTAGCTTCTTGTTATCTAATTTGTAACTTTTGCGTATTTTATAAGTAACATGGCCTGCATTTATTTATATATGTTTAGTGGCAATATTATATGTTAATCTACCTCTCAAGGATGCTACTTGGCATCAAGGCATTTTGATTTTCTTGTATAACAGAATTCTCACCCACTAAACCTATTCCTAAACTACCACATTGTTTATTATGGGACTTGAACCCAAGACTTTGGCGATCACGAGGCATTTTGATGCTCGTATTTTGATCACGATTAAACCCAACCATTGAAACCGACATACTTGTGTTCCCGGTTCAGTCGGGCATGTGGTCTGGTCAACAAACTAGTGTAGGTATTATTTCCTTTGTTAATAGTAGATGACATGGTATAGATAAGCAATCAGACTTTAAATAATAACTAAAAGCTTTTTGAGTGTGGGTTTGGGACGTAATTGACACCGAATGAGTAAGTTAAGTTACATTGACCATTTCTCGCCCCTCATTGTGAGGAAACCAAAACCAAAGCTCAGCATGAAGGAGATCTGATTTTGGAACGTTTCACACGGCTAAATGTCGGTAGACTAATTCCACAACACATGTGTTAGATGAACGCACATAAATATCGAGGAAATATATAATTGAACTATGAAAAACATTTTAGAAAAGTGTGAATTAAGTTTTATAACTTTCTTGTTTTAGGTATTAGATGAATCAATCTTGATCTTGGTCAAAACAATTATGTAGTACAAGATGTGCATCACACTTATGGAATATGCATCAAAGTCGTATGTATTAAGGAAAATGTTTAAAAAAAAAAGAAACTTAATAATGTATATACATTGAAGAAGATGGGGATATTTAATTTTTAACATATTTTATGTAATCACACAAACTTTTTTCGTGGTTTACTCAAGGCTTCTAGTCTAGTGGTGTTAGAGTAGTTAGATTTGATGATGCTCATGACCAAAGGTTATGAGTTCGAATCCTGTTATGAATAAATTTGATGCAGATTTAAGAGTTGCTAAGAAAATAGTACATTTTTCATGATTCGTGTGAGATTTACGGTGACTTTGTTTTTCACTTTTACTCCTCCAACCATTTTTCCCCCTACCATCGAGACTGTAAGCAATGCAGATCATATATCTTTTTATATCAACGATTGAAATGGTTGATCTTATTGTCATACTATTTTGCTTTCTACACTTGGCTTTTAACATCTTTGCTTCTTAGCTTAACATCCTAACTTCTTAGCTTAGTTGGATTTTGCCCGTACGTTACAATGGGTTTTTAATAAAAATAAAATATAAAATTTAATTAAAGAAAGTGTAAATTGAAGAATTTAAATTTTAGCGTATATTTACTCTTAAACATAAATGTATTATATAGTAGTAAAGATATGTTATAATCTATAATGTTTAATATAAGTCTAAATATGCATTTATAACGAACTAACTAACTAACTAACTAACTAACTAACTAACTAACTATATATATATTGCATCAACAAAGAACTTCATCTTAAACAAAGAACCCAAAGAACCAATCTGGACCATTGGATCATTAAAATCAATGGATGAGATTTAACAATGACAAAACTATAATTATCATGTATTAATTTAAGAAGAAAAGGGCAAACATGTAAAATACCCCCCCAACAACCTACGAATTAAAAAAAAAACCTAAAAACTTTAAATTATCATAATTTTTCAAGTTTTGTGAATTTAAACAGAAAAATTATACAAATCTTTTAGTTTTTTAATCCTCTTTCAAACAAAATCACTCTTCCCATATTTTTCTAAAAATTTTTTAACATGAAAATTTTGTTTGTATTTGGGCAGCAGGTAGTGTTTCTGTTGGATATTGCATTTTGGGTTTGAATGTGTAATTTTGCATTTTGGGCTGCATTTTCATTGAATCATGTTGGATTTGTATTTTGCATTTTCAAATTTTTTGTATTTTGGAAGCATCTAGATGACCTGCATGTTTATATTTTACGTTTTTTGTTTTTTGCATTCTGCATTTTACGTTCTACGGATTTTGCATTTTGGTTTTGAATGTGTAATTTTGCATTTTTGGGCTGCATTTTTCATTGAATCAATTTTGGGTTTGCATTTTGCATTTCATATTTTGCATTTTGGAAGCATCTGGATGACCTGCATGATGATATTTTGTATTTTCGATTTTTTGCATTTTGCATTTAGTATGAACACAGTTCAAAATGCAAAATTTGCATTAAAAAAAAAGTTTCTAAAATATATCAAGCCCGGTCTTGTTTGAAAGAGGACGAAAAAATGAATTTAACAGTATAACTTTTTGGTTAAAATTGTTAAAAACGAACGAGCTATGATCATTTAAAGTAAGTGAGGTTTTTTTTTTAATTTGTTGGGGGTCGCCGGGGCTGTGAGGCAACGATGATATATATATATATATATATATATATATATATATATATATATATATATATATAGGGTAATGTTATATAAAGAACCTCCATTAAACATAGAACTTAAAGAACTTTATCTGGTAATGACATATGACATATAGTTTAGGGGCAAAAAAGGAAAATTATATATATATATATATATATATATATACTAGTTTAGAGACACATGTATTACACGTGCTGGTTATAAATAACTTATAAATAATAAAAAAACATATAGAACAATTACTAAGGAAATGAAATACAAAATCAGATATAAATCATAAATTGGAAATTTGATTAAAAGTAAGAATTAGTAGAACATTGTCTTCAACATTATAATTATTAGTCGTAACATAAGGCTGTATTTTCAAAAGGTTTAGATAGTTGTTATGTTCATTTATATTTAGAGATCTTAATTTGTAAGAACATTGTATCTCAATCTTTGAGACTTTTTTTATAGATATATTTTTATTGTTTATGAAATAATAAGTTAGTTTGGTCTTATATTGTTGTTTTTATATATTCTCAATTCAATTATCTGCATACACTGTAGCCATATATTATGGTTTTTTTTAAATCAAGGTTACATAGACACCGGTTTTAATACAACATGTTTATAAATAATACCATTAAGAGAGAGAGGATGAATATCGGTCTCTAGAGTGAAGTAAATGGGTCTTTATGTAGAATTTAGTTAGGGTCACGTATGATAAAAATCGGTCTTTTTATTCACTAAAACCGGTCTAAAAGATCAATCCTATTAAGACCAAAGGAAAACCGGTCTTTTTATCCATTAAAACCGGTCTAAAAGACCACTCGTATTAAGACCAAACAAAAACCGGTCTTTTTATCCATTAAAACCGGTCTAAAAGACCACCCCTATTAAGACCAAAGGCAAACCGGTCTATTTATCTATTAAAACCGGTCTAAAAGATCACACTAAAGAAAAACCGGTATATTTATCCATTAAAACCGGTCTAAAAGACCACCCCTAAGACCAAAGGAAAACCGGTCTTTTTATCCATTAAAACCGGTCTAAAAAGCATGCGTGTAATAATAATGGGACACGTGGCAGATGTACAATATGTTGGAAATGAGCGCGAAAATAAGAAAAAAGTGTAACACTGTACTTTTTAAACATATAATTTACTGCACGCGGAAGCTAATTACATATAATTATCTTAATTACATAATAGATACAAAGATTTAACTTGTTTTATGTACAAAGACTTTTACAGTGTTAATACAAAAACAGGCTCTACCAAAAACTTTGACATCAGAGTATTGATCCGTCCATATTCCCAGCCCAAAAGCATCAAGCTCACCAAAGAGAATCTGCAAAACAATCTAGTGGGGAATTAGCACAAAGCTAAGTGAGGGAACAAATATCTAAACATACACAAGGCAAATATGCCTAAACCCAAATAGCTCATGAATCCCAGGAGAACCGGCGGTGTTGCAAGCACCTACAACCAAGGTCGGCCAAAACCAAAGTTTACCGATAGCCCTTCTAACATGGACAACAATATCAGCCCCCTTGAGTACCACAAAGGCACATCAAGATCAGATACTGTAAATCCCCAAGCAACAGGCCCAACATCATACTGATCTCCAAATTAACATGTATATACAATCCAAACAAGTGCATTCCAAATAGGATATCATATCCTGTATATCCGAAGATATAAATCCACTCACCACAGTCTGCACTGTTGAATCCCACTCAGTTGACTAAATTCACTGAGTCTTCTCGGTTCCTGAGATTAAGGTAACATAAGTCAGTATTCAATTCATAATACTGATCCAAAATAAATATCATATTTATTCATGATTCTCATGTATATGCACATATACATATTTATTCATCATACACAAGCCCAAACAGATATACAATTTAGGTTTATCTTCAAATCATCAATTCCGACTAAGTTTAAATCCGATTAAAGTCGGATTCCGAGTAAATGACCAATTCCGATAGAATCATAATCCAAATCCGAGCAAAAGCATAATCCAAGTAAAAGTCCAATTCCGAGAGAATAGGATTCCGAGTAAAGGTACAATTCCGAGTAAATAGGATTCCACAGAGTTTTAGTCGGATTCCGAGTAAAGATACAATTCCGAGTAATTGATCACAATCCGAGTACAAGGCGGAATCCGAGTACTTTACACGAATTAATATCATATCTGAGCAATTCTAGTCGGAATCCGAGCAAGAGACGGAATCCGACTAATTCATACTTATGAATTCCGAGTCCTTCATAACTCAACACATTTTCAATTTTAACTTCATTTTCTAAACTGATTTCATGCATTCAAGTTATACAAGTTTCCAGAAATCATTCTAAACATATAAATAACACATATTGATCATAAAATCTAACATGCATACGTCCTATGATCATCAAATCATCATAAATGCTTCAATCGGAATTCATAGATTCATATATAAAACCGAAATTAAACAACAATCAACATAATGGTATAGAATTTCTAACCTTCTAATGAAAAAGAACACTTCAAGATCAAATGATTGAACCAAGCAAATAAATTTTCTTTCCTTCTTCTTCTTTTCTTTTCTCTCGGCCGAAACAAGCAAAAACACACAACACACACTCTTCTTTGTTTATTATAACAAGTAAAGGGTAGAAGGATGGTTGGTTTGACCAACCATCACCCCCACCGTACCCCCCCCCCTCATCATCACTTCTTATTTAAAATATTTATCTAAATAATATATACATAAAAAATACATATACAACAAATAAAACAATTCAAACAAACAATTACCACAAAACAATAATGGCAATCAAATTCTAATAATTAAACATAATCACACAATTAACTTAATTAACTACCTCATTAATTCTAGGCCGGTAAGGAGGATGTTACAAATCTCCCCCCTTAAGAGGATTCCGTCCTCGGAATCTCATCGCTCTCAAACAAGGAAGGATACCGGCTTCTCATATCTGCTTCAGTCTCCCAAGTCAAGTCTGAACCTAAACTATGCTTCCACTTGACCAAAACCATAGGTATCTGTTTCTTTCTCAGTTTTGTGACTTTACGATCCAGCAGTTCAACTGGTTCCTCAATAAGTTTCTGATTCAAATCCACACGAAGATCCTGAATCGGAAGAACCTGCGTCTGGTCCTCTACATTACACTTGCGCAAATAACATACATTGAAGGTATCATGAATACCTGCTAATTCATCAGGAAGATCTAAAGCAACTGCCTGATCGTTAACCACTCGTCTGATTCTGAAAGGACCAATATAACGGGGAGCCAACTTCCCGCGTTTACCAAATCTGATTACACCCTTCCAAGGAGATACTTTCAAATAAACCATTTCCCCTTCGACAAATGATACTGGTCGACGTCGCGGATCAGCATACATTTTCTGTCTATCTCTTGCAGCTTTCAATTTCTCTCGAGCAATTGCGACCTTATCAGCTGTCATCTGTACAATATCCGGTCCTGCAAATTGCTTTTCCCCAGCTTCTAACCAACAAGTCGGAGTTCTACAAGGACGACCATATAACATCTCATACGGTGGCATGCCGATGCTACTGTGATACGAATTGTTGTAAGCAAACTCAACCAAAGGCAAATGGGAATCCCATGAACCCCCAAACTCTAATACACATGCTTGCAACATATCTTCTAAAGTCTGAATGGTTCTCTCTGACTGACCATCTATCTGTGGATGATAAGTTGTACTCAAGTTAACCCGGGACCCCAATTCTTGTTGCAACCTATTCCAGAAGTTAGATACAAACCTTGAATCTCGATCCGAAACAATGGACAATGGAACTCCATGTCTAGATACTATCTCACCAATGTACAGTTGAGCCAATTTACTTAAAGGTGCAGTTTCAGCAGTAGCAAGAAAGTGTGCACTCTTGGTCAATCTATCGACTATAACCCAAATCATATCATGACCTTTCTGCGTTCGTGGAAGTTTAGTTACAAAATCCATCGTAATGTGATCCCACTTCCACTCAGGTATATCCAATTGTTTCAATGATCCGTACGGTTTCTGGTGTTCAGCTTTAACTTGCGCACAAATGTGACATGTCCCAACAAATTTCGCAATATCTGTTTTCATAGTCGGCCACCAATACCGAGTCTTTAAATCAAGGTACATCTTTGTACTACCCGGATGTATCGACAATCTAGACTTATGAGCCTCATTTAGAATTAACTCCCTCAAATTACCAAATTTCGGTACCCACACACGTGTATGATAAACCCTCAAACCACGCGAGTCAGAAGTTAACTCATGTTGTCGTTTAACCATTTGTTCATCCTTCAGATTCTCATCTTTCAAAGCTTCAAGCTGAGTAGTCAAAAGTTGATCCACTAAATCAGACTTGATTTCCAATCGCATAAATTTCACCGTATCCGAAGATCCCTTTCTGCTAAGTGCATTTGCAACCACATTAGCTTTCCCGGGGTGATACTGAATATCGCAGTCATAATCTTTTATCAGTTCCAACCATCGGCGATGTCTCATATTCAATTCCTTCTGTGTGAACACATACTGCAAACTCTTGTGATCAGTGCAAATCGTGCACTTTGTACCATACAGATAATGTCTCCACAGCTTCAAAGCAAATACCACTACTGCTAACTCTAAATCATGAGTCGGGTAATTCTTCTCATTGGGTTTCAACTGTCTTGAAGCATAAGCAATTACCTTACCCCTCTGCATTAGAACACAACCCAACCCAGCATGCGAAGCATCACAATAGACAACTAAATCTTCTGAACCCTCTGGCAACGAAAGAACAGGAGCCAGACACAACAACTGTTTCAACCTCTGGAAAGCATCTTCCTGATATGAACCCCACTGAAAAGGAACATCTTTCCGAGTCAACTTAGTCAACGGACCGACAAGCTTAGAAAAATCTTTAATAAAGCTACGATAATATCCCGCCAATCCAAGAAAACTCTTTATCTCAGTTGGTGTTTTCGGTGCACTCCAATTCATCACTGCCTCAATCTTGGACGGATCTACTTTGATACCTCCTTGACAAATCACATGCCCTAAAAATTGAACTTCTCACAACCAAAATTCGCATTTTGAAAACTTAGCATATAATTTGTTTTGTTTGAGAATCTCCAAAACCTGTCTTAAATGCTGATCATGCTCATCCTCTGTCTTTGAATACACCAAGATGTCGTCAATAAATACAATCACAAACTTATCTAAGAAAGGTCGGCAGACGCGATTCATCAAATCCATAAATATGGCAGGAGCATTCGTCAAGCCAAATGGCATCACCAAGAACTCGTAATGACTATATCGAGTACGGAAAGCAGTCTTAGGTATATCTTCTTTTGTTACCCTAACCTGATGATAACCTGATCGTAGATCAATCTTTGAAAAGTAGGAAGCCCCTTGCAACTGATCAAACAGATCATCGATTATGGGCAACGGGTATCTGTTCTTGATGGTTCTCTTGTTCAAATCTCTGTAATCAATACACATACGGAGAGTTCCATCTTTCTTCTTCACAAACAGTACTGGTGCACCCCACGGCGAAGAACTCGGGTGAATAAAACCCTTGTCTAACAATTCCTGGATCTGAGTCATCATCTCTCGGATCTCTGAAGGAGATAAACGATAAGGAGCTTTCGCAATCGGTGTGGTACCCGGTACCAATTCTATCTTATACTCGACATCCCGTACAGATGGTAACCCTGGCAGATCATCTGGAAATACCTCTGGATATTCGGAAACAACACGAACATCGGTAACAGGTCGCTTCTATTTCTTCACATCAATGGCGTAAGCTAGAAAAGACGCACACCCTTTGGCTAGAGATTTTCTAGCCTTCATATACGAGATGATTGGAAAAGAAGATCGAGATCTATCCCCACGAGCCACGACATGCGACCCGTCAGCTAAAGGAATAATAATCAGTTTCTTTTGGCACTGGATACTAGCCCTATGGTGACTTAACCATTCCATGCCTAGTACTAAGTCAAACCCCGGTATAGGCATCAGCAAACAGTCTACAGGCAAACTAGTACCATCAATGTCTATCGACACCCCAGTCACATAAAAAGTTACAGGAACTATCTTACCATCTGCTATCTCTACTTCTAAAGGAGTAGCAATCACAGAAGCAGACAGTTTCAATTTATCACACAAAGATACAGATATAAAAGATCTATTTGCACCAGAGTCAAATAACACACGGGCAGGCACAGAGTTTACAATAAACATACCCGTGATCACATCACTGTCTTCAGCAACCTCTGTAACAGTCATCTTGAAGGTTCTCCCTTCCGCAGAAGGTGCAACCTTTCTCTTCTGACCTGCAGAAGACGATCCCCCGACATTGGCTACCCCCTGCCCCGTCCCCTTTTGCCTCGGTTTTGTGCATGCTCCAGCTCTATGACCCTCTTCGTGACAATTCCAGCAAACATTTGTTTTAAACCGACAGACTGATGGTTCGTGGCCAAATCCACCACAACGCAAACATCGTTTCGTCTGTGAGGTGCACGGACCAGTATGACTAGCATTGCAGGGTTTACACCACGGCTTGTTCTGAATAAACACTGAACCTTTTGATTTCTGATCACCCCGATTCTGGTTATTCTACAACTTTCCCTTGTTCCCACTCTGATTTCCACCGGACCTGTGAGACGACCCTTTCTCATGATTCATTCTTTCTCGAGCCTTCACGTCACCCTCAGCAGCTCATGCAACAGTAAACGCCTGTACCAACGATGTTGCCATCCGGGTGTTACCCCGATACTCAGGCAACAGTGCTTGAACAAAATGATCTATCTGCGATGGTTCATAGGGTACTCACTGTTTAGAGAATCTAAGCTTTTTGTTAAAATTTGCAATCAATTCATCCACCGACATCTTGTCATTCTGAGCTAGATCCATGAACTCCCGTTTCACCTTAGCTAGATCATAAGTATTACAGAATTGCTCACAGAACTTGGTTTGAAATTGATCCCAAGTAACAGAATTCACCACTTCCCTGGATAGATGAGCAGTTAACGAATCCCACCAGGTTGCAGCTTGACCCTTCAACCTCCGAGTTGCAAAATTAACCCAATCGGATTCCTCGTAATTGCAGGAACCTAAAGCCTTCACCATCTCCCTTAACCAGTTCAAGGTATCACTTGGGTTTGAGCTTCCAAAATACTCAGGTGGCTGGCAAGCCATGAAATCCTTGTATTGCTCTTTTTGTTTAAAGCCTCCTTGAGTTGGGTACCAAGGAATGAAAAAGTTCTGCTGTTGTGGTCGGTGCTGTTGTTGAGGTTGGTAAGGCTGAGTCACCGGTGGCATTGACATAAAGGGTAAGGTTCCAAAAGGTGTTGACACAGTATTGAATGGTGCAGCTGAGTAAACAGGAGGTGGTATCGACTGAGTAAATAAACGTGACTCTCGAGGCATATGAATGGTCTGGGTTTGTTGAGAGGACTGAGTTTGCTGCTGTTGTTGTTCCAACTCTTGAACCCGATCCCTAAGAGTTTGAAAAGTATCTTCCAACTGAAACACATAGTCTTGCTGATCAGACTCACCATTGTGAGAATACCAGCTCTATTGTGCTGTTCATTAACCGCAGTGGAGGACTTATTGTTTATTCTGGGGGTACCCACCCTGGAAATACTGGACTGACCAGAGCCTCGGTTCGAGTATTGCACAAATCATTCATGCAAATCCTCAAACCAGGGCTCTGATACTAATTTGTAACACTGTACTTTTTAAACATATAATTTACTGCACGCGGAAGCTAATTACATATAATTATCTTAATTACATAATAGATACAAAAGATTTAACTTGTTTTATGTACAAAGACTTTTACAGTGTTAATACAAAAACAGGCTCTAACAAAAACTTTGACATCAGAGTATTGGTCCGTCCATATTCCCAGCCCAAAAGCATCAAGCTCACCAAAGAGAATCTGCAAAACAATCTAGTGGGGAATTAGCACAAAGCTAAGTGAGGGAACAAATATCTAAACATACACAAGGCAAATATGCCTAAACCCAAATAGCTCATGAATCCCAGGAGAACCGGCGGTGTTGCAAGCACCTACAACCAAGGTCGGCCAAAACCAAAGTTTACCGATAGCCCTTCTAACATGGACAACAATATCAGCCCCCTTAAGTACCACAAAGGCACATCAAGATCAGATACTGTAAATCCCCAAGCAACAGGCCCAACATCATACTGATCTCCAAATTAACATGTATATACAATCCAAACAAGTGCATTCCAAATAGGATATCATATCCTGTATATCCGAAGATATAAATCCACTCACCACAGTCTGCACTGTTGAATCCCACTCAGTTGACTAAATTCACTGAGTCTTCTCGGTTCCTGAGATTAAGGTAACATAAGTCAGTATTCAATTCATAATACTGATCCAAAATAAATATCATATTTATTCATGATTCTCATGTATATGCACATATACATATTTATTCATCATACACAAGCCCAAACAGATATACAATTTAGGTTTATCTTCAAATCATCAATTCCGACTAAGTTTAAATCCGATTAAAGTCGGATTCCGAGTAAATGACCAATTCCGATAGAATCATAATCCAAATCCGAGCAAAAGCATAATCCAAGTAAAAGTCCAATTCCGAGAGAATAGGATTCCGAGTAAAGGTACAATTCCGAGTAAATAGGATTCCACAGAGTTTTAGTCGGATTCCGAGTAAAGATACAATTCCGAGTAATTGATCACAATCCGAGTACAAGGCGGAATCCGAGTACTTTACACGAATTAATATCATATATGAGCAATTCTAGTCGGAATCCGAGCAAGAGACGGAATCCGACTAATTCATACTTATGAATTCCGAGTCCTTCATAACTCAACACATTTTCAATTTTAACTTCATTTTCTAAACTGATTTCATGCATTCAAGTTATACAAGTTTCCAGAAATCATTCTAAACATATAAATAACACATATTGATCATAAAATCTAACATGCATACGTCCTATGATCATCAAATCATCATAAATGCTTCAATCGGAATTCATAGATTCATATATAAAACCGAAATTAAACAACAATCAACATAATGGTATAGAATTTCTAACCTTCTAATGAAAAAGAACACTTCAAGATCAAATGATTGAACCAAACAAATAAATTTTCTTTCCTTCTTCTTCTTTTCTTTTCTCTCGGCCGAAACAAGCAAAAACACACAACACACACTCTTCTTTGTTTATTATAACAAGTAAAGGGTAGAAGGATGGTTGGTTTGACCAACCATCACCCCCACCGTACCCCTCTCATCATCACATCTTATTTAAAATATTTATCTAAATAATATATACATAAAAAATATATACAACAAATAAAACAATCCAAACAAACAATTACCACAAAACAATAATGGCAATCAAATTCTAATAATTAAACATAATCACACAATTAACTTAATTAATTGCCTCATTAATTCTAGGCCGGTAAGGAGGATGTTACAAAAAGGATGCCTAAAAAATGGACATGTGGCAAATAGTTAGATGTTTATTAATATTTAAAGATATAGGTAAAAGTTCATGCGAGAACCATTCTTGGTGCGAGAACCACGAGAACCAATCTGAGCCGTCCAATTCCCCCTCTTTCAATGTCATTGCCCACCCATGAATTTCTCACATGCACCCTGCCACACTCTATCTCTCCACGCTCGCCATCCATGAAACTTCCCATATTCAAGGAACGGCCAAGATTGGTTCTCGCGGTTCTCGCACTAACAACGGTTCTCGCATGAACTCTCCCCTAAAGATATATATATATATATATGAAAAAGTTCATGCGAGAACCATTCTTAGTGTGATAACTGCGAGAACCAATCTGAGCCGTCCAATTACCCCTTCTTCAATGTCATTGCCCACCCATGAATTCCTCACATGCACCCTGCCACACTCTATCCTTCCACACTCTCCATTCGTTTAACTTCCCATATCAATGGAACGGCTAAGATTGGTTCTCGCGGTTTTCGCACTAACAGCGGTTTCCGCATGAACCCTCCCCTATATATATATATATATATATATATATATATATATATATATATATATATATATATATATATATATATATAAAGGGGAGGGTTCATTCGGTAACCGCTGTTAGTGCGAGAACCGCGAGAATGGGTAAAAGTTCAATCAAGAACGTTTTTTCATACGATAATTGTTTACCCTACCGTGAATTGCGTCTGGTTGAGCCGTCATTTATTAGCCATTGATCAATTTTAATTAATGGCTAAAATTAGTTATCGTAGTTCTTGTACGAAAAACAGTTCTCATTTGAACCATCCCCTATCGGTATGAATAATAACATAATATAATAGTTCTCGAACGTAATATAGTTGTATGTAACCGCTTATCGTGTCATAAGCAAAATGGCATAAGGGTTCTTCTTTGTGACATTAATGGTAATCCAACAAATAAAATTATAAATGTATTATACAAAAAAGAAGTACAGAAAATACTGATAAATCGATAAAACAATACCGAGTCCAATAGCGGCTTCAGCAGCTGCAATAGATATAACAAAAATAGAGAAAATGACTCCTATAAATTGACGACTATCAAAAAAATCAAAAAATGTTACAAAATTGAGATTAACGGCATTTAATATAAGTGTGCAGTTGCCGCTGCAGTTTGAGCAGCAAACGGCGTCCCTCTTCTTGTACCTCGGAAGCCACAAGTACCGGCAGAAAACCAAGAAACAACTCTCCCTCATACATCTGTAACGGTCACAATAGTATTATTGAAACTTGCTTGAATATGAATAACCCCCTCCCCCTTATTCAGGGGATTATTTCAAAGCAAGGGTTCATATTTGTTCAATTATATTGGTAATAATAGAACAATTTTGTTCGTAGGAACAAAGAGAAGCAGATTTATTCTATACTCGATAAGTACCAATACACAATGGGGAAGTTAATGCCATGAGCGAATGTGCCCATACTTGTTCATCATTAGAGGACACTATTCATAATAATTTTCCCCCATTTTTTCTGACTTTCTTTATAAATTTTTCATAATTTTTGAATAAAATCTGATTATGATAAAGCACAATATTATTAAAGATAATAAAGGCTTTGTTACGTTTCCACATCAAAGTAGAATATAGTACTTAGTTCTTTTTTATTTAATTTAATGCCTATTGGTGTTCCAAAAGTACCTTTTCGAAGTCCTGGAGAGAATGATGCATTTTGGGTTGACATATAGTGCGACTTGTCAGATATATTGGATCATATGGGGAAGTTTTGTAGCGAATAAATTGAAGCAAAATAGCTATTAAATAATGTCTTTAGTTTACTAGAGACATAGACATATTATTAGTTTATTTTAGCTCGGAAGAAATAAAATCCTTTTTCTTAGGACCCTCTCAAATAGAAATAGAGAACGGGGTAACTAGAAAGATTGTTTGAATCGCTTTCTAAAGGGATCATCTAGAAGAACCCATCTTAATTTCAATGTTAAAACATTCTGTAAATATATAGTTTTATAGTTATTCATTCAATTGATGTGATTATGTTTGTTCTTAAAAAGTTATTTTAAAATATAGTTAACTTTTATTAACGAGTCCTTTATATATATGTATGACGAGTAATTAGTAATTTTAAATTTCTTATAATTAAGAGATTAAAAATTTTAGTTGAAAGTAGCTAAATACTTTATATATTAGTATAAATACGGATAACATTTGATATCATCACATTTTATACGATTTTAATTCTAGTGTCTCATTTGGTATATATTCATTTTGAATAAATACTGTAGAATACTTGATGAAAAAACAACATATAAATAGTCACAAAATTCATCTTATGGAAAAGAAAAGGCATAACAAATATATTTTATCTTAAGGCAAGCTTGAGTCTCAACTAATGCTTGAACCAATGAGTTCTTGCCCAGTAGTATTGGTGTTTAGTGTTACCCATGACCTAAGTTTATGGTTTGAATCCAATGTTGTATTAAATGAGATAGATTTATGAGGCGTTAAAAAAACTAATGCTTGAAGATTCAAGGTGTAGTTATTGGAATTTGAATTGATAGTGATCACGATATATATGTATGAATTGAAGGTCAATATTGTTTTAGCACATGAGAGAATTACCTAATTCATTTAAGAATTAAGACATTTTCTATCCTTTTATAAACTCGTAATATTTCAAGACTATGACTCGATCCTATAATTGATAATCATAATTTCCTATAATTTAATTGAATGTTTTTTATTGCATTATAATTTCCAATTAATTTCGAATTTAGATATGATTATACAATCGAAGAGATATTGTGATGTTGAGGGGTAATAAAGTAATTTTAATTTACGTAAAAATTAAGAGATTAAGTAAAATGTGTAAATGTTTTATAAATATAGTATAGATATGTTTATTGTTTTCTTTTATAACTTTTAATGTATAAAAATTGGTATAAATATAAGTATATATTTATGACCTTTTAATATTTATCTACGCTTTGATGTAGATTTTATCGTAATCGAACACAATATTTAAAAAATAATATTTATTTATGTTTTATTGGTAAAAATGTCTATTTCATAACAATTGAAGAAAGTAAGTTACTATTTTTGGTTTAATGTTTATCAATACAAAATAAAACTTAATCTTTTCTAAACAGGTATTTTCTTGATTATCTTCTATATAAACTCTAAACTAGTGAACATATTTATGATTATTTTTTTATGTTTATGAATCACTAAATTAATAATCCTTTTATATGAGATATTTTGATTTTGGGTATACGATAATATCTATATATAAGTATATAACCGATTAGTAAGGTATAATCCTTTTTATGAGGTAGTTTATGTTTATGTTTATGAGTTCCTAAGTCTCTTTCATTGGCATAATTTTACAACGTTAAACTCTTTATCTGTTTTTCGATGCCAGAGATTTCATAATAAAATATTGAACTCGTTATCTGTTTTTCGATGCCAATGATTTCATAATAAAATATTGATTAAATTGTGATGATTTTAATAAAGACTTATTAGTAAGTGATTAACCAACCCAGAGCTTTGCATGTCATTAAAGAAGGTTATGACTGCGACATCCAAATTTTGAGACAATATTATTATAAGCTAATTAGGTGATTTATGTAATCGTTAAGATTTATAATTTGGGTTTTATGTAATAACAATGAGAAATTATGGTTAAATAAAATTTTTAAATAATCCGTAACATTGTGAAAATGAATAATTTATTATTTGATATATAACTTAGTGTTTGAAATACAATAATTGCTTGAAAGTTTGCTCCTATGATTTTCTATGTTTACGTTAGAAGTATGTTTCATTGACATCATATATTTTAAAATTTTCTATTTATGATTCAACACAATAGATTGCTAGAAATATTTGAATCACATGACTCCCAATTTTTTTAGTTGTCATAATAATTAGAGGTGATTTAAGAAAATTTCATTGGTTAATTCAATCGATTCAACTTATTTCTATTGAAGAAGTATTGGATTCACTTTATAATGAACTTTTCTATTTTTGAAGAATAAAAAAAATATACAGTAAATACAAATCAAAGATCTGCTAAGTAGGTTTTATTGTGTTGCATTTCTTACCAATTTTGGATAGAGTGAGTTTCATAAATAAATAAATAAAAATGGAAATTTAATATCCTTTATAGATCGTAGTAATCATAGTGATTGTTAGTTATTTCAAGAAATGCACATAAAGTGTAAGATGAAATGTTCCTTTGACATGTATAATCTAGATAAATATATATTTTGACCCATTTGACATATGTTAAATAATAAATTAATAACTAAACTAACATATTCATAAACAAACGGGTAAGAACATCTAGATTTGATTGGTATAAAAGATTAGCTATTCTTTTTTCTTATCTTTTCTTTAGTGATCTAAATGCAGACACAAAGATGTATTCAATGATTAAGATGTTGGGTTAATATTTAAAGTTGTTTTGATCTATGAATTTTCAAGACTCGGAATTACTAGATTATATTTTTTCAAAACAATCTTAATCCTCTCATCTTTCTATTTTCAAGTTTCTAATGTGGTAAAATTTGGTTATTCGGAATGAATTCAATACGATTTTCTAGTTAGGCTTAACAATTGTACTAAAATTATATTTTTGGTCAAATTGTCAAATATCTATACTTCACTTTGAACAATTATTAAATGTTTCTCTATTTATTATGTTGTGTTATGCTTAATTACACGTTAGATGTAGTTAAAGGTTTTTTAAGCTTTCTCGTACTTGTAAAGATCATTCAACTAATATTAGATCAAAAGTGAAAATAACTAAATAACATGCTATTTAATGATATATTTTTCATTATAAAAATATAACCGTTAGGTAAATTTAATAAATACGTTTATATTGTTATTACCAGGTTCTACCATGGTATAGAGCGATCGATGTTTTTGTTTTAAATATAAGCTTATAAATGTGAATAAGGTGACAAAAGTTTATATATTTCAAATACCCCATGCGCATATAAAGTTTCAAATTAAATAGTGTGCATATTGACAAAAGAAAAAAAAACTTGAAAACCATTGAATGGTAGCAAGTCCAGTCCTAGGTTTAATAATTAACCCATTGAAACCTAAGATGCATGGCTGCCATTATTTAATGCAACTTGATCGAACCACCTTCGAATAAACGAAACTTCTTGGGTGTTTAATCAGTCCGTCGTACGTACGTTTTAAGCCTATAAATATCAATTATATCCATGTAGAACCAATCATTCACATAGATACAACGCAAGATATTACATCGATCGATCACAAAACTCCATGCATCTAATGGATATCACCACTTTTCTTAAAGACAATGAGCTCTCTCTTTTCGTTTTCTCCATCTTTTTCTTCTTTCTGTTTGTTGTTAAACAAAAGAAATCCTTTTATTCTAAGAGTTATAAGAACCTCCCACCTGGTCCACCAAAGTTGCCCATCATCGGGAACTTACATCAAGTGGGCAACAACCCTCATGTCTCGTTTGCTTATATGGCTAGGAGACATGGCGGGCTCATGTATCTTCGCTTAGGCAGGCAATCTGTTGTGGTCGCCTCTTCATTAGAGGCGGCCATGGGAGTTCTCAAGACTCAAGACCGCCTTCTTTCCGCTCGTAGTGTGCCTACTGCATTTCAACAAGCTGGTCTACTACCTCATTCCCTTATGTGGTCGGACTGCAACCAAACATGGAAAAACTTAAGAACCCTTTGTCGAACTGAAATGTTCTCGGCCAAAGCCTTAGAATCCCAGTTTAGAATACGAGAGGAAACGTTTGGTAGAATGTTGGATTACTTGCGTAAGAAGCAAGATCAAGTAATCAACGTTGAGGATGTAGTTTTTACTACATTGTTCAACACTCTGAGTTCCATTATCTTCGCGAAAGAATTTCTTGATTTCGCAGATCAAAATGGAACTCATGATTGGTTGAAAGAGTCAATGCATAAAATTATCGGGTATGGAGGGCGTGTAAAGGATTTTGGTTCTTTTTTTCCTGTTCTTGAAAGATTTGATCTCCAGGGAATAAGGAAAGGAGCCTTAAAACAATTTAAGAAGATATTCGCGTGTTGGGAGGTTATAATCGAGGACAGGCGAGCCCGTGTCAACTCTTCAACATGGTCATCAGAGCAAGCTCAATCTTTCTTGGACCGGATGCTTGAGAATGGATTCTCAAACAATCAAATCTATCAATTGGTTATGGTACGCATTTCTTGCTATTTTACTTAATATTTCTCAAAGTAATTTTTCATTTTTTTGTATTAGTTTGTCTAAGAAAGAATGTTCATTTTTAAATTTTGTCAATAGTTTTCATTTACCTAAAATTATACTTGAACGCAAAACTGTATTAGTTGGATAATCCTAGAACGTGCATTTCAGAAAGGTAACCTCTTTTTTATTTAAACCCTAAAAAACAATAAAATTGTTAAGTGTTACTTCTAAATCAAGAGTTATTTACATACTTTGATAGGCAAATGATTCCAACTTGCAAACAATTGACCGGCCATCCCCGGTTTCATTAGTCACAACACATTTTAAACCTTTATACATATTTCGTTTATAAGTATTTAAAAAAAAAAAAAATAATAATAATAATATAATGCATCAACTATCCCAATTGACGATAGTTTTCTTCACAAGTGATGTTCTTTAATCCAACCATTTTGTTTTATTTTGTTCGTAGGAGTTAATGGTGGCCGGAACAAACACTACAACCTCTACAGTGATATGGTTTATGTCGGAGCTCGTAAAACAAAAGGAAGTAATGTCCAAAATAAGAGACGAGATTAGAAATGAAATCAACTCGTATCAAATCACCAGCTCTCAACTATCTAAACTAACTTATCTACAAGCTTGTATCAAAGAATCTCTAAGATTACACCCACCCGTTCCTCTTCTTCTTCCACATAGGGCACTCGAAACTTGCGAGGTTATGAGTTACACGATTCCTAAAGACACAAAAATATTTGTCAATCTTTGGGCAATGGGCAGAGACCCTAAACTTTGGGAAAACCCTTTATCTTTCGATCCAGAAAGATTTACCAACTCAAAATTAGATTTAAAAGGTCAAGATTTTGAGTTATTACCATTTGGTTCAGGAAGGAGGATATGTCCAGGAATGTCATCGGGTATCAAGAGTGTTGAATTACTAGTAGCATATTTGGTTCGAGAGTTCGATTGGACTCTTCCAAATAATGATGATCCATCAAAGCTCGACATGAATGAAAATTTTGGGATTGCTTTGAAACGAGAAAAACCTTTAAAGCTTATCTTCAAACAAAAAGAAGTGGATCAATGTGCTTAATTGATTTGTACATTAAGAAAATCACTTCATAAAAAGTAATTTTCTTCATGTTTAAATCAATTCCGCATAAAAATATTTTATCCTATTTTGTAGTTTAATGTTAATTAAGGACTAATGTTTAATTTATGTCATATCCTCTACTTTGAGGTTGAATAAATGATGTGTATATTTAATAAATGACATGGTGTATATATAATATATTTTTGTAACGAGGTGGTGTACATATAATATGTAGGTGACTCCTATGTTTATTTAAGAGTTGATTAAAAAATAGTTTTTATAATCGATATTAATTTTTTTTTAGTATTTTAACTTTAAAATTATAAAAAAAATCATTTTGGTTGTTACTTTGTTTTACTTTTAGTATTTTAACTTTAAAAAATTATAAAAATAGTAATTTTGTTTCACTTTTAGAGTTTTAGTCTTTACAATAATTGTTGTTAATCAAAGATTATTTTAGTCTTCTACTACTTTATCTTTGTTAGCAAACACACACACTCTGTCTCTCAAATAAATATCTCTCACCCTACCCTGCTATTTAACCATCAGTATCCAACCCAACTTACCCAACCAAAAACACCGCCACATCAGCATCCACATCATTCTCCACCTCCAACTCTTTCTTACCCTACAACCCCCACATCCAACCCAATACAACCCTTTATATTTTTATATTAAAAAAAAAGAAAAAAGAAAAGAAATGAGAGAGGAACCCGATCGGGCCTCAGGACTAGTTGGGTTGAAACCCCACCACCACCCAAAGGGGTGCGATGGTGTTCCCGATGGGTTGAAGACTCCACATCAGCCGAAGCCAATGGCTTCTTCCTTGGATGCGGATAGTCTTAACTTATACAAACACCCTCTCTCTCTCTATCTCTCTCTCTCTCTTCAATCCGCACCACCACCACTTTCTCTCTTCAAGACCGTATGCCACCACCACCACCATCCCTTATTCTCTCTTCAAGACCGCAAGCCACCACCACCATCCCTTCACTTTTCAAGACCACCGACCACCACCCCCTTTTCTCAATTTAAGACTTCTAGCACCACCCCTTTTTTCTCTCTCTTCAAGATGGCAGGCCACAACCCCCTTTTTTCACATTAATATCACTAGCTACCACCCATTTCTTCTATCTTCAAGATCGCTGTTGTATTGAAAATTAGTGTATCCTCCCTTTCCACCATTGCTTATTAGGGTTCATATTTGTTGTTCATCAAAGCATATGTTCATCCTCAAAGCATATAAAGCACTGTTCATTCTATTTTCACATATTGCTTTCGGGTCTGGATACTGTTTCTGTAAGCTATCTATTTTTACTTTTTAGAAGTCGATTTGGATATGTATCTTGTTTGAAGTTTTTTTATATGTGTTCATATTCAATCGATTAGGTTTGTAATTTAGGTATTAAACTTCATATTGGGTTTCTAGTTGTTTTAACTTCCAATTGTACATTTGTCATCGGGTTTTTTAATTTGTGTTTTTGTAATATGGTAACTTGTCGATTGGGTAATAATAGATTTTATGTTTTAGACTTCTAGATCTATATATTTTGTTTGGGTAACTCATCAATTTTGATTTGTAGGATTCATATGGTTAGAATTTCAAATTTTGTTAATCTTGTTTCTCATGTTAGATTTATTTTACTAAACAATACATTTAATATAATTAAATGTAATTAGAAAGTTAAATAAGAATAGAAGGTCAAGAAAGAGGTAAGAGACTATTTAGTAACAAGGATAAAGTGGTAAAGGACTTAAATATCCTTTGACTAAAGATCAAAGTTAATAGCACTTAGTGTAAAGGACTTCAAATGAAACAAAGTGATAACTATAGTGACTATTTTCGTAATTTTTAAAGTTAAAAGACTAAAAATGAAATTTTGTGATAATCACAAGGACCATTTTCGTAATTAACTCTTATTTTATTAAACTCCATAATAAATCTTTTTACACTATGTTAGTTTGCTATATGTGTAGTTCCTGATAAACCTGAAAGACTAAACCATCCTTATCTAATTAGTTAATATTTTTATTAATCACAACCACTTAAGATAATATTTAAAATTAAACTTATGTTCAATTAATTAATAAATTTGGTATTTCATCTTGATTGTTAACAACGACCACTAGGGGTGAGCATGGGTCGGTTTGGGTTGGTTTTGACCCCAAACCGAACCGAACCGTTAATTATCGGTTAAGGCATTTTTCAAACCGTTGGGTTATCGGTTTCTAATGGGGCGATTAACCGTTAATGATAGTAGTTCGGTTTCATTAACGGTTTTATTGGTTAACCATTAAGTTAAGTTGGGCCAACTTTTTGGGCTTCAAAAATCGTGAATTGGGCCACAAATTGTTTTATAATTAACATCTTTAGTAGCAAAAAAGTCATTGGACTAAATAAAAACTATTTAATTTGAATTTTAGAAGGTAGTGGACTGGACCTTACATGCAAACAGATTAATAATGTGGTTTTGTTTCCAAAATTGTCAAAACGGTCCAGCACGCATAACAGTACCTAGCCCACAACCAAATTGCATACACAACTGAAAATTTTTCGAACGGAACAACTGAACCACGACGCAGACGTGGAGCAGACGTCGAACGGAAGAACTGAAGAAGGGTGGCTAGTGTTTACGATACACCGTCGCTTTAGGGAGATGTCAAGAGCCTAGGTGGATCATGTTAGTTATAACCTTATAGGTATAAAATCAAAACTTAGGTGATGTTAACATTACGTTATTTACTAACTTAGGTGGTTTGTGCGTGTAACATCACCTAACTTAAGTGATGTTAACATTACGGATCATTTTCCCTTTAATAATTAAATATATAATAAATCCTTATTGGTTCGGTTTCTTATCGGTTCGGCTATAGGTATAAAACCGAAACCGACCCAATAACCATCGGTTAATGAAATTTAAAAGCCGAACCGTCGGTTTTCATTTGGTTCGGTTTTAATGGTTTTAATAATTTTGGTTCGGTTTTTCGGTTAAGACGCTCACCCCTAACGAACACCATCTTTTGCCGCTAACATCATTTCCGGTGACCATCTCCATGATGAAATTCGACACATCCAACATAGTAATTTTCAAGAAGCAAACAACTAAAAATGATCAAAAACCAAATCCACAAACACAAACACAATAGAATGAGAAATAAAGAAAATATCCAAATAACCCTTTCACATTTTCAAAAATTAAAGAACATGATTTGTTCTTCTAACAAATATAGTAGAAATACCCTAGAGATCGAACAACAAAAACAACGAGTAAACATCAACCCTAAGTCCCTAACAATCAAAACCAAAAAAACTTCAACCTAAACGACTACCCACGTGTGTCTACCCTAACCGAAATCGATAAAGATAAGTTCAAAGACAGTAAGAAACTATCAATGCTAACCTAAAACGATCCTAACAAAAAATCATCGACATTAACCATGTCCACAAATTAACTAAAAAGAAAGGAGAAGAATAAGTTCGATGGGTTGTCTTTGCCATGGGACCGGAGATGGCAGCATGAACATGGTGATGATGCGGCGGTGGAGATTTGAGGTCTAGAGCGCGCGCGGAAAACACACATGGTAACTGTGGTATAGCGTGCATGAATAATGGTGGTGGTGGTCTTCTTCTTCGGCAAAGAGGGGTAGCAATCATGGTGGTGGTGATCTTCTCTAGCGTTCAGAGGTGATGGGTGGAAGTGATAGGGGCTGAGAGAGAGGAGAGAGAGAGAAAGATAGAGAGAGTGTGTATGTGTGAGAGAGAGAGAGATAGGGGTATTTGTTTTGTATAATAATAATAATAATAATAATAATAATAATAAATAAATAAATAAAAATAATAAAATAGTTTATAATTAAGCAAAATAAATAAAAAACAATAGGTAGAGATATTTTGATCTTTTCCAATGAAGGAGTAAGGGCACTTTGCTCTTTGTAAGTACATTTAAGACCGGTAGTGAAACGGTAGAGACTTTTAGTGTAACTCTTAGCGTAATTAAAAAAAGCTTATTAAGAACCGAGAATACAATAAGTAACAAACCAAATTGATCAAATGTGTACTTACTCAAAAGTTAATACGAAGGCGATAAAATATGTAATCCCCTACTAAAGGACATATGTTAAAGATTTAATCTTTAAACTTTCACTATATATTTTATGTCTCTAATCCTTAGGTTACCATACGATTATATGTTTTATTATTTGGAATAAACATTTGTTTAAAATTTTTTTATATTGAACTACATCTTATTTACAGTTCTATTTTTTTAAAAGTTAAATATGTAATAAATTTCAAGTAACAAAAACGTATGTAACATGCTTCTACGTACGGGGACCAAGTCAAAGTCGTTTGCTTAGTATTTTTTTTTTTTAATTTATAAGTAAAGATTTAGTAGACTTTATTTTGAACGATTAAATTAATTTAGTAGACCAATTCAAAGTAGTTTCACTTGTTGAAGTATACATACTAACTTATTTTTTAATAATAAAAGCGTCAATTTTATCCCTAAAAATAATTAAGTTGTTTGTGGTGGAAGACTACAACTCTACAAGTCAAGTCTTTGTGGTAGTTTCTGCCTTAATTTCCTAATTTTCTTAAAAGGGTAATAATAAAGAAATTTACCCCAAGTCGCCGTCTCTGATTTATTAGATTTCTAAAATTACTATTTAGCTCATCACGTGAGCAACACATGGGTCCTTTAACATCCAAACAAAATGGCGTTTAGGCAAGATATCATAAACATGACAAATGCATACGTTAGTGATTATTGGTGTAAATAATAAACTATATAGATGATTGATGTAATTAATGACAAATTGTAAGAACGAAATATATAATTTTCCCTTTAATGTTTTTACCGTTTGTATATAATGTATATCTGGACTATTAGGTCTCGTTTGTTTCACCGTAATGCGAAAGAATAAAAATGATTTTAATTATATTCATATTAGTTATGGAATGACATTCTTCTACCCAGTGGCGGATCCAGGAAATTGAGAAACGGAGGGCATATCGCTGGCGGACCGACGATAGAAGCAGGCGTCGTCGGATTATCGAGCGAAACGGCAGAGCAAATACGCAATTTGCATATACGCAACAGGTAGGAGACGTGAGTTCATGTGGGGCTGGGCACTAGTAGGGCAGTAATCTTGGGTTTTTTTAATTTGAAAGTGGGCCTACAGGTGTTTCAAATACTAAAAGGGGCCTATTTAGATATTAGAGATGAGGCCTTGTTTAATTACATATATATATGATGCTTCTTGGGAAATATGAACGGGGGCAATTCCCCCCCCCCCCCCCCCCCCTCTCTTGTACATGTGCATCCGCGCCAATGCTTCTACCTAAAGGAATATTCATACTTCAAAGAATTTAATTATTTTCCAAATAATATTACCAAACGCAATATACAATGGAATTTGATTTTAATTCCATTACATTATCTCACATTATGGTGAAATAAACTGGACCTTATACTATATGGTTGAACCAAATAAAGATCAAATATACTACAATCAAGAGTGATGGTGGGTAGTAATGCTATAGATGGACAATATTCTGAGACTGAAATGGTGAAATACCGATGACGGGGAACAATGGTTGACAGCCTGACAAATGGCAACAACAATCTTGTGGTGAACCAACAACGACGAGAGGTAATGAGGTGTGGTTAACATGTGATTTTTTTATTTATTTTTAGGATACAATTATTTAATGATGGCGGCGGTGGGATTGCAATGGTGGTGGTAGAGAGCTTTCATGATGGTGGTGGTGGAGGCAAGAGATACAAGTCAAGTGAGGGTTTAAATGTTTATTTTTACTATTTGTTTGGTAACGAGAATAGTTGTTGATATAACTAAAATATCCTTATGTGTTAACTGAATGAGTAATGTTAGTTATATAAAGGATTATACTTGTAACGAAATTCAAACCACAATGACTAGTAATGTAATTTTGGAAATTAGAGAACACAAATGAAATTTTAGGCAGATCACATGGACGAAATCTGTAATTTACTATTTAAAAAATATAGTTCATTACATATTTGGTCTATGTAGTTTACTCTAAATCAAATATTCGGTTCTTGTGCTATAAAAATGACAATTTTACTTCTTATTCTTTATTACAACATTGATCTTTATTGTCTACATTAAGTCTATTTTAATTTCCATCCCCCCCCCCCCCCCTCCCACTGAAATCTCCACCAACGATAAACCGCCACCATTCAGTCTCCTGTAATTTCCCCACCTCTACAATAACAAACGTGACAAAAAAATGATGGCATGCCCAATATCAGTGTCTTTAATGATTTTCTACTTAATTTGTAGCAACTAGAAAGAGATTGAATAGTTTCTATGTTCACTTTTAAATTTTAGAGTTAATTACATTTTTGGTCCTTGTGGTTTGCTCAAAATTACGGAATTGGTCCCTGGGTCGCCATTTTTACGGGTTTGGTCCCTCCCGACCCGTTTTGCTTGCATAATTGGTCCCTGGAGTTAACACCGTTTGATTTGCACCGTTTGGTCCCTCCCATATGCTATTCACGCGAGAGGGCTTTTTTTGTCCTTTTACACATTCCCTCCTTTCACCTGCCCATTAAAAGGTTAAATCAACCCATCTACCATTTTTGTTGCCCTGTGTCGTTTCTCTCTCTACGATTGAAAAGCAAGCATGATACTATGTTCGTGTGGCTCCCAAACGATTATTCGCACCTTGTGGACTTCATCAAACCCTGGGCGCAAGTTCTATTGTTGTAGCAATGGCGTAAGTTTATTATTTAAATTTCTCATCTATAATACTGTGGCAGTTTGACCTAATCCTTACAATATACACATTTATATTTGATTAGGTGTCAAAGTGTGGATTTGTGGCTTGGATAGATGGTCCCATGTGTCCAAGAGCAATACAAGTGATACCTGGGTTGTTGAGGTCCATGAACATGGTTGAAGCAAAACTGAAAGCAAAAGCAGCAGAGAACATAATGTTGAAATTTGTTTTAGCCATTAGTTGGGTTTTTTTTATCTTCTGCTATGTTAAATCTTGAATTGAAGGCTTGTAACTTTTGTCTATTATGGAATGGAGAAATTGCAGTTATGTTATTCATGATTCATGATCCCTCTTTAGCTTTGATTTGTTACCAAAGTAAATTTTAATCAACTGTAAGTCAAGGTGATGGAAACACAACATATAACCAAAACTGGTCATACTTGATCATTTGCATATCCCAAATCAAAGTTTGCAAATTACATACCATCACATGCTAGCAAAAAAAAGTTCAAAACACAGATCATAGTAGCATAATACAGTACAGACCATAATAAAGTTCAAAATACATAAAATGCCCTACTTGTTTAGATTACTTTACCCTTCCCCTTTAAACTTGCTGGTGCATTACTTGGACTCTTTCCGTGCCTCCTTTGCCTTGTACCACCCTGGCCACTTTGAGAAGAAACACCTTGCCCACCTTCACCAGTTGGTTCAGATATCCTCACCCTTTGGGATCTTCTAACACCCTGCCCACTTTGAGAAGAAACACCAGCCTGCACACCTTGTGAAGTTTGACCACCCTGCCCTCCTTGTGAAGTAGAACCACCACCTTGTGAACTCTGACCACCCTGCCCCTTACAAGTTCTTGAGTTGTGCTTTTCGATCGTAGAGAGAGAAACGACACAGGGCAACAAAAATGGTGGATGGGTTGATTTAACCTTTTAATGGGCAGGTGGAAGGAGGGAAGGTGTAAAAGGACAAAAAAGCCCTCACGTGAATAGCACATGGGAGGGACCAAACGGTGCAAATCAAACGGTGTTAACTCCAGGGACCAATTATGCAAGCAAAACGGGTCGGGAGGGACCAAACCCGTAAAAATGGTGACCCAGGGACCAATTCCGAAATTTTGAGCAAACCACAGGGACCAAACATGTAATTAACTCTAAATTTTTTATTTTTTTTATCTTTTAATCACACTTTATAAAATTGGTATTCTTGTGCACAAAGGAAGCAAGTATATAAGCAAAATATCCAACAAGGATATTAAAGTAAAATAATGTAAATAGTTAAGAGAAGAGAATGATTACGCGCTGATTTATAATGGTTTGGTTGAACTTCAATCTATATCCACTCCTTAGCCTTTACCAAGAATTTCTTCATTATCTCAACCTCTCTCCAAAAGAGATCACTATTTTCAACGTATCGCTATTTTCACAAGAAAGTTATCATTTTTAGCAACTACTTTTTCCCAAGAATTAAAAGCAACCACCACAATAAGTCACTATTTTTACAAGAAAGTGACCACCTAAAGCAGAACGCACTTCTAAGTAGAGGTGAACAAATACCGGTTTTTACTATATCCGGTTATAGTAAAAACCGGATCGGATTTTTCGGACAAAAAAAAAACCGGTTACGAAAAAAACCGGTTTAGTATTAACCGGTTTTGATATCGAATTCCGATACTATTTTATCCGGTTTCGGTTTATACTATAACCGGTTTTTATAAAAAACCGGTTTTTAATCTAGGCAAAAAATCCGGTCCGCGTATGTTTTATGTAGCCCACTGTTTGTTTTTTTTTTTTTTTTTTTTTTTTTTTTTTTTTGTTTTAAATACATTTCCTATAATATATACTATAAAAAAACATACATGTGAAAGAAAACTCAAATTTTGATTAATTTAAATACTTAAAAAGTACAATGTTAAAATTACAAACTTCCTAATTAAAAATATTCAAACTACAAACATCTAACTTAAAACCATTCAAACTTCGAATTAAAAGTGGGAAGCCAGGGAGGAGCTTCGGCATCGCCATCACCCCTACATAGCAACCCGTTCACGCTTCTTCTTCTTCTTCTTCTTCTTCATCGGGAGACGATATTCCAAGTTCCACTTCTTCATTGTGTATGTTTGATTCCAAGTCGACGTCAATTGGGTCTTCTAGTGTGGTCACGTGTTGTCTTCTAGCCGCACCATCCAAGTAATCTTTTAAACAAATACACACTTCCACAGATTCGGGACTCAACCGTGATCTTCTTGCGGATACGACCCTGCCACTCACAGAAAAAGCAGATTCCGAAGCTACCGTAGAAGCTTGGACGGTTAGTAGATCACGGGCCATGGCGGCTAGAACCGGAAATTGTGATTCCCTTTCCTTCCACCAAGCCAAAATATCAAAAGTTTGAAAATCCTCATATGTATATTTTGCTATAAAATTGGTTGACATGTAATTCCCCAACTCACTACTTGGGGTGGAACCACGTGCTCTCTTGGATTGAGAGTTCATAATTGTGTTAAAAAGTGACAAACCCGCATTACTTTGGCGTCTACTAGATTCCGCTCTCATTTGATCATGAATGGCACTAGATGTCCCGTATTTACCCAAATAGATCTCAAACATATCTCGAAAACATTTATTGAAATAATTGGTTTGGTTAGTTATAAAAGCGGGATCATCTTCGGTAAGGTTAAAAGAAAATGCAATTTGTTCGATTAATGTTTCAACTCCACCAACGTTTAAACAAGGGTTTAAAGCGGCGGCACAAGTAAATACCGGGGGAATTTCCTTAAAATATTTTAAAAGTTTTTCTTTCATTTTTGCCCCAACGAGTTTCAATTCTTCACATTCAAACTCAAAGTCACCAATTTTGCTAGCCATCAAAAACAATTGGTTAAGCACCAACGGACTAGTGGGATAATAAACGCCGGATAAACAAGTTGTTGCGTCTTTAAAAACCTCAAGTAAATCGTGTAGTTTTGAAATCATTTCCCAACCGTCATTCGGATACTCTTGTGCTACAAGACCTTTATCAAACAAGTTTTTGTGAAAAGTTTGCAACGTATCTCTTTGCCTTAAGGCGGAGTGCATCATCATCCAAGTGGAGTTCCAACGAGTTGGACAATCCAAATTTGGACCCAAAGCTTTACAATTAACCGACTTGCAAAAACGTTTATAATTATTCAACCGTTTGTTGTTGGAGCAAAAAATCGATTTTATCATTTCTTTGAATTCTTTTCTTTTGGAGTCAATAACCTCCAAACCGGCTTGAACG
Organism: Pulicaria dysenterica; assembly: GCA_947179395.2. Taxonomy (NCBI): domain Eukaryota; kingdom Viridiplantae; phylum Streptophyta; class Magnoliopsida; order Asterales; family Asteraceae; genus Pulicaria; species Pulicaria dysenterica. The sequence continues at coordinate 925,549 of OX359292.1, forward strand.
GAAAGATTGATGATGTGTGCAGCACAACGAGTGTGAAAAAACACACCGTCTAAAATTGGTGAAAGTAGTATCTTTAATCGTGGAACCGCGTTTGTGTTATTTGACGCATTATCAAAAGACATAGAATAAACTTTGTTTTGTATGTTATAAACACAAATCACCCTTTTTAAAAGCGCAAATAAATTTGCGCCGGTGTGTGGTTCACCAAATAACTCAAACGCGATTGTACGTTTCATCATTTGCCAACTATCTTGGTCTAGCCAATGGGCCGTGACGGCTAGAAAAGAATGTCCGGTGTTATGTGGAGAACTCCAAACGTCACATGTAAGTGACACACCATAACGGTGTTCTTGGAATCCTAAAATCATTTTTTCTCTAGCCGCACGCCACATTTTTATTGCATCACGCCTAAGGGTAGTACGACTTACAGCGGTGTAACGCGGTTGCATTAGTGTTTGGATGGTTTCGGTGAAATCTTTATCATCAAAGTGGTCAAACGGCAAAGCTTTTGTAATCACGAACCTCGTAAAAGCGTCTCGTAATTTGTCGTTGTCGTAAATGAAAACACCACCTTGATTCGTCATGTTGGCTTGAGTTGCATCGGATGTTGCTCTTAGCGCCTTGCATGACTTGGAAATATGAGCCCTCAAAGTAGAGTTGCCTTCGGGTGCTAGAAACTTGTGACAAAGTTTGCACCGAGCCCTTTTTGAACCGTTGGACATCTCGCACAAGTCGAAATGTTCCCAAATTTCTTTATTTCTATTATGCTCGAGAATCCTCACCACATCGGGGTTTCCTCCGACGGAAGATTCTCCCGTGTTCGGCATGCTACTACTACCGGCCATGATATCAATCTCAAGAAAGTGAATGAAAGTGAGCTTTGGTGAATAAAAGTAGAGAATTTGGAGAGAATTTGGAAGATGTAAGTTGTGATTTAATCCCACAACATACCCACACTATATATAAGTGTTTTGGGTGGCAAAATGGTAAAAAAATAAGAAAAAAACGGTCAAGAAACACCCCAAACGGCTAGAAAACGGCTACTTTTCGAACCTAACGGCTAGTAGTAAAAAACCGGATAAAAAACCGGATAAAAACCGGTTTCAAAAAAACCGGTTTTTTATCCGGTAAAAAATCCGGTCGGCCCAAAATCTTTATAACCGGTTATACTATCCGGTTTTGGAAAATCCGATCCGGATAAAAAAAAACCGGTTTCTACAAAATCCGGTTTCGGATATTTTTTCGTATAAATCAGATATTCGGTTTTTTTGTGCACCTCTACTTCTAAGTTCTTCACACAAAAACTTTTAAACCAATGTACTTCATGGTAGGCAAAGTATGTTTTTATAAGATAAGAGAGAAGTTGGGCCGACGAAAGCAGTCTATGGTCCATAGTGGAGGTCTAGCACAACATTTTAGATAGTTATGAATAAATGCTATGAACTCTTTTGTCCTTTCTTACAGCTGTATTTTTCAGCCAAATGCCCAAATATCCATTAATATATTACCTCAAATTGTACTTTTAAATTAGACATATGAGAGAGGTAATTTGAATTTTAAGGTTGTGTTTAACCAATGGGTAATAACCAGAGATATTTTGATTATCATGTCAACAGAGTTTGATATGTACTTTGAGCTTCTATAACACTTCCTTCTCACCATACAAAAAATTTATTTATATATATAAAGTTCTTAATAAGTTTAAACCATGTTTATCTAGAGGTTAATACCAAAGATATTGTTCATCTCACATTCACCCATACAAATCATGTTGCTAGAGGTGACAAACTGATCAAACACTTCCAAGTTGAGTTATATATGGAAGCTCATGATCCGACTGTAAGACACTTCATTCTTATATTTTATTTCTTTTTTGTTTTCTACTTTCTAATTTTTTATACTTTTAGCCTTAGTGTTTTTTTATATCCTTTTTCTATCTACTTAGTTGTTTTTTTATTTATTTAGTATTCTTTTCTAATTATTTATTTATTATTTACTTCCTTTTTTTATGTAATTATTTTTATTTTTTAAACAACATTTATTATTTATTATGTATTATCTAGTTTTCTTTTGCGTGGCCGGAGGTCCTCTACAGGAAGCAATCTCCCTACATTTTTGTGGGGGTATGATTGTCTACATTTATACCTCCCACATACCCCGCTTATACGGGATTGAGTATCGTTGTTGTTGTTGTTGTTGCTATTGCATGTTGACATGTTGTGTTAATGTGTTTTACTGAATGCCCCAAATTTATGAACCAATAGCCAAACCTTAATAAATAATAATTCAAATTAACCAAAACCAAAATTAATGTAACTCAGTCCACCTTTTATAGTCATAAATAACAGTCCCAAATACACCCAAACTCACTTCTAGTCCAACTTTGCTTACCAATTTTAGTCCAACTCTACCTGCCATGTCAATTGTCATATATACTAGATATATATTTGGTTCAATTGCATGGTTAAAACAGTAAGATATAACTTTTACTACTATTAAACTATAATTTTGAGTTTTGATGATAAAATTGATAGTTTGATAATAACTATACCTATAAAAAACAGTCGCCAGACCACCGGTTCCATTTTCACCCAACCACCGATCAAAATTGCTCATCGGCTAAATCACCCAGGCTTGTATCCTGCAGCTTGGGAGACCCGTTTCCAGTATTACTTGCACACCGTTGCTCTTCAAGCCCCTGCGTCTGCACTTGGTTTCCAGCCCAAGCTTATGCCATGTCAGTCGTTGCTATTGCATTTGTTATAGCAAGTAGAGGCTCGCTGCAATCCGATTCCTGTGGTGACCGTTTTGCAAGGTCACCAGTGATTAAATTCGAACTGGAGCATATTCTTGTGACATCGTATCTGCTAATGTCAAAGTTGGTTACTGCACTTGTCCCCCTGAATTTTATGGCTGCTATATCATAAGCTTCAGCCGCTTCCTCTTGTGTACCTGTATCAAATATTCAAGCATAATAATGTAACAATAAACAAACAAATTAAAACCTAGTCTATGTACTAGGTACAAAAACAATAAACAACTGATAAAAGAATGCCCGAAAACAATATGAACACAAGGAATTTAGGTGGTTCGGAGCAAACATGATAATTTATAAGTCCACGCCTAAGTAGATAGATTTCTATCATGCATATAGAATACACTGACTTTTTGCCATACAGATTAGATCCGAGTTACTACAATATTAGGAGATATATATTTATAAATAATCGTTGACCCAAGTAACCGAAGCGGCAATAAGGTCAATAAGACATGAAACAACAATAAAGTGCTAACAGTAGACATGAAGAGCGGGCAGAGTAGTATGTATATGTAATTGATGTAACTTACTAAATGTACCAAGGTACAGGTCCTTATTGCCTGCAACTCTTCCTATTCTGGCTTGCCACCTTCCATGTTGATGATGCCTGCAAAATATTTAATCGATCATGCAACAACATTTGACCACATCATCTCTGCGTCTGCTGTTTCGAACATTTGACTAACAGTTTTATAATATATAAACTAATGGATGTCTTAACAAGCATGTCAACAGTCGAGTTTACAATTTGGTTGGGTTCAACCTATCAACATATTTTTTTTTGCCTTCCAGGGTAAATTTACTAGATCGAAAAGATATATATATATACCTTTAAAGGTTATGTGATATTGACATGACAAATTTTCACACAAATCCAAAGTGTGGACGCTCGAAATGTTGATGGGATAAGCATTAATCATAAACTGGAAATAGGTATAATGAATAATCTTTAGTCGATAGTTATAACATCCCCACCTGGAAATTGTACTCCTATGGAATGGAGTAGTTGGTAATTTAGGGGAAATGCAACCATGTATAATTGATAAGAAGGGATGATGAGGCAAACCATGAGTGAGTTTCATAAGTATATATGTTCATTAAGAATACAAAAAGGTGTAGCTTTGGACACCCCCAATAGGCCCAAGCTAGAGCGCTTGAAGCCCAACACGCGTGGGAGGTAAATCGGACTCACTAAGTGGCAAGACAATGGATCGAAACTATACATGTTAAAATGGGTTGCATACTATATATGATTATTATAATTATCTGAAGAGTTAATTACATGGTTGGTCCTTTATGTTTGGCCCAAATCACACTTTTGGTCCTTTACAAGAATTTTGTGACAATTTAGTCCTTTATTTTGAAAACTTGCACACGGTTGGTCCTTATGGCAAACGGGCGTTAAAATTAACGTTTGGTTAGGGGTAAAATAGTCTTTTCCATTGTTTTTCCATTAAAATATTTTCTTTTACTATTTTTTTACATATTAATTTAACAGAATTTAGAATAATTAAAAATTAATATATCTCTCTCACACCACAAACACAACACACACACACACTCTTCCTCTCCATCTCCCCTCTCCCTCTCCCTCTCTCTCTCTCTCTCTCGGTATCGAACAGCAGCTTCACCACCATTGACCGCCACCACCTAACAGCGCCATCCACGGCCACCGCCTACTAGCACCGTAACCACCTCGTCGCTCCACCGCCGTCGCTGTAAACCCTAGATCTACATCGCCGCTCAAACCCCGTCGCCACCACCACCACCGCTCAAACCCCGTCGCTGTAAACCCTAGATCTACACCGCGCTCAAACCCCGTCGTCACCACCACCACCGCTCAAACCCCGTCGCTGTAAACCCTAGATCTATACCGCCGCTCAAAGCCACCCACCACCACCACAGATCTACGACACCTGATCTGAGTTTGAATCCAGATCCGAGTTTGAATCTCTCGTAAAGGTAGGTGTTCTTAAGTTTGAATCTGAGTTTGAATCCAGATCTGAGTTTGAATCTCTCGTAAAGGTAGGTGTTCTTGAGTTGAATCTAAGTTTGAATCCAGATCCGAGTTTGAATCGAGGTAGGTGTTCTTGAGTTGTGTTCTTAGATTAGGGTTTTCGAGAATCTGAGTTTAGAATAGGTAGGTGTTCTTGAGTTGTTGAATCGTGATAAGGGTTTGATTCCAAATCTGAGTTTGAATCCAGATTTGAATTTGTGTTTATTGGTGTTTGAAGATTAAACTTTCTCTTATCTCTTTCAAATCTGTGTTTGTTAGCTAAGAACATAAATCTGGGACGGTGGTCAACGGCGGTGGAATGGTGGTCAACGGCGGAGGGCCTTCATATGCTCAAGAACATCAACATTTATAAACATTAATTGTTATTAAAATGTAAAAATATTAAAAAATTACTGAAATACATGACATGGTGTTCTAAGAGACTGACACGTGTATTGCCCTTAACAAAATTAAATATATTAATGAAAACAATGGAAAAGACTGTTTTACCCCTAACCAAACGCTTTCTTTTAACGTCTGTTTGTCCAAAGGACTGTCTGTGTGCAACTTTTCAAAATAAAGGACTAAATTGTCACAAAATTCTTGTTAAGGACCAAAAATGTGATTTGGGCCAAACATAAAGGACCAACCGTGTAATTAACTCTTATCTGAATGAACTAGTTTGGGAATGTAGTGATCAACCACCTCATGAGAAAAATGTCACATAAACAAGAAAGTGGTCATCAATGATCAATAATTACCAAATTAGCTCATTTCAATTAGGGTATAATTATGGGACGTTATTAAGACTAATTAATTACTAAAAATAATCATGAATGAACCTACTTGGTTATTATTTAACATTATCCCAAGATAATATATTAAAAAAACTATTACTAATATATTAACATAACTTTTTGAATAAAACTAAAAGCTTGACCCATCTTTTAAAATTATTTTTTAAAATTTGATTTAACCATATTTATCATATTAGACCATGCGTTGTACCTTACTCTATGGAATCGAGTAAGGTCGGGTAGATCAAGGAACACCAAAACTTGTTCTTCGGGTAGGAGAAGCGGGTAACCATTTCGGGTTTTCAAGCTCGATGTTTACTTGATGGAGAAGTAGCCCCACCCCACCCCCCTCTCAACCAATCACACTCACACACACATTTAATTTTTTAATATTTAAATAAAAAATGTTGGAAAAGTATGAAGGAGAGGTATAACTATTGAATTGGGTAAGAAGAAGGAAAATGGAGGGGAGATGATGTGACGCTAATGTGGCATTGGGTAAGGGAAATAGGAAAGAGAGGTATAACATTGCATGGCATAAAAAGCAACTGCAAAAATCATTCAATGTTCTTCTTTTATGTGTGTAAGAAAAAGATGGCTTTATTCCTCTCAAGTGTGCCATGCTATATACAAATTAAAATTGCAGCTCATAATATGATCTAGACTGCTTTTCATATACCTTGTGACTCCTCTATACATAGATGCTCCTCTTGAAAATCCACTGCTTTTCCTGCATTCATTGTTAGATTAACATGTTAATATAAATCCAATTTATCTATTGTTTTTGATGATCCTTCTATGAAGAAATCTTGAGTCAAATTTTGTTTAATCAGCCCGATAGCGCAAAAATGGTGCTAATTAAGTTCACTGCAAGTAGGATGCAGTGTGTTAGAATTATTTTGCAGAGTCAGTCATGTTTTTATTTGCACATTAAGTACCTTCTTAAGTTGGCAACAAATTCTTGCCTGCTCAAAAATTTCATCTCCTCGAGCTCTTTCTCGTAAGCGGCTAGCTAACTCATCGCCACCGTTTCATGATGAGCTAGGGTCAGATTATATATACAAATATATATAGGTGAATGTTAGATGAATTGAAAGAACTCACAGGGAAATTGAGGTGGGTGGTAGGACCCCAGTACTTAAGAGCAGCCAAGTCATAAGCTCTTGCTGCTTTCTCCTCTTTATCATATCCCCCTGATCAATATTACTTACTCCATCAATTACCAAAAACAACCTACCATACTATTTTATTTCCCTCAAATAGAGCCTGTTAGCTGTAAAACCAATTGATTATAACTGATTTGAATCACAGAATCACTGCAATAACTTACCAAGATAAACTGCAGGTCGATATTCGGCCAATGAATGCATATATACCGGAAATTAAACGGAAAGATGTTATATTCTTCTTCTACATTAATTTATGTTTAATTAATTAATAATCCTGCGATGAATCATCGTATATATAAGATATAGATATGCATGGTTGGTACCTTTCCGGGATTGAGCTTCTTTCCGGCAACTATTATCCCATAAATGAGCTTCGTATCTTCCTGTCCACCGGTGTCTTGTCACACCACGGTACCGGGAAGTTCTACTAATTGCCCCTGCAAAACTCTCACTTGATGATTTACTACTGCTTTTACTTGATACCTTCTGAGGCGACTTCTGTGGCACCATGCTGACGGCCAGTGACACAGAGCCCTGTTCATCATCACGATCCGGTGACGACGACGACGGCGGTGGTGGGGTTGACGGTTGATGTCGTATCCAAGATACAATTGCACCGTCTTCGTATGACACGACGCCGTTTGTTGTAGCAGCTGCTGGGATCAAATAATTTTGCTGTGGGTTTACGTTTGTGGTGATGTAATTCGGGTAACCCTAGTATGACAGACATTGTGGTGGTGGGTCGGAGTTAGGAGAGATGCTGACGCTGACACTTCCGCCGCCGCCATCGTCTTGTTTTGAGCAAGAGCCACCGCCCAAGAAATCTTCTAGCTTTGGACCGCCATCATCGCCGCCGCCATTTTCAAAAGTCCATCCTACTAAATAATTAACCAAATCAAATCAAAACAGTAATCATCAATCAATCTTTTTATAATACATTAGTTAAAACAAGGTACTGTTTGTCTGCAATAAAATACCTTGAGGTTGAGGATGATGAGAAGGATGGAGATCTTCGATAGGTATCACCGCCACGGGAGAAGAATCAGCGCCACCGTCACCGTCAACTCCGTGGGTAAGAATTACAGGGTGTTGGCGGTGGTTAAGTAAAAAGTCTAACCAATTGCTGCTCATGGCTGATGTCAAACAATTAATCAAAGCTTTTGGTTGTGAAATCTAAGCAAAGTGAATTCCTTCGTCAATTGAATCACTTTCTCTTTCTTTCTTCTTATTTATTTCCTCGATTCTCGTTCCATTCTTTCTTTTCTCTTTCTTTCTTCTTATTTATTTCTTACCATTTTATCTTATTCTTTCATTTTGATATTGGAAAATGCAATAATATAATATAGAAGCTTTCTTTCAGAAAAATAAAACATACAAGATTAATTACAAGAGCATTCTCAACCGTAACCTCTCTTTCAAAAAGAGTATAAGACTACAATCATGACTAATTTATAACTATCTTACGCATGGTTCATAGAAGGCTCGTTATGGAATTGGTTCAGTTCGTTAGACCATGTTTAGTAATTATTGTGATAATTGTCTACTATATCAGCATGACTAATCTATGACTATCTTATAAATTACAGTGTTACATGTCGTTAGTTATGACTGACTGTTACATCACTATCACTATATTTAATGGACTCATATAATATTAATTTATATTAATTTGATTGCTTGAACAAAGTTAACGAGCCTACCGAGCTCGTCACCAGAATGATGAGTGTCCAAATAACAAGCAAAATGACGAAGTTGCCGTTAGGTGACAGTCTTGAAGAGCATGTCGAGCAAATATAATGTGAATGATGAGCTTGTCGTTTTTGCTACTACATGTGGTTTTATGTTTTTTTCTTTTCAACTATTCCTTTCACAATGGTAACTTTTGAAATAAGAAATTGAATTCTATATGGCGGGCAGCTAGCGATAGTTGTGATATATATTTTCACTGTTAGTGATAGTGATGCTAATATAACGGATAGTGATGGTGGTGATGGATCGCGTGTTAGTGATGACAATGATAGTAGTTATCGTTGAGTATGCTCTAAGGGCATTCGTGGTCTATTGAATTTTACATGAGTTTAATGGATTGCCACAACAACATTCGACTATATATACAACTTTACCCTTTATAGCAATTTCATTAACTGAGTTTCTTATTACATTTGGACATTGGGATAAGTGAATATAATTAAATAAATTAGACTCATTGTTTTAGGATTTTTTAGTTTTGTGTTTTAGGATATTGAGTTATTGGTTCACACCTGATTTTCTTTTACGTTATTATTTTGCTTTAAATTTTGACCAAAAATAACTAAAGAACAACTAAAGCGTAATTATCCAACCTTATCAATAGAAATCCTCAAAACACTTAGGGGGTGTTTGGTTTGTGGGATTTTATGGGATTTCAAGGGAATGGGATTTGAAATCCCTCCAAATCAAGTGTTTGGTTTGCAAAATAGACATGGGATTCAAATTCCCAAGATTCTAAACAATCCCACATATGAAGGATTTTTCAATCCCTCCACCCCACATGGTATTTTGAAATCCCACGTCTGAAGCATTTACTCCGACGACCCTCCGGCAACCTCTCCGGCGACCCCTTTGCCTTCACCACAGAAACCTTCGCCTCCGGCGACCCCTAGCCGTCGCCTGTAACCCGTCGCCATTCTCTGTAACTCCGGCGACCCACGAAGAAAACCCGTCGCCGTTTGCCTTCGTCGTTCGCTGCAACCCGTCGAAACCGTCGAGAAACCGTAGCCGGCGACCCACGAACAGGAAGAAAAGGGTTTGCCGTTCGCCTTCGTCGTTCTCTGTAACTCCGGCGACCCACGAAGAAAACCCGTCGAAACCGTCGAGAAACCGTAGCCCTTCCGTCGAACCGTCGAACATCAACCGTCGAGAAACCCTAGGGCGGCGGTGTTCGCATAGCAGCGAGGTGGTGGCCCTGTCATGCGCAGATCTGTGATCGGTGATGGTTTTTGTCTGCGTAAGGTGGCGGCGGCGAGATGAGAGAGGGGGACGATGAGATATGGCAGATATGTGGTTTGGTGGCGGCGGTTTGGTGGTGGCCGGAGTTTTGGTGGGTGGTGAGGATGAGAAGATATGTGGTTGGTGTTTTGGTGAACCAAACAAGGATTGGGATTTTAAAACCCACCTAATTCCAATCCCACCAAATCCCAATCTTACTACAAATCTCATTCCTTCCAAAATCAAAACCAAACGCCCCTTAGATCTTATTTAATTTTATATTTGGTGTTGTATAGTGTCATCAAAAATCCTTGAACCGTTCATACCCCTTAAACCTTAATACTCTATTAAAATTTACGAAGTTTAATGGCTTTTCCACATTAATATACAATTTAATTAAAAGAATTTTAAAAGTACAATAAAAAACATTATTTACAAATACTAGAGTAAAAGTACATTAAAATGGATAAAAACAAACAAAAACATAAGCTCACGATCCCTGCCTAATTGTGTGTTAATTGTTAAACTTTTACCAGATTATCAAATGTAAACTTCTTTGTTTGTTGTATGACTTTATTAGTTTATTTTTTCTCATGTGAATCCTGATTATGTATGGAAACCCAATCTGCCTATATGTTTGACTAATTATTATTTCATGTTTTTCTCGTCTTTTCTATATCCTAACATTTTTTTATATTATTTCATTCGTTCTAAAAATACTATTTAGTTTTAACTTTCTTTATAAATTCAACTTTAACGTTTAATATTTTTATTAGTATAGATATAATATCTGGTAGAGATGATATCAATAGAAATATATTTAAATACAATTTATTTATACATGTTACTTCAAGTATTATAAAACACAAACATATTTTAAGGTCAAAATAAGAAAAGGACCTAAAAAGTTAAAAAGGAGATGATCCAAGCATAATTTTTACTATATAAAATAATTACTTGTTGTTTGTGAAAAAAGATATCAAGAGCTGTAAATTATATGGACACGTATATGGAAGAACTCTTATTATAACAAAGAAAACTTGCTCAAAAACTCTGTTACAATCACTACCTCACGATCACTCTTAATTGAATAATGATAGCTGCTTTCAACCTACGTATTTATAGACTAATACATGCAGATTGACTCAAACTAGGATACCCAATTCTGGATAACAACTAACTTAGGATAAATGTCAGCTTGCACCTATAAGTTAGGATTGACTTTTGGATAGATACCAACTTGTACCTATAAATTAGGATTGGCTTTACACCTCATCGTGTAATACTTAACATCCGGAAATTACTAACATTTACCCCCTAATTTCCGAATGGAAATTGAGAGATCTTCTATTCCGAGAAGCTGGCGCATTTCATTGAACTTGACTTTAGCCAATGCCTTAGTTAGGATATCAGCACGCTGTTCATTCCCGCTGATATGCTCCACCACGATTTCCTTCTCCTCAACACGTTCACGAATGTAGTGGTAGCGAGACTTTATATGTTTGCTTCTACCATGAAACACTGGATTTTTGACTAATGCAATTGCAGAAGTATTATCAACTTTAATTATCACTTCTTGCATAAGATGTCCTATCATCTCTCCAAGCAGATCACGAAGCCAAATCGCTTGACAACTAGCTGCACTAGCAGCCATATATTCTGCCTCACACGAAGACAATGCAACCGTTTCTTGTTTTTGAGAACACCAAGTAATGGGTGACTTTCCAAGATAGAAAATGTGCCCGGTTGTGCTTCTTCCATCATCTTGAGCTATGTTGTGACTGCTATCACTATATCCAACCAAACCAATAGATCCTCCCCGTTCGTACTTGATTCCATAACCAGTAGTCCCTTTCACATATCTTAGACTTTGTTTTATTGCTACCATGTGCGATTTCTTTGGAGATTGCATGTATCTACTCATAATACCTACTGCATATGAGAGGTCAGGTCTTGTTTGAAGTAAATATCTTAGTCTTCCTACTAGACTTCGATAATGAGTGGCATCTGCATCTTCCTCCTTGTCATCCTTTGAGAACTTTGTATTCGAATCCATAGGAATCAAGGTGAAATTACACTCCTGCATACCAGCATCTTTAAGGACTTTCTTTGCATAGCCTTCTTGAGTAATAAGAATGTCATCCCCTCTTTGATACACCTCGATACCTAGGTAGTATCTGAGCATTCCTAAGTCGGTCATCTCAAAACGAGTAGCCATTGCTTGCTTGAACTTGGATATGACATTCACATTTGTTCCCGTAACCACCAGGTCATCGACATAGACCCCAACAAGGATTAGATCAACACCTATGCGTCTTCGATATACTGATTGCTATTGCACACACCTCTGAAACTTCATATTTTTTAAGATTCCGTCTAGTTTCATATTCCATGTGCGCGGTGCTTGTCGCAAGCCATATAATGCCTTTGCAAGTTTGTATACGAAGTCTTCTTTTCCCCTTTTAATAAAACCTTCTGGTTGATGCACGAACACTTCTTCTTGTAATTCACCGTGTAAAAAAGCGGATTTTACATCTAAGTGATGCAACCCCCATCCTTTTGAGGCAGCTAGGGCGATAAGGATACGAATTGTTTCGATGCGAGCAACGGGTGCAAAAACTTCTTCAAAATCAATACCGGGTTGTTGCATATAGCCTTTGGCTACGAGCCTAGCTTTATACTTGCTGACTGAACCACTTGCATCTCTTTTGACTTTAAATACCCATTTTAATCCAATAATGTTTGTGTTACTTGGTCGAGAGACTAACTTCCACGTACCATTTTTCTCGATGGAGACCATTTCTTCTTCCATTGCCTTTACCCATACTGGATTGTCCTTGGCTTCAAGATAATTTGATGGCTCATCTTCATCAAGTGATAGCAACAGCTCATAGTCATCATATCTTCGTGGTAAATGAATGTTTCAAGTTGTTCTGCGCAATTGTGGGGTAGCTTCATTGTGATCTGATTCAGATTCAACTTCAGCAGATGAACTTGATGTGGGTTCCAGATTATTACTTTCAGCAATCGATCCTTGACCTTGTTCATCAATTTCTTGGTTTGCTTCACTCGCTACCGGTCCGTCACCAGTATCAACAAGATTCGACCAATGAACCCAAAACATGCCTGGTCCTAACGATGATGTTGTCTCCTTATCCCAATTTCAGCTTGAATTCTCATCAAAGATAACATCTCGTGTAACCATTATTTTGCGGCTGGTTGGATCAAAAAGTCTATATGCCTTAGACCCGGGTTCTGATCCAAAGTATACTACCTTTTTTGACCGATCATCCAGCTTCTTTAGTTGCTTACCAAGTATTTTCGCATAAGCAATTGATCCAAATATCCGTAAGTGCTCGATGTTTGGTTTGCAGAGATAATAGTGCTCATATGGTGTAGAATCTTGGAGTGCTTTTGTTGAGATTCGGTTGAGAATATAAGTTGCATGTTGTACTGCTTCTCCCCAAAGATAGTTTGGGACTTGTTTGGCTTTTAGCATACTTCGTGTCATCTCAAGTAAGGTGCGATTACGCCTTTCAACTACCCCGTTTTGTTGTGGCGTATATGGTGCTGTGAGATGTCTAATTATCCCATGGTCTTGGCAAAGGTTATCAAAGTCCCTTGACGTGAATTCACCACCTCTATCTGTCCGGAAAACTTTTATACTTCTTCCCGTTTCCTTTTCAGCTTTTGCTTTGAAATTCTTGAAAAATTGCATAGCTTGACCTTTTTCCTGCATAAGATAACACCACATATACCTTGAAAAATCGTCAATGAGTACAAATATAAATCTATTTCCGGCAATCGTAGGAGGTGTGATTGGTCCACATAAGTCTCCATGGATTAAGTCCAAGACTTTGTTAGCACGATACGATGTCTTCTTAGGGAATGATTTTCACATTAAGTCCAAGACTTTGTTAGCACGATACGATGTCTTCTTAGGGAATGATTTTCGAGAGTGTTTCCCAACAAGGCAAGACTCGCACAGCTGGTTGTTACCATCGATGTGTGGTAGACCAATGACTAGGTCTTTCTTTGACATCATTGTTATCGTATCAAGGCTTGTATGGCCTAATCTTGCATGCCATAACCACCCTTGATTATCAAGTTGACTTTGCAAGCAAATTGGTTTTCCCACGGAAATTTTTGTCTTGTAGAGCCTGTTCGATGATCTCTTGACTTTGAATAGAAGTGTGTTTCGGCTGTCTCGAATGAACAAGTACTCTCCTTTCATGGACACTTCGCAGCCACTTTCAGTTGCTTGCCCCAAGCTAATAATATTTGCTTTTAAACTAGGAATATAGTAAATATCTGTGAGCAACTTCTGAGTACCCCCTTCACCCTCGAACAATATAGACCCTTTGCCATGAATCTCGACAAATGAGTCATCACCAAACTTTACTCTACCTCCAATCCTTTTGTTGATTTCGTTAAAGAACGAAAGATTGTCGGTCATATGGTTGCTTGCGCCATTATCTAAATACCATATATCACTATCACCACCTTGTGATTCATACCTGCTCGGTATTATCGTATCTTCATTGAGTAGTACAGTCTCATAAAGTGTCTTAACCATGAACAAGTTCATGTGGATCATGATCCTCAACCTCAGAAACATGTGCTTCGGGCTGCTTACCTTTCCGATGTGGACATAGTGAAGCAAAGTGACCATACTTGTCACACCTGTAACATTGCAACTTTGATATGTCTTTACCTTTACCTTTCGACTTATCAGTTTCACTCTTCGTCGCAGTACGGTTTTGAATTGACCCTGCGTTCTGACGACCTCCACGTCCTTTTACTGACCCGTGTCCTCGACTGATTTTACTTGAATCTGATCCTCCATTGGTTGGTTCAGACTTGTTGAACAATAATTTGCTCTGATCGTTATCTGGTGCATCATCTCGAATGCGTTCTTTATATGCTTTTAGCCTTCCGACTACATCTTCAAATCCAACAGTTTTGAGATCCAAAATCTGTTCGATGGAAGCCACAATATGGATGAATCTTCTGGGTAGGCTTGTAAGAAATTTCTTAACAAGCTTTTTCTCATCTAAGGGTTCTCCTAACGAGGATGATTTCGATGCAATGCCTGACAATTGGCTTGCATATTCGTCAATAGTACCTGATTCTTTCATCTTCAGATTATCGAATTCGGTAATTAAAGTCTGCAATCTCGCCTCTCTCACTCGATCAGCCCCTAGATTACGAGTTTTAATCGCTTCCCATATCTTCTTGGCTGTTTCCATGGTACCGACTTGTAAAATCAAGTCTTCTGGAATTGCTTGAAACAAAACAGCGATTGCTATATTGTTTCTTTTCTGGTCATTCGTGCCTGGATCAACAGCATCCCACACCTGATGTACGTTAAGAATCACCTTCATACGAATGGCCCAAACTGTGTAGTTTCTCGAAGATAGCATCGGAACATTAAGAGATAAAGACGATCCCTCCTTTGAGCTACCCGCTCCCGATCTGTTCGTATCATCTACCATGCTGGCTCTGATACCAATTGAAAAAAGATATCAAGAGCTGTAAATTATATGCACACGTATATGGAAGAACTCTTATTATAACAAAGAAAACTTGCTCAAAAACTCTGTTACAATCACTTCCTCACGATCACTCTTAATTGAATAATGATAGCTGCTTTCAACCTACGTATTTATAGACTAATACATGCAGATTAACTCAAACTAGGATACCCAATTCTGGATAACAACTAACTTAGGATAAATGTCAGCTTGCACCTATAAGTTAGGATTGACTTTTGGATAGATACCAACTTGTACCTATAAATTAGGATTGGCTTTACACCTCATCGTGTAATACTTAACATCCGGAAATTACTAACAGTTTGTACCATCATACCCTATGAATAAGAATAAAAAATAATAAGTTTCTATAAGCATAAAAATCATAATTGTATTAATAACAAAAACTTCTTATATACAAACCATCTCTCTCACAGAACATCTTTTCTAACTTTTTCAAAATGTAACTACATGTATTTAATGTTAGAAGAAAAGTTATTGGTACTTCAAAGTAAAAAAGGGCCAAATGGGCAATTAGAGTGCATAGTGAGACCAAGTTTTTTGTGTAGGAGAATAAGTATGAACAAAAATTAGAAGGATATATTATAATTAGACATGAAACTTATGTTTTCACCTATTTTTACTTTTAGAGTTTACAAGTGGGTCATAAAACTTGATGTTCTGATATAAGTAATGGGTTGAGTAATAAAAATATGACATTGACAAGAAATGTGATAAAAATTGTTACTTCAATCCAAAAAAATTTAAAAAAATTCAACAATTGTCACTTTTGGAGTTTACAATTTTTTAAAACTTTTTTAAAATTTCATATTTCTACTTAATTTTAAGCTTTCAAATTGAATTGTTCAAATTTCTTTTAGCATTTACAGGTTGTTTTTCTAGATTTTGTTTTTCTAATTGACTTTCATGACTATCACAAACTTCAAGTTAAAACAATGAAATTAGATGGTTATTAATTTAACAAGAAGTTTAAATAGTAAAATAGCTCTTAGAGCATGAGGTATATCTCAAGCATGCCTTTGGCATACTTGATAGAAGTGTGGTACCGAAACGACAAAACGAAACAAACACCACTCTAAGAGCATGGGGAGTGGTCCAAGCATGGCAGCGGCATGCTGACATGGCGGCGAAGCACCGCAGCAAACACCACCCCGCCATGGGCGGTACCGAGCCCAAGCATGGGTTCTCGGCATTTGATCGCCGAAGGCCTTGCGCCTTTTTCGAGGGTATCAAACGGTCATATGACCGTTAATATTAAAAAAAAAAAATTTACTTAAATTATATATATATATATACCATTTTACTTCAAAACAATCAAACTTCATTCCATTTCATCTTTTCTCTCTATAAAACCTCTTTTTTTTTACTAAACACACAAAATATGTCTTCAAGCTCTATTTCTTCAACTTCATCTTCTTCATCTGCTAACGACGAGGAACCAAACATGCGATACAAGATGATATATGAAACGTTTGCGCGAGCGGCTCTACATATAAAAAATCAGATAGATGAAGAGGAAACGTCGAGTGGTGCAAGAAAAACAAGAAAAGTTGTTTTTAGGCGACGTGAGGAGGCACATACCCGGCTCATGAATGACTACTTTAACGAGAATTCTGTTTACGATGCAAGTTCGTTTAGGAGACGTTTTCGTATGTCTAAAGATTTATTTTTACGATGCAGGTTCGTTTAGGAGACGTTTTTAGGCGACGTGAGGAGGCACATACCCGGCAAGGAGTATTTACGGCGGCCTATGTTTTTCGACATTCAACAATTATACGCGCATCACGAGTCCAAGCATGGATTCCCGGGGATGTTAGGAAGTATCGACTGCACGCACTGGTCTTGGTCTAATTGTCCGGTAGCATGGCGTGGACAATATATGAGAGGTGATCACGAGCATCCGACACTTATGCTCGAGGCGGTCGCGTCTCAAGATTTATGGATTTGGCACGCGTTCTTCGGGGTCGCCGGTTCGAACAACGATATTAATGTTCTTAATCAATCTCCATTATTCAACGACGTATTAAATGGTAAAGCTCCTTTGTGTCCATTCGTAGTGAACGGGGTTACACACAAATACGGGTATTATCTTGCGGATGGAATATACCCAGAATGGGCGCCGTTTGTCAAATCATTTCAATATCCACAAGACAAAAAGCGTATAAAATTCAAAAAAGCTCAAGAGTCGGCAAGGAAGGACGTTGAAAGAGCATTCGGTGTTCTAAAAGCGCGTTGGCAAATATTGCAAAATCCGGCACGACCGTGGTCAACGAGAAAGATACGCAATATCATGTACGCGTGTGTGATATTACACAACATGATATTACAAGACGAGAATCACGCTATTTGTACATTTGATGAATCTGATGTATCACCGTCCCCGGATCACTATCCAGATATGGCCGAAATTGCAAACACGACTCTTCGTGAAATACATTGTCGTGAAACGCATAATAATCTACGTTCCGATTTAGTTGAGCATATCAGCACTCTAGTATCCGACGACGAGAACGATGAATAAATTACGTCTCTTTTTTATATTTATTAGTCTCATGTAATCTTGTTTTTTTATTTATGTTGTAATTTTATTTATGTACTTTTTTTATTTAATGAAAAAAAGTTATTTATCTTATTTTATTTTTATTATATAATTTAATTTTTAATTTCGTATAATAATATTAATAAATAATAATTAAAAAAATATAATTAATTTAAAAATAAAAAAAGTTTGAAGCGTGCGAAGCGTGGGTAGTACTGGCATTGAAGCATGCCTGAAGCATGGATGGGGTTTGCTGATGTGGAGCTGATGTGGCGCTGATGTGGAGCTGAAGCATGGAAATCATGGGGCATGTACTCCCCATGCTCTAAAAGGTAAGTAAAATGTCTTTGAAACCTGCGAAAAGTGGATAACATCGAGGTTACGAATTTTTGAAAAATATATTGAGTTAAGCTTATATGGTGGAATGCTTAAGTCAAGAAAAAACACATGATCACGGATATTTTAATAAATCTTTCTCAAAAACTTGCATGAATAATCAAAGCACTTTTGTGTTAACAGTATAAAAAATGTGACTTAAGATGTTTTTTATCGTGTGTTTTTCTATTTTCTATTATGTTATGGATGTAATCTACGGATGGCAATGGATCGGATTTGGATCGAATTAGGTCATATCAACATCCATATCCATTTATTTTTTGAACATCCATATCCATATCCATTTAAAAAAATTCCACCCGTCCATATTCATATACATCAGGTTAGACGGGTAAATGGATATCCATTGGATGTCGAAATAAAACTTTTTCTCAAAGAAAATATCATACAAATACATATAATTTATAATTTATGCTTTTTGTTGACACAAATACATAGTTTTTGTATTAAAAAAATAAAAATCAAAATATAACTACAATCAAAGCGAAAAACATACCTTATAATTATATAAAATTATAATTTTGAATATATATATATATATATATATATATATGTATGTATATGAAGTATTATATTTATATAAATGTTGAAAATATAGTAAATATATACATTTAAAAACTTAATTAATATATAAATTTGACTTAGAAAAGTTTAATTTCGGGTTAATGGATTTATCCATGGATGGATAATCGTCATCCATATCCGCTCCACTAAACATCCATATCCGCTTCACATCCAATATTTATCCATTTAACTCCGTTCATATCTACCATTGATGGATCGAATCGGGTGGATGATGATCGGATCGGATGACCATTGTCACCCCTAATGTAATCACATATATCATATGTGTTAAAGGCAAGAGATTCCATGAAAAAGAAATTAAAAAAAAAAATATTAATTTCTTAGATGAATCCCTACTGTCTGTCTGAATAGAAGAAATCCTTATCATATCTAGGAGCTTAGCTGCCTCTGGCATCCTCGCTGTCCCCTTCAATTCCCCACCCACACACCCACCCCCTATTCTTCTCTTCTCTCTTCTCTTCTCTCTTTCTCCGATCGGCGACCTCCCAAACTCCATTCTTCTTTCTTACCCCCTTCAACACAAATCTCTCCATACTAATTACTTCCACGCATTTGCTTGATTCGTTTCAACAACACAACCGATTTATTTTTCTTGATTTCTCCACTACTGATTTGCTTCAAGAACACAGATAATTAATCCACGAAAACCTGATTCCCAAATTCATGTAGCCATGCAATTCCCATTTTTAATCTTCCTTTTGCTTCACGTTTGGGTGTTTTCACTCTCTGTAGATTCCCAGCCCTCGCCTCCGCCGCCACCTATATCTCCACCTCCTCCTCCACCCCCGCCGTCGCCACCTCTGCCGAGATCTCCACCCCCGCCATCGCCATATCTGCCGAGATCTCCACCTCCGCCGAGATCTCCACCTCCGCCAAGATCTCCACCCATAAAAGCACCACACCCTCCAAGTTCAAGACACACTCTGGGATCAACAAATCCACAACACACAAAACGCCATCCTCCTCCGACGCCGGAAAACCTCAACTTTGGGAAGACACTTGGGTTTATATTCGTGGGTTTAGCAGGAATCTTGCAGATTTGTGTGGTTGCCATTTTGGTAATCAAGAGACATCATTTGATTAAGAGCCACAGATGATGATTTGCAGATTCTGTTTTTGATAGAAAACATATACAGATTTGGCGAGTTGGTTGAGGAATTGAGCTGAAAAAATTACAAATTTGAAGGATCAGAGGATTGATTTTGGTGAGCTACTGTAAATTGTAATTCTTTTTATTATATTTTTTCCACAAATTAATTTGATCTACCATACTTGAAGAAAGCATTAATTTATACTGAAAAGGTCATAATGATCTTTGATACTTGATATATGAGTTTTACATACAAGTCCCGTTTTAGGGGATGAATTCTGTATACGAGTGGGTGTTTTGGGTTGCTTATGAAACTGATAATTATGCTTATTATTACCTCTGTCCTATTTTTATTATCCATTTGATTTTTAAAAGTCTTTTTTTTTTTCAAGTCTGACCTTAAATATTTATTTTATTTTATATCAATGAAAATACATTTCAAACACAATGCATTTATATAATCAAATATTATATAACACAAACAAAAATCTTTAAGATTAAAGTTGAAAAGAAAAACTTTAAAAAGTTAAAAGTGAATAATAAAAATGAAACGGAAGGAGTATATGTTTATTTCAAGGTGAGGTAAGTTTTTCTCGATAAAACAATAGTAGAGCACTTCTCTCTTAATAAGTTTTAGTTTTCGTTTGAAGATAACATGTTTTGAAAACAGTGACGGGTGTAGGTGTTAATGGAATCGAGTAATATCGGGTAAATACGGGAACGAGCCATCCAGCAAGCTCGGCGAGTAGGGACATCGAGTCCTGAAGCCCGATTGAGAAGCCACTCCCCACCTCCCCCCTCCCCCCCTAGCCCCTCTCAACTAATCACAATCACACATCCATTTAATTATTTTAATATATTAATAAAAAATGGGAGAGTTTTAAGGTAAGGTAAAAGTTGTAAATTGGGTAAGGGAGAATGATGTAGTATCGGGTAAGAGAAATTTGCAGGTAAGGTATAACGTATGGCCTTAAGACGCGTGTATCAGAACCAAATGTTCTACGTCTGTTTATCATTAATTATAAAGATAATATCTTCTTTTGTTGGTTGGCAATTCTGCCCAACATGAATGTTTTCTTCCACTTATGTGTATGAGTTTACAAAGTAGTAGCTACTCATGTTTAACAATAGAATAGGGTAATGAGAGAAATCATCCAACAATTAAGGTAGAGAAGATTAAAAAGGAGTTCACCATAAACCTTTGCATCAAGTCAAGGCCTGATCTTGATTGTGGTAAACGTACTATTAGAAAGCCATGGTTCGTAAAGTGAAGTCCGTCCAAGACTCGAGTCAAAACTATGTTTCCTTTGTGCCCCATGCATCTAGATCATCATTGCCTCTCGTATGTACGTACAATAATATGATTGAGCTTAAAGTATGAAAATCCATTCTGGGTATCATCTGGACTCTTTAGTATTCATCTAAGATTTTTATTCAATGTTAGAAAATATATTACTCAAGCAAATATAAACAAACATGTTGGTATTCAACTAGATAAATTCCGACTAAGTTGATACAGTCACTCATAATGTATGTAGAGATCAAGTAAATAGGAATAATTATTGGAAAAAAAAAAAGAAGATGAAAGAAGGGTCACTTTTAAAGGAGACAAGAATAGCTAGTATTGGTGTTTCAGAATGTCCACAACGTACGTACGTACTCAAATGATGTGATGTATTTAGGTTGCCGATTGCAGGGGATACTTGTTCTTATTTTTGAAAAGCAGCAAAGAGGGCTATGAAATAGGAGCTTCGGTATTGTCATCACCCTCTCTTATAAACTAAATATATTACTTAATAAAACCCGCACTAGCAAGATGCTAGAAGAAGTACAAAGAGATTACAAGTTCATAGGACTACAGCACCAAGATGACCAACATATTAAGCTATACTTTCTAACTCTATGCTTAAACCATAAAAAAGATTGAGCTTGAATTGAGAATGGAGTGACTGCCTTTGTCGACTCCGTTTTACCACCAAAAATCCCGTTTCGTTGATTCCATATCAGCCACAAGTAGGAGTAGATCACTCCTTGGAAGGCAAGCAGCTTGTCACCTTTAAGTAGTAATTTTTCCCCCAAATGAAAAGGTCACGAATACTGCGGATGCTTTCTGTTTGGCAGAGTGGTCTAAGGCAGGGGATGCTTATTAAGAGTCATAAAAGGTTACCTCGTTTCCATTATTGTATTGCAAATTTAAACTTATATTCGTGGTTTTTTTATAAAAAGGGTGTTTTTGACAAACTAGTTGAAATCTAAAGCTTTTATTTATATATGTGTTTGATATGGTAGCTGATTGTTTAAGCTGAATAATGTAAAATGACAAAAGTGACAACTACATAGAAACTGTTATAGATAAATATGGATAAATGTTTATATTCCCTTATATTAGTAGATAAGATAAGATTATTACACTATTACCAAACATAAAATATTTGAATCTTGAAGGCTTATCTATCGTACACTTACGTCCAATTTGTTTCGCTTAATTCAAATAAATGGAATTGATTTTAATTCCATTCATCTCACTTATGGAATGAACTTTTCATTACTCGAGTGAATGTAAACATTCAAAACAAGTTTAACAAACGCAATACAACACAGAATTTGATTTCAATTTTATTTTATGCCTTCGAATTTTGTGAAAAGAATGTGGCTTTATAAAAAAGGATTACCTTATGAATAATATAAACTTATTTCTCTCTATTCTCTTTCTCTTATTCTCTTTATAATTAACATCAGAAATGATGAAAATGGGGATTTGTAAAATAATTACAAGAATTATTATGCCTTTCAAAAAAAAATTACAAGAATTATAGTTGTTTCTTTCAAGGGCAAACTGCACCATAATACAACGAACTTTCACTAAGCTATCAATGTATACAACGAACTTTAAAATTTAAAAAAAAATACAACCAACCCTCATTTATCTCCCAATATATGCAAGCTACCGGTAAAAAAAGGTTAACAACCGGTTATTTTAATTTTTTTTTGATTTTTTAATTTTTTTTAATTAAATATATGAAGATCCTTTGAACATATGAAGAAGCTTTGAATATATGAAGCTCCACCAACAACCTTCAAATCTGTAAACCAATATACCCTCTCAAATCGTTGTTCTCTTCTTCAAACCACCAATGCAGCCTTCAAAATCACCACCAGCGCCATATTCAAAGAACCACCGCTGCTGTCGTTTTTCTCTTCAAAGAACCACCACCGCCGCTGTCACCTCTGTTTAGATTTGCTGCCGTCGACGTACTCAAAGAACCACCACCGCAACCTTTCTTGAAATTAGGGTTTCTGCGCAGCCGTTCCACCACAACCGCCGCCGTTCTTACTAGTAACCACCGCCGCTGTCTTTTTCTTCAAAGAACCACCACCGCCACAGTCACCTCTGTTTAGATCTGCTGCCGTCTCCGTACTCGAAGAACCACAACCGCCGTAGTTCTTGAGACTAGGGTTTATGCGCAGCCGACCACCATAACCGCCGCCGTTCTTATTGGTAACCACCGTAGCTTTCTTGTTTGAGGGTTTAATTTTCTTCATCTTCAGATCTAGTAGTTGATGATTTAGGTTTTCATTTTTCTTCCTCTTTTGATTTATTAGTTACGATTTAGGTTTTCAATAGTTAGGGTTTTCATTGTTTATTTTCAGATTTACAAACCAATGATCAAGGTTTTCTATGTTCTTCATCTTCCGATCTATTCATTATGATTACGATTTCATGAGTTGTTATATATATATGTTCTTCATCTAGCTAAGTATGTATTATTCTTCATAAATATCAAGTGGTTTTTGTTTAATTTCAGATTTTGATTTTGGACTCGTTCTCTCCTTAAGACCGCAATCCTTATTGTTCATAAGTTTCTTTCATTTCAGATTTAGATTACCTTGAATGTATGATTTTTTTACAGATTTGTTATTTGTATGTTATTTGTTTACATATTTAGATTACCGCAATCCTTAATTGTTATTTGTATGTTTGAATGTAAGTTTCTTCATCTTCATATTTAGATTTGTTTGAGATCTGGTTTATTATGAAGAGCATGAAGAGTTTGAACAAGAACATCAAGAACAATTTATTAAAGAATTAGAAAAAAAGGAAAAAATAATTAAAATGACCTGCAACCTGATGTCTAGGTTACATTTTGCATACAATGAGAGGTAAAAGGTGGTTGATTGTATTTTTTTAAAGTTTTGAAGTTCGTTGTATACATTGGTAGCTTAACATAAGTTAATTGTATTATGGTGCAGTCTGCCCTTCTTTCAAAAACAAAAAGTACAAACTCTTAAAAATCTATGTACCAAACACGGGCTACGACTCCACTGTCTAGTTTTATAAGAAGGAAAAGTGAAGGGGATAGGAAGAAATGAAAGGAAATGAATTATCACATTGTGTTTTTTAGTTGGAAGAAAATGGAGAAAAAACTTTTTTCTTTCGGAATAATCCCATATTTTGAGTGATAACTTTTGAACAGAATAATCTTTCTTCTCCTTTTTCTCCTTTCATTCATCTCCATACAAAAAAACCTTAAACACACAAACTTGATAATTTCATTCATTCTCTTCCTCTTTATTTTCTTTCAAAAAATAACTCAAGAACACAAGATACATATATCTTCGCTAACCTTGCTATATACGTGCATAAATGACAAGAAGCAAGTAACACCACCTTTGTTTGGGGAATTGTGGTTCAGCCTAACTGATAGATACTAGATATAACTTTGAAAATTTGTTTAATACTTAGGCTGAGCCTAATATGAAGCGGGTGATATAACGATTTAACGAGTATGGAGCTTCAAAATTTGCAGCATGCCCTACGTTCCTAATTATCTCCAGCTTCGATTTTCCTCCCAAATGGCTGTTTTAATCACATATTTACGGGTTTTTATTTACTATAAACTTCTCAACTCAAATGCATATATTTAAGAGTTTGATTTATTAAAATGTATTCAATTTTACACGTTTTGTATTTGTATGTATTCTAATTATTTAACCCCATACATCAAATAGTATGTTTTAGAGGTAAGTTTGAATATTGGATAAATAAAATAACAAAACGTGTAAAATTAAATAATTTTGTGTAAACTAAAACCTTTAATATATTCTATTAAAACCCTTCATTAGTGATATAATTCTAAAGGTTAATTAAATATATTAGATTAGAATTCATTTAAATTGAACTTTAGAAAAGATGGGGAAAAAAGAACATAGTACCATTGTTAAATTAAGTTTTCACGAGACAATAGTACCATTGTATCAAGTTGTGAATAAGCAACGATGTAATGTAAAAATTATGTATTTGTGGTTATATATTTTAATATGTTTTTATGCAATCAAGTATACAATATAACATTACAAGAAAAAAAGACAATGTACCTTTGTAGCTGATATGCCCAATCAAGAGGAAAAACGATGTCTTTTTCGCCCATATTAAAAGTGTCTCCTTCACAAAGTTTAGTGGTTATCCAACGGTTGATGAGAATTGAATGATTTGTTTAAAGTGGTTATTTAGATTAACTACAATCCTTTGCATTTATATTCAAACCATTAAATTTTGTTTTTGAATTTTGATGGTTGAGACTATATACCTGTGTCAGAACAGGAAGATGAATACCGGGCTTCTCGGTGAGCAACTCGTGCACTAATTCTTCTTTTTCCTTCTTCCAACATTCATGCTGCAAAATTAATCCAATGATCATTATTAAACCTTCAACAATCGAAGCGCGTACAATATTGATTAATTAAAATGAAACCTATATCTATGAATCCCCAAAGAAAGAAATCCGGAATCCACCTCCCAATGTCACACTTGTGAATCGACATCCGACACAGCATGCGTAAGTCCTCCGGCGACTTCGCAACCAGTAGATCCACCACGCTCCGCCCTAACTTCTTCACGTGCTCCAGTTTCCGATCATGTTTACACACGATTCCGCTACTCACGATCACCAGCTTCTCCACCATGTCCTCCTGCACCTCTGCCATCCGGTAGCCAACAAATCCGCCGTAGCTGATGGCGTAAACAGAAAATTTGTCCACTTGCATCTTCTTCAACCCGTCGCACACGCACCTTGCCTGAAACCTAACGCTGCGGTCGGATTTGCTCGAGTACGATCCGCCGAAGAATATCAGATCTGGTATGTAAACATTGAAATCACGCGTCAGCTGACGTATCTGCAAAAGACAGATTGAATCACAGTGTTCCTCAAATTCAAAATCAGATCAAACTGAGAATCTGAGATTATTTCAAATGTATGAAAGGTGCCATGAGTGAAAATTTCGATCCACCTGAAAAATGAATTGCCACTTGGAATTTCCGCCAAAACCGTGGATGAGCACGAGGTCCTGTTTGTGGCAGCGCCGGTGGTTGGCGGCCCAAATATACATTGTGGTTTGGTTGTCGTGAAGGTGGAGGGTGGACCGGGATAGACCGCAGTAGCGAAAGTAAAGTGATAAAATTGCGTCGGCGAGGGTGACCGGAAGCCGGTGAATGATGCCGGTAAACGGTTGTAGTGTGATGAGTTGGCGGAAAGAGAAGAGACGGTAAATCCATCCAAAATCCATGGAAGAAATATGAAAGAAGATGGGATTGAAGGTTAATGTATGATCGATGAATGCAGAATGCATATAAAAATTAGTAAACTACACCATCGATCGTTCCCTTCTGAAAAAGAACGATGATTTATCATCATACAAAATTTAGCTAACTTTTGTCTTGTTTTTTTCTTACGATGGAATAAAAGAATATTAATGTCACATACTCACATGCATGTTTTTTTTCCTTTACTATAAATAATTTGTTGTTGATTTGAGTTGTTAAACAATTAACGTAAGCTCATAAGTAATATAAAAAAAGATGTTTACAACTCGAATTGAAGCATCTGGTTTATGTGTTTTTATACTCATACCATGGGTGGACTCATATAGGGTTTGATGGTGGCATTGGTCACCAGTCAATTTTGTAAATGTAGTGGAAAATACAACATTTTCAAGTCGGTGCAACCAGTTAAATTTTGAGTGTCACCAGAAATTTTTTAGCGTCACCAAAATCTGACAAAAAATGAAATGTTTTAAAATAAATGATAACATATAGTTCAATCTTCGATTTATAGATTTAAAATACTTTATTTTACCTTAAAAATAACAATTTAATTAACAGAGATTCATATAAATTGTGTTTTGTTTTAAATTTTGGCTCTTAAATACCGAAACAATGAAACCTCGTTAATTCGACTCGGCTGATTGAAAACCCGAACAACATCCTCAATTTTGGTATTAATATTTTTGTCATTTTATGGCGCCACCAGTCAACAGAAATCCTGGGTCCGCCATACACACTTAAATTAGTACTTTATGAAATAATTTATATACTTATCATTTTAGTTGATTATAAATATAAAATCATATAAGTTTTAAGTAATAATAAGGAATAGGAGAGCCAACCAATTAAAGAGATTATTCAACCTGCTTCATGAGGAACTTATGGTACGTGGTACAAATACTATATCAAAACAAAACAAAAGAAAAAACAAAAAAGCACAATTTAACATGTGAAAAACAAAAATAAGAAAATGTGGAAAACAATCGAAGATATTATGTAGAATAAGGGACGGGTATGTACAATCAATGCATTCTAGCATCGTAGCAACTCGTGAGTGGCTTCACGTTTTGCATGCAAATGTTGTCACATATATACTTATAGCAACACATGCATGCATGATTTAATAAAAATACAATTAATTAAGTCGACTACTTTCGTAGTTAAGCTGGTCCTTAAAAAAAATTCCCTTTTAAGATAACCACGAAACTAGTTTTTTTTTTTTTTTTTTTTTTTAACATGAAAAAAAGTTACAATAACCCTAAATTGTGAGGCAAACACAGCTAAGTTTTGTCTCTTTATAAATCATGGTATGTACCATTTAATTTGACATTATCGATCATTTTATTATTAAGGATTTGTCGTCTTATTTGTCTTGGAAATGAAGGGTACAAATGCACTGATGAATGTGGTGTTATTTTAATATAGGGGGAATAATAAAGTGATATGTTAATTTCAAATGAATCCAAATTAATTAGGTGGGGTACGTATTCACATGAATGTATAAAAAAACGTTGAGTTGTTGGTTTCCACTGATATATTAGAAGATGGTGTCAACGTAGAGCCGTCAATGGATCGGATCATGATCTAGATCCGATCCGATCTGCTCCATTTAAATGATTCAACGGTTCAAAAAATCCGATCCATTGATCCAATAATAGATCCAATGGGCCGATCCATTTAATTAGATCACTATATGGATCGATCCAATATCTGTCTGGGTCGATCCATTTAATATCAAAAAATCCGCCACCACCGTCACCACCGCCGCGGCCGACCACCACCAACCGCCACCGCCATCACCGTAACCACCGCCGCCGACCACCACCAACCGCCTCCGCGACCACCGTCACCATCGCTACCGACCACCGCCGCCGCTGACCACCACCAACCTTCGCAGCCATCAATGTAACCATCGCCGCCGACTACCACCAACCGTCACTGCCACCACCGCCGCCGACCACCACCAACCGCCACCGCCATCACCGTCACTACCATCGACACCACCGCCGCCGACCACCAACACCGCCACCACCGCCGCCGACCATCACCGTCGACCGCCGCCGCCGCCGACCACCGCCACCGCCGCCGCCGACCACCATCACCGTCACCACCGCCGCCGACCATCGCCGCCGACCACCACCACCAACCGTCACTGCCACCACCGCCATCGGTAGGGTAAGGTGGGTAGGGGTAGGGTGGGGTGGGGTGGGGTGGGGTGGGTAGGGTAGGGTGGGTAGGTAGGGTGGGGTGGGTGGGGTAGGGTAGGGTAGGGGTGGGGTGGGGTGGGGTAGGTAGGGTAGGGTGGGTAGGGTAGGGTGGGGTTGGGTAGGGTAGGGTAGGGGTAGGGTGGGGTGGGGTAGGTAGGGTAGGAGTAGGGTGAGGTGGGGTAGGTAGGGTAGGGTAGGGTGGGGTGGGGTGGGGTAGGGTGGGTGGGGTGGGTAGGGTACGGTGGGGTAGGGTACGGTGGGGTAGGGTGGGGTGGGTAGGGTAGGGTAGGGTAGGAGGGTAGGTAGGGTGGGGTGGGGTGGGGTAGGGTGGGGATAGGGTGGGGTAGGGTGGGGGTGGGGTTGGGTAGGTTGGGGTGGGGTGGGGTAGGTTGGGGTAGGTGGGGTGAGGTAGGGTGGGGTGGGGTTGGGTGGTGTGGGTGGGGGTGGAAGAGTAATTTGA
This sequence comes from Pulicaria dysenterica, assembly GCA_947179395.2. Classification (NCBI taxonomy): domain Eukaryota; kingdom Viridiplantae; phylum Streptophyta; class Magnoliopsida; order Asterales; family Asteraceae; genus Pulicaria; species Pulicaria dysenterica. The sequence goes on from OX359292.1 coordinate 954,729, forward strand.
TATATTTATTACATAAATAAAATTAAATTAGTAATATTAAATGGGTCGCTTCGGGTCATGATCAATTGATTATTGATCCGATCCAAATCCAACTAAATGGATATCAATGTTATTTGATCAGATCCAAATCCAATTAAATGGATCAGCGGGTTAGATCAGATCTTTAACCGATCCAATCTAACTCATTGACAGCCCTATGTCAACGTACAGAAATTATACCAAGCTTAATTGAGTTGAGGAATGATGAAGAAAAGATTGAAGTCACATATACAATCCACCAAATTAATCGACTCCATCAACACTAACTCAATTGAAAACCACGGATGATCGATCAAAAGCGATTTCAGAAAAGTGTTTTGTTAGTAGTAGTAAACTAATAATCGAAAAGATAATGTGTTGTCATCTTTATGCCATGTTAGATTCATTGATATTGAGAGGAATCAGAGACTAATCCTTCATAACTATGTTTTTGCTTCAGAGAACTGAAGGATTTGGGTTTCAGAAATCCTTCAAATCCCTTCCTTACCTAAGGCTGTTGGTCTTGAAACATTAAATTCCAATTTGACTCGACATAAAATGAATTATTAGAATTTTAAATAACGAAAAGAGTAATTTGATCATTTTATTATATGTTGCATCTCAATTCCTTGATAATTTTAACCACCACAATAAAATCTTCTCATCCGATTCCCAACCATCAATGAATCGGAGATTCCAATGCTTTCCCTTCAGGGGAAAAACCATCAAATTACTCTGAACACGCCATGGATGCAAGTGCAACAGTACATTTTCAATGGCCATCCAACAAATAGAATCGTTATACTATAAATCTATAATACGAACCAACTCTTTCACGAGGAAGAAAGCATATATATTCTAATATTAAGAATGATGGAAGTACATTTTTTTTTTTCATTTTGGATTTTCTATTTTGTCTGTTTCTTCTGCTGATAGACATATAATAAAGAGGGAGCAGTCCTGTACAAAGATGTATTTACAAGAAATAATTAAATCATATTTCTACCTAGACAGACCCACCCTATACGTATCCTTGCATTCCTTTTACCACAGATGAAGGAAAAGGCCATTTGCAATCAAGTTCCTTCATCTTCCCCACCCACCAGCCACCATGCTACCAGCAGTCTGTTTTCTGCTCAACTTTGTAACCGAGAGCCCACGATCATACATACGCTGGATCTCTTCCCTGTACTCCGTCAGTGATTTGTCGGGTATTCTTGGTGTTAGCTCAATCACATCCCCCATTTTCAACTTGCAACTTGGATCACTAACCGCCTCATGATTCACCCTTGGCCTCAACTCTTCTTTCAGGGGGAACCTTCCATGGCCTGCTCTGTTCAGAAGATCCTTCACACTTGAATTCCCTGGGAATTCCTGCACCGACATCTGCCATGAAAACAAAGGTTTCTTCATCAATTTGATTTTAACTTTGAAAAAAAACTAGCTTAAATTGGAACATGATGAATAGGTCAAAGATCGCAGAGAATACAGTGCATAAAACTTTGTCGATGATTTTACTTGAAAAAAAATAAAAAACTATAGTGTTATTGGAACAATATAAAAATATAAAATTTTGGACAATAAGTGTTGCAAGTCCACCAAACTCTAACCAACCCATTCCAAATGAGTTCACTTCGATATGTAATCTCTAATTGGTCAAATGAGTGAAATCAAAACATTAGCTTAGAAGAAACAGGGTCACAAACCAGTCCAAGTCAGTTAAGTATATTTATGATGCATAAATCCTAGTAAATATTTTATTTATTAACACTAGATAACTATCAAGGCAGTATGATCTCCATAACCATATTTGACTAATTCATTTTTTATAATATAATTACCATATAATAGGTGGAGATATTTTTTTTTTTTTTTGTACTCATGAAATACCAACCTTGTCATTCTCGATCATGATGACAAAAACGGGGCCATCGGATCCACAGCAAGGTTTGTATGCATGGGGACAATCTTCAGAATGGAAAGGGAATGTGCAAGGAGGCTTAATGGCTTCATTATAGCCAATGCACGATTTCTCATGGCCCATATTCTCACATTGCCAAGTGACAACCCAACGGGCCCATTCAACCATCTGGAGCACAAATGAAGAGTGCTTACAGTCACCTTCTTTGTATCTCCAATGGGCGGCAAAACCAAACTCAGCCTGTGTGTGCATCGATAGTGTTCGGATCTGAACTTCAAGTGGGACCGACCCCTCTCCCGTTACTACTGTGTGCAAAGACTGATACCTGCAAATCAAAGTTTATTATAGTATATGAGTAAAGATGCATACATATTAAGCTTTGTTACATAAATCCACTAAATATACAAGCGTTCATGTTAAATTTGACCAACCACCCTTCCTCAATTTATCAAGTTGTTTATAAAGTTCCCTTCTTTTTTGTGTGTGGTTGAGGCACTGTAGTTGAATTAATTATTCAAACCCTTTTCGCAATTTCCCCTCAAAATAAGCATAAGAGACTTGATCAATAAACTGGAGAAATTAGTTCGTTATATTCAACATAAACCTTATATAGGGAATAAGAAAAGATGCATACCCATTACACTTCGGCTGTTTTATGTAGTCTTTGAACTTTCCAGGCACTTCAGGCCACAACTGATGAACAAGCTGCAATGCTTTATAGCAGTCCTTTTCATCTTCAACAATAAGACGAAGCCCATGAATATCATGAATTGCATCCATTGACAGGTTTTTCCTACAAACAATTTAATACAATGTCAAATTAATGGAAGGTATAAAATTGGGGGCAAGATACCACACAATAGTATCATTGCAACATTTCTTCGATAAGGACCAGCCGACACAGTTTTTAGTGGCTACAATGAGCAAGGGTTTAATAGTTTAAAGTTAAGCCACATAAAAGATGGCCTGTGAACATTTGTTATCTCTAGATCATTAATTATTTAATTTACACTCAGTTGCAGAGGATAGTTTCATGTAACTATCACATATCAATGCTGGGTAAATTATTATAGTGTAAATGTTGAAGGGCCAAAAAGGAAACAAGATTACTTTATGAATTCTTCTAAAACAAAAGAGATTAATCCACTAATCTCTCCCATCCAAGAAAAGGTAACTTAAGTGGGTGTTTAGGATTGATTATTCAAACAATTCATTTGCTTATTGTATTTTTGAAAGCAGATGAGCACTTTTAAGTAATTGGATAAAGAGAGCTGTTTCTGCCTGTCTGCTTATTTAAGGGTGAAACAAGTTCTTCTGCGTAAAAAGTATGATATTGTCTATTTCAAATTGCTTATTCAATACAGCTTCATAAAAAGATAACAAGTTTGGATAAATTTTCCCAAACACCCCTCAGTCTTCCAAGATAAGTTCATACACAAGAGAGAGAGAGAGAGAGATACTTTAGCATTTTGCAGTGGATGCTATACAAGCTTTTGTGTCGTCCATACAAAACATGGTAAGGAATAGATCTATCTTGAAGAGACTGCTCCAGTTTTTCTGCAGCAGAGGTAACCATTGCCTCGTCAAAAGATTTCAAAAGTTGGGAAGATAGGTCATTGTGGCGCTCGGGATTCAGGTACTTGAAGCAGAGATTCTCCAACTGCTCCTTCCAACTAGTGATTCCTAAACGGTTTGCCAGAGGAGCAAATATCTCCATTGTCTCCTTTGCAAACCTCTGTTTCTTACTCAAAGGCAATGCTTCCAAAGTCATCATATTATGCAGCCTATCAGCCAATTTTATGAGCACCGCCCTCGCATCTGCCATCGCAAGAAACATCGTATGCAAACGATCTGCTTCCATTGTTTTATTTGCTGTATTGCTTTCACGAGCAAGCTTGCTCAAATGGCTTAGCTTAGACACCTGTAAATTTATTTCAATCAAATGTTAGAAAGGTTTTTACACTGAAAAATGCATGAAAAAGAACAGTTGCTGGAAATCAATCAAATTACATTCACTTAGCTAGAGTAACCAATCAAAGAGACATGAAGCATTACAACACCAACTAACTAATCTTGGCAAACCTTTGACTATGTCTCCGTTTCAACCAAGACTTTAGGACAAGAAGCTCTCTAACAAAACCAAGGAACAGCTGGAGAGCTACAGAAACCTCGATAAAGCAATAACATTTATTTTATAATAACTTCTTCTGGCCTCAACTAGGGCCAAAAGGATAAAGTAACAATCTCGCTTAATGCATAAAGCAATAAAAAAAGGTTAAATCCTCAAGTGCCCAATAAAAATACTATAATAATTCATTCATCGAGAAATATATATACACACAAAAAGTTTTCCAATCGATCAAGAATATCCTTATAATGATCAATCTCTTTAAAACTGTGCATCTACAGTTGAAAGTTTTTCTCACCTAAAACCAAAATGAACCTTCCAGAAAATTATGATTTGTACATGAACTTAGTTTTTAGGAACTTACAGTTGACCATAACTTTTGAGCTTGCATGAATTCGAATAAAACCCTAATTTTTATTAGTACATAATTTATTTTGAAAAGCTCACTGCAAAATAATATTAAATATTTCTTTATCAAAAATTGGATACTTTATTCAGTTACCTATAAAAAATATCCTCACTACATGAAAATCGTTTTCAAGAAAAAATGATATTATATTAAGTTATTAACAATGTTTAACCATATATAAAAAAGTTTCATCTTATGAAGTCGGAGTCTCAGACGCACAAAAAAAACATGTGACTTAATTAAATGAGAAAATAGAAATGACACTGATAACATATACTAAATCACTGTTGTAACCAACACAAAGAAGAGTAAATGCTCGCTGGTGGTCCTTACAGGTCAAGCTAAGAAACACCTTCTCAATGTAATTTAGCTAGGCAGATTGAAAAGCGCCATATTTCAACAAGATCCGCCAAATAACAAATGCATATTACTAACTGAGATCTCATGAATAGAAATATACCCCCCGAACAAGATCAGCAACTCCAGCTCCAAAAGTTTGGAGAATATAGTCATAGCTTATAAAAGAGTCATCGAGTGTATCATGTAGCAGCCCTGCAGCAACTACCGTAGCATTAGCACCTATTGTAGCCAGCAAAACAGCAGTTTCCAAGCAATGTTGTACATAAGGATCCCCACTGGCTCGCATCTACAATTACCAATAACAGTAACCATATTAACCACAACCAAAACAAAACTGTAATAAAATAAGGGACAATTGCACGAAATAGAAACAAACTAATATACTTTCTCCTGATTTTCCATTTTATTACGGACTTTAGCAATCAACTTCTTTATGTGGAACTGATAGGTGTCATGGCAAATCCACATATGCAGAACATGCTGATATGAAAAATTTTAGTAAAAATATTATTTACAAGATCGAGAAAATGATACTTTATTACTTTTTCTATTTATATTCAAAAACAATTGTCAAATATCACATCAGATGCCATAGACATACAGTGAAATAGGCATATCCATATACTCGAAAATGTCTACAATCGACAATAGAATATAATTTGTTTACTACAAAGGTTAATAAAATCGTTAGCTCCCTAACTAAAGTTGGTATGTTATAATCCCTAATAAAATGCAACCTTTCATTTTGATTTGGTGCCGTTAAATCATTTATGTTAAAAGCAAACAAGCTTTAATTCTTGTTTATTTTAGCGAGTAACGTGAAACGTTTGGTAATATTTCATTAACATCCTTCATTTCATAAGTAAATTATGAGGAGAAAGTACGTATGCAGCTCATGTCATTTCCCCAAAAAATTATATATAAAATAGTTTTTTTAATAATTATGCTTTTATGATAGATGGTGTTCGTTTGGTTCAGTTTGAAGCCCTATGTGCAGTTGCCCTGGTAATTTATAAATTGAGCAAAAGAATAGTTTATACCTGCCCTCTGTGCGCCTTTTCGGCTTCATAGAAAGCTTTGATAACTAGACTATCGTTGAAAACCTTGTGTTTCGATTGCGCATCCAACAGTAAATTCTTAACATACGGCTCGGGATCCGATTCGTTCAAAGTAGTATCATCCATCATAAACGTAAGTTCATCAGCAAAATGATTATTATTATCAAGAACACGAGAACTCCTGGAATCAAAATCAACACACGAGCTCAACGCGTGAGTAACAAATCCTTTAAACAGCCGCTTACTCCCACCACGAATCGAACCATCTCTCTCAGGCGAAAACCTCATCGGCGATGTACCGCCCGACGAAACCGGACCTTGAAACACCGACACCGGACTCTGGTGAACGTGATCTCGTTTCAGGAACGATCCGAACGGCGAGTACGAAAACGAACTGCTCAGTTCCTCACCGCCTCTCATCGACTGTAACTCTTCAGATCCGCCACCGGAGAAGCTTGAGGAAGATGAGAAAAGCGAAGAGAGACCGCCGATAATCGGTTTCGACGACGAGACGGTGGCTGTGGTGGAGGACGATGTGCGGCTGCTTAGTTCAAAATCGTAGACACCTCCGGGAGGACTTGTGTAGAGTGCAATCGTCGGAACCGCCATGATTGATGCTTAAGCAGGAGCGAAATTGGCGAATCAGTGGAAATTAACAAACCCTAGGATTTGATTTATGCAAAGAAATCGTGTTGACTGCAATTTCAACGTCAATAAACGAAGAAGATTCTTGAGATTCTAGAAAGAAACAAATTAGGAATCAAGATGGACAGTATGTACAGAGATGAGATTTGAAGAGATTGAATGAATGGAAGGAAGGAAGAGAGAGCAAGAAATGTGGTTTTCTTGCTTTTTGATATTTTGTTGCTTCAAATGAATGAAGACGGCAATATTTTAATATATTAAATAATAAAAAACAAGTTGCTCACAGTTTACGTGATTATCCTTGGGTAGCGCCTCAAATAACGGAAATCCAAAATGTTATATCAATGATATCTAATCCTCTAGTTACTTAAAAACATGTAATTTAAAACATTTTATTAATTAGGGTTTCGTCGAAGAGTGTTTACTAAAGGCATGAGATTTTTTTTTCCGAACGGTACAAAAGTAAATTAAAAAAATATTCGACATTTTCATTATCCCTATTTAAACAACATAAATATATTAAACCAAACTAAACCCAACAAGAAACTAGAAACAGGAAACCATAACAATGTTCAGAGTGTACAACTAGAAAGCACAAATCAAAACCAGAACTAGCAACTTAAAAACAAGAAAAACTAAATGCATGAAACAGATACATTACACCAATCCACCCATTTACTAGCCGCTCATTTCAAACCTGACCGATGTTTGAGCCAGAAGAATGAAACAGGTTGAATGTATCCATTACCAAAGCTGCATTGACCCGAGAGCCATCGTGGAAAACTTTACCATCTATAACTCTCCAGATGAACCATAAATATGTGTAAACCACACTCATAAAGGCTTGCAACACATCACATTTGTAATCTATACTAAAACCCCACCTAAGAAGCTGTGATACCGAGTTTATGTCGCTACAATTTACACCCCACCATCCACTAATCTCTGAAAGGATTGATATCCTGATTAAAAAATGGATAACATGTTTCTAACAACGACTCACACTCAAAATTTACGACCGAAAGCTTTTCTTGTAATAAACTTTTTATTTGTTAGTCATTTTAAAAAATAAGTAATCATTAGAGAGAAAGTTCTAAAAGTAAAATAATGACATTTTTTTAATATATATTAATTGATTAATTAAGATAAAAGATTAATAATATTTATAAAAAATACTTAAAAGTTGTTTAACGGGAAGAGATATAAATAGAAACTACTCGTGTTGCTCATTACATAAATTTGGACACATGCATGGTTTGCTTCGTCTTAACATGGAAAGATTATAATCAAACCGAATAAACGTTAACCACTTATTAGTAGGTAGTTAATCTAATGTAGGTAGTTATTTTATTAAATTTATTATGAGAGTGTATTCAAACTTTCATTTCATTTAAAAAAATTCCGCTTTAGTATACTTGATAGTAAAGTCTGGTTATGATGTTATGTTATAATCTACAATGATAATATACTAGTTATTCAAGATGCTTTCATTTAGCATTGATTAAAGTCGAGATCATTTCAAGATTTTCCATACTATCTATTGCTAGACCATTTTGAAATTGTAGAATTCATCCATTCAATAATCCAGTGTTACATTTTGTGCTTATTTAATCACACTTATTGATATTATTGTCCGGCTCAGTTCATCTTATGTTCGTGTTATTGTATTGATGATTGTCTATGTTTGCGTATAGTATAATATACTATTATCTAATACATTCGGTGCACCAAGATTTCGTTACTGACATGATGGTCTTGAATGCATAAAACATGTTTGATTAACATATGTAACAATCTAAACCAAGAAACAAAATTTTATACTTTCAATACGGATTTACTGCTATTCGTAGTTATTATTCTTAATCACTTGTCAACATATACATATATTATTAATCATCTAATTTTTTCTTAACTTGATTATTAAACTAGGTTATAAGCCCACATAAATGCGAGCTTCTATTTTAAATTTATTTGGTGAACATTTCATCTAATTAGATTTAAAAAATAAAGTTTATAATTTTAGTATTTGAGCATGTATGCTTCATGATGGATTTTTGTATGAAAAACTCAAGTTTTCATGGGTGTTCTTCTTTTCTGTTTTGCCCAGAACGTAGGACATATATATACACAATAATTAGAAAACAGTTAGTTAACTGATTAACCATGTTAAATGCCAAAAAACCGAATTTATTTTAATAAAATAAAAAAACTAATTTGGAATTTTCACATAGCCCAAATATCACGGTTTCATATTGCTTGACCCAATTGCACTGTTTTGAAAACCGGACCGGCCAGGCCGGTTGAACCAGTTCAACCGTGAGCCGTAATTAAATCCAGTTCAAAAGTAGCGACTAAACCGGCCAACTGTAAACCGAGCGGTTTCACTAAAACCGAATAAATCCGCTGACCGTAGCAACCCGCATCGAACCGGACTTTACTAAAGCAATGTGTGATCATAATATATATGTATATGTATATGGAGATCTCCTTGTTTTGCCTCAGCTAGCGATGTGGGACAAAAAGTCACCTAATTGAGTATCACATCATATTTAGACCTTATTGAATTACATTGGATTTCAAATTTGAAACTTAATTACACATGTCACATAGTATTTTCAAATTCTTAAATTATATAGGATATAGATCAGTTCAATATTCTTTTCTTGTTATATAATTCCATATACATTGTTCCTTTAGTTATTATTTAAATTTATTAATTTGATGTCTCGATTATTATGTATATAGTACATCATATTTATTAATGGCATCGCTTGTTTATTTTATGTTAGCGTGTTTACCATACTCTATGTTTGATAAATATCATGATCTCTGATATGTAATAGTTACACAGACATTCTAGAGTTGTACAAATAATAATCACTATATATGTTGATTCTGTTAATTTTTAATTTAATGTGTGATTTTCTAGTAGTCATCGGTTACTTTCCTACACCACATGTAGTTGTATATATTTGCTAATCATGACGAGCTTATTTGTCCCTGTTAAGACCTCATCTTCTTGTTGTGCTAGTAGGGGAGCCTCGTCATCCGGCTTGTTATTTAGTGCCTTAACATCGTTCAGATGGCAATGTTTAACCATCTTATTAATTTTTTTGTTATTTTTTATGAATCAATCATTTAACTTAAATTAATATTATATGTGCATATGCTTTTCAAAAAAAAATATATTATATGTGCATATGGTAGTAACAGTGGTACAACGATCAATCTAGAGATATTCATATATTACAAAAACAAACGTGATGGATGATCATAACAATATTATTAATTAGTACAATATAATGCACATGCTACAGTTTTATATTACATCCTCGCCTAATTAATTGCATTTAGAGTTTAAGGCTTATATAATACTTGGTTTTGTTTTTAGTTCTGGCTCATATATATTTGTCTTTTGCATGTATACTTATTCACATCCCACTAATATATTTCATCCGTCTTGCAGATCATTTAAAATTACCTTTTGTACACTAAATGTTACACAATTTAGTGATCGACATATATAAATGGAGTTACGTTCATAGTTTGCATACTGGTATAGTCAGTGTTCAATAATCTGTCTTTTTTAACTTGCAAAATATTATATATAGCTAAATCATAAGTTTTTTATTTATAAAACATAATGATATTTAAAGTATGTTTTAAATATATATGATATTTTACAATTTAAGAGAAACATATATAAAATTACCCCAATAATAATTACATGCACGCAACATCTAGCCTGCTAATAAAAGTACATTTAACTTTTACTAAGATCAAGGCATCAAGCACATCGGCTGTTTAGCCAGCGCTGGTTCCAACCCTTCTAGTGCCAAACACCATCGTGGCACAGTTGGTTCCAACCAGTCCGCGTTCTGGCACCAGCTTCGGGTCACGACTTTTTCCTTTTTTTTTCTTTATTAATCATTCTCTCTACTATTAATATATATTGTAGAATTAATCATATATATGGGTTGATGTGGTTGAATATGAAAATTTATGAGTTAGAGAGGGTTGAAAGTGAAAAATAATATAAATGATAATGTTACATAGAAAACTTAAAGAAAAATATAGGTTGGATATAGAGTATCGAATCAAGATTCTAATTTGGTGTATCTGGGAAGTTGTTGACCAATAATATGACCATTTAAGACCACGTGGTACCTAAAATACCGATTATTTCTTTCTGAATCTGTACCACTTGTTACTCATCTGAAACAAACGAAAATATGAAGTTAAACGACTGCTACTATTTCTTTAAAATTTACTCAAAATATGTTTACAGACTTGAGGCCAATTATGAGCGAAACACCTTTACAAATGACTTTCAGTCTTTTCGACTATATATAATACTCAATGTTCAGTACCTCAACGGACGTGAAGCAAACTCTTCACTCGATCTATATTAAAATTGTATTAAGCTGCCATGTTTGTTAGTTTGATAATAGCATATATACTAAGGGGAGGGTTCATGCGAGAACCGTTGTTAGTGCGAGAATCGCGAGAACCAATCTCGGCCGTTCCTTAGATATGGGAAGTTTCATAGATGGTGAGCGTGGAGGGATAGAGTGTGGCAGGGTGCATGTGAGGAATTCATTGGTGGGCAATGACAGGGGAATTGGACGGCTCAGATTGGTTCACGCGGTTCACGCACTAAGAATGATTCTCGCATGAACTTTTATCTATATATATATTAGTATATTTCTATATTCTAAAACATGACATGTTACCAGATAAAAATCATTCACAGTCGTAATATTACACGTACGTGTATTATATTAGTATTAGTATTAACTAATAAATTAATTAGCGTATCATGTTTTGTCTCGCAATTCTTGTATTTTTGGTGTTATTCGCACAAGGGGTATTATGGGGAAATGGAAGTGAGAAGTGGGTGGTGGAAGCTTCCAGCTAGCTAATGTAGCTTTTATTAATTTTGAATTAAAGTTGGTGGGATATATTTTGTGAACAGGAAAAATGCAAGCAACCATGTACGTAATGCAAGGATCTTGACGGTTGGATTGAAGAATCTTACTAAGATCAACGGTTAAAAAATGCCAAAGTCACAAGAGTAGAGATTCAACTAAATTCAAGTTGGGTTTGAGAAACGTAACAGCACGTGGCTAGTGGTGGGTAGGCAGACAGTGACACACGTGGTATGATGTTTGACGAAGGTTGTGTGACGGCTGGGGTAGTTGTGACACGTGGATATCATGACTTTAAACAACATTCAATGTACGTAGGCGGTTTGAGGTTTCCAAACGAAACTGCCGACTAGCTGTTAAATACATGAGGCGTAAGCTACGTTGTTTTGGATGGATTCGGACTATATACACTATTGAATTTGTCTGTTTATAGAAAGTAAAACCCGACCATGTTGAGTTATCGACGTACTACTTTTAAATTAAGAGAGTAATTTATAAATATATTGACTTGTTCGTCTGCTGGTTTAGACTTCGAATTGAAGACGTGTAGCATAAAAACCATATTTAGTGTCTGTCTTCGTACGTACGTTTTATATATTTTGTGTTTTACATAATTTATTTATAAGAAACTACTTACCGTAAGAATCATATGAAGCTGAAATCGGATTGACACGTTTGGTTCTTAAATTGGAAAACGGTTTGTTTTTAGTTTACTTTGGTCTTAGTTATGTCGATTTTGGGTAACAGATTTTCATTTTGTAACTAGTTAATTCAACAATTTATAAAAACTTTAACTTGGTTTTAATCGATTCTAAAATTGACGAAAACATTAACTTTTGACCTAACAAATATTATTTATTTACAGAGACGAACCTAGAGAAAATTTTTAAGAATTACAAAGAATTATACCCTCGATGATATATTTCAACATAATGTTCTTTTGATGTATACAAACTTATTAAGTTATTTGTTTCATTATATATAAACTATGTATGATGAAAGGACAACTCGATCCAAGGAATTTAACAGTCCTCCAAAAAAAAGTTATAGAAGGTTAACAAATTAAGAAGAATATAAAAGTGAGTAATTAAGTCAACGGACTTGCTCCTTTCCTTTAATAAGCTTTATGTTCAATGACTTCAATCAAGTTCAATAAATATGAACATCTTGAAAGAAAAAAAAGAAATCGAGAACAACCTAAAGCCCTGCAACCCCTGCTTCCTGGTTAGCTCATACAATTTTAACAAGACAGGTTGCACTCTCTTGTAGGAGAAAATAAGAATTTAATACTAATTTGAAACTATGTATATGTCTTTTAAAAACTCTTAATATATCTGATCACCTATTCTAGTTACAACTAAACCATTTTAAAAATATATATTATATCTTCAACCTCATTTATCTTTATATAAAAATTAATAACTACAGACACATCATAACGTACCCAAACTCTAATTTTCCATCTTTCTGTTTGTAGAATGTTCAATCACAAGAAAATGGAGCCTTTTTGTGCGCTTGCCCTAAGACTTTAATTCACTTCTTTGTAAACTCTTTCATCTTAGTAAACATTCCAATATCCTCACTTCTCATTATCACCCCCATCGTTCTTTTTGTTGTTTATTTGTAATCTCACATGAACGAAGAAAAGTGGAACCTCGCTTAAATCAATTTTTCAAAAGAAACATACCCATCCTGTGAGGAAGAACCAATCGATTAGGACAAGCCAATCATGATTATAACGGGCTTCAAGTTTAATCTTGTTTGTGGAGGAAACAAGTTTCAATCGATTTACATGATTTGAAACGACAGTGACGGTGTGCTTAGAATTTAACTTGATTATGTTTATTGTAGTTAAGGGACTATTGTAAAATATTTATGTAACATCCAGGTTAGATTACCCCTGATTAAATATTATTATTATTAAGTGTTACATCTGTTTTAGGTAGTTTATATGTGATTAGATGTGTTGGTATAAATTATAGGAGCTTTATATGTCAAGTTTGAAAATGATATAGCAGAGGGGCTGGTTTTGTAATTTTATGAAACTTGATGATATACTTTGACTTTTAAGAAGTCAAGCAACCAACTTGCCATTTTCATACACACACATCTACGTTTCCTCTACTTCCCAATTCTCTTTCGTGATTTTGATCAAGAATGATTTAAGTTAGCATCCTACAAGTATCATCTCAATGTTATAATCATTAAGGTTTACTTTGTTTGATAAGAATTAAAGTGTTTGTGAGTTAAAAGATTCATAAGGATTAAGTCATAGCATTAGTTGTGTTTGTTCTTGTTATTTGTGTGTTATGAGTTGTTTGGAGTGTAGGAAAACACCCCTACATCGTTTCTACTTGTTTGGAATGAGTTTGGTCGGAAAACAACATTTGCGGTCATGAAATTGTTGTTGTCATATGAGACACACGGACGTACCTTTGGGGGTATGGGTGTGTCTGGTTAACCATGGCAAGCCCTAGTTCTTGGGGTACTGGCATGACATGGCACATATGTACCTACATCAAGTACGGGTGTGTCTTGGGTACGCCCATGCCTGAGTGGGCTGTAACACCGTACTTTCTTATACTACCTTGAAATACGCGCGGAAGCTAAAACACATTTCTAATATAATATAATAAAGAAAATACAACTTTAATATGTTTGATTTACAAAACAACATATACAGTGTTACTCAAAAACAAGCTCTTTACAAAACAACAGATATCAGAGTAATGATTTGTCCCAAAATTCCAGTTTCATCTCTTTAATTCACATACCAGGTTTAACCTGTAAAAGATTACAACAGTGGGGGATTAGCACAAAACTAAGTGAGAGAATAGATACCACAAACATACAAGGCATAAAGCCCAAACAAACCATGCTTAAACAAACAAGAGAACAGGCGGTCTTGCAGGACCTTCAACCAAATGTCGGCCAAAGCAAAGGTTTACCGATAGCCTAGTTACAACAGACAACAATAATAGCATTTCTTGATTACAACAAATGCAAATCAAGACAATTACTAATACTGTGTATCTCTAAACATAGGCCCAGCTGAATAACTTCCTCCAAGCTGATCTCACAAAACGTCATGTATATATACAGAAAAGAGCAAACAATCAGGTGATATATCTTATACATCCAAGATATATATCCACTCACCGATATCTTCAACAGTTCAGACAACTCAGTCTATTCTCAACTACTGAGTCTTGTCTCCACCTGAACAAACAACTAACAGTCAGTATTTGCTTAATCATTCACACAATAAGCATAATACTATAATCAAACACATATGTACATACAATCACAAGTACATATCAACTCATGTATATACAATCAATATACCACAATTCACTATTACCCTTTACTTACTGTAATTCTGTGAATTCATCCAACTCCTTAGCTTAGGTAATTCAAACATTCCTTTCATAAGCCAAGGCTACAAATTCATGTTCATCTTCAAATCATCAAAGAGTTGATCTTCAATCGGATTCCTCATAACTTTCAAATTCCGAGCATAGTAGTTGTTGGAATTCCGATTGTTTTCAATTCCGATCAAATCAAATCTGATAAGGTCAATTCCGATGAAACATGAAATCCGATAAACCAATTCCGAGCAAAGGCAAATCCGAGTAAAGGTAATTCTGATTTAATCGGATTCCGATACAATGCACAATCCGTGAAAAGTCCAATTCCGATCAAGTCATACAATCCGATAACATGAATTCCGATAACATGAATTCCGATAAAAATAACAATCCGATAACATGAATTCCGATAAAAATAACAATCCGATATAATGGAATCCCGAGCAAAGGCTACTCATCAAATCCGATAACTTCTTCTCGGTTTTACATCAAATCCGACAAAAGCTAAGGCAAATAGTTCAATTTTCTCGGATTCCTATCAATTCCGATAGATTTAATCGGATTTCACCAAATCCGACCGATTCATACTTGAATTCCGACTTATTCATACTTAGCAATTCCGAGTCATTCAAAAATCATGCATAACATCAAATTTCAATCTGATTTCATACATGCAACTCATCTATGGTTTCCAGAACTGAATTCTAAACATGTATTGTTCATATTAACATCAAATACTAACAAACATGCATCCTAAATCACGAATTCATCATACATTTCATTCAATCGGATTTTACATATAAAAATCATTTAAATCCGAAATTAATCAACAATTATCATATGATTCTGAATTCTAACCTCAGTGATGATTCAGGATACTTCAGTAATCAATTTGCATAATAAAGATCAACAATTATCAATTCTTTCTTCTTCTTCTTTGTTCTCGGCCGTAGACACCCAAGCACACACAAACACCTTAATTCAATTGCATGTAAATGACATTTAGGTGGTGTGATGGTGGTTTAGGTGTCCCAAAACTGACACCTCATCAAGCCACACTAACAAATTAATTATTTAATTAATAACTAATCATATTTAATTAAATTCAATTAATTAAAACACATAAACAAATAATCAATCAATTAATTAAAGTAATCCTACTTAATTACCTTAATCCTACTAGGCCGGTAAGGAGGGTGTTACATGGGCCTTAGCCGTACCTTTCAGAAGGACACAGTCGTGCCTTGCCCCTGTTCAGTTTTCAAATGTGGCAGTCATGAGGTGTTATTGATTGTAAGTGTAATATTATCGTGTAGGCTCGTGAGTGATCGTCTAAACAACTCATACAGTGTTATACATGTTAACAACTTATAAGATGAGTCTTCTATACTATTACTCATATCTGCAACATATGTGTTATTGCAATAGAATACAATCATGTATAATTCATATGTGTTGATAAAATCTGCTATGTGTAGTAGCGGTTCAGAATTAGTACAATATTGTGACTCAATTGATGGCATTGCTGCCCTGGGTCTAGGAGCGGAGGCTAGCATGATCCTGTTATACGTGTGATATCTATATGTGATTATATGCATGTATGTATATGGTTGACAAACTGGTAAACTCACTAAACTCTTGTAGCTTATCAGATATTATGTGTAATGTTTTGTAGGTACTAAGGATAAGCGCAAAACTCCTCTTTGACCTCAGCTTTTATAAATGTCTTTGAAACATTTTAAAGCCTCTTTGTAAATGTCTAGCTTTTGGTACCAAACTATGGATGAGAAAGTAAATGAGAATGAGAGACTCAATTTCAGCCGTTCATTTTGTAAATGGAATTCATGGATGGAGAGTGTGGGGAATAGAGTGTCGCAGGCTGCATGTGATGAATTAATGGGTGTGCAATGATATTGAAGGATGGGAATTGGACGACTGAGATTGAGGCTCCCATTCTCACTTAATTTCTGCCAATGGAGTTTAGCCCATTTGGTAAGGCGCTCCCTTCCTCGTAAAAGGTTGGAGGATCAAATCCTACTGTATGCAGTGGGTTTGGGGTTTTCCCTTAGGGGTTTCCTCCATGGAATGAAAATGTGGTGTTTGAACCTTGGTTAAAGTCAAATAACGAATGGTGGTTGAAAACACGCCACCAAGCAATTTGAACCCACACTGGAGAGGTAGGGAAGTGTCTCCATTTACCGGTAAAAAAAAACTTAATTGTAAATTCTTATCTCATATATATATATATATATATATACAAATTCGTTGAAAGTAATGGGGTACGTATTCATATAGGCAGGCAGTGGCACTGCCTCACTGAGGTAGGATGGGTCGTTGGGATTTCCATTCCATGTAGGCGACTGTTTTGGACAAACGGGCCGACAATGCGTTGTTTACTTTGATAATTGATACAGCGGATTTGGTTTGGGCCAATTTGAGGGGTTTACTTACTTTTAGTTTGAATAGCTACACCATTTACCAATCATTAAATATATTTATTTTTAAATTATATAAATATTTAAAGTAGATCGTACCTCTTACGTCTTCCATTATACCCATTCTTTTTCTTTTTATTAGATCAGTATCATATTAATTCCTATTTTCTTTTGACTATGTTACACACTTCTCAATTTTTTCTATTTTTCTATTTAATTTATTTTAATTAAAGAAAAAAAGAGAAAAGAGAAAATAAGGAGTGTATACATGGGATGTCTTTGGGTAGAGAGTCTGAGAAAAGTATTTGGGTTGATAGAGAAGTGGGTGGAGTTTTTTTCCAAAAATAGTGGAGGGTATTACTCCCTCATGACACGTGTCTCGGAGTTCGCATACTGTTCTATATGGATGTCACTGCGGATCCGGCCCACCTATTTACATCGTTGTTCAAAAAAAAGAGAAGGGGGCGTTTGGTGTACATGAAGGTACCCGATGACTACGTCAAACCCCACTAGAGGGGGCGGGTTACCTGTCATGTATAACGAAATATCATTGGCTATGGTGATAAAAGGAGCTTATTGACCGAATTTCCATAAAATCGTTCTGATATGAAATTTTAATAAGTATGATTCTGGATAGTTGATTAAGATTATTAAGGAAGTGAGAACCCTTAATGATCTTGGTTTTAAGAAAGCTAAAGAAACGGTGGAGAAAGCTCCTACTTTATTGAAGAAAAGGGTGCTAAAAGAAAAGGATGAGAAGATTATTTTAAAAAATGAAGGCAATAAAGTCATTATTGTAAGTTTATCTTAAATGCTTTACTAGATAAGAGATGAATTTAGTTGATAATTGTGTGCAAGTATAATGGTCTTTATCAATGACGCCCTTTTTGTTTATTAGTGTAAGGTTCTAGATAACGTACATTCCATTAATCATTATCTCAGCAATGGCCAGCACATATATTTATTTGTGTTTCATAAAAAACATTTAATTATCAATTTAATCACCTACCTCACCTTTAAAATAATAATAACAATATTTAAATCATCTATGTCACCATCATCAACTCTCATTTTTTGATTTTTTTATTAATTCTAACACTTAATTAAATAAATAAAAGGATAAATAAAATAAAAGAGAATATATCATTTCTCTTACCACTAGCCCGTCTTCAGACAAATGTAAAACACACTAGTATTCAATTACACCCGGCCTACAAGTTTTATGGAAGGATCACATCTTTAATTAATTAATTAGTTGATATTAACACACAAGTTAAGTTAGGTTAATCATACAATACTTTGTAAATTTAAAATTTATTATAGGATTTTTCATTGTCCATAGGTTGGCTTCAATTGTTCTTTAGAAATTTTTAAGTGTTGGGTTATTTGTTTTTATTTCTTCTTGTGTTTATTGTTTTGTCTTAGGATAGTTTCAACCCAATAATTAAGACCATAGTTTTCGTAAAAGAAAAAAAAACACTACTTCAACCAAGTAAGCTTAACCGGCTAACCCTTCAAATAGTGTTTTAGATTACTTGACGTGTGGTGTGACGGTTAAGTCTTAAAGTTTTGAAAACCATAGTGAGGTGATAACGTTTTATAAGACGTGCTTAAGGTACAAAATTTTGTATATACATTATAATTATAGGCATACAATTAAACAAACAAAATTTAAAAACACATGATTATAGACTTCTATCATAACCGTCCTTATTCTTTTTCGTTTTCGTATATCCAACTATTTGTTATAACTGAATAACTATATATCCAATACATATAGCCCAATACCCTTAACGCGCCTAAAAAAGCGGCTTATAATAAGTAAAAGTGTACTTAGTTAGGCCTTAAAGTGTGTCCAAGTCTTGGACCATTTTATAAAGGTATAGTTAAATCTCAAATCTTGATGGAGTCATGACGAGGCTATTTTAAAATGTTTCCTCCAAACAAAATTAGAAAGAAAGTGGAAAAATTGCAAAAAATGACATAATGGTAACTATGTTATCATCATATATACACTTTAGGTACTATCACTTTGTCTATGTGATAAAAGCCCGAAATGGCTTGAGAGAGGACATGTTCTTTTTTAGGGTACTTCGAAAAACAGATTCATTAGAGACGGAGGAGCCTATATCTCAGAGGATTAGAGCATTTGACTAAGAAGCACACTATTGGGGGTTAAAATCCCTCCTTGCCCACAACCGGCCCAAAAGGGAAGAGCCTTAGCTTCTACCTTCTAGGGGTAGGAAAACAAAATCAGGATGGCGAACCAAAAGCTATACAACTTGGGTGTGGGTCTTTTGTCGAACTAAAATGACTTTTTTTATATTTTTTATTATAAAGGAAGCATTACATATAGTATGTCAGTATATTGGATTATACTATATAAAATCATCAGTTTTTGTTACATGTGACAACCTAGTTTTATAGCGATCGGTTTACAAACTAGTAACCATTTGTAAGTCAAAATATAAAATTTCTTTAATTGAGTGATAAAATAACCCAAAGAAAATTCCTTCAAACTTGATATAAAATACATTTCTCTCAAAATGTGCATGGTTAGATATCAGCAAATTACCATAAAAAGTCTTATATTTTACAAAGTCGTATATACTGCATATTCTACAAGTCATTTTACAAATCAATTATGTGCTAATTGAATCCTTTACGCATCTAGAAAGTAGTATAGTGCCCGGCCAAAAAGTCGTTCAAAATTGATGTATCTATTTCGTAGATGGTTTTCTAATAATAAATGCTTTTTGAAACATTGTTATCTGTTTTTTTTACTCTGAAATTTTATATATGCCATTTTTATCCTTTTTTTTTTTCTTAAGTAGTTCGGTTAATCTTGATAAACTAGAAAATTATAAAAACTCGTAAATAAACTGAATATTCATGAACCGCTCATGAAATCGAGTGACGGAAAGTTTATTTATGTTTGTTTTTTTAATAAATAAACGAACACGAATAAGATTTTCCCTTCGTTTGATTAAACAAACAAACACTGACATAACTCTCGTTTATTCATTTATGTTCGTTAATATTTGGTTATCCGTTCGTTCGTTTATGCAAATAAGAGGTGTTCTTATTTGATCCTTATATATATATATATATATATATATATATATATATATATATATATATATATATATATATATAGGTAGAAGTTCCATCGAGAACCATTTTTAATGCGAGAACCGCGAGAACCAATCTGAACCGTCTAATTCTCCATCTTTCTATATCATTGTCCACCCATGAATTCCTCACATACACCCTGCCACACACGATCCTTCCACGCTCTCCATCCATGAATTCCACTTATTAAATCAACGACTAAGATTGGTTCTCGCGGTTCTCGCACTAAAATCGGTTCTCAATGGAACTCTCCCCTATATATATATATATATATATATATATATATATATATATATATATATATATATATATATATATATATATATATATATATATATATATATATATATATATATATGGGAGGGTTCATGCGAAAAGGGTCTTATTTTCGAAAAGTGCGAGAAGCGTTCTGAGCCACTAGTTTTTTGTTATTAATTTTTTAATTCAAAAGGGTAATAAGGTCTTTTACCAATTTCTTTAGTTTTTTAATTTAATTTTAATTAATCAACCCCTATTTTTTCTTCTATTTATTTTCTCCAGGTTTTTTTAAAATACTCATCCTTATCTCTTCTTATTAATTTTTTCTTTTTCTAATTAATTTTTCCCAAATTTATAGATTTTACTTCTATTTTATCTATATCTATATATAAAAGGCATGCAAAATTTTCAAAAATAACCATAAATTGAATCTTAATTAACCAATCACAACCTTCAATTTCAGATCTATTCCATTCTCAAAACAATTTTGGAAAGATTAAAAATCGTGGATAGGAGAAATTTAAATTAATTTTAAATCTATTGGGAAGGGGTTGGATGAAAATTGTGAGTGAGTTTTATAAAGGGCAAACTGCACCATAATACAACGAACTTTAGCTAAGCTACCAATGTATACAACGAACAATTTTTTCTTAAAAAAAATACAACCAACTTACAAATCTCTCCCAATTTATACAAAAGGTAACCTGAAGCAAAGGTAACCGGTTTTTTTAATTTCTTTTTGTATTTTTTAATTTCAGATTCAAGTGTTCTTCAAGTTATTCTTTGTGTTCTTCAATATTCATGTGTAAACCAAGAACACAACTCATAAACCAAATCTAAATATGTAAACCTCATGTTCAAATCGTTTGTTCAGATTTGTTACACGAGATGCAGAAATCGACTCCTAATTCAAGAACCAAATTCATGATGAAGAAAATATGCGCAACGTTGAATTTATGCAAAAACAAATTCAAGAACCCTAATATGCAGAAATCGAACCCTAAATCAAGAACCCTAATTTTCAGAAATCAAACCCTAAATCAAGAACCGTAATTTTCAGAAATCGAACCCTAAATCAAGAACCCTAATTTTCAGAAATCGAACCCTAAATATGCAGAAATAAATTCAAACCAAATGAAGCACCATGAGCCCTAAATCGAGATCTTGAAGCGCTGGTGAACTAGGGCGGTCCTGGTGAACGGTGGTTCTGATGAAGACGACTTGAAGGACTAGGGCGGCGGATCTTCACGGTGGTCGGATTAGGGCGGCACTGGATCTTTGACGGTGGATCTTCACGGTGGTCGGACTACGGCTGGATCTTGATGGTGGTGGGTTTTAATCTAGGGTTTTCACGGTGGCGGTTGATCTTCACGGTGGTGGCACGGTGGCGCTTGAAGGGTGGCTTTTGGAAACTGGCGGTGATCTGGATCTGAGCATGTCGATGGTGGTGAAGGTAGAAAGGCGGTGGTTGATTGTGTTTTTATGAAGGTATGAAGGCAAGATCTAAGCAGGTCTCTTTGAAGAACCCTAAACCCAACAAGCTGACCTGCTAGTGTTCTATGGAAAATGATTTTTAAAAAAAATTATTAAAGATACCTAAAAGAAGGTAACCGGCTGGATTAACACACATGACCTGCTATAAGAGGTCATTTGTATATAATGTAACAAATATTAAGGTTGGTTGTATTTTTTTTTTTTAAAATTGTTCGTTGTATACATTGGCAGCTTAGCAAAAGTTCGTTGTATTATGGTGCAGTTTGCCCTTTTATAAAAGATATGATGGGGTTATAAGAAAATATGAAGGGAGTTTTATAAAAATTACATTCTAATGTAATTAATTATAAGTTATTTATAAATTATGTTTAGTAACTTGTGATGTATTTTGTTTAGAGAAAAAATAATTATATATTTACGAGCGTCTCATTTTTATCTACGTTTTGATATAAATTTTATTGTAATATAACACTTTTTTGAAATTAGTATATTCTTATCACAAAGGTGATATTTCATTTACTGCATTATTTTTATTTGAAAATTCTAATATCTCAAATATATTTTCGAAATACCCGTACATGTACGGGTCAATAAACTAGTTATTAAATACGGTGTACACCGATGAACACAACATACAATTTTTTGTTAGGTGTATTGTGTTTATTAATGAATACAACGGTTTACAAAATTTTCGCTATTGCAAATTTTTACTGCTCTCTTGTTTAAATTATGTGTTCGATAATGAACACGGTCAAAATTATACTGGTTTTAAGGTAAATAAACAACATTCAATATTGAATAGATCGAATAATATACAATATTGATAATTAACAGTATTCAATACTGCATGCGACCAATTTTCTACAGTTATTCACCAGACTTGGATTCAAAAACCATTAGTCTAACAAAACTAAATGGTGTTCATCAGTATATATCAAAACAACAACTTATACAACGGTTTATAATTTCTCATTGTTTCGACTGTTCACCGGTTAACAACAGAAACAATACATATAATTTAAAAACTCAAAAACTAACCTCAATATAAAGCGTAATGATGAACAAAAACCTTTTCATTAACCTCATAACAAAACTAATTCTTTTAGGAGGTTAGTAAATAACTAAACAGATAAGAATAAAAATAACAGATTCATTAATAACCTATTTATAAAAAGAAAGAATTTTTAACAGCTCATAACTCAATGTACAACCAAAAACAAACAAAAATTAAAAAAAGATCATCAAACATGAACACCAGCACATACGTCTATGTACAACGAAAAGTAAACAAAAATTAAAAAAATATTATCAGCCATGGTTACCAGCTCGTGCAGATACGTCTATGTACTACAAAAAACAAACAAAAATAAAATAAAATTCATCAACCATGAACACCGAATAGTAATTACCACCGATCTACACGAGAGGATCATTCCAGGTGTGAAAAGATGCTTGTGGTGCTAAGTTGGAGTTTGGCCGGCCGGCAGGAGGTGTTGGGTTATCGTCGCCAGCGATCTTCACCATGGCCGGAGACTATAGATCTTCTCGATGTTTACCGATGGCGAGGGAGATCTTCTCCATTTATGCGACGGTGGAGTGGTACAAGGGGCAGCGGTGGCTGTGTCGTCCATCTATGGTGGTAAAACGAAACGAAGGTTTGGCGATTGTGGTGGCCGTAGCGTCCGTCAATGGGCGACAAGATGAAAGATGAAGGGTTTGGCGGCGCAGAGAAAATAGAGAAGTAGGGTGAAAAATATAAAGTGTATATTTAGGGTTTTAAAAGAAGATATGTTGAAGATAGGGAGTATAATACGGGAGAGACAAGGGATATGAGAGAGCGAGGGGATAGGAGAGAGTAATGTTTAATGACTAGATTACCCTTTTCTTGATTTAATTGATATCCTTGAAATTTTATTTATTTACCAAATTGTCATAGTTAATCTTAACCATTAATTAATTAATTGTATGGTCTAGATCACTTCTCGTATTTTTCGCAAATAAACAGTTTTTCGCACTAACAACGGTTCTCGCATGAACTTTCCCATATATATATATATATATATATATATATATACACACACACACACACACACACACATATATATAGTGTATAATTGTGACAATATTGGATTGGATTTGGATTATAGTAGTGTTCCTTCATTTATGTTAGTTTATCATTTAGAAAACTGTAAATGAACTAACTGATCTATTAAACAGTCGAACATAAAAGCTCGTTCGTTTATCATTCGTGTTCTTTTTTTGTTCAACTAAAGTTAACCGACAAAAGAACATATATAGAAACCAGTTTCTTTATTCGTTCGGCTAAAACTAAACGAACTAACACAAACAAATCTCGTTCATGTTCGTTATGTTCATTTATAGCCCTAGCTAAACACAATTTATTAACATGCAAATCAATGAAGTTTTAATCATGAACTTAAATTAAACTTTTTTTTTTTACTTTTAATTAAGAAAAAAACAACCGAACCTGAAGTTATGTTTGGTCGTGTAAATTTGTTCAGTTTTTTTTTAAAAAAAATTCTTAAGAAAAAAGTGGAGTTTTTTTTATCTTAAGTTTCTGTAAAAATATTAAGAGAGTTTCATTATAAAAACGAAGCTTTCTGTTTTCTGTAAAAACATGAAAAAGTGTGAAAAGGAAAATCCGCAAATATAGTTTTCCATTAGTTGAGTATGCTTATTCTTGTAAGTAAGCAATGGTAGCTTGGAATATGATGAAGGGGTTAATTTGTTCTTTTTAATATAAAAGAATACGAAGATGATGAAACATGCATATATAATGGTGTACAAACATAAAATTAAATCTAGAAAATATTAAAATAATTACCCATGCAGGTTTCTATTTTAATATGTCTTACGAGTAAGTGGGTACACTACAAGAAAAATACGTTTTTGCCACGTGAACTTTTTGCGGCGACATATGTCGCCGCTAAAAACCCGCTAAACGACAAAAATTGGGCCCACTACCATCTGTTTTAAAGATGTCGCCGCAAAAAGGGTTTAGCGGCGACACGTAGCGCCGCTAAAAGGCTTTCCCTCTTTTTTTTCCCACCGAAAACCATGGCGGGATTAGTTCCCCCCTAAAATATTCATCGTCGCCGCAAAAAGTGCATCGTCGCCGCAAAAGGGTTTTCTTATTTTATTTATTTAATTAAAACGAATTTCGATTTTCTTTATTAATAAAATATATATGTCGCCGCTAAAGGCCACATGTCGCCGCTAAAGGCGTCGCCGCAAAAAAATTTACGAGATATAGGGTTTTTCAGCTTTCTTTCTGCCATTTACTTGCTCCCGTCTCTCTCTCTCCCGAAGCGCTCTCTCTCTCGAAACCACCGCCGGCCGGAGCCTCTCTCAGCCGTGGAAACCGCCGAGCCCGGAGCTCTCTCTCACTCTCGTCGAACGCCTCTCGCCCCAGCTCCCTCTCACCGTCGAAATCGCCGCCGCCTCTCACCACCCTTTTTCCTCCGCTGTTCGGCCTCCTCCTCCGGCGCCGGCGACTCGTATTTGAGGTAAAAATCCCCTTTTTTTGTTTATAAATCTAGGGTTTTTGTTTTTAGATTCTTATATGTTTGTGTTTTGTTTGTTACAAGTTATCTCCTCCTCCTCTATTAGCCGCCGCCGTCGACCACCTTCTGCCACCGCCGCCGCCGGTCAGAATCTTTCCACCGCCTCCGTCGACCTCCTCCTCCCCATTGAGGTATTTTTTTATTTATATATTAATGTTATATATTAATGTTAATTAGTTTAGGTTATTATTAGTTTGTGTTTTGATTATTATTATTTTTTGTTAGTAATTTAAATTATTTAATTGTTAATTAGTGGTATTAATTTATTAATCTAAGGCTATTGTTAATTAATGTTAGATTAATTAGTGTTAGATAATATTGTTAATTAATGTTAGATTAATTAGTGTTAGATTAATTTACATTCATTATGTTAGATAATATTTTATGTTATAATTTTATATTATTGTTAATTAGTATTAATGTTTAAGTATTGTTAGTATACTAATAATGTGTTAAATAATTGATTAATCTAGTTGTTAATTTAAATTCATTATGTTAGATTATATTTAGTGTTATAATTTTAGATTATTGTTAATTAGTGTTAATGTTTAAGTATTGTTAGTATACTAATAATGTGTTAAATAGTTTATATGATGATGATGTTATAGTTTATTTGATAATGTTTGATTATTATCTATTGTCAATAATGATAGATTAGTGCTAATTACTTTTAATCTTTAATCATTGTTAGTACACTAATAATGTTAGAAATTAGATCAATGTTAGATTATTATTTATTGTTAATGATGTTAGCTTATTGTTATCAATTGTTAATCTTTAATTAGTGTTAATATTCAATGTTAGTGTTAATCTTTAATCTTAGTATAATAATAATGGTGGTAATCATTTAGCTTAGAATGTCCGCTCGAAATTGATTTAGAAATTAATTTCGGAAACACAACAACCCCCAAGCTTGATCGATCAATATATGACAAACCATTCACGCAATGGTGTCTTTACATCCTCGGATGTTGAAGAAAATCATGTAAGTAATTATTTATACTTCATTAAAATTATTTATAAAATCTGATTTTATCTTATTTATACACAGCGCCGTATAGTTTTCATGAGAGACAATCAAGTCGGGAGTGAGAACCCTATGAGCGAAGAAGATATTTTGAGGGCGGTGTTGGGTGAACGTCGAGGACACGTTCGTGGGGTTGGAAGAACATTAAGTTCTTCATCCGTATCTGCTGCACAATCTACCGCTCAATCCCAGCCTACGGAGAGATTATATTCACAGGCCGAGGTAGATAACATGTTAGGGGATGTCCGGCAGCAGCTACAGTCTCAAAGCGAACAACTGCAGCAGCTACAGTCTCAATCTCAACGTACATCCGATCTCTATGATATATTACAGGCGGCATGTATAAATACTAATATTTCCTCAAGATCCGGACGTCAACCAACCACCGACTTGGCTGATATTGAAGAGTCTAGTGATGAGGATTAGATTATATGTTTGTTAGGCGAGTACTTGTGATTGTTTAAAAACGTTTTTGTTAACTTTCAAACTATCGTGTGTTCTACTTCGTTTGTTATTACGATTAGATACTTGTTTGTTAAATCGTATTGATATACTTGTTGTTGAGTTCTAAACAGCAGGTTTTCTGAATATTGCCCGGTTAAAAACGGGTGGAAAACGCAAAATGCAGCAAAAGCTGCTGGTTTTATTTTTGCCTTTTTGCGGCGACACTGACGTCGCAAAAAGTCCTTAAAAAAGAAATTATATATTTAATAATTAAAATTACACGTCGCCGCAAAAAACAAATGTGTCGCCGCAAAAAGATTTTATTTTAATTTATTTTTAAATTATATATGTCGCCGCAAAAAAATATATGTCGCAGCAAAAAAGTATCCACGTGGCGGAAGGTGGTCCCGTTGAGTGTCGTCGCAAAAAGTAAAAATTGACGTCGCAAAATGTTATTTGGGACGAAGTATTTGCGGCGACCTTTTTGCGACGACATGTCGCCGCAAAATATGTTTAGCGGCGTTATTTTGGCTTTTAGCGGCGACAAATGTCGCCGCAAATGGTGTTTTTTTTTGTAGTGGTAACTAGTTTAGTAAGGATGAAGTATTTTAATTTTTATAAGGTTTTTAATTATACACATCTTGAACGTAAAATATTTATGCACTAGTTTTTATTAGGTTTTTGTTTTATCGGATTTTATCTATTAAGGTTTAACGAAAAATAATTTAATAGACATCCATGGTTTAGCAATTTAATATTCTAGGAGATTAAGTGATAAATAACCTAGCGGTATCTGGTGTTTAGGTGTCTCATAAGGTTGTGAGTTCAAGTATTTTATTTAGAAAATAATTTCATGTTTTTCTACTTTTTTTTTCATTTTATGTGGTATACTGGTATGTCGTCACTTCGTATATTTTCTTTAGTAAAATTAACAGCTGATGTGTGAAGTCTATCCAAATAACCAAAATATTAAATATATTTTCAAAACACGATTAGTTGAATAACTTTTGAGAAAAAAACATTGTTGTTAAGTACCAATTTATCAATTAGTTTTAATTATATATTTTAATTGTTTTAATAACGTTTTCCCTTTAATTTAGAAGGATCTTCAAAAGTATACTTTAATTAATTTAACGGTTTTAAAATTTTTATTAGAAAAGATAAGTCTAGCAACTTAGCAAGGTGCTAAAACCGCCACAAGTCAAAAGCAAAACTACAAAGGCATTGGCCATTGGGATTACAATAAAAATTTGCTCAATCTAAAGGTATTTGGAGATCGCCCATTGTATTAATCCAGATAAACAATTGCTTTGAATCATAAGCACCAAACTGAGAAGGATCCATGCAGCTTGTTACCAAAACTAACTCATTCTTGTATTCCCAAATGAACTATCAGACAGTGAAGATAAGTATAAAATCACCTCTAACATAGTAACATGGTCCCTTTGGAGCCCAAGTATACCAGGGGTGAGCATGGTCCGGGAACTGGACCGAACCAATATGCACCAAAACCGAAAATGAGTTTTTTGCAAACCAAAAAACCGAACCTAATGTATGTATATGGTTCTGGTTTGGTCTCGGTATCGGTATCGGTATTGGATTTCGGAAAACCAAGCTAAGACCAATAATATCACATGAGTATTGATACACAAAAGCCCCCAGTAACTTAGATTTCGAGTCACATTTAATAGAAAAATTGAAATAAGTTGCAAGGAGATTTCTTTGTCGGCAACGACAAAGACCTAACAATTGGTGAAATTGTAATGATCAAATGTAAAAAAATCAATAACTTTGTGTGTATAAACTTCTCGTGCAAGTGACTATATTAATACATTATTATATCTCCAACTAGCTAGCCAACTAAATAAATTTGTTATCAATAAGATCACAAGAGTCATTACTTGAGAGGGAATTCGGTTCGATTCGGAAAAACCAAAACCATGTTGGACCGAAACCGAAATTCATGAAAATTCAAAACCGAAAACCAAACCGAGAATTATATACGATGCTTGTTCGGTTCGGTGTCGGTCGGTTTTGAGTTCAGTTTGGTATTTTGGGTCCAGATGCTCACCCCTAGTATATATACCCTAGGAGAGAAGTGAATCTATCTAATTATGAGAGAGAAGATTGTTTCCTCAGTCCCCCACAACGTACAAGTTATAGTAATTAAGCTGTAAAGCTCCTAATTAGGCCTAGTTGTATGAATCATGTGTTTCCATGATTATATTTTTGACTTATAAATTAAATTCCAAGTTTGAAAATATATCATGTGTTATTATCATTTACACATGATGTGAAGAAATCTTAATGTAAAAGAATAAAAGTTATAAGGTATATAAGTGATTTAAATAATGATTTTGGATATACACTTGTTAGGAAATTATATATACCCGATATATAAGTTGTAAGTTGGATAGAAGATCGATACCAAGAGCCTCTAATTTTTTTAGAACCGACTCGGATGCTCTACATATAGAAGTAAAGTAAGCCCCTAAAGAGCCTAAAACCGATTTACACATTTGAAACCGATTTAACTACTAAGAGCCTCTAATTCTACCTGCCGCGGACGAATTGATGCCTTCTATTTAAATAACTTCATTTGAAATTTGGGAACTATAGGTTGCTAATGAGATTTTTTGTTCATCGACACCCTTACTAGCTAACCAAATAACTAGAAAGAAAGCTGACTATGATTACAATTTAGAAGGCCTCCCACTCAAGAGACTTATCCCGACTCAACACCAATGCAAAAATTATATATACAGTCATACTTCATCTTCCTACCCATCATAAGATGACATCTGGAATCCATCAATTCTTATTCTTTATATTCTTTATTGATTTTGATATTTATTTTGATCTTTTAAATATAAGTATAAGTATAAGAAAAAAAGAAAATGATTTATTACCTCTCAACAACAATGTTAAGTTTGTCTCACTCGAGAGACTTCTTCTGGTTTTAGTAGTAGCCAATGGATAGACCGGTATTATTTTACTTCATCTTGTATTTAAAACGTATCTCTAATATAGCATTTTGCTAGGTTCATATATATCTAATAAATAAATACATCTTGACCCTTCAAAAAAATAATAATTAGATCAGTGACGTGTAGCGCTAACATAACTTTCATCGACAGAAAAGTAGAATAGTCAAAATCAAAGTATACCAACTAGAAGAAGTCCAGCAATTATTAAAGCAAAAGTTGGACACTAAAGCCCATCAATTATTCACGTTTTATTAGCGCTCAAATATCTAAGAGAGATTGGAGTGGGTGTGGTATTGGCGTGGAAAAAGCCAAACCACGCTGTGGAAAGAAAAAAAATCCACTCCAAGACGCCGTTAGTTAAATTTCATGTGGTGATTTCCGCGTACGTGATAAAGGAAATGATATCAAATGTGGGTCCATTTTTCTTTATTTTATTTTTTTAAAACTTTTGATTGGTAGTGATTATTAGATGGGTCCTATAATTTAATGTGGTTGGAAGTGATGACTACAGGGCTAAGTGATGGGTTAAGTGGTAGAAGAAAAAAGCTGACGTGACGGTGTGATAAGCGTGATGGAAGGTGATCATACCGTTTACTCTAATTCCACTCGGCGGTACCGTGGTACTACTACTACATCCAGTCATCCTCACCACATAAAACCAATAGGCCCAAGTTTGACCTTCAAAGTCAAAGCCAAGGTGAACAATCTTTATCTTAATTGTGTTAACTACTATCGGACTATGAATATAGTATATCTTTTACCTCTCTTTTAACTTAAATGTCACATCCGAAGTACATAAAATTTTCTATCATTTTCTCTCTCTTATAAATTAATATCTGTACTCATTTTATTCTCTCTTACATAACAACAAATAAAAATGAAATGGAGCTCGCATGAGGTCAGGTTGGGAAACCAACCTATAACAAAATGAAAGGTATGAACATAGTACAATTTGTATCTCTGAATGTGTTATTAACTTAGAGAAACAAGTACAAGCTAACTTGGTTTATATACAGTGAAAGAGAGACTAATAGCTAACTAACTTCACTAAAATTTGTTACAAGTGGTAAAACAATGTTGAAGTAATGTCCTTGTTTTATGTTGTTTATTTCTCACTGAGTTGCCAACTAGCTTGATGTGGTTCCATATCCCCCCCCCCCCCCTCCCCCTACCACAAGTTGGTAGTGTATATGGATTGCAAATACCCAACTTGGATAAGCAGTTATAGTGAAGATGTCTGGATAGACCTTTAGTTAGAATATCTGTCACTTGAGACTTTGTAGGGATATAAGTGGGTAAGATTTGTCCATTTTTTATCTTTTCCCTAGCAAAGTGTCTGGATAGCCTTAGGCTATCCGCATCCGGTCACGTGAAGGGTGTGTGAGGGCCGCTCACATGGGTGAACACCATCGTGGGAGTGTGTGACCAGGCGCTCACGCTCACATATGTGAGCCTGGTCGCGTGCGTGAGAGAAGGAGGGGAGAGATGGTGCGCTGATTTAATTTTTTTTTTTTTTTTTGGTTGTGATGTGAGGGTATGTGATTGATGCAGGGGGTTGTGTGATGTGATGAGAATATGGTGGAAAGCTGATGTGGCAATGATGTGGCTGTGTGAAGGGGGTGATGGATGTGGATGGTCTAAAAATAAATGTAAATAAATACAACCATATGATGTTTTATACATTCTTTAGAGCACTCTACCTTACAACTTAATGTCGTTTAATTTACGAGTTACATACACACTCCTACCCACATTAATAACATACATTATTGTTATTACTAACGTAATTAACCTATCACTAACACCTTACAATAATAACCGTCATTACTATATCCAACACAAAATTATTTATTTTGCATACCTGGTTGAAAAACAAAAGTGTATTATGTTCGTTACTCCCGTAACAAGCTTCACTGAAGTAGGATCACAAGCTTGACTTGCTCGTTGTGGCCCTTTGATAAGCTCATAAAAGAGCTATTGCGTGCAGGGAACCGGTTCAAATGGATACACTATTTGGAACCCCCCGACAGGTTACACCGGGTTGTGAGCTAGGTGCAAGAAGC
The DNA here is from genome assembly GCA_947179395.2 of Pulicaria dysenterica. NCBI lineage: Eukaryota > Viridiplantae > Streptophyta > Magnoliopsida > Asterales > Asteraceae > Pulicaria > Pulicaria dysenterica. Next base: position 986,988 of record OX359292.1, read on the forward strand.
TCATATGGCAAAACCCCGGCCCCACACCGGTTCTTTAAATCGGTGTCGCGGTTCCTTCTCTCAATTTCCTTCTCAATCCTCTGAATCTCTGTTGAAAACCCATAAAAAGCCTCCACTATCTCTACATCCCCGGACCAAGTGTCGGGTTGTTGTCTCTCACCAATATACTCCTCATCGGGTGAATGAGTAGACAATGTATCCACCACAGCCATGTATTTTGTTGATTGCAGTAAGCTTGGTAAAGATGACAGAAAGTACTTTTGTGGGTCTTCAAGAAAGCTAGCGTATTCGGGGTCGTTTTCCGCTGGAATCAGCCGCCGCATTAGTGGTGGTCGGTTGGGTACGTAGCCACCATATGGGTATTGACCGAAGTTAAGTGATGCGTGTTGGGCGGAAGCTAGCCAGATGATGGTGGTGAGGACGGCGGTGAGGTCAGAAGCACTAGCCAACGTGGGCCACCAGTTTTCATGGCGGAGATCGGCATGCCCCACGTTAACCGACTCAGCATACCAGGCTTGGAGCTCTCGGTCATTGCAGACATGAGACGAGTCTGGGTAGTATCGGGTTACATAAGTTTGGACCCAGTTTTGTATGGCTTCCCAGATCAATAGCCCATCGTTTGCATATGGGTAGTCATTGATTAGAAGCTTAAGCCCATGTCGTTGACTTGGGTCTGGAACCGCCATACCCCTGTATGCATCATCACACCAAACACGGTTCAGTTGACTTATCAGGCCAAATGAGTAGTTATATGGGTCGGGTTAGGTTGACCGGCCAACTCTTTTTGTAAACGGGTTGACAATGCCCCTTATAGACAGTATGTAATGTAAAAAGAAAACCCATTAATAAATAAAAGTTTGTTTCGGAATACCTCCTAATAAGATCAGCTGGGAGGCCTTCTAAATCGAAGCGCCAATGCTTATAAGCAGCAGCGCTTATTTCCATAGCATAACGTCCTGGGGTAAAGCACTGCTCTATGACACCATCCGCATTGATCAAATTCTGACGGGCAATGGCATTGGTCTCTAGTGTGTATCTCATATGTGGGTCCAAAAGTTTATATATTGGGTGCATAGAACTCAATTGCCTATGTGCAGATAATATAAACGGTTCCATGGTTGCATGTGTCCGTAACCTAGTCACAAAAAGAGGATTTTGTAAATTCAAATAATCGATACATAGAAATATAGTTAAAGATCAGGTGGCAGTTTCAATCATTTAGTGGGGTGTTTGGGTTCAAGAAATAGTTTGGGTGTTCTTACCAATGGTTTGCAAGCTGGTGAACACCAGCATCGTTAGAGCAGACATGGGCTTTAGCTAGTTGCCAGGTCCAGTTGCTAGTGGCATCTATTGGAGGTGTGACCACCCGCTTTGAGTCTGAACCAGGTAAGGCCCGTGGTAAGCTAAGCTCAATTGCAATGGGCTTAAGTGTGCCTGATGGGTTCAAGAAAAAGATGGTGCGTGTTGCGTATGCTTTACGCCCGTCAAGTGCGTTTATTCGATCAAGAAACGGTAAATATATGTCATGGTAGTCTATTATGAATAGCTTATTTTCCTCCATAGCCTGTAAAAATATATCAAATATTCATCAAGCCTAGGTTATGTGTCTCATTATTCAAATTAATATAAAATAATTATTTATGTGAAATTTAATGATCCCAATGTGTTTCAGACCCACACTAGAAAATTACATATCTTGACATTTTAACCAATTACCCAACCCATTTTCCACTTCTACTGTGCTTTCTTTAATAGCACTTCTAGTCTACTTGATCAAAAGAACTTACAGGCTCCCTTAACTCAAGCGATCTGAAGAATGTTACCTGTTGTACGGTCAGGCCATTAAGATATCCCGAAATGTGTTCTTCTTTGAGGGCGGACTCTTGCATGCCATAGATTTCAGGGTCAAGTTGACTCACTGGTGGAAAAACTGTAAGCTTCTCTATGTTGACAGGGTTGACCCCTGCAAGTGCTTGGCGAGCAAATTCATCATCACGTAACCATGAGAATTTGTCCTCTGTACATACGAAACAAAGATTATAAACTTTCATTTTCTTTCTATATTCTTCTAAACTTTAGCCTAAAAAAACTCCTAAAGGACATTTGGTACACTCTTAGAGTCTTAGATTAATGCCATCTGCATGTTGAAGAATGCTTACTTGAAAGAATCTTGGGGATGTCGAATTTGAGAAGTCCACCGCCTTGGCTTGACTCATGGAGCCTGGTAACTAAATTTGGCAACCGAAGCTTCTTTATGAGATCATCCTGAAGGCCTATTTTGAGATGGACTCCTTCACTGTAGAGAGACTCAATTTGTGAGAATCCTTTGAAATCGTGCTTTTTTGAAATGTTGGCCACCATTGAGGGCAAAAGATTATGTAGCACCGCCTTTAGCCGGCTCGTTGAGAATGTATTTTGTTTTGACTCTTCAAATTGTTCGTCTCTTGGAACATACAAAGGAAAAGGCTTCTCTACTCGACTCTCGGCTAAAATATCTGTTTAAATCACACAAAGACAGATCTTATTAGCTACATACGCTGGCACAAACTGTTTTATCTTTTAATGGCTCAAATACATAAAACTGAAAAGTTCAGCTAAAATGAAAATGGTCAAACGGATTAAAAGTTTCACAAATTGTTTTTTATGCATAGTAACCAATTTTTCGTAATTGTACTTAAAACACAAAGAAAAGGGTCACATATGTCAAACACTTTTTGTAAGAATCTATATTTTGTAATCATAGCTAAACACAAAGTACTTCCATAAAATTTGGTCAAATAGTGTTTCATGGGGCAACCTATCATCAATATTACTCATTTTGACCCGTTATAAAAACTATCTAAACCGGCCGCTTTCGGTTATATTTTATCTTTAATGCATCAAATATGTAATATAGGAAAGTTAGGCTAAAAATGGGTCAAATGTTGTGCAAAGTATTCTTAAAAATATTTGGTGAAAAAGTGTTTCACAAGTCAATGCAACTCAATCTAAAACTACTCGTTTCAACATGAACCCGTTTTGACCATTGACCAAACTACGTGAACTAACTATTCTGCCAACCTATGCGTATTTTTAAGAAAAAGCAATTACAGAATACACACCAGTGTCACTAGGTAAGCGGCCAGTGCGACACCGCCTTGGATATGGGATCTTTTGACCTCCTAATGATGGCCTAACGAATTCGTTTCCCCTGTCAGGATTTCCAAGATCATTGTAAACATCATAATCATACACCCGGTCTGATAATTTCCTCACTCCTTTCCCATCACCTCTCAAGGCTCGAAGCTCTTTCTCTCTTAGTGATTTCAGCCCTGCTGGAGTCTGGTCGGGCAGATAAGGCTGTTCATGTTTACAACAAAATTCATATTAAAAGTGTGAGCTTAATATAAATAAAATTTACACATATCAAACTAGATAATTGCTTAATGCAAGTTGTCAATACATATTCATATCTCGGATCAGATTCCTTAAGGATTGAATATTATCTCCAGGGAGCAAATGGCATGTTCATCAACTACTATATTAGATTACTAAATATGAGATGAACTTAGAGAACAAATTTGAGAAGGGAATGGTTTTAGAGCGTGTTTCTGACCGCGTTTTGAGAAAAAGGTGATTATCAGTGTTTTCTTATAAAGAAAATGTAATTTTGAAGATACAAGTTAAGAAACCACTGTTTTGCAAGCACAAAATCTATTTCGCAAAGGCAATCCCAAAAATATTTAAGTTCGTGAATGAAAACCATGGAAGTCAAGCCAAAGAAACCAGTATGCCTGCAAATGGCATGGCTGATCAGAAGTTGACTTTCCTAGTATAAACCTTTGACCTGTCATCCTTTATACAAATATATCAAAGACTTAAATCAAACGATTAAGAAAGATAATTACCTGATTAGAGAAGAAAATCCTGGGATCAGGATGATCATTTGTGGATTGAACCCAAGAATTGCAAGGGAAATAAACAGGGCCACATGCAAATCCTTCAATGGTGATACTTTCCAAATAAAACTCTTTTTGATGCTTATTAGTGATGGTAATTGCTCCTGGGATCCCAAAATCAGAATAAACCAAAATATCAGATGTGTAATTCACTTTTTCAGATTTCAGATTTGACTTCTGTGACCAGTCTTTCAACACAGCTTCTTTGCTTTTCTTTGGAGCCCTTGTTTCTTCACAACCATCAGATGAGACAAAAATCAATAACCCAACTCAAATCAACAAAAACAAAAACTACCCAATTGAAAAAAATAAAGAAGAAACTATTGACAACATTCACCACAGCATTTCATCAAACAGGTTACCTACTTGGATCAATTTCTGTACTATAAAGCTCCAGAACAACATTCCTTCCGATCTGATCAGCAAAAGCGTCAATCTTCTTCACAAGCGTCTCCTTAAAATCTTCCTGGTGCTTGTTTCGAACAGTCAATACAGCTCTCACCTTGAAAGTAACCGCCTTTTCTGCTGGTTTCACCAACTTAGCCAAATCTTCACTGATCGCGGCCTTCACCACCGGACTCCGTGTTCGAACAGACCTCCTTGGAATCGCAAACAACTGATTCTGGTTATGGTTGATGGATTTAAGAATGTTTGAAGGAAGAAACGAAGATTTCTCCATCATGGAACAACCCATGATTTCTTTAACAAGTGCCATTTGAATTACAGATTTTTCAGAATGAGGTTGTGGTGATGATTATAAGATATGACTGGGGTTATAGTGGGATGATATATAGGAAGGAATTGGGAGAATAAAGTGGATTTTGATGATCGTGATAGGTGTATGAACCACTGGGTAGTCCACTATGGTATACCCAAGACACGTTTAAAATTTGCAAAAATCTTGATGTATGTTTGATTTGGGGGTAACGACTAACGAGTTTCTTGAGTGGAAATCGATGGAGATTTATGATCTCCGAGTAAAGAAAAGACGCAGGAGTTGGGAGATGGTGGTTTGCATTAAAGTATTTGTTGACACTTCACTTTGATAGTTTGATGTATATGTATTGGTCAAAGTCGTTGATTTGTATACATTCAGTACTAGTTTGTAATATGCATACGTATCTAAAATTCTAAATTTAGATAAAAAAAAAGAGAAAATTTCAAAAATTTCACTCATGGTCCCTGTGGTTTATCACTTATCACAACCTCAGTCCCTTAAGTTTGTTTATTACACTGGGAGTCCCTGGGATATGGACTTTGTTACACTGATAGTCCCTGACATGACTGAAAAGACCTAAATACCCTTATTTTTCTTTTGAAATGTCCATTATACCCTTATTTTCTTTTTTTATTATTTTCTTCAATTTTAGGTAATTTAAAAATAATAATTAAACTAATAATACATAATATATTTAATTATTATCACACATCCCTAAATCCCTTATCTCTCCTCCCTCTCTCTCTTATAACCGGCGCAACCCACCGCCCAAGATTCTTCATCGCTGCCACACCTTCACCGGCGCAACCTTCACCAACATCACCACCATCTTCGCCCAAAGACCACACCTTCCTCTCCACAACCATCATTACCATCTTCTCTCCCTTCCCTTCTTCTCTACAACCATTGCCGCCCACAGCTTACCACCTCTGCCAAACCCCACCGCCCAAAGCTTACCATCGCCGGAGAAGAAAACAGATTTGCAATGGTGTCTGTGACCCCTTTCTCCGTCGCCCATCACCACTGCCGTATAACACTACCGTCGCCTCACCACCACCACCACATGTGAAATTAGGGTTTCTTTTACCACCGTTCTCTCTCTATCTCTCTCTCTACAAACAGACACTCGATTTCAGATCTTGTTCTCTCACTCGAGTTGTTTCAGATCTTGGCTGGTCGGAGTTGTTTCAGGGGTGTGGGTGGTGGTGGTCGTAATGATGTAACAAAGATTGTGGGTCAATTTCAGTAACTGAAGATGTGTTCTTCACTCCTAAGTCAAAATTTGAAGATCAGAAAAACCCTAGTTTGCGTCTGTTGCTTCTGAGGTTAATACTACTGGATTCAACTTGAGTGACACTTTTTTGAGTTTATTGATTATGAGATTATTGATAATTTGAAAGAGGTTAATGAATTTGAGGATCAGTTTGCTGACTACAAGGGTTCTATTGGTGAGTCTGGTTCATCTGATCAATCTGATTTCTCTAATAATGGTTAATACTACTGGATTCCTCTCCGATGGTGGTGGTAGACGGTTGTTCTTGATGGTGGTGGTAGATGGTTCTTGGTGGTGTTGGTGGAGTGGTGGTGATTTGAGATTTGGGTGTGGGTGGTAGCAGATGGCGGCGTAGGTGGTGGCAGACGGCGGCTTGGGTGGTGGCAGACGGGGCTTGGGATTTACAATTCCATTTATCAGGGGAAGAGGATTTTTGTTAATTATATTACTGGTTTAATTGTTTTAATAATATTATTTAGTAATTAATGAATAAAAACTAAAGAAATTAAGGAGAAAAGGGTATTTTCGTCTTTTCAAGTGCATATGAGGTGGAGAGAGACTATCAGTGTAACAAAGTCTATACCCCAGGGACTCCCAGTGTAATAAACGAACTTAAGGGACTGAAGTTGTGATAAGTGATAAACCACAGGGACCATTAGTGAAATTTTCTCTAAAAAAAATTTAGTACTCATTTGCTTGGGTTGTCTTTCCACTAACCCTTTTATCATAAACACATTTAAAAGTCATTTTTTCTATAAGATAAGACATAAGATTTTTATCAATGGATTTATATGCAAATGAATCACTACAAACCATGATGTAAAAACAATTGACAATCCTAGAAAAGTCACACTCCGCATGTGAATTCATTAGAGAACACAATCTTATCCCAAAGAACATTAAAGACTAAAGTATACTTGGTTGTAATTTTTGAAAGTTTTTGTATATCGAATAATAGATTTAAAAACTAGATACATAAATTCCAAAATTGTACAAAATTAACTATATTTTTATTAAACTATACCTTTCAAATAAACCATAGTTTAGTTACAATAAAGTGATGTTTATCATTAATTTTAGCCTTTGTGTCGTGAAAAAGGGAAAAAAACATATGCATTTTTAACCATTAAAGGACCATTCAAGCTTATGCGAAATTGCGAAGCATATGCGATCAGTTACTTTAATTGTTAAAAATGTTATTTTTATCAAAATAAATAATATATTTGGTTACATTTTTTACAATTAAAAGGTTAATATAAATTAATATATTTAATATATATAATAACAAGATAAATTACTAGCAAGTTAATAAATTTCAATTATTTTAAATTTAGGACAACAAATAACATTTTATTTATTTCGATATTACTTTCAAAAGTATAATTGTGAGATACTTCTTTGTTTTCTTGTTATTTATTTGTACAATAAATTTTCTTATCAAATATTAATATGGAGAATTCATTTACATTTACAAAAATATGTATGTATATATATATATATATATATATATATATATATATATATATATATATATATATATATATATATATATAACTTGGACCATACCCGTACAGTTTGGTTGCTAGATCACTCGGGGTATTATTCTGTTTCTTCTTTAAGACATGCTTATGATGACCTCACACTATCGAGCATTGGAAATTTCGAGTTTGACTGGTGCAGGTGGGTTCCCCAAAAAGTTCTCATTAACGCATGGAGAGCGGCTCTAAACAGACTACCAACTAAGGTGAATCTGCAAAAAAGAGGCACGATTCTACTTTCTACTCACTGCCCTCTATGTGGTGATATGGAAGAAAACGAGGATCACGTATTCGCGCAATGTTCTTTCAGTAAACAGGTCCTTGCCAACGTGTGCAGTTGGTGGAATATCGAGCTGTATGAAGTTCACGATATGCGTGGCCTACTTAATTGGGGCAGGAGGCTGAACTTCAAAGGTAACATCCTTAAGGGATTTTTGGCGACGATTTATTCGTATATTTGGGTTATTTGGAAGGCAAGAAACCATCGAGTCTTCTCATCAACAAATGGGCATAATGCTAGTTGGGTTTTCTGCAATTTGCAAGCCTATTCATACTTCTGGATACATCACAGGAGTTCAAAAGAATTGGGAAACCTCTCTTAGAGTAGCTGGAGTTTGGTGCCATCTAGTGTTTTCTCTTAATTGAGTTGGTTTCTTTTTGGTTTCCCTTTGCTTTTTTGTATTTGGTTTCACTTTATGGTTTTCATGTATCTGGACTATTTTGGTGTGCTAGTCCCTGGCTAGCTATTTTAATTAATATATCCATATGTTGCATCATGGTATGTGATGGCGGAGCCGTAGCATGCTCCTGGTGCGACATTTTCGCCGTTTAATATATATATATATATGAGTGTTTATTCGAGAACTGTTGTTAATGCGAGAACCGCGAAAACCATTTATGATCTTTGATCTTGATTAATCAATGATTAAGATTAAAAGTGGCAAACTTCTAATTAATGAAAGACACAGCCGTAATTTTCACTTTCCAAACATGTTGGAGGGGTATTTTAGGCAAATTGCCTAAATAAAGGGGGACCACTAACCCCCACTTTATTAAAACTAAAATATCTCATAACGCAAAGGTATTAAAATACGAAAATTATACAAAATTAACGAGAAAAATATGCTCTTTAATATGACATCCATATTGCTATACTTTTTCAAAGAATGTTTTTTTCGTTTTTTACCGTTTTTTTAGCAAAGCGTGAGATATATGCACATATGCAAATAACACTCGATTTTTTTCAAGCAGATTTGCATATATGCACCATGTGTTCATACTGCATATATGCATATGTGTGCATATATGCACCGTGAACGTGTGCATCTTGTGCATATATGCATGTGCACATGTGCATCTCGTGCATATATACGTATACAAGTAGTTAGTGTATGTTAATATTTAATAATGTTAGGTTTCTATTATATTTGTATATGTGTTCGTTCGTGTTAGTTTATGTTTAACGAGCATAAACACAAATAATCGTCCATTTATCCATTTGTGTTCGCTTTTATCCTTTTTTATTAAAAATATGGAAACCACAAAATCAAATCAAAATCATCATGAGATGGGTTTTGTAATTGTAATTATATTTAAGTTTTTACTAAAAATATGGAAAACCCAAAATCAGATCAAAGTTATCAGGTTTTGTAATTGTAATCCATTTAAACTTTTGCTAAATTGGTAATCCATTAGCTGGAGTAGCTAAAAAAACAAAAAGCAATTAACTATAATTGATTATATGGCAGCACTTAACTATAATTGATTATATGGTAGCAACGGAGTAATAAAAAATAATTACAACAATACAATACAATTTTATTGTAAAAATTCGATGGATATTAATTATTAATTAAGGATCACATAAAAAGAAAGATTAAAGGCGGCCAGCATATCGAGCAAAAAGGCGGCATAACAAATTTATGTATTCCAATTTTACCCTTTTATATTTAGGACAAAGTCTTATTTGATTGGTTTATAATGGTTTTCGCGGTTATCGCGTTAACAACGGTTTTTAAATAAACTTTTCTCTCTATATATATATAATATCATATTTTTTCTATAATGTGTTAAGTATAATATTTGTCATTAACTTGTTTCAAACACTACATCAATTGTTATATATATAATAACTTCATCAAGTATATATTATATGCCATTTGGTTTTATAAACTTTAACGGGAATACTTAATTAAGTCACGTGTTTAGAGTTTAAGGGAATAATTTAATATATTCGAGTAAAGAATGACATCTTAATTAAATAAATATGCATCTAATCTAGTGAAAGCTACAATCGTTAGCAACAAAAGAGTGTAGATTTATTATATTGTCTAAACACTATAAAGTATGAGTACGTGTCAATTGTTTTATTTATTTATTTATTTTGTAAAAAGGTTATCTGGTTAAGTCTTATCATGATGGGTCGAGTATTTACTCAAATACATGACACCAAATTCTTAACATGCTTAATCATTCTTGACGGAAACTCTCATACATTTAAAATCGTGAACTTTCTTTCATTAAGAATCGGTATTTTATCTATTAAACTGTCGGATGATATATTTATGTGTTCTTTTGAATAAAATAGCAACTCAATTGTCAACACACATATTACTAGAAAGAATGATGATGTTAGAAATTATTTTCTTATTTTATTAAAGCTATAATAAATATTTTTTGTATATATGTTTATGAATGTCGAGCAATATAACATTAAAGATTTTGACTTATCTTAAACTCACTTATATCATAAACCTATGGTTACTATCTTAACCTAATTATACGTGACTAGCTTAAAGAATTATAGATGTACGGATGTTACAAAAGTAAATGTTAAGCACGATAATATAATATAATATTAAACATTATTAAATTCAACTTTGATTTTATCATCTGATTAACAGTGATTAATCAAAAAAGCTTTTCTAGTAAAAATATAATACTCTTATATGACGTGTATGAAGACAATTGTATAATGAAAATAAAAAATTGTAATCAAAGAATTCATGTGTGTTAAAAAACATAGTTATAAGACGTGTATTTGTGAAAAATTCATTATAAGAAACATATAATTGTTGAAAAATATATGTAAGTAGTTGATAATAATTCATCCAATTAAATTTAATACCAAAAATTGTTGAGAATAATGAGTAAGTTTGAGTTCCTTTAATTCAATTTGTTGAAGTTTTAATGATAGACGAGTTATGGTTATCAATGTCGTGGCTTAATACATAATCTGGTATAGAACCAATATTGAAATATTCAAATCGAATAGCTTAGATGTAAAAACATGATATAGATGAACTGAAAATGTAATAACTAAGATGTTGTAGGTTGTATAACAAAAATCTTTAAAAATTTATAAGATTAGAACTGATTAATGAAGGAATGAAGAGCATTAACCGACATTGAAGACTTATTTTGCTCATAAATCATCTTGGGTTACGGTATGTTTTTGCTGGGAAAAACTTCAAACCTTATGACACATTAAAGATATCGGTTATGATTGTATGACATGTATATCGATATTTTCGTTAGAGAAGTCACGCTGCACATGTGAAGTCACTAGAGAAGATGGTAAAGTCTCGAACAATGTAAGATGATTATGATATATATTTTAAAGACCAATGGTGTAATTTTTTCTTTAAAAATGTAAGGTCGACGTAATACTAAACCTTGAAATACTCTTCGACCTCTACGCCTTTGGGCCCCACTAGTGGTATGCGGAAAGGTCTATAGTCTCTCTCGTTACTTGCTAGTAGGGCTGGCAAATCCTGACACGACCCGAAACCCAACCCGAACCTAACACGATTTGGGTTGGCACAAACACGACACGAAACTGAATTGGGTCACAAATGGGTCGACCCGAAAATGACACGAAACTTTTCGACACGAACATGATAACCCGAAGGTAACCCGTTTAACACGATCTTTTTATAATAAAAATTAAAAAAACCCAAAAAATGTTTAACTTAAAAATATTTAAAATTTTAAATTATAAATATGAACTAAGTCAGTAACTAAGTAACTAGTATAGTTAGGAAATATCAAAATGGCGGGACTCATTTTCAGTATTTTCATTTACCTCCAAAATTGTGAGTCAAATCAAATACCGTCAATCTTAATTTTGATAAAATTAATAAATATTCATAAGAAATTAAGAATAGATATAAGAATTAAGGAAGAAGAAAAGGGGAAAGGGGAAAGAATGTGTGCGCCCTAGACTCCCTGCGTTGTGACTTGCGACTTGCAAGTCGCGACTAGCGAGTTTAGAAGTTAGAACAGTTATAATTGTTTTATATTTTTGATTGTTGATGCTTGCGAAGTTGAAAAAAATAAAGAATTAAAATGCGTAATAAAAACTTAGTAAAGTTGATATAAGAAAGTTATACATGCAACATTTTTCTAAAAAATAATTCGATATGAAAACCGACATGAAAGTCAAGTTATTTGACCGAAAACATAACATGATTTTTTTCTCCAAAAAATGGGTCGACACGAAAACACGACCCGAACCGAACACGAATTAAGTGACACGAACTGAACACGACACGAAAATAAACCGGGTCAAGAATGGGTCGACACAAAAGTGACACGAAAATGGTTGACACGAATACGACCCGAACCATTTAACACGAACACGACCCGAATTGTCAGGCCTACTTGCTAGTCTGCCACTTGGGTTAGGCACGCTACACTATTCTCTTGGGTTTGGTGATAATTTCTTAGGTGACTTGCAATTTTTCAAAGGGTGTTGTTAGGTATACTCCCCTCCCTCGCTCTTAGATCACATATTATATAAATAAATCAACTCTTTCACGTATCTCATAAGATATGAAGTGCAATGATCTACACCCTTCTTCAAAACAGGTTAACAATTTTCTTTTCTTTAGTTACCTCAAGAAAAGGTTAGCAAATACTAGTTCTTACTTTATCTTATTTTGTAAACAAGATGTTAAAAATTATTTTTTTTCTTTTTTGCTAATTTCTTATTTCTTAATACTTTATATCTACTTGATTATTATGTTTGTTTCCATCTAATAGTAAACCTTTGTTACATCTGAGTTGTGATTTGTTACATAGCATTATGTTGGTTAATTATTGTAGTAGTTTATAACTTTATTATAAAATACTTGTATTAAATTATTTAAATTACACAACTGTATTATATTTGAAGGTTTGTAATTATATATTTCTTAATAGTTCATTGAATATTTCAAGATAATAACCAATTTAGACTTTTTTTTTATGCAACTCGTTCCTAATATATATAAAGGATGGAATTCAAAAGGTAAAGAAATGATAGTCTTGTAATTTGTTTGCATTTCTTTATCTAACTTAAGCCTTCCATTGCGTGAGAGACTGTATTTCTTCAATCATAAAGTATCAATCTATAAATGGAGTTGGTGCCACCATTTTAGGTCCAAAATTTGCTGCTCAGCTCAATGCCTTGTCTAAATCTCTAATCATTGGAATTCATTCTGCTTGCTTTCCCTTCTACTATATATATAATAATTTAAATATCCGTGTAAATAAACTGATCAGACATAATTATTTATTTAAATATAGTTTCATTAAATATATAATTGTTTTATACGAACAAAAAGATCGATCTTAGACTTTCTTTAAATTAAATAAAGTTTATATTAATTTTGATCAATATAGAAAAGTAAAGGATAACTAACCCAAAAATGAACACTTGTGAATGCAGTGGTCAGGAATTTAATCTATCACCTTCGGAATATTCACTCACTCATGGGTTGATCCACACTCTCATAGGGGCAAAAGAAATGCCAACAAAAAGAAAATTTGGCCAAGAGGTAGCAAGTTTCGTATGGGCCAAAAAGATTGAGCTTCTTAGCATGGGCATCATACTTGGAGATTAACAAGCTTTATCTTGACAAAACCAATTTTGCATCACCAAAGTAGGGCTGTAGGCTCAAACAGTCAAACACAAAGCAAGTTGATGTAAATATGTAATGCATATCAATGGAGAAGATGATCTTCAATCATATTGGGAATTTCAACAAGTCTCAAGAGATTTATTTAGCATTTTATGGCATAAAGTAAAACAAGATTTTATAAGGTAATACTAAAAAAGAAAAAAGTTGCAGGACAAGTTGATCAAACCAAAATTGAAAGGCCTTCCTTCTTAGGAGCTAATGGTGTGTTCTTGTTCCCAGGGAAAGCAGCGCGTGAAACGTCAACAAGAGCCTTGAAACTGTATGGTTCATGCATTGACAACTCTGAAAGAACCTTCCTGTTTAGTTGGATGTTTTCTTTTACAAGTCCATGCATGAAGTTACCATAATTCACCTAAGGTTGAAAAAAGAAAACATAAACACAAAAAGACAAATTAGTCAATGGGTTGGCTACAAATTCTCATTAGAAAGAAGATTAAACATTCGGACATTCAATTATGCAATATTTTAGTATCAGATATATAACAAATTCTATGAAGGTACATGGGTAGTAGAATCTAATAGTTTACACATTTCATGTTCATCTTGACTGAAATGATGTATGTAATGAAACCCACAAAAGCCCAATGAAACAACAAATCCTCTGTTCACAGGTTGAACCCTACACAGCCTACTTCACTACTTGAAGCATACCCATGGTCTGAGACTATTAATGGTGGCAATTTCATCCCATTTACACAAGTCAACCAGGTAAAAGGATTCAATGTAAGCGAAATGGTAAAAGCGATTCGAATGCTTACATCTCCTAAATCATTTTACTTATAAAAAGTAATTAGTGTTATACTGATAACATAGTTTTTCTGATAATATTAAACACATTTATTATGTACAACATTAAAAAATAGGACCAAAATCCATACTTGTAACTGGCATGAAATTCATGCAATATACTAGCCAACCCATCTATTTTGCCACCTCTATCTAAGTAATTCACTATCAGGCAATGTCGTTACTTATAAACAACCTTAACTTGAATAGATAATTAGGTAGTCGGAGACCGAGTAAGAACCACAGGTTGGTTATAGAACTTATAGGATATAAAACTTGAACATATATTCAGAAGTAACTGTTGTTTACTTTTATAAAACAATTGCCGATTCGAAACTTAATTTGGACCATACAATGGAACAAAACTCTGTATCCAACTTTCATCACAAAATAGCTACCATGACAATCAGAATGAGGATTTATGTGTACTATATACACTGAATATCAATTATAATGCTTGTCTTTTAAAGTGGGAATTTCATGATTGTAATCCTAGAGACCATGGATGTAAGCATATTGTTCAACTATGTAAGAACTGAGTCTTTTAATTATTGCACCGTGCAATTCTGATGCATGGGTAGATTACACTCCTGTCAAATAGGTAAGAGATACAAACAAATCATATAAATGTTTTTTTTACTTAATTTCCAAGACCAGAGAGAGAAGACTGCACTTTTCTTGTTCCTTAATTGCCCAAGTTTTAAGACATCTAGGAGATTAATTTATAGCATTTAGAAAGAAAAAAACTCGCTCTTATATATCTGTAGTAAATAATGTATTAAGCATATGATTATATCTTCAAATGCCTAACTAGAGTATTGCAGTTTTTAGCTGAATATACATATGTAATGTAGAGACATTGACATCTTCGTTACCAATAAGGCAAAATAACCCCAAAAAGAATAGCAAGCAATTCTTCAATTTTCTAAAGGGCTTCGTGTCATGTTAATTCTCTCAATTTCTTCATCCTTAATTAATCCAAAACTAATGCAGAAAACACTATATCCAAAGTATGAATATTAACATCTAAGGTCATGTTTATCTCAGGTCATTGTATCATGAAATGCCAGCGATGAAGAATGTAAGAAAATTGATCATAAGAAATGAGATGAGTGCTTGGTTCGAAAAAGCGTGAGGCGCTATGAGGCGTTAAAGGTCTGGAAGCCGAGGCGTGATGCGTGATGCATGATGCCCTCGCATCATGCACCCAAGGCGTCTGGACGTCCGGTATTGAGGAAATACTTATAATTTAATTTCACATAACATATTTGACCTTTTAGTTTAAATTTAAAAGGCAAATTCGACTATTGCGGGAGACAACAACTACGGTAGGGAGAACTTGAGGTCGACTTTAGGAGTTTAAGTTAAGGTTAAAAAGCATTCTTCTCTATAATTGGCTCACTCAGTCACACCACATAAAAATAAAAACCCAATAGTCCTCTAAAACAACCCTTTTATATAGCTAGAATATAATAGAAGGCCCAAACTACAAGATGCGTAAAAACAGTACGCCTCGCACATCGCACTGCATCATGGAAATCGCATCACATCACACACAGGATGCGTTTTAGGCAAAGCCTCGCGTATCAAAACGCTTCGGGCACACTTTTTAAAACCAAGGATGAGTGTTATTCAAGACAACTACTTTACAAGTGTGTACAGAGAGAGTATTGAGTATTGATACTGGAGATGAGATGCTACACACACTTGTAAACGTTACGCAACTACTTTACTGTGTGTGTTTTGAAACAAGTGCGGACGTTTCTTTATTATTCATCCTTTCTTTTTGTGTACAACGTTTCGCAACAAGGAGTGTATACATTAAGCAATCAAGTGCACAAGAGAATTTCATATGTTGCATGTAAAGATCCTAATTATTAAATGCTAGCAAACTGTATGACACTATGTCAACTTTTGTGCATTTATATGAATAAGAGACAATTTACATACCCCATGTGTGCGTGTGCCAGCATTAATACGTTCTATCCAAAGGGAACGCATGTCACGCTTCTTATTACGACGATCTCGATAAGAATACTGAAGTGCCTTCTCCACCCTCTCTCTAGCTATCCTGATGCAGTTCTTTGCTCTTCCCCTGAAACCTTTGGCTAGCTTAAATACTTCCTTCTTGTTCATTTTTCTACCTTACTTCCTTTATTTTTCCCTGAAATGGTTGTGATGCAAAAAATTAAACATTGGTTTTCTTTCTATTAAACAAAGATGAACCAGCAACAGTAAACATGACTCTTCCTTACCTGTTTCGTGATTATAAAGCAATCAAATATTAATAGAAAGAAGACACATGATACAATATTTCATCTGTTCCAAAAAAGTCGGGCTACAATTTGACTCATGAAAACTAATTGAGATTGCCTATAATTAAAGCTTTTGGGGATTCCAAGATTTCTGTAAAAGATTACATTATCACGATACAGATGATTTACTACTTGAAATAAATTGAAAAAAAGTATAATTGTTGGGTAATGAAGGGACCAAAAGCACATCAATTTTGCACTATTAGAGTAGTAGCAGGTTTTGAGTCATTGACATAAACAGATAAGCAATCAAACACTTGTGTTGTACTGCAAATAAATGGACTGCACCGACAGATATTAGGTACTCCAAACAAATATTTTTCTGATGATATACAGAATTTAAACTGATGTATTGAGAGATTCAAAGGTCAAAACCCTAACTTCATAATCACAGTTCAAATCAAAATGGTTGAATACATAACACGAATTTCAGAAACTAGGGTTTCAAATAAATTAACCTATAACTAAAGTTTCAACATCCAAACCAATCCTAACAAGTAAGAGATCAAAATTACCAAACAAAGATACTAGCAACATACAGGTATATAAACTCAAGCGCGAGACTAGAGAGTCTAGCAAAGAACAGAGGCGTTCACCGAAGTGTATTAGGGAGGCTTGTCTCATTTAGGCTCAGGTATTATTTTGAGTTTTTATTATAAAAATATATTTAAAAAACAAATAAGTTAATTAATTAATTTTGTATATGAAGCTCGTTTAGGCTCGCGAGCCTAAACGGGCCCATTATTTGAGACTCGAGCTCGGGCTCATTTATTAAACGAGCTTTAGTCTAGGCTTGGGCTCAGGCTCGAGCTCTTTCGATCTTTCAATTATCCGAGCTCGAGTAGCTCACGAGTAGCTCGGCTTATTTACATCCCTAACCTATATAAACTCCTGTCCCAGATCATCCTTCATCTGACTGATTTCTGATTCATTCTCAATCTATTTTTAAGAAACCAACTCTTAATATGTTAAATGTAGTTTCCTGATTCATTCGTAGTTATGGATTACCAAATACCAATACACATTACTATCGAATTTATGAACAGCTAACAGTAGTCATGTGCTAATTCCTTTAATTTGCAGTCCTACAACGGTTTTTAGTTTAGCCTATTGTTTATAAGATTAGCCTAAACCTAAGTTTAGGGAGCTTAAAGAAAGAAACTTGTGACACCAAGTTAATATACAATTCATTACCTGATACTAACTAGTAACTACCACCATCATGTTCTTTTCTTTTCACTTGAGTTAAACAATTTCAAGGCTAGTGTTTACCTCTTAATTCATCACAAATTAAATTCAGGTAGTTGAATCCTCTATCAATACTCTCAATGTTAGTAACACTGATTCTAAAATTATAAGACTGTGAAGTTACTACAGTCAGCTACTTTCAAATTGATTTTTACATTCTGAATGTTATTAGCAATTGAGGGCAGTCATTTACAACAGGAGATATAAACTCAAAATGTTTTTAAAACATCAGTATCTCTAATCAATTCTGATTATTAATCCATACCAATTAGTAGTTCTAAGAGTAAGTTCAGGTTTGATTCAATTAGGGGATTAACAAACTGGAATCATTACAATCGAACGGAAATGTGAAGTCAGCAGCATCTTCAACCGTAAGTAAGAAAACGAACTGATTGCTTTACTAAGTTGTAGACCATAGTGGTTGGAATCGTCGAAAGTTAAGAAGGGAAAGACTAACCTTAATAGCCGCTTAATAGGAAGGATGACACCCCCAATCAAGCCTGATCGCAGTTTCGCCGCACTGTTCGCCCCTTCGCCCTTCGCTGTTATGGTGTGGTTGTGGCGCCGGAGGAAGTTTAGAAGAGGGTTTTTCTTTCACTATAAAACTATGGAAAAAATTTGTATACTGAATTTTGTCCTAATATTTTTCATAATAGAAAGGGTTTATTCGAGAACCATTGTTTGTGCGAGAACCGTCTATCTCAGCTATTTCTTAGATATGGAAAGTTCATGGATGGAAAGCATGGAAGGATAGAGTGTGGCAGAATGCATGTAAGGAATTCATAGGTTGGCAATAAAATTGAACGAGGGAAAATTGAACGGCTCAGATTGGTTCTCGCGGTTCTCGCACTAAAAATGGTTCCCAAATAAACTTATTCCATATATGGATATAACTAACTTTTAAAACTAGAGTGATAAATATACGTTGTCCAAGTACACTATTTTTTATTAACTAGAGTGATATTCATGTGTTGCATGTGTATACTGATTTTTAAAATAAGATTAAAAGAACAAGTCTTGTTTGTATTCGTTTAATGTTTGTTTGGTTCCGTTACAACTTTATACTTATTTTTATGTGTGATTGGGTTGCTTTATCTAGGAGACTTATAAGCTTATTAACTTATTTAATAAGCTTATTTACAAATATAGTACTTCACTTGGCTTATAAAAAGAAGCTTATTAACTTATTCTCATGGAAAAAAAACAAATCATTAAGCCACTTCAAAGTAGCTTATTTGGGGGCTTCCACCTTATCCAAAAGCGTATTTGGGTGTGATATTAAGCAATGTTGAGCTTCTACGCATGTAGGTCTAACTGTTCTCTTTCCGTTTTTTCCTTGCATGGTACAGATGAAGTAAGTGTTAAGGCACATACACTGAAATTTAAACATATTCATGGGGGCACTGACAAAAAAAGCTAGCAATATAGGGGGGTTGGGTAACGTTAAATACGGACTTGGAACATAATTGGTGGGATTGAAGTTGTATTACATAAGAAACAATCCTACACAATGGTATTACTCAAATAAGAATTTTAAAAAATGGTGACAGATGGTCTCAACATTCAAATTGGTAATGGAAGCATGATATTGAAAGCATATATGATGGTAGAAACATGATACATCAAATGAAAATAAATAATTGTATTTCTTGTAAAATCCATCGATCATTATATTGGTTAAAAGATTATTTTAAAAAAAGACAAGATTTAGAATTTGGTTCAAAAATGGTACTTTAATATATTATAAAAGGTAAGTATGATATTTGTAAATTAAGATGATCAAATATGATATTTTAAAGATTAATAATATCATATATGAATTCCCTGATAATTCTAATTCAATTTTAACTAGCAAAATTCAAAATCGGTATTCATAATTTTATTTAATAAATGGTCAAGATCAAGTAATTAAATGTATTTTATTAATTGAATGATTAAAATCATCTAATAATTTTAATGCAAGCTAGGCTTTTATCTAAATTAAAAGATTCTAAAAAAACTAACTAATTCAAATATGATATAATTATATATTTGTTTAAGTTTTAATGGGTTTTTAATGTTTTTATATTTCTCTTAGATTACTAATATGCAATAAGTTAGCATTCTAATTGTTATAAACTAGACAGGTTAAACAATGAAGCAAAATGTAATTATATAAGTAAAATTTTTGATTTGCTACTTCAAACTAAATTTTATATTAATTTTATATTTGTACAGAAGCCATATTTCTTTATAACCTCAATTCTCTTCTTCTAATCGATTAAAATCAATATATCTTTCAATATAAATAAAAGATTAATTTCAATTATATCTATTAGATAATCGTAGTCATTAAATTTAAATAAGATTTTAATCATTATATCTTAACAATTTATTTTGATAAAAAAATTAAAATATAATTTTGACTTTTCTTGGTCAAAATTTGATTAAATTTTGACTTTAGTTTAAATCAAAAATTTAAAATACAATTTCATATTTGCACTATTAAATCCAAAATATTGTTTGTTACAAACTTTAAATTATAAATATCATATTTACTCTTTATAATATTTCAAAATATCATATTTAAAAAGAATAAGTTTTATCATTTAAAATATTGTGCAATCGTTTTAATTTTTTTAAATAACCAATAAACGCTTAACGTTAATGCCCCTAATTGTAACAATAATGATCGATGACTATTACGAGAAATACAATCACGTCTATACGTATCATATCCCCTTACGCCAATGTTTCCACCGTGCTCTACATGTTGACACTGTTTATCGTCATTTTGTTAAATTCTCATTTCATTCTCATTTATAATTATATTATATCTTTTATTTCATGTTTAAATTAATATTCTATTCAAAAATTTATTGTAATGTTTAAGGCAGCAATCTAATAATCTTATTAAAAAAATGATGTATGATATCATCATCCATATTTATAAGAATTTTTTTACCAATCATAATATCTTATTTTATAATGTAAAAAAAACCCTTGATAATTACCAATAGCAACTTCCTACTTTTAATATATTCATTTTCCTCATATCAAGTGTGATAATTTATAATTTAAACTAATTTAGATAATAAAGTTTTTAAAATTTTAAACTTTCCATATTTCTAGGTGATTAGTATTGGTAAATATCTAAAAATAAATATTATAAATGTTTATTATCCTACAATAGTGAAATTAAGTTCACAAATTTTTATAATTATTTTTAGTTGCTCTCGATGGTGATTTCTATTTTTAAATATGACAATGCTACAGTGAAAAATTAGATAGATTCACATTTCTAAAAAACATAAAAGGTGAATCCGATCACTTTATCATCAAAGTAAAAGTGATTTTTATATGAAAGATTTATTTAATAACAATCAAATAAATTCATCTAGTCTTAAGATGATCTTCATGGATGAATATGTAATCTTTAATATTCGATATAAATTATATACATATATAGATATATGGAACCGATTTTAGTGCGAGAACCGCGAGAACCAATCTTAGCCGTTAATTTGATAAGTGGAATTCATGGATGGAGAGCGTGAAGGGATCAAGTGTGGCAGGGTGTATGTGAGGAATTCATGGGTGGACAATGACATTGAAAAAGGGGAAATTGGACGGCTCAGATTGGTTCTCGCACTAAAAATGGTTCTCAATGAAACTTCTTCCTATATATATATATATATATATATATATATATATATATAGGGGAGGGTTCATTCGAGAACCGTTGTTAGTGCGAGAACCGCGAGAACCAATCTCAGCCGTTCCTTGATTATGGGAAGTATCATGGATGGAGAGCGTGGAAGGATAGAGTGTGGCAGGGTGCATGTGAGGAATTCATGGGTGGGCAATGACATTGAAGGAGGGGGAATTGGACGGCTTAGATTGGTTCTCGCGGTTCTCGCGCTAACAATGGTTCTCGCATGAACTTTTGTCTATATATATATATATATATATATATATATATATATATATATATATATATATATATATATATATATATGGGAGGGTTCATGCGAGAACCGTTGTTAGTGCGAGAACCGCGAGAACCAATCTCAGCCGTTCCATGGATATGGGAAGTATCATGGATGGAGAGCGTGGAGGGATAGTGTAACACCCGCGTTTAGGGCCTGGTCGTTTCGTGGCGGTGGTAAGTTATTTAATTGTTTATATTAGTATATTTGATTGTTTATAATTATCTGCTATTTATTTATATATTTATTTGATGCTTACTTGGTATTTAAATTGGACCGCGAGATAAGAGGTAAAAATATTAGTTTAATATTTTTATATGTTATTGGTATCATATGATTCGTTTTTATACGAGGGTCCCGAATAATACCTCGTTGTATATTTATTAAATGTTTAGGACTGCTTTATTTAGATTCCTGTATGCTAGATAACAGTATTTGACACTATGTGTTGTTTTAATTAAAATCCCAGCCAACTTTTGTGGTTATAATTGACTTTGTGAAGTCAAGTTTCTTCATTTTGTGCTTATCTTGCTTTCTTGGTGAAGTGAAGAGAAAACCCCAAGAACTCTCATAGCTCCATCCTTTGATTCTTCATTTTGTGTGTGGGATTTGTTGATTAAAGGTATGTTTTATTGTTCTTGGTTAGTTCTTGTTAACTCTTGATGGGTTCTTGATTGATATTGCTAATCTTTGATTTTTAGGGTTCAAGATTATGTGGGTTTATACCCAATCCGAATTTGGTTCATGTTTATACAAGTTCTTGAAGTATTATTTACTGATTTAGAGTTGGGAATATGATGATTTATGTGTATTTTATGAACTAGAGCTTCAAATCCATTAATGGAGATTTTGAGTTCAAATTGAGGATTAGGATTTATGATTTGATGATTAGAAATGTGTTTTGTTGTTCCTTATATGTTAGTTGATGTTGTTTGAATGTTTGGAAGTGTTATTGTTCGATTTAGCTGCCTGGAAATCGAGTTTTATGTGGGTTTTGGGCTGCTGGTGCGAGAAAACAGAAACTGCAGTTTGCTGTGCGTAAATTTACGCGGCGCGGAGGCTAGGGGTGGCCGCGACGCGAGATTTCCCTGCTGTTTTGCTTCGTGTTTTCTTGTACGTTGTTATTTGCTGCTAGTACCTATTACATGCATGGTTATAGGATATGTATATATGAATGGTTTTGATGAGGAAACATGTGTAGAACGATTTGAATTAATTATGCTTAATTCATGATATAAGGCTACTTTAATTTTATGAATTGGACTTTAAATGTGTTTTGTTGGTTGTTACACTTTGTTGGTAACATATATGGATATCTTAATTGGTTTTGGAAGTTTTTCATATTGATTATATGAGTTTTGTGTAATGGCTTAGTTTTGACCCATTTGTGTAGCTACTTGAATTATTGAATTAATTGAGATTAGATTCACTAATTTGGTTGTATTGTGTTCTCAGGAAATCCGAAGCCTCAGTGAAATTAGACAACTGAGCTTGGTGGGTGTCGAGGACACAGGTGAGTGGACTTTAATGCACCGGTGGTTTTAGTTGTAACTGTTATGGTTACTTGGATTTTATACAATTAATCATGCGATAGACTGTTTAGTCTGATTTGATTGTTTGACTGGTTATGTGATGATTATTGAAATTGTGTCCAAGATATGAGTATCAAGACATGAAATTGTGCTCATGATGTTTGTGGCAGAGGTCAGCTAAGCGTGGTTTTGGGCTGGGTCAGTTGCTTCTGGTTAGGCAGTTTTAGATCCTCTGTTGCATTTGTTGTAGCAGAGGGGGTTTAACTGTGCCAGTTAGCAGATGGCTATCGGTAGATCATTGTTATGGCCAGCATTGGTCGTAGGCTCGGCAGAGCCGCCGGTCCTTTGATATTTGAGATAAACTGTTCTTGTGATCATTGTGGTTATGCTTTAATTGCTTGTGGCTTGATTTCCATTCACTTAGCTTTGTGCTAATTCCTCACCCTAACTCTCTGTTTCAGGTTTTGAGAACACGGTAGGTTGCAGCTTTTGTGTACAGGGAAAGTTTGACCGTAGCTCTGATATTTTGGGTTTTAGAATGATGAGCCATACTTTATGAAATGTTTTGTAACACTAAAGGAAGTACTGTATGTTTGTACAGTGTTGGTTTTAACTTTTGATGTTATTTTCTTTTTAGTTTTATGACGTATTACTTCCGCTGTGATTTTTTTTTTAAAACAAAAACATGGCTTGTATTTTTGCGGTGTTACAGATAGGGTGTGGCAGGGTGCGTGTGAGGAATTCATGGGTGGGCAATGACATTGAAGGAGGGGGAATTGGACGACTTAGATTGGTTCTCGCGGTTCTCGCGCTAACAACGGTTCTCGCATGAACTTTTGTCTATATACATATATATATATATATATATATATATATATATATATATATTATTTGCTCATATTTCATAATTTCTATTAGTTTTTTTATTTAAATATTTAATCTCAACAAAGTTTAGAAGATAGCCGTCACCATTAGAAAGACGTTACTAACAATGTTCAAGTGTTAATTAGAAGAAGATAGTTTTTATATAATTTCAAATTTCAGGGTTGTACCATACTTTTTAAACCTAAATTGGTTGATCATGTGACGAAAATAACTTATTCCAAAACCATTGTTGAAGCTATGGATGACTTTCTAAGTCTTGATAATGATTCAATTTTATCGGTTAAATACATTCTATACTTTATACATGTTTGATAGTTTTATTTTCAACATATTTAGTACTCTAAAACACCTAAAAAATTTCAACATTAACTTTAATCATATTCGTATTTACAAGATAGTCAATGTAAACAAACCCTAAAATGCAAATATAATACCCGTGGTCAGTGGGTGAAGAAAAGAATTTGTTTAGGGGAAACAGAAGCTCCGATTCTCAATCCTTCTCCAAACAAGTTTTCATCTCCGATTCGACGTCTACTTCCATGGATTCCGACGTGACGATGGTCCCCGCCGCCGAAGCTTCGTCGGTTCCCGGACCCTCTTCCTCCACCAAGAAACCCAAGCGCTTCGAAATCAAGAAGTGGAATGCCGTCGCGCTCTGGGCTTGGGGTGAGTATACCGTTTACACGAAACCCTAGTATCCACCAACTTGTGTTTTCTGATTTCAATTTCTGCTTTTTTTGCTTTTTCGTGCAGATATCGTCGTTGACAACTGCGCGATTTGTAGAAATCATATCATGGATCTTTGTGAGTGTTTTTTCAATTCAGTTTATATATTTATTTTGAAGAATTGAATTCTTCTTTTGCTTGTAGTCTGATGTATGTGTTTTTAATAGGTATTGAATGCCAAGCAAATCAGGCTAGCGCCACTAGTGAAGAGTGTACCGTGGCTTGGGGTATGCTTTCTCGCCTAAACCCTAATTTTGGAAAAATTGTTGCCTGTAGACTTGTGTTATTTTGATATACTTGTGTATTTGATTATGAGGCAATCACCTCAAGTTATATACAAAAGTAGGACTAGATAAGGAAACGAATAAAGAACGTTTCCATTAGTAGACTAATATGGCCCCGCAAGCTAAACTTAGCCAATGATCAGTAGATTGGAGTCTTGGACCATAGTTAGGAGGGCATTGATGGAGTCGCTGGATGTTTGATTGGGTTAGACTTGGCTATTTGACTGGCTGAGATGGTGACGATGGCAATTGTGGCTTTCTGATCAGTTAAAGTGATGGCAGTGGTGTCAGAATTGTATTCTCCAGTGGTGATAGTGGGATTGCAACATCTAGTACATCATGTGTCATTGAAACCAATTGACTTTGGAGGGTCTGTAGCCAATTAGACAAGCTACAAAGGCATTCCCATAGATATCTCCTTAACTCAAACAAGGAACCAGGGAAGACCTTATCCTACTTTCTTGTAAGGTATCACTTTACATAGGCATTCCTATAGAGAGCTCATTAACATGAATATAGCATCTTCTGGAAGCAAATTTTAATGGTGCACCATCATGTTAATAATTAATAGAGACTTTATGGCTACACTTCTTATACCAAGGAGTGTAAACTTGCTGAAACTTTAACATGAGAAGTGTTGGCTTGCACATACTTTCTTGTCAGTTGTCACTTGATCACTTTTAATACAAAGAAAACCTTGAATTAGATGTTGCCAAATGCTGAGGCAGGAAAAAAAGTGGTTGTAAATAAAGATATACTTCAGGGTTAAGGTTGGCTACTGCTAAAATTCTATCCAACTGTAGTTGTGTGGTCAATTAAGGCTGGAAACAACTGGACGCAAGTAGGAAAAAGTTCATGGGTGTCTGAAATGTAAGAGGGAATGCACCACCTTGGATGTAGAGAGGTTACGCAGCCAAATACGTAAGCCATTGTTTAGAGGCTATGCATAAAATGCGTTTTATATATTTTGAATCATATAAACTACAAGACATTAATATGCTTGCGCTGTACTATTTATGAGGTATTAAATTATGAACACTTGTATCTTTTATTGGTTTGAAATTTTGGATGTACGATATATGGTTCTGTTTCATATGTGCTAATACACTGCAAAAGTAGTCATATCGTACACTCCTGGCTGTAGGACTTATATGTCTGGTAGGCTGGTTGTCCTAGAGTCATGTAAAGGTGTATGAATGTGACCATATGACATCTAAAGGAAAAATATAACAGTGTAAAGTGAGGCAATATAACAAGTAATGATCATCTCCGAATCTTTGATAAAGGTTAGATGTTTAATAAAAAATTAATCATGTCATCTATCATCTGTCCATTGTTAACATATGATCACATATTTGCCAAACAACGAATTGCAGTTATAAGTTTTGAAAAATGATTTTATGTTTAATCAATGAGTTTAATTTTACTTGGTTCTAGAACTAGCATCTCTTTGCAGTACAGAATGTTCCTAGATACTTTATTCTTGGTATTTCCCTTACGCATGAATATACGTTTTCACAGGTGTCTGCAACCATGCTTTTCACTTTCACTGCATTAGTCGCTGGCTGAAGACTCGTCAAGTTTGTCCTTTAGGTATACTATTATACTTCCTTTGTTATTCTGTCTCTCTTCTCTACATACGGACACAGAGGGTCAGGATCCTATGAGAAGCTAAGTTTTTTAATGAAAACAAGAGAGAAACACTTTGATTTACAAAATTTGCAACTTTTATTCGCAAAATTACTTATTTGAGCAAATTCACAAAATTGTGAATCAAAGTGCATCTCACGAATATTTAGCATCTCATCTGATCCGGGATACACACAAACAGGGTTGGGTTTTGGTGAAATACTGTTTGTTAGAACCTTTGCGCAATACAGCGTCGCTCACATAAAACTGAATATGAAGGTCATATGTTTTATAAAGGTAACCTTTATACAATATAGTGACCTTAATAGTTGTCACCAAAGTGAGTAATTCTCACATCGTGCAAAAAATGCATTTTGTGGCACCCTCTTTGAAACACACATACACACATTACTGTATCTGAGCAGTGTTAAATAGATGTTCTTTGCGGTTTTTTGCAGACAACAGCGAATGGGAGTTCCAAAAGTATGGTCACTAAAACGCGCAATGTGGTCATTCGTATGCAGTGAACTTGCAAGTTACTTGTTTTTGTAATATCATTTCGATAACAGGGTTATGGTCTAGTAAACCAAACACGTGTGCAGTTTCCTGAATTGTCTTTACAGTATTAATGAACTTTTGATTGTGTTTCTTGCTCTCTATCTTGGGTTGTATTGATGGTTATAGTTGTTTCATTAGATTGGTGAGCTTGATAAATAAATAATATGAATACTTGATAATAGTTTAAAATAATCCTAAATAGTAATTGATTACGAAATTCAAAATTAAGAGGCTGTTTGATAGATCTAGTTTATGATGTTTGATAAATCTGATTTTATAATTGTTATTGTTATTTTATGTTATGACTTATGAACTTTCTAGTCTTTCTGCTTTGAACCCGTCCATTCTAGTCATGGCATTTTCTAGAAAAAGGGTCGCATATTGCTCGCTTTTTGATCGATTATAAGGAGTACAATAATGCCTCTAAAATGTTTCACATCATTGTATTCTATAAGTATTACACGATTAGGAGTGGAAATCGTGCCGTGCTCAGGCTAACGTATCACGGATTCGTAGGTCAAAAACACATGACCCAAACAAACCTGAGTAGATATTTATTAATGTCAGATTGTCAGCATTTAAAACACTAACTCATATATGTGAAATTCATTTAACCCATTTCATTATACATGTTTACATGTTGGCAGATCATCTATAGATTGATTAGTTATTAGAGGGTTGTCAAGTTGTAGGTCAACGAGTTATAAGTTTATCATATTTTAAAGAGTAAATTACACCAATCGTCTATGTGGTTTGCCACTTATTTCACCAATCGTCCCTAAGCTTCATTAATTACACCAGACGTCCCTAGCTTAGGAACGATTGGTGAAATAAGTGACAAACCACATGGACGATTGGTGTAATTTACTCTATTTTAAAATTACATAAGTTGCCAAAAATCTTAACATAAGAAACTTTCTTGTTTAAATTTTCACAAATTACAACAATCAAGAATGTGAATTTTAAGAATACGGATGATAATTATATCAAAATTGTTTTATATATTGAAAAGATAAAATATATATAATTATCAAATGGGTTCGTATGTCAATCCACAAAATTTATGTATGGCCATAACTTGACCCAATTATTATTGGTGTCAAACAAGTCAATGCAAACCCAACTTGTTTATTGACACTGCTATACAAGATGTTTGGATCGCTTATTTTTTCTAAACACAAGCCTATTAAAATTGGAGATAAGATATATGTTTCTGGCAACATATCTCTTACATGCTTGTTTACTCACAAATAGTTTAAATGAAGGGTATATATGTGTTCGTAAGTGTAAAAATACCTATCATAAGTGCATTTAGCTGGATAGATTCTTTTCTATTAGAATTTTACTCAATTTTTTCCCCGATTTATAAGCGCTTATGATTTCCGAAAATTTTTGGTTTATTACTTAAATTATAATAAGCTTAAAAACGGGAAAAATAAGCTAATCTACATTTTCTTATGACTTCACTGACTAAAATGAATTAAATGGAAGTACAATAACTAAAACGAAATAAAACTGAAACCCAACCAGAAGAAAACAATGGCAACTAATGAGCCACCTAAATTGTTATAAACCTAGAAAAAGCCGAGGCCTTTATATTCCAAAAATCGACCATTACATTATCATTCTGCACTCTAAACTACAATCTACACCGACTGTGCACAAGAAACCGACCCCGTGTAATCATCAATATGGTTCACAAGACAAACCAGATCATGAAACATCGCCAAATGTACAATCTCTTTCGGGTTATACTTTACTTAGGCCGACAAGCGATATAATTCCGACTGCGCCAGTTAACCGTACAAAAAGAAATACCAAATAAAGTGCAACGAGCCCTATCCCCAGCATCCTGTTGGGCCGCATATCGTTTCTCAAAAGAACAACAATAGCCCACACCAACCCTAATATGAGAAACCCCATGGTGTAGTAAAGACTATTATCTTGTGGAACACTGTATGAGTCTGGCTTTACTGACCACGATCCAAGTAACAACGAGACTCCCAAACCCACGAGCGTATTGAACATCGGGCCCGCGTAGCAGCCAGATAAAGCAATCTGGATACCGTCCCCACCATCTAATGCAAGAGCAATGTTTGAAACCAAATCACCCATGGAATTCCCCCAAGCCAATACGGTTAGTCCAAGAATCGAGGGGTTTACTTGTAGAAACACACCGAATCCCACCAATAATGCAACAAGCTCGTTTGCAATCATGTAGAACCAAACGATACTCATGAGAAACCCGCCTAGGACCCATGGAAAGAGGTACTTACGTGGTGGGTGGTCTGGTCTGGTGTACAAATAAGCAAGGATCCCTAGGGTGGAGCCAATAATAACACCAAGTATGTACACACTTATCATGCTTTGAGTCCCCAAACCGTCTTGTGAGTTCCATATGAATGCTAACAGAAGTGGTGCCAATGAAGCACTTGCAACTGCGTATGGTTTTGACCATGTTTCCTCCTCAACTAAAGGAATGGTTAGCCTTCTAGGAACCATTAAAGGGAACTCGAGCAAGGAACATAATCTCCAAAAGGTAAACCATGGTTGATCAACCTCGATACCATCATCATGCCATCCCCATAAATGTCTTTCATGTTCTTGAAACTTAATTCCTTGATTTGAATAAATAGCAACATTGGAAGCCCACATCCATTCGGGTAAAGAACTACGGGTCTGTGAGCCATCACCATCAGTTTCAACATCAAGCAAAGAACTTTGAATGGTATCATCATCTTGATTTCCTTCAGAAAATATATTAACCCTAAGTGGAAGCAACGGTGTGACAGTATCTAACTTTAACCTCTGAACATGTTTCCTAACGATTTCATTAGCAGCAACAAAAACCGCGTATAAAACATATATTGTCACAAACGCCACTGCTGCAACAACACTCACCTTACCAACAACAAGAATCAGCAAAAGAGACACTAGTGTGAAAAGAAAGAAACCAATGTCCCTAAGAAACGCTTTTTTATCAATCTGAATCTCTTGATCAGCCACACATAGAGACACAATTCCAACAACAACACAAGTAACAAAGACCGCACCTCCTAGAACACTGTTAAGCCCAACCTCTCCCGTGTTGTTTCCCACAAAAGAAGCAATACTTGCAAAAACATCAGGTGCTCCATTGCCAAGTGGAAGCAGAGTAACCCCAGCAACAGTTGGAGATAATTTTAATAGACCTGAAAGGTTTTGCAATGACAAACAGAAGTAATCTGCTGCAGTATTACCCAAAAGATAGAACAGTGCAACAAGCCAAACAACTAAAACTATGGCACCAAATGCACCTTCATTGCAGTCACAATAATAAAACTTTAAATAATCAAAATTTCCATCAGATGAACAATGCGGATTCGACTTTAAGAACTCACAGCTGCTAGAATAACCCAAATGGTCCACCAATCCAGAACAGAGTTGTGGGCTAATCATAGTTGGAGTATCAATTGGAGCAGATGAATTTCCATTTACAGTTAATTCGATCATAGACCTACCCCTTAAGCTCAATTCACCACTCGAAACTTGAGCTTTGTTCAATCCATCAAATTGGTTGTAAACAAGGACAATTAAAACTAGGGTAAATGTTGCGTTCAGAATTTCACGAAATCCCCAAAATTGCCTCATTCTAGTACTATCTGTAGGCCTTTGATGATCGAAACCCTAACACAAGTATTGATCGAGCCTAGGGTCTCGATTTTGTATTAAAAAAATCAAGTTTGTAAACTGGAAACAACAAATTCGAAACCAAATGATGAAGTAAGTACAAAGCGAGAAACTGGAGAAAATAATTGAATTGAGATGCGGTCTTACCGAAGAATTTTCAGAGGTATTTGGGGTTTACAGATGGAGATTTACAGATCGGAGAAGTTAAGGATTCCTACAGAGATTTTTTTTGGTAAAAGAGCGGTCGGCTCGCCGGAAATCAGATAACTATTTGTCGACGGTAACGATGAGCTATATCGGAATTATGTCGGAGACCGATCGGATGAACATTTGTATTCTGTCCAGCAATGACCGGTGGGTTTCGTTGATTGTTCGACAAAAAAACCAGCGGGTTGTTAGTTATTACTATAATTTTATTTATTTATTTATAGCTTATTGGATTGCTTCTTATTTGTCTTCAGAAGATAATTCGTAAACAAGTTTTTTTTATCAACATATAATAATTAGAGTTTGTTATGATTATAATACGCTTTAATATGTTGATACGAATCAAAGATAGTGAAATTATAAAAATATAAGCGTCACATAATTATATATGATAAAAATTTATTATATACAAATCATTTTGCTACCTATTTACCTTTTCTCTAGCACAGAATAAGTGCCTACATTAACTTTTTTATTCATTTACACTCGTAATCATATACTTATGATACTCAATATCACATCATACTATCACACACTCTCATATTTTGATAACAACATTATAATTCAAGTTAAATATTATCTCATGTTTTGATTAAACATGACATATCATGTTCTTTTACAAACAAGATAGTAAGTCTCTTATTTTAAATTAAGAATAAGTTCCTTAGAGCATGGGGTATACTCAAAGTCTGCATACCCATGCTTCTGGCCACATCAGCGTCACATCAGCTTTTTCCTTCCCATGCTTCAGTCATGCTTTCAGGCTGGAAATACCCCAAACTCTGCATCCTATTGTTATTATTTTTTTTATTAATTGTATTAAAATAATTACTTTTGTTTTAATATTAAAAGATATTAAACTTAAAGTTAAAAAATTCGAATAAAATAAAAATAGCATAGACGATAAATTTATCAAAGCCCGAATTTCTCCTTAAGCTCGGCTTTAGTCTTTCACTCGGTGCCTTTGTTTGTGGTATTTGTTCCGCTTTTTTGCCACGGGAACCGGATGCAGGTTGAGTTTCGGGAACAAAATCCGGTTCAACGACGGTGTCCGGTATGGAATCGAGCCCTTCTTGTGTCTCGATGAAAGTATCGGGATCGGGACGGATGTCGTTTTGATCGAACTCAAAAGTTGGAGGTGGTGTAGTATTGATGTAGTGAAATTCGTTGTAGGCGACTTGAGTTGGAAAGTTTGGTGATACTTGAGTAGGCGGTTGATTGTAACCCGTATGGTAAACGTGAGGACTAGGATTGTTGAAACCTAGTTGCGGTTGGAGAAACATAGGGTTCCGTATGTAGATGGGTGGTGGCGTGTTCATCTGGAAAGGGTTAACACTCGTATTCGCTTGACGAGATTTTGATTTGGAAGACTTGGGTGTTTTAGAAGAACCCTCCATAATGCTCACAAATTGTAAAAACTAAATATATGAGAGAAAGTGTGTAGATGTGTGTGAATTTTTATAAGAATAGGAGGATATATATAGGTAGTAAATAACTAAAAAAAAAGGAAAAAAAGTTTTTTTTTAAATGTCAAACGGTCACCGTTGCCCACCAAACACCCAACGTTCAAATGCACTCGGTGAGCAAATGCCGAGATTGAGAGAAAACTCGGTATACCGAGTTTACGGAATGGTGTTCCACTCGGTATACCGAGTGCCACCTAGCCCTCACCGAGATTGTGTAGATGTACTCCGTTCGCTCTTAGGAGATCACACTCCATAAAAGAATATTGTGAATCATTTTATCCTCAAAATGTAAAGATCTTAACTCTTCTATTTCACACCAAAACATATACAACAAGTATATTACCACAAAAACTTAATTTTCCAAAAAGCAAAATATCGAAACAGTCCAAAGAGGATCATGGAAACATCAGAACTCAAAATGCAATCCTTTGCGGTCCAATAAACAAAATATTTTCATAGTCTCTTTTTTAATACATACAATATAAAAAAAAGGAATACGGGTAAGCATAAGTCAATTTTTACCTATAACCAAACCAAAACCTATTATTTTGATTGATGGCCACTTCTTAAATGGGTCAGTTATTATCTTATTCGTTACTATTAACATCACAAACATTAGAATTTACTTTAATCATTCCCGTTATTATACATTAGGGTATTAATTAGGCTCTCGTGTATATATATTACACATATAAATATAGATATACTATACAAGGCTCGAAAAGCTCGATAGAAACTCAAGTCAAACTCTTTGAAGCTCGAGCTCGACTCGTTATATAATTCGAACTCGTTATTTGGGCTCGAGCTCGATAAAGTTCGACTGAACAAGCCGAACTCAAGTAACTCGATAAAAGTTCGACTCGTTTACACCCCTAGTTATTGTTAATTTATTTATACACAAGGTACTAATTTAGTATTTTCTATATGAAATAATACAATTCTATCCTTTTGCCGATGTACAATGCTATCAAAATTTTGTAACAACATTGCGAATCCACAAAGTATATCTTATAGATTATTCTTAGTTTTGTTAGTTCATACGTATAGCGCTACCCGATTAAATCAAGTAACAAACGGCTTTATAGGGTTCAACATAGAACGGTACTGTTAGATAGCTCTTTCCCCACACCTGCTATACCTCCTCTCTATCTCTATCTCTCTACTATTCTCTCTTTCTCTCTCTCTCTCTACGTGTGTATATATGTATATATATATATTAAAATATTAAAAAAAATAGGGAAAACATTGAGTTAGTTTGAGTTAAGCTATATTATAAGTAAGAGAGAAAGATAAGTATAAAGTAATTTATCGTCAATGTGACATTTAGATAAAAGATAGAAAAAAGGATGCTATACGCATAGCCTTAGTGGTTATGTTAGTGCTATCTTGTCAATATTTGATTATTGGGTGTTTTTGTTGACATCCTAGTCTATCGTTTTAAATATATTTTTTAATAATTTAATAATGTCAAATCATTTAGGAAATAGAAAAAGTAAACATAATAATCAACAAAAAATGATAAAAATATAGAATAAGGTGTCCATGATCCTTAGAGTAAGGTGTATGAATCATCATCCTTGATTATTTTACCTAATCTTTTTTTATTTTAATTGGATTGTGGTATGATATTTCGAAAGCATATACATTAGAATTGTATTTTGTTTTTTTTACAAATATGTTAGAATTCGTTCATGCTAATATAACATGTTATTATCACTCCTTTTCCATTTTCTTCTTCTATCACTCTCTTCATCTTTAAAATTTAGAAAATACATATCTTTTAAGCGTCCATATTTATCCTACTTTTAATATTAGAATTTTGCTTGTGTGAATTGAAAGAGATGGAGTATGTGTAAGTTAGAATATATTTGTGATGTCTCATTAATAACGCTAGTATAATAAATACATTTCCTGTATCCTATTTATAACGTAACTCTATTTTCAACTAAATTAATTAATTACGTGTCGTATCAACATATATTCATTCATAAATGTTTAGAAAATTATTTCTATTTCTTTTTTGAGCAAATTTTTTCTATATCAAAGCGCAATAAGCATATACAACACTCCGCTTAATATATAAGGAGTCCTAAACCCCTTAAAATATGATTTTACATACAAACTTAGAAATTAAAATACAACATTTTGAAATTATATATATATATATATATATATATATATATATATATATATATATATATATATATATATATAGGAAAAAGTTCATGCGAGAACCATTCTTAGTGCGAGAACCGCGAGAACCAATCTGAGCCGTCCAATTCCCCCTCCTTCAATGTCATTGCCCACCCATGAATTCCTCACATGCACCCTGCCACACACTATCCCTCCACGCTCTCCATCCGTTTAACTTCTCATATCCAAGGAACGGTTGAGATTGATTCTCGCGGTTCCCGCACTAACAACGGTTCTCGAACCCTTCCCTATATATATATATATATATATATATATATATATATATATATATATATATATATATATATATATCACATTATTATTTTTCAATTTTTATTAATTTCCATCATTTCGTGCAACTCAAGCGTTAGATCAGTGAGACAACTTTCCGATCGACTAATCCGGACGCTATTCATGCTCCTTAACGGACTGTTTGGCACAGACCTTACTGGCCCCGGTGTTCCCAAACGTCGCCGGAGAATCGTTCTCACGGCGGCGATATAATGAACCTCCGGCGATTCATTTGACGCCCTCCGGCAGAAGCTCATATGACTCGCCACAGCTTCTTCGGTGGTGATCCGACTGTCGCTCCTCGCGATCTCGTCTTTCACGGCCTCGCCACACAATCCGCACATCCAGTTGCCTTGAAATCGTTGCTGGATCTTATCTATGTACGCCGGCGTGCACTCCTCCGTCAAACCACAGCAGTCGCAGGTGGCTGACTCTACTTCCGTTGTTGAAACCTCCGTAAAATCCGTTGCCGGCATGATCATCATCTGTAATGAACAATAAAATGTGTCGGTAAGTTCGATCATAACATTAACATCAGAATTCGAATCGACATCCGCTCAAGCTCTTAACAGAACAATTTCTGCTAACAAATTTGTTAGCAACGAATTAAATTTCAACTGTTAACTTGATTCATAGCTAAATATATTACCAGAATGTATATGTAGATGTAGTTGTTAACTGATTGTGCTCGATCAAATGTTAGAATGCTGATGGAGATGAAATGAAATGCAAAAGGCAAAATGAAGGTGTGTAAGCTAAGAATGAATTGAAGCAAGTAGATAACAGTCTGACTTTTTGGGAGAGATAAATGGAAGAGTGGCTTTGTTGGGAGGGAATAACTCAATGATTGAGAGATTTTGGAAGAATTTTGAAAAACAAGGTTTAAAAACACACATTCATTTATAGTAGCTCAGAGAAAAAAAATATGTCGAGTTAACATGAGAGGTTATATATTATTTTACGAAATACTACTTATCTTTCTACTTATAAGATCAAGACAATTGTAAAAACTAATAAAAAAGGTGAGAAAAGATAACTAGTGGATTTTATACGTTATATTCTTGTAAGTATAAAGTAAAAAACATAGAAGAATCTTCAATATAGCCCATACTTAATTTATAGTCCTAAGGAACTAATTTCAGCCTTTGAATCAATGAGATCAATGGTCCAGATTGTATTTTTAAATTTTGGGCATAGTTACATTTTCGTAATTACATGTGATGTTTTTACAAATCACATGTGATTGTATACTGAATCACCTGTGATTGAATATTACAATTTTATGACTATGTCTTTTATATGGACTTTATTGAACATGAGTCAAAAAACATAATAAAGAAATATGAGTTGATTCTTTCACTTAAGAATTTGATTCATCTACTAAAGGTACAATACTTTTAAAACTATATTACAAGTTAGTAAAACATATGTTTACCTTGAATGAATCAACTATACAAGTAAAAATATTATTTTTATAAAAAAATAGAATTTTGCTAACTTGTGGTTAACATTCATGTGGTGGGTGTAGTCCTCAAAAACAGAAATAGAAATTTGATTCATGTGGTGGGTGTAGTCCTAAAAAACAATTAATATACATAAATAAGTTTTGAAATAAGTAAAGAGCATGTTGGAGAAAATATATACAAGTGTGTGTGACAACACTTATACGCAATTCTAGCTTAATTTAATTAAAACGTATGTATAAAAGTTAATAGGATAATTTTTTCTATTTATGAAATCTGTGATATGAGATAAAAGAAGGGTAAATGCCGAGATAAGCAAGCATGGGATTAGGTAACTATTAAAAATAATAACAATAATAATTGACTTAAGGAAACTTAAAAAAAATAATATAAACGGGTTTAATGCAATTTTTATTAAATTCAATGGCCGGTTGGTTATTTTAGAAAACATAAATTCCGGTTGTTGTTTGCTAATTCAGGGTTTAAAACGTAAGAAAAAGTAAATGAGAGTCAAAGGAGAAATGGTTTACACGTCACCGCCCTTGTAATTCCATCCGCATTTCAAATGGTTCTTTTTCTTCTTAACTAATTAAAGATAATGCAAAAAACTAATTTTTTTTTATAAATAATTATATCTGTTTCTCCCACGTTGACAAATGCAACCGAATGGGAGGCTGGTAAATATATAAACAATTTTTAGTATGAGTTGCCAACTGTATCTACATTTATTAGTCCATAATATATACTAATATATTTACATCTTCGTGGTAAGAACGGTAGAAGATCAAACGTTTTTTAAGCGAAAGTTATATTAAAAAGTAAAATACGTAAGAAAAAAATATGTATACAAAACTTTGCGACTATAAGACGACGGATGATTGGCTATAATATGGAGGCAAATATTGTGGTGGTGATAGTACAAGCTATGATTACGATGATATGAACTACAACTATGGTAGCACTAGGCAAGAGCCAAGAGGTGCGGCCTACGTCAAAAAGTGCACATGTGGTCACAAGAAGTGTAGTCGGATGGTGACAATATGGGAAAATAAACTAATTTTTTTTATTCAATGATGTGTGATGTGTCTTTGGGACATAACGATGACACCAAGTGAAAAGAAAGAGATGCAATTGTATGAAGAGGAAGAAAGAAATTGGCAATGCCTTAAAAACATGATATTATATAAAACCTACCATTTTGATATCGTGTATTACATTGATTACTATTTATTAATACAAATGTAGAAGATATAAGGAAAACAATCCTACATAATCCTATTGTCATTTTATCTACGGATATAAATGAGACGAACCCGAGTCTTATACTTATCAAGATAAGCTCGAGTTTGACTAGTTTATGACTCTTGATAAGCTCGAGCTTGTCCAAGATATATGAAATTCGGGATTGATTCGTTTAACATATATAAGGTTCCAACTTAGTTTGTTTAAACTCGATAATTGTTTTAAAAATAATAGTGTAAAACGTAGGCAAAAGGTAATTTCCACGTGTACAAGTCCGACGTGCACCGACTTAAAGCCTTGGACAAATGCTTGCTTGTTTTGTATTCCTAAAGATTTCTTAATTAATTGTTAATGTGATTCACATATAAATTGGTTTATGATTTTCTGTTATATTCTAGAAGTGGAACCAATACAATATTTGGTCACGCTTTTACATTTCGTCATCAAAATAATTCGGCAATAAATATATAATTGACTTTATTTTCATTTTGTGGAATAATATAAAGCAGCAAACCGTCTTGAATTATTTATTTGTTTATTTCTCTTAATACTGAAAACACGCAGATACATCAAGAGAGAACGACTATATTAGGAAGGATAAAATTAAATTCTTAACTTAATAGACCGACAAGCTGGACGACAACAATATTTTCACGAACTAAGTAGAGTTTTAAGTACCAATGAGCGTCCTCAGCCCTCTATGCTACTTGTTATTCTGAAGAACGCATGAAGGTTTCTTTTATCGGCCGATTTCACTGCCATACCGACGTACCGCTATGAAAGCTATTACTTCAGAAGTTCAGGCTGTTGCACGCCTTACATCCGATTGTTTAATATTGATGCATATGATAGATGTTTAATGCATCTTTCAAATACACTAATAGTATATATATTTAATTTTTATATAGTATAATAAAATCTTTTTATGTAATTTTAAATTATAAATGAAAGTAATTATGCTAATTCTTGTGTTTTTGATAATGTTTTCCATATAATCTTTAAAAGAGGTATTATCTCTGATACTTTACCCAGCCTAAATATATATAAGAATAAATTCCATTATCACTACAAGAGTGCAACAAGTATATTTAAGAAAAGTTAATTAGATTCCAGATCTAATAAACGGATGGTTTTCACATTTAAGCTAGCGTATCAGAGGTGATGGTCATATCAAAACATTGTAATTTATTAAAACTACATTTTAACTAAAATGTTAAAATACAATAATTAGCCAAAACTAAAATAAAATATAATTAAATAAAATAATAATATCGAAAACTAAAAGTACAACAAGATAGTTTTGGTGTCGCTAACGTAACTACAAGTCACGTAAACATCGACACTACCTAGCTTATTCGCAAGGAAAATCAGTGATTAGAAAATTGTGCTAGAAATCAATAACCTCTTTGTCGTTATATTGTATGGGGCACAGTCCTTTAAGATGTACTTAAATCACTCTCAATAATTTCTTTGAACACTTGCAAACTTAGTCCTTAATTTTAAAAAGTTGAACATAAATGGTCATTTATCTGTTAACCTTAACAAAGTTAAGGTTAAATTTTATTAAAATAACAATTCTTACATTTTTAAGATGTACTATAAAGAACCTATCATGTAATTTACTCTTTTAAACTTAAAATTTTAGTTATATGAAACACCAATATTAAAATTTATCCCTTCTAAAATTGCAAATTATATCCCCATCAGCGTAAACCCTATCACCCTATTTCCAAGTTTAAGAAAAAGAGAAAAGAAATGAAATGAGAGAAAATCTTTTCCTCAGGTCCTCCTATTTTTCGGAGGAATAATTTTAAATTAAAATAAGCCTAAGTTCCTCCTTCTAATCTCCTCCCCCCTTCCATTTCTTAAATGAAACTTGAAAACAAATATTCTTTTAGTTCCCTTCCAAATTATAACTTTTCCTTTAAAAAAGAAACTTGAGAAAAGAATGTAACGAGTCTCTCTATACTAATATCTCTCCTACAATTCACCATTGATATGTCATCTCTCTCTCGCTCTCTCCCTCCCCCCCCCCCCCCCCCTTACAGGCTACAACCATTGGCACCATCCTGCCACTACAATGTATCATCGAATGGTCATAGTCATCGCCGACCCCACCACCATAGTGTGCCACGCACCACTGTACCAGATAATCCGTTTTATTTGCACCACCATTGTCGCCGCTATGTGACTTATCCTCCTATAAAGATTAAGACAAGTGTCAAAATCAATAAAGATAGCGATGAAAAAGAATTAATAGATTTCAACATAACATCTTGTGGTGAGTAGGAGGATAAGGTAAATGGTACGAGAATATATCACTTTTCAAATAATATATATACTCATACTATTTTCTACTTAATCATTTACATACTCAATATTTGACATATATAATACCTTTAATATACATTATAGAAATTTGTTAAAATAAATAAATAAATATATATAAGTAAAGCCAACGTACTTTAAAAGTGAAAACATAAAATTTTATATGAAAAAGAGGCGTTATTGTTTAAAGTCCAATAGTCCTATAGTCCAATAATCCTATCTGTCATGTAAAAGTACTCTTTTTTCTTCTCTTTGTTACTTGCAAGGATAGAATAGTTGGGCTGGGCTTTAGTGATCCAATAACGCCGAGTGACTAACTTTCGGCTTTTTGAGTTTTGAAATGTTTTATCGTTTCAAAGTTCAAACCAAGAGCTAAAATTTCTTCCATGCGTATGCGTTTGTGAATCCAATTTCTTTTGAAGTGATGTGTAAACAATAAGAATAATTGTTTTAATAAAAATATTTAGACCGGTTACAATATTCGTAATTCAATAGTGAGAGAATCCATAGTGATAAGTGTTACCACTGTTAGCGTTAATAGTTACATCAGTATCATTAACATCATATAGTAATAAATGTTGTCACAAGCTGTTACGCCAATACTAATTTAATATTTATATGTATTTCTATGTAACCATTGTTGTTGCTATCCCTTTAAAACAGTTGAGAGAGAAAAAGAAAAAAGCTTGTAAGCGTGTTACATTTGTGATGATGTTAGTCATCAGCGAGATAACGAACAAACAACTAAACCCAAGTAAGACGACAAGCTTAATATCCTCCTTATGATAGACAACAATCTTATAAGTTAAAACGATTTGTAGTCGTGACGATCTGAGAATACAACACCACGTACATATATCACATGTATACGTCGTGGGAAAAAGCAAAATACATACATACCTCGATATGAATTTTGGATCATAGTAGATTAGCCCATTTTATGTAATTTTTCTTAGAGTTAATTACACCGATGGTTCTTTAACTAAATCATAGTTGCAAGTTTAGTCTTTTTTTTTTAAATGTTGCAACTTGCAAGAAGAGTTATTTAAGTACCCAAAATTACATTCATGGTCTTTTCAAATGTTTTCTGTTAACTAAATTTATTAACTTTTGTGTCATTCTTCTTCTTTATTTATTTATTTCTTTATAATAAAATAATAATTATTATTAATTATTAGTATTAAATATTAAAATTTTAAAAAATCAAAATTATATTTACACAATTAAATTAAATTAAACTAACAGTTCAATAGTTTTGTGTACTATCCTTCCAACCACCACCCACCACCCCCACATCCTCAAACCACCAACCACCGCCTCCTTCTGAAACCACCACCGTATACCACTATGACCGTCTACTACCACCTGAAGTCGCGAAACAAAAGATGATCAAAGAACCAAGAAACAACCAAACAGCCGCCTACCACTCTACCAACACTAAAAAAAAAGTCCCAAATCACCAAGAACACAAAGAAAAAACGAAACCCATATACCCAAATTGCACATGAAGATGAATAGAAAAAACCTAAATCTCATATGAAGATAAAGAGCAAAACCCTAAATCGCATATGAAGATGAAGAGATCTACAAAGATTGAGGCTGAAAATGTTGGATGGTGGGTTCCATGATAATGAGAAAAACCATAAATCTGTTAACATGAAGATGAGAAAAACCCTAGGCGGCGGTTGGTGGGTTTCAGACGGCGGTTGTTCGTGGTTTTCCGTTTTAGGTGTATACGGTGGTGGTAGGCGGTGGCTTCAAGTGGTGAAGTGATGTATCTTGTGGTGATGGATGTGTCAGGTGGTGTTCCAGTCATGGTGTCCGGAAAGAAGAAGGAAGAAAAGGGTATGTGAGTAATGGCGAGGGTTCTAGGTGGAGGAGGGTGGGGGTGGTGCTCTTGGCGCAGGAGGGTGGGGCGGCGTTCAAGGCGGAGGAGGGTGGAGGCGCTGGTTTAGACGGAAGAGGTGGGGAGGCTGTGGTTGTAGGCGGTGGTGGGTAGGGGAGGCGGTGGTTTACTGAGAGAAAAAGGAAAGTAAGAAAGAGAGGAGAATGTGAGTGTGAGAGAGAGAGTGTGAGTGTACGTGTGTGCAGGAGGATAGAGAGAGAGATAAAAGTGTGTGTATTTAAAAAAAAAAATTTAATGAATTAAAAATTACAAAAATAGTAAAAAGATATTAATACGCTTGATTTAACATACCTTACAAACAGAAAACTTTAAAGGGTCATGAGTGTAACTTTTGGATACTCAAAGGACACTCATTGCAACTTTTTGAAAAAAAATTACTAAACTTATAACTATGTAATAGTTAAAGGACCATCAGTGTGATTAACTCGTTTTCTATATATATATGAATTAGGATGTAGTATAATTGATCAAAATGGTTAAAATAAAAAAATGTCAGATTTTGATATTAACCCACAACTTACGTACGTCACAAACAAAAAACTTTTGAAAGGACCATGGGGCAACTTTTGGGCACTTAAAAGATACTTATTGCAACTTTTTAAAAAAGAAATGACTAACCTTGCAACTATGAGATAGTTAAAGGACCATCAGTACCCTTGTATGGTGAATTATTCTTTATATATAACATATGCCTTTCAAAAAAAAGGACCACCATTACAATAAACTCTATTTCTTAATATATATAAAAAATTAGGTTGTAGTACAATTGATCAAAATGATTAAAATGAAAAAAATGTCAAATTTTAATATTAACCCACAACTTACGTACGTCAGCAGCGTTATCTAGAATAAAAGCATCATTTATAATAAAATCCACCTAAATAAAATTTTAATATCAGAGGTTATTGTATTGTTGAATATTGGATTGATACTAACATGTTTTTTCTTTCTGCTCTTCTATTGAAGTTTTCTTGTTTGTTTCTGTTTTGTTTGAAACCTTTTTGTTTGAGCTTATAGCACATAAGATTACCTCGGATTGTAAACTTTGTTTCGATTCTATGTATCATATTTGGTTGTTTACTAAAATCGCCCTTTGGGGAGAAGGATAGATTGTTAGTATATTTTGCCTTTAAAAAAAAGTAGATTTATTGACATAAATTGAAAATAAATTTATAAAATATATACGCTAATAAAGGAAAGGAATGCTCTTAACTAAAATATCAAGTTTATGATTATAAATTTATGTCAAACTATAATTAGGTAATTGAAAACAATTTATAGTATATACAATATTTAGAAAATAGTATTGATTATTGCCTAACTTGATGATACGTCCATATCCAATAAGCCATCATATTCATATATTTTGTCAACATCTATACTATTAAAATTGCACAAAATGCATGTTTATATACCCGTTTAAACATTTGTATGATTACACGTATTTAGTAACGTCTACTTATTTTTCTAGCGGGCGTCCCACTCCGAGGGGGAATACCACCCCTCAGACCCTCTCACATAAGGTTTCCCAGTTTGTGATTGAGGATTCTCCTAAATGAGATGTTGACAAGCATTTACAATCTGATCTTAATGATTGGTTATCATATTTATGGTTCAAAAACATGTGTTCGAATTAGAAGCAAAATTTTGGAAATTTGGTCTACCAATCTTAAAACGTCAAATTGTAACATTTATCTTACTACTCTTATCTATACATTTATATCTATACATCTATAAATCTATAATCTATTACATAAACCATTTAACACTCTTTCTCATCTTAAGTTTTAAGACTTTTTAAAATTCAATCAAAACAACATATTGACCTTCCATTATATTTAAACTAATCTCATCCACTCAATATTTAACCATTCCATACTCTTTTAATTTACTTTAATTTTTTTATTCATTTAAAATATACTCTCACATAAACACAATTATCCACATATATCAACACAATTTTCAAAATATCATTAACTTATCTCTCC
The DNA here is from genome assembly GCA_947179395.2 of Pulicaria dysenterica. Taxonomy (NCBI): domain Eukaryota; kingdom Viridiplantae; phylum Streptophyta; class Magnoliopsida; order Asterales; family Asteraceae; genus Pulicaria; species Pulicaria dysenterica. Next base: position 1,031,102 of record OX359292.1, read on the forward strand.
CTATTTCATAAATATAAATATTTTTACTTATTTTAATGTGTATTAAAATTTATTTTTAAAATAATTAAAATAGTTGATGCAAGTAAATGAAACTTTAACAAAATGGATATGTTGTCGAAGAAAACTTTTTTGTGACATTTGTGAATAATATATCATTACTCATTCAAGAAAGTAACATGCTGCAAATAAAAAATTATTCACTGCCGCAGCATTGCGCGGGTACAATGCTAGTCGTATTAAAAGAATGCTACTTTTGTCTTACTATTGTTTTTTCTTTATCCTTTTTATTAATTTTAACATTTGTTTTAGTTTTTAATCTAGTAAGTGAAAAGATATAAAGCCTCTTTCGTGGCTTTTTTATGGAAGCAATTTCATAAATGTCTTTATTAATTTGTAATATATCTTATATACGTAAAGCATAGTTTAAAGCCATTATTCTTTATAGATTAAAAATATTATGCTTTTGTTACATAAGATATTTTACAAATTAAGAGATGTATATATAATATTTTTTCTCTTTTATAAAAGGTTTTATATCATTTCGCTATATCAGATAAGAAGATAAAATAAAATAAATTTACTTAAAGAATATATAAACTCTTTTTTTTATTATTATTAAAAAAATACCAAATAACAAGATTAATTAAAAAAATACATTTTTTTTTAACAGCAAAACGGGAAACTAGAACTAGAGCTTCGGCTCGGCCATCACCCTAGACTAGCAACCCAATGATTATATTACTAAATCAAAGACTAGCAAGATGCTAGCAATAGAGTACAATAAGTTTCAAAAGAAAGACAATGGATTACAACACCACGAAGCCCAAAGAAGATAATTACATTTTCCCCTATATTTTAGCCAAGTAAATAGCGAAACCTGCACATCATCAATGACTCTAGCTGCAATGAAGTCTTTATGATTGAACACCATGTCATTTCTTGCTTTCCAAATACACCAAAACAAACATCCCACAGCAGCCTCCAAAAATAATTTCTTGTTCATATTATTGCCCTTCTCCAGAACTTGAAACAACAGCTGTTCTAAAGAGTTAACGGAATCAATACTAAAGTTGCACCATTTTAAAAACCACGCCCAGATTTCATGTACGACTGAGCATGCGTAAAACACATGTTCGATTGTTTCGACATGACTCTTGCATATAGGACAATCTTCAGAAAGTAAAATAATCCCTCTTGTCGCCAAGTTTGGTTTCGTGGGTATACGATTTTGTAACAGCCTCCAAACAAAACAGTTGACCCGTGAGGGCAACCATTTGTTCCAAAAACAATAACCTGCATAAGGAGAATTTGTTAAATTGTCAATGAGAAAACGAAGGGATTTTACCGTGAACACACCACTAGAGTCTCCTTCCCATTTCCATCCATTATATGCATTTACTAAGCCTCCAATATCCAACTCCCTTGTAAATAATTCATCCAGCTTCAGGTTATAAGATGAAAAGTAATCTCCTGCCTTCGATATATTAAGCCAAGCACCTGACATTTTTCTATTTGCAAAAACCGATACATCTCCGTTTTGCACTCCATGTATGGCCTTGATAACATTGCACCACAATACATCTGGTTTAGTTTTCCATCGCCACCACCATTTGACTAAGAGAGCCATATTTGCGCTTCTTAAAGAACCTATTCCGAGACCTCCTAAATTTTTGGGTGCAATTGTTTTTTGCCAATTCACCCAACAAATTTTGGAATTTCCATTATCTGATTTGCCCCAAATGAATTGTCTTCGCAATCTTTCAATAGAATCAATGACTTTCAGAGGAGCTTTAAACAACGAAAAGAAATATAATGGGATACTCCCCAAGACGGATTTACAAAGAGTAACCCGACCCCCATAGGAAAGATTGTTAACTTTCCATTTTGACAATTTGGAAGACACTTTATCGACCACCGGTTTCCAATTTCTTGTTAAATTCATATTAGCCCCTACCGACACCCCAAGATAAGAGAAAGGTAGTTTTGCATTTTCACATTTAAGAAAAGAAGAAACATATCTTACTTCATCATCATGAACCCCAATCCAATAAACTTTACTTTTTGCAAAGTTTACTTTCAAACCAGAAGCAATATGGAAACAACGAAGTAATCTAGTAAGATTAATAGCATTGGAGGCCGACCACTTACCAAGAAACATTACATCATCTGCATAAAGAAAGTGTGAAATAGAAGGTCCATTATTAGGCAGATTTAGACCATGGAAATAACCTTTACTTTCAGCCTCCAACATAGCAACATGCAGCCCCTCCATGGCTATAATGAACAAGAAAGGAGACAGGGGATCTCCTTGTCGAACCCCACGCGAAATAGAGAACTCATTAGTCGGTGAACCATTAACTAGAACCGAAGCTCTAGCTGTACTAAGACATCCTTTGATCCATCCTCTCCATTTAACACCAAACTGCATTTGTTCAAGAATAGAATCCAAGTATGACCAACTGAGACTGTCAAATGCCTTATCAAAATCAACTTTAAAAAGCAGTGTTTTATTCTTCGATCTTTTTGCCCAGCTGCAAATCTCATTTAGCATTAAGGAACCATCTAAAATTTGTCTGCCCTCAATATAAGCAGATTGCTCCTAATACATGAGAGCCAAAATAATAAAGCGTATGCGCTACCTAACTTTCTCTGTGATTTGAATAAAAAATTATTAAGAAAATAATAAATTGAATAAAAAGGGCGCCGGCGATGCATGTGTTAATGAAATGAGTGAGAAATGACAACGGATTGTGTAAATAAAAACGGCGCCGACGGTGTCCGCCGGCAGACACTAGAGTTGGTTTGGGTTGGAGTGGCTATTGCTATTGCTTTTGTATAATTGGCTGCTCACTGTCGGGTTATCACCATCACTCGCCCACCACAACTACCCATCTATCCACACCCAATACTTTGCCTAACTATCCAACATTAATTTTAACCACGCATACAAAATTTTTTTTTGAAAGGCATACACGCATACAAAAATTAGTTTTCTATTTTTTTATAGAGAGATGATATATCCTCATTCTTATCCTCCTACGTATATGATTAATACAAATATCAAAATAAATGGATGAAGTAAAAAAAAGAGAATTAACGGAGTACACATGTCATATTATGGTGAGTGGAAAGATAAATTAAGAAAAAAAAGTAGGAGAATATCTCATTTTTGTTCTTTAAATAGCAAAACACATACATCTTCTAACCTACTCTTATATTTATCTATAATAATGAGAAACACTTTTCTAACACATTAATATCACTGGGTTATAAAATTGAGAAAGATTAAAAAACCGACTGAACCAAAACCTGAAGTCTTTAAAAAACTAGGACCGAAGATCTGATCGGCCAGTCTCGGTCCGGATTGATTCGTTGGTTTTTCGGTATATTGATTGTTTTATACATTGTATCAAACAAAACTAAAATTGACCGAAACCCGAAATGTGTAAAAAAATAAAGACCGAAGACCGAACTGACTGGCCCCACCCCTGTTAGGTACTATTTGTCAGGATTTTTTTATCTATCGGGTCTCATTCTCACCCCTACTGGGTTACAAATATTTTGGTTATATAGAATGGAGTTAGGATAATCTTACCCCTAGGAGATAAGATTGACTTAGCGAGAGTGTAAATTCCTTGATTTTATGTCTTGAAAATTGTACTTTAAAAAAAATATAGGTATAGAGAGTTGTTTTGTAACCAATAGCTTGTAGAAATTTTATTATTTAAACAACAAAAAGCAAAAATATTTATTAATAAAAAGCTAACCAGAAGCTAAACATATAATACATGACAACACAAAGATATTAATTGTTATAAAAAAATTGGATTACACCAGCATGATATAAAATCTATGCTACTCCCCAACTCCCACCTACATTTGATGAAAAGAAATTACGCTTGAGCTTGAGTTTAGGATAAAATAGATGAAGAAATAGAAGAAACGGAAAGGAAAGTTCTCACATTTCTATATTTCCATGAACACCAAAATAATGTTAGTAACCCCCTAGAAATAATAACAGCTTGTTTTATAATTATACTATTGAGTTTAGAACTTAAAATTCACTTCAATTAAATATATTGGATTAGTTTCAAATCTACCTCCTTGTTGACATGTTTTGGTTTGTGTGGATTGGTTTTTTCGTTTTTTATTTTACTTAAGGTATGACACCATAGTTTGAGATTTTTTTTTGAACGGCAAAGGTTGACAAGAGGCGAGCTTCGACACGGCCATCACTCGCCCTTGAACAACCGAAATATTATTGATAACCATGCTAGTCAGAAACTAGCACAACAAGGAGTACAAAGGCAACAAAAAGGAAAAAAGAAAAAAACCAATACAACTTAAAACAAACCAAAAGCACCATCAACAACTAAATTAAGAAAAACAGGAAAAAGGTGCAAGGCACCAGCAGCTCCAATCCAGATTTGCAGTGAGCTTCCCCATCCTATGTTTGAACCAAAAGAAAGAATAAACCTGGACTTGATTAAACACCCATGCTTCGTTCCTTTTTATGTTCGAGAAAAGAATCTCATTCCTATGCTTCCACAGACTCCATATTTAAACATACAGGACTGAAATGAACGCCTTCACTGTTTTTGCGTCAACTCCCATGGACTGCCCCCAACGTATTAGAATTTCCAGCCCCTCAAAATCGATTAGTTCAAAACCCCACCACTCGCAAATCTTACCCAAAATCAGCTTACAGAATCTACACTGAGCAAACACATGCGTTTCTGATACATCCATGTTACCACAAAGAGGACAGAAGCAAGATAAAAGTACGATTCCACGTTTTTGGAGATTAATTTTCGTGGGCAGTCTACTTAATACAGCCCTCCAAACATGAATACTCACCTTGAGGGGAATCCAATCAGACCAAAAGAAGGAAAAGTTCTGAATTTTCTTAAGTGTTAAGTCATCAAAGACGGACCTTAAAGATGACACTGAGTATTCCCCAGAGGCTTCCAAAGCCCAAGTAATGCTTGACCTGCTGTTGCCCCTTGTTTGATCAGATTGAAACCAGTCCATAAATGGGACATTCACCTTGTCCATGTCTTTAATAACTTTGAGAATGTTCCTCCAAATGCCCGGTACTTTACCACGAGAGGAAATGCCCGTAATCCCCCCATTGTCCCCATGTATAGCTTGAATCACCGACTTCCAAAGCCCTCCTTGTGAGTTTTTGAACCGCCAAATCCATTTAGCAAGGAGACCTAAATTTAATGCTTTAAGACTCCCGACCCCGAGACCCCCATTTTCCTTACTATTGAGTACAATATTCCAATCTACCCAATGTATTTTCCGCTCACCGTCTTTAGATCCCCAAAAAAAGTTAGACCTTACACTTTCTAACTTTTGAATTATCTTCCGTGCAGCTCTAAACAGAGAAAAGAAGTAAATACCCAAGCTTCCAAGAACCGACTTTAGTAGGAATTTTTCCAATCTGATAGCGATTTAGCTTTTTAAGGAATTTTTCCAAGATGGGAGACCATGATTCCGCCTTGTTCATTGACACACCAATAGGGAAGCCCAATTAATTAAACGAGGCCTTACCTACTTTGCATTGTGCTTTAGTAGCTAAATTTTCAACAGCTTCAATATTAACTCCAACAGCAGACAAGCTACTTTTCTTAAGATTGATCTTCAACCCTGAAGAGAGAAAAAAACAACACAAAATTCTTAACAAGTTAGCAAAATTCAGATCCGACCATTTACCAATCACAATTGTGTCGTCGGCGAACTAAAGATGAGAAATGACCGGGCCATTGCGTGGTAATTGAATCCCGTGAAACACACCCCTCGCATTTGCTTCTTTCATCACAACATTAAAAGCTTCCGCCGCTATGACAAATAGAAAGGGGACCATTGGATCGCCTTGACGAACGCCTTTACCCATACGAAACTCTGATGTAGGTGAGCCATTAATGAGGACAGAAACAGAAGCTGAAGATAGACATCCATAAATCCATTTCCGCCACATTTGCCCGAAACCCATTTGACACATAACTTCATCCAAGAAATCCCAATGAATGGAGTCAAAAGCCTTTTCAAAATCTATTTTGAATATCATCATTTCAGACTTTTTGAGTTTCGCCCACGACATTACTTCACTAATAATAAGAGGCCCCTCGAGAATGCTCCTGTTTTGTATGAAAGCTGTTTGTTCCGGTCCTATGATGGAATCAATGACAAATCTGATCCTATTCGCCAAGACTTTCGCAATTATCTTGTATAGACTATTTAGAAGACTAATAGGTCTATACTCGTTAAAGGTCAAAGGGGAGTCCACCTTTGGAATTAGGGCAATGAAAGATGAGTTACATCCCTGGTCGAATTCACCATAATCGCCAAAGTGTTTAACAGCTTCAAAAAGATCATGCTTAATAGTGCCCAAAAAATGTTTGTAAAAAGCAATGGTGAACCCATCGGGTCCCGTGGCTTTTTCCGAGCCCAAATCCCATACCGCACATCTGATTTCTTCTAGAGTAAAGCTGTTTTCCAGCCTACTAACCTGATCAGCAGTAAGTCTTCTGAATTTGCTATACAAGAAAGAGGGCCTATGAATACTACTTGTCTCGAATTTACTCCGGAAAAAGCGTAGAGCAGCTTCCTTGATATTATCAGGTTCGCACACCCACCGACCATTTAAATTGATGCCATGAATGAAATTTGATCTTGAATTTTTATTAATGGACCCGTGGAAAAATTTGGAGTTCTCGTCTCCATCAACCGCCCATTTGATACGTGCCCGTTGTTTCATATCAAGTTTGTTTTTTCTTTCCAATTCTTTTATGTTTAATAAGAGTTCTTGTCTCTTGTCAAGGTCTGCCACAGAAAGGTTCATGCACTCTGCTTTTTTATCCAGGGCTTTCAAGTCAATTTTATTCTGCTTTAAAGTAGCTTTCAAGGCCGGGATTGACAGAGACCGCCAATCCTTAATGTCTTTTTTAACCATCCGAAGCTTATACATGAAAGCCCATATCGGAGATTTAGACCTGGAGAGGACGACTCTGGTCCATGCATAATGGACAATAGTTTGAGATAGTATGCATTCTTAGTTTGAGATAGTATGCATTCTTAGTAATTGCTTATATAAAAAATATTTTGTAATTTTTTAAAACTGATCCAATTTTTCTTAGGATAGGGAACCTACCGGTGCCTTTTTTTCTTTTTGAGAGAATTTCATATATCCTTATAAGATTTCTTAATTACATATATATCTTTCTAAACTTTAATATTACATATATATTCTTATAAACCCTCTAAAATCTCAAATATGTCCTAATACATAATTTATTAGTATTTAAATCATTTAAATGTTAAAAAACATATTCCTAATCTAAATTAATGGTGAAATCCCCTCAATACCCTTAAAAGTAACCTATCTTCTAATTTCTATCTTCATTCACGTACCTTCCATAGCTCCATCTTTATCAATGATGATTTAGATACCAAAGGGTTTAAGAAATTCACCGATTAATGGCTGGCTGCAAAAAATCGTCTTCATCGTTTTTCAAACCCAGCAACTGGGTAGAGATCTCGTGTAATTGCTCTTCTGTTTCACACACACACACACACACACACACACATATATATATATATATATATATATATATATATATATATATATATATATATATATATATATATCCATTGAGAACCGAATTAATTGCGAGAACCACGAAAACCAATTTTAGCCGTTAATTTGATAAGCAGAATTCATGGATGGAGAGCGTGGGGGATCAAGTGTGGCATGGTGTATGTGAGAAATTCATGGGTGCGCAATGACATTGAAACTTGAAAGAGGGGGGAATTGAACGGCTCAGATTGGTTTTCGCGGTTTTCACACTAAAAATGGTTCTCAATGGAACTTCTTCCTATATATATATATATATATATATATATATATATATATATATATATATATATATATATAGACAAAAGTTCATGCGAGAACCGTTGTTAGCGCGAGAACCGCGAGAACCAATCTAAGCCGTCCAATTCCCCCTCTTTCAATGTCATTGTACACCTATGAATTCCTCACATGCACCCTGCCACACCCTATCCCTCCACGCTCTCCATCCATGATACTTCTCATATCCAAGGAACGGCTGAGATTGGTTCTCGCGGTTCTCGCACTAACAATGGTTCTCGCATGAACCCTCCCCTATATATGTATATATAGGGTGCGGTTCAAACGAGAACTGTTTTTCGTACGAGAACCATTTCTGGTCAATCATTTAATGTCTTGTCTTTTTTATTTAATTTAAATAGGAAATGGTAGTATGGACATTAATACATTTCCCCCATTTTTTTTAAACTAATATTTCGATCAAACGAAAAGGTGTTAAATTACGAAAAATGTACCAAATTAACGACAAAATTATGCTCTTTAATTTAAGACCATCCTTGCTATATTTTTTGGGAAAAAAAGTCATGTTTGCTGGGTTTTTTTTCCAGTACATCTCGAAATTTGCACAAGTGCAAATTTTGCACATGTGCATATTTCGCACATGTGCATATTTACACCTGTACTGAAAAAACTAGGTAAATATGTACAAAATTTACACTAGTGCAAATTTCGAGCTGTACAAAAAAAAACCAGCAAAATTACCAGTGCAAATTTCAAGCTGTACAGAAAAAAAAAACCCAGCAAACACAAAAAAATTTGAAAAAATATATCAAGACCGGTCTCAAATTAAAGAGCATAATTTTTCTCGTTAATTTGATATAATTTTCGTAATTTAACACTTTTCCGTTTGATTTATATATTAGTTTAATAAATGCGAGGGTAATGTAAAAATATCCAAACTACCTTTAATTAATTAAGGATAACTTTGATTAGTTTAAGGTTATCCATTAACAACTCTTTAATCTCAACCCTCAATCTTTTTGATCGATGGCTGTAATTGGTGCTCGCAGTTCTCGTACGAAAAACGGTTCTCGTTTGAACCGTCCTCTCTCTATATATATATATATTTGCTCGACTTCATGGATTTAGGTTCCGGATTCCACCCTATGGATTTACGTTCGAGAGGTCTTTAGATGGGATTCGATGGTTTTTGTTCAATCCGAGTGAATGACGGAAACCCTAATTCGCTGTTCTTGTGTTTAAGTGGCACTCGACTCGTCGATTCGTCAAAAGAGGAACTACGGGTGGATCTTGTTCATTTTGTTTGAGGCTACCCCCGATTTATAGGTTACGGTTTTGAAACTGTATTTGCAATTTGTTTGATCTCTTTTGCAGATCTACGATTTCTTTGGTGGTTTTTGAAATTGTATTTGCAATTTGTTTCACTTCTTTGCAGATCTACGATTTCCTTGGTGACATCGATGGCTACAGAGATCATGTATTGTTTATCAGTTATAATTTCATCACAAATATCTTTAATGTGGGTTTGATTTTGAATTAGGATTTACATTATTCACTCACATGGTGTTGTTGGTATGATGATAAAACTAGATTGGTATTGTATCTGATTCAATGTTTAGGGTATTAAAGGGATTTCACAACTAAATTAGATTAGGGAATATGTTTATTATTGTGAATTTACTAAATTCTCCTTCTAAATCTCATGAGAAGAAGCAAAATTACTTCCACAATTGATAGTATAGGATAATTTGATATTAGAAATATATGTGGATTAGGATTATCAACTTTTTGCATTCTCCTATTTAAATAGCAATTAGTTTATTTGCACATGCAAAGATAGAGATTAGGAGTCCGAAAGTCTTCCTAATATATCATGTTCTTCATCTTGAGTTGGCCCACAAAAATATCACATGTTGCTTTATTTTAATTTTTTTTAATTGCAATACACACTCTCTATTTTAATTCTAAATCTATAATATTTTATTCATAATAGGACTTCAACCTAAAATCTTATAGGACATCAAAATACCAAATACGGTTAGGCTATAACTCTATAAGCCCTTTGATACCTTATTTTAATATATAGGAAACCGTCTTTTTTTTAACAGCACATTACTTTTATAAATATAGCACAACAAGTCTACAAGCAATATCCCAAGGCCCTGTACATGACCATCGCAACTAAACATCAAAACAACACAGTAATCAAATGAAACAAACGGCATCAGATAACGCAAAAGAGAGGCAGACAAAACTCTGGCAGCTTGGTCTGCATATATCAACCAACGGACAGCACATGTAACCAGACATCATACAAAGAAGATCGCTGATACTCAACATCGATCCCATCATCTCTCCCGATAGGAGCTATCGCTCGTAGACAAACCTCGAACCAGAACACACAGCAACTGCAACAAAGTCTCAAAACACCAGCAAAGGACAAAAACATCATGTAAACACTAGATCAATCCGCAACAATTAGGAGCATAGTCACAAAAGTAGAATCCGCATAATCGTCGATCATAATCGCATCAAGAAGGGAAACCGTCTTATTTAATAGATTTATTCCTAACATATATACTCATTAGTTAGGATTTTAGGGGTGTTTTATGTTTGTTGTAGTCTATTTTATGACCTTTTTACTTATTCGTTTACTGTTTAACTTATGAAAAAAATAATTTTTTGATGGTATGTTTGGTATGAACCCTTTTGAAGCTTCTTAAAGCTAGTAGAGTTTTGTTTTGAAATAAAAAGCTACAATCATATTCGGATAAAAAAGCTTGAAGCTTTTTTTAAAACAAAAATCTCTAAAACAAAACGCTTATTGAAGTAGATTATAAAACTAGCTTAATGTTTTTAATATAGTAAATTACTTAAATATCGTCTTTAATTGTTTTATAATTTCTTCTATTTTTATAATTTATTATTATTTTTTTATCATTTTATACTATTAAGCTCTAATTACTAGTTAATTTGCTAAACACATATCTATACTATCTTATAAAGCATTTAGGTATTGTGTCTTAATTTCTTGATTTTAAGTAATTTGAAATTACTAATTCACCATTAATATTAAATTAAATAAAAATTATTAAATAAAGTAACTTTTTAGTGGAGTTAATGACCAATCTTATATATATCATTTTATAAACTATACTTTTCAGAATAAAGAATATTTAAAAAATCAAATAAATGCAAATTAACATAATAACCAGAGAATTTAATAATCAAACCTTTAGTATTAGATATTCTATTGTATAATAAATATTTTAACTTAACTATTAAAAACTATGTATAACTAGAATTATTAAATCTAAAACATATAAGCTACATTTATAAAAAAATTCTGGATTTTTTAAATATTAAATATAATTAACATAATATAGAATTATAATGTCAACACTCTTGTTGAATTTTACCACCCATATAAAATTTTATTGACCTATTATAATTTATACAAGGTACACACCATCTACGTTTTAGAAACCAACAAGTTATCGAGAAAAATGTTCACTGTCGTTGTATTACGCTAGTATACTTAGTACAACTAAAATATTCAGCTTCCAACCCTAGCAATTGTTTTCCCCTTTTTTTGATCATTTTACAAATATAAAATAAGCCAAACACTTCTTATAAAATAGTTTATAAACTTATTGTATGCTAATCCAAATACCTTTTTATCTAATAAACTCATAAATAGCTCAAAAAGTTAAGCTTACCTAACCACCTCTTAAATCCTTAATCTTTCTTTTCATCAATATAACTTTTTTTTCATATATATATATATATATATATATATATATATATATATATATATATATATATATATATATATATATATATATATATATATATATATATATATATATATAACTTATTAATACCTATTTCTTATTCCTTATTCCTTTTAATTTATTGAATTAAATATACGAGAAGAAAAGCAAGAGTAAAAAAAAGAGATTAAAAGATAATAAAAAAAGAGGGGACAACGAAACCTAGGTTTACCTCTCTATGTAAAATGATTACCCAGAATCGTCGGGTAGAATGAAATGTATACCGAATAACTTAGCAAGTTTATAATTTAGTATCGAAAAGGAAAATACTACTACTTAATTATTTTCACGAGTTATAGAAAAAATTATGACTCAATATTTATCAAAATTTTAACTTTCCTTGAATTGATCATTAATTTAGTCTACTTTTGGTTCATTTTCGCTTTTTCGCCGGTTTTTGATTTTTCAATTGTTTAGTTTTGGTTTTTAAGATGTTAACGTACAGTCAATTATTTCTATTCCCATATATGCTAGAAGCTTTGAAAAATACGTCAAACTACCATTATTATTCTTGAAATTTTTACTTTTAGTTTTCCCCTTCTGTATACTTTTTTCCAAACTTAAACATAGTTCTTCTTTAAAAAAAGCTAGTCATGCAAAGTATCTAAATTAACTTCATGTTTTTTTTTCTAACAAAAACTTATTTTTTAGTATAGACATATATAAATAAAAGGATTTTCTTTGTAAAAACATAATCAATAAAGTAAACATTTTTATATAATTAACCCAATATGAATTCTCGAAACCTAATTAATTAGTTAATTACCTATATAAATAATTGAATGATTAGCACGTACAAAAGAAAACATGGAATTAATTTTGAGTTCTATCTTTGAGTTTGGTGTGTGAACATGATCATATAATCTTCAACATCTCCGTCTCTACTTTAGACACCAACACCATGCTTAGCTACTCGATTATCGATGACCATTCTACTTTCACACCATTTCACATTTCCCTCTTTATATATATATATATATATATATATATATATATATATATAGGGATGAGATCAAATAAAAGGTAAATTAAAGTACAAAGTGTAAGAGGGATGATTAGTGATAGTTTTTCAGTTTATACATCAACTGATAATTGTTAGTTCATCATCTTTATTGATTAAAACTAGTTCTTCATCGATTTTTTTTTATGAATCCAACATATACATCACTTTTTAGATGAAAGCATTTTGTTAATCACCAAATTATTCCAAAAATTTTGGTTTCAAAATCTGTATTTGAAAATCTCTTTTGCTGTGTAAAATGTGATGAATATGTTGGATTCATCAAAAAGAAATCGATGAATAACTAGTTTTAATCAATAAAAAGGATTTTTTATTGCCTCTTACCATTTTTACGTTAATATACCTTTTACTTGATCCTCACCCTATATATATATATATATATATATAGGAAAAAGTTCATGCGAGAACCATTCTTAGTGCGAGAACCGCGAGAACCAATCTGAGCCGTCTAATTCCCCCTCTTTCAATGTCATTGTCCACCCATGAATTCCTCACATGCACCCTGCCACACTCTATTCCTCCACGCTCACCATCCATGAAACTTCCATATACAAGGAACGACCGAGATTGGTTCTCGCGGTTCTCGCACTAACAACGGTTCTCGCATGAACCCTCCTCTATATATATATATATATAGTGTGTGTGTGTGTGTGTTAATAATTCTTAAAAAAGAGTTGCTACTTTACACTTTACAACCTCATTATGCAATGTAGGGTTGTGTATCTTACAAGTGATCTTAACTATTTAACTTTTTCTTTATTAAGGATTGATTATGATTATTGTTTAGACCATCACCATCTATCACATGGTTCACCTACTTTTTTACCTGCCACATCAACGTCATATTATTCCCCCACCATTCCCTCATCCCATCACTTAAACCTCTTCATCTATCACATGCTTCACGTCACAAATAAAAAAAAGAATTAAAAATAAATAGGTGCTCACCATCGCGATGGTGGTCACACTTGTGATCGTGAGCGAGCCCATCACCAAGTGGGGCGATGCTCTTCGCGGTCGTGAGGAGTCCTCACATGACCGTGTGCGCGATGGATGCACATGATTTTTTATATATATCTCAACATTATTTTAAAACACAATGAATAAATTAGTATTCAATTTTTTAATTTAAGCATGTCTAAAAATAACAATTTTGTTAGCTTGTTACATTGATATATCAACCTCATTTATAGACGAACCGAAATTATCACTTTACTTAAAATAAGTAATTAACTAAATGAATATTATACAAAAGGTAAATTTTGTTTGTTTTTTAGGTTTGTACTTACATGAAAACACCGTTAGCTATAGCTTGATTAGTACGAAGACGAGTTGTCTCATATACAGGCAACTCTTCTTGATACTTCGACATTCCAATGGCAGAAAGATTATCGAGTTCAAATAGATCCGAACTCGAATCACTATCGCCATCATCACATACATCTTTTTCACTTTTACGATCCCTAACCACACCAAATTCACATTCAACCTTCTTCTGGTAATTCTTCAACAATAAGCTCCTTGCAGTTTCCGAAATGCGAATGTTTTTCTCCTCTTTTATGTAATTTCTATCGGATTTGATTCTACTTAACTTTGTTTCTTCTTTTTCTAGCGATTTGTGCCCGCATGGCTGACAATCTTCGTCGACGATTACGCTCACCGGAAAAAATCTTACCGAGCGTTTTTCGCCACCGGTGCTTGATTTGCCTCTTGATGACGGCGTGTTGCTTAAACATGAACGTGAAAACGAAGACGCTGATGAACACGTGGAGGCATTCGCTGACTTTGACTTTCGGTCTAACCGACTCCTCGTCGACTCCGTATAACCTCCGGCGGTGGTGGTGTTGGTGTTTGGTTTCTTATTGTTTCCTGTAGTGAATAGTGAATTCAGCAACCTGGCTAACCGGCCACCCGGCGAGACAGGTTGCTTCACTTTCTTCAATTCACTGTAGATCTTCAATGCTTTCGATTTCGTCTTCACGAATTTGCCTTCGCGTTCAGGTTTTGCTTGCGAATCCTCGTCTCCGTACACGATTCTCTGTTTATTGACAGTACGAATAGGTCTAGGTTTAACCGGAACGCCGTCGATCACCGACTCACCATCCAATAAAGCAAAACCACCGCCTCCACCACATCCGCCGCCGGAGGTAGAATTACTTGAGCTACAACTCGAATCAAACCAAAAAGATTCATGTAAATCCACCGCCGATCTTCTTCCGACCACCGGTTTTCTATTCTCCATCCATTTCTGAATCAAACAAGCTCGTCGTTCTCGTTCATCATCATCTTCTTCTTCTTCAAAACAACGATCACTTGAATTAGTTACTGCAAATTTGTTCTGGTTTCTTCGATTAGTTTCTCGGCAAAGCGGCGACTGTAGATCGATTGAGCGGTAGATCTCGTCGAGCAGAGTGGAGGAGAAGGACGGAGTGCTGTTTCGGAACCTTCTGGAAGCAGCGTCCATGAAATCAAAATTCTGGAATTGAATGGATGTGAAGAGTTAAAATTAAAGAGAGAATGAACAGAATCACATATTGATGGAAGCGAAAGAATTTGGAAAAAACGAAGAGTGAATTGAATGATGATTAGGGTTTGAAGGAAGTGGAAAACAGAGAGATGTGAATTATAATTTGATTTTAGTGAGAGAGAGTGAGATTCTGGTTCTCTAAGTTACGCTTCCTTTATATAAAGAGGAAGGGAGGGAGGTTGGGTAAGTTCTTGTCATGGAACTAACAACTTACCATCATGATTATGTTTTTGTTTTATTTTATATACACTTTTATAATCTTATATAATAGTATTTGCATGTAACAAGAATATTATTTTAATCAACATTAATTTTTATTTATGATTATAAAATGTTGACATCCTAAAACGTACAGAAGAATAAATAAAGCTTGCTTTGACTCGTATTTTTTTTTGAAAAGCATATTGTGATATATATTGATTTCAGTAAATAAACTTTACAGCTAAAGTTAAAACAAGGACTTATCAGTTTTAACCCAAAAAACAACCCTTACAGAGAAATTTATTTACATAACTTAGGAATACCAGCAACTCTGCCCTTTCGATGCTCGAGCCTTTAGCCATTGAAACAGTGTAACCTTTGTGTCTAACAACAAACCATTTTCTCTCGATTTTTCTCCTTTAAACAGTACTATGGCGTTTCTATCTTTCCAAATTAAATAACCTGCGACCCTTAAAGTCAAATTCCACACTAGTGACGAACCTACGTTTAGGCTTGATCGGGCTACGTTCGATCGATCAGTAAACCCGTGACTGTTGTTGACCTCCAGACCCCACCAACTGTGACTCATATAGTCGATAAATAAAACGTAACACGATATATTGCAAGTTATAGCTTATAAGTCCATCCGTACGGTATGTGGTTTGATCTCTGTAACCCAGCTTTCACGTCAAGCTATATATTAATTTTAGTATATTTTAATCCGATTTAACAAAAGGCATGAAGTATGATTATGTAGATTTTAACAAGATTACACGTAATAAATCACCGGGGTACCATAACTATAAAATTAAGGACTATATGTATATATTAATAATCTTTTAATATCATATTGATAAATGGGTGGAATGTGTTTTACTTTTTTTTATAATAATGAAGAATTATATATTAATAAATGAAAATATTCAAATATAATTTGTAATTTGTATCGTAAAGATGCATATGTGTTGCTATTACATAAAGCTTAAATTTTTAATACTTGTTAATTTTAATTAAGAGATTCCTTTTTTAATACTTGTAGCTCTGCTAGCCCCGATCATTTTCTCCACCATAATTCATAAATTCCAACCCCCACCTCACTTTCTTTATAAGGACATGCACTTCCGTCATCACTGATTTACAATATATACAATATTATTTTTGGCTGAATTTTACGACTATCATGATGGCTTGTACATGATTTGAGCACATATGTTTCTATTTATAAACACCGATCTCTTGATACTTTTATTACTTACTATATCAACTCATAAAGAAATCTCACAATTTATCTCAAGAAATTTAAAGTAGTTTTGTAAAGAAGCTCATTACAGATGAATCACTCTTTTAAATCACAAATATTTTCTTTTATTTGTTTATTAGAAAATGATATATACATGGTGCATATCACATTACTGAACAATGGAATGAAACTCGGCTCCAATTAATGGTTGATTTGGCGATTCTCATCTCTCCAACCATTCGATTATGTCGAGTGTTGACTACTGACCAGATGACCATAACGAGTCTACGACCATCCCTAACAGACTCTACCACAAGCAAAATCTGAAATTTATTTGAATCTAGTGTGTGTTAAGGTTAGTGAATAGTGAATCCAAAATTCTAAATTTTTAATTGTCTACTCTGTTTATATCTTCTTGGTTCTAATTTCTAAAGTAATGTTTATTTTTCAATTTTCTTGAACGTTATAGAAGGTGAGAAAGTTGAATTTTTGTTTGAGATATGGACTCTTTAATTATATATGAATTTGTGTTTGAGATTAGTAATGACTAAATGCTATATAAGTTTTGGTTTTTTACCTTTCTTATTTATATATTTTTGAATTATAATTCTGACTTTTACCTTTATGAAATAAGTTTCATTTTCTTATCATAATTTGGTTTGGTCGTTTAAAAGTTGGAAGCCTAAAAATCTACAAATTACAATGAAAAAGAAAAAAAATATATAAATTACAAGTTTTTTTCTTATCATTTTATTTTTAGTTATAAAGTTTTAGTATCTACTTTTACAAAATTACACAAAACCGGTCCTAATATATATTAAAAATGAATAGAGTACACAAGATGATATATCCTTCTACTTTCTCCTCCTACTTCATTCTCCTACTTACCACAAGATGACATGTGGAGTCCACTAATTCTCTTTCTTCATTTCATCAATTGATTTGCACACTTGTTTTGATCTTGTGAGTAGGAGGACAAGTAGGAGGATATATCATTTCTCTTTCTTAAATTTCAGCCGCTAGCTACACTATATTTTTGGAAACTTTAATATCGAAGCCTTCTTATGCAAGTCTACTAATATTGCCTAAACAAGAGGTACATCAGGGGTAATAAAAAACAACTTTAGCATTGCCTAAAAATCACATTCAATGCAGCAAAAGTGTCATTGAAGCAACCAGACTACATATCCCCACAACGAATTCAACCATACATAAAAATCCAGCCGGAATTGTCATATTCCAAAACATAAAGGTAAGGTTGTAATTCCAAAATTTTGTACCCATCTTCTTTCCTAGGTTTCTTTAGAAGGGTTGTCTTATGGTTGTTATAGGAATAAAGCAAACTTTGATGATGTGTTCTCCAGTTTGGCTTTTAAAATGAAATGGTGGGGAATGAAAGAAAACATCTAACCTGGCCTAGTACGTTGATCTTGAGAGGGGACGAAATCAAATGAAGGGAGGAATGAAGGGTTACATAGTTCAAAAGTATCCTACTAATATGTGATAATTAGGTAGGAAAGAAGGTCATCTCTATTTTAATTCCTTTCAACTTAAATTCATAAGTATAGAAACTCAATCAACCAAGTGTCACATGAACTACCTATTCTCTTTTCATTTTCATCCTTTTCTCAACATTCATTATAGTCTAACCCAATCTCAATTTACTTTTTATTTTATTTTACAATATAAAATCTTAAGAGAAGAAAGAGAAGAAAGAGGAAAGAGATATGAAAAAGGTAGAGTGGAGTAAGGTTGGAAGGGATGGGGTGTGTAGAGGTTAGCTTTCGGTTTGGCCAACACTAATCTTCAACCCGGGCATGAACCTAAAAGGGAGCATAAGGTGTTCACCTCAACCCGAATAAACCGGATAGCCGACCCAACCCATTCAAGTTGGGTGTTAGGC
Organism: Pulicaria dysenterica; assembly: GCA_947179395.2. Classification (NCBI taxonomy): domain Eukaryota; kingdom Viridiplantae; phylum Streptophyta; class Magnoliopsida; order Asterales; family Asteraceae; genus Pulicaria; species Pulicaria dysenterica. The sequence goes on from OX359292.1 coordinate 1,049,703, forward strand.
ATAGTCTAAGAACACAAGCTCATAAAGTTGCGTAATAGCATGAAACTTGTCTCAATGTTCCAATATGGTATTTAAAGTATTTTTTTTACTCACATGGCCATTAAACTTGTAAGAAACGTGCTAATATGCCCATTTTTAACCCGTAACCGGCTTAGCCGGTAATCCATAATTTTAAACTTATTTTCAAGAGTCAGGATACGGTAGGAATCTTGTCATATTGTTCCAATATGGTACTTAAAGTTTTTTTTCGTTTGTACACATCTAACATCTTCCAAAAACTTTATTTTTTCTCCATTTTTTTCTTTAAAAACTCTATCTTTTCTTTGTAGATGGCAAGTTCAGTTTCCTTGTCATCAAAAAGTTATTTATAGTCTTGTAATCTTGATTGTAATTCTCATGGACTAATCGGGAGTATTTTCACAAATTTCGGTGGAGCTATTACACAGACTACAAACGATTTTTGGATGACAAGAAAACTGAACTTGTTATGTACAAAGAAAAGATAGAGTTATTAAAGCCAAAAATGGAGGAAAAATAAAGTTTTTGGAAGGTGTTTAGATGTGTACAAACGAAAAAAAAAACTTTAAGTACCATATTGGAACAATATGACAAGATTCCTACCTTATACCGACTCTTGAAAATAAGTTTAAAATCATGGATTACCGGCTAAGCCCGTTACGGGTTAAAAAAATAGGCATATTAGCACGTTTCTTACAAGTTTAATGGTCATATGAGTAAAAAAAAATACTTTAAGTATCATATTGGAACATTGAGACAAGTTTAATGCTATTATGCAACTTTAACCCTTTCTTTTTTCCATTTACTTTCCTTTCTTTCCTCTTTGCTCTATTCAAAGCTTGAAAACACAATGTTAAAAGGAGCCTTTTAATTAATAAATTTATGACATATATTTAGTTTGTTTTTATACAAAATTTACTTTTCTAGCTATTTTGATAAAAAAATTTATAAAATCTTTTATATGGGTTTGTTATGATAACTTTAATTCAATCGATAAAATACTAAGCTATTTAGTTTTTTTTACTGACATTCTCAAATAATTCTTTTACTAATTTCAACTTTAAAAAACTTAAGTTCGTGTGAGCAACAGCCACGAGAATAATTAACATATTTTATTTGCAATCGAAGCATAGAATTAAGTTCTATTAATAGTTAAGCGTCTCTTCTTATTCTTTTTATCTCAAAAAACTATTGTTGCATCAACTTTTCTCTTTGGTTTATAATGGAAAAAACCTTAAACTTTGCTTTACTTTTTGGTTTAAACCTTAATGTTTGTTTTTACATGATTTAAACCTTAAACTTTATTTTACTTGTTGGTTAAAACCTTAAACTTTCTTTCTAAATGATTTAAACCTTAAACTTTAAATATATTTCTATTTAACTCATAAACTTTCATTTACTTACTTAAAGTGGGTAAAAACTAAACCTACAACCTATTCAACCGGCCACCTCATATCCCCTTAACTCACGACTTGTAAAACGTTTAGAGCATAAAAGGGGAGCGGCGGCGAAATCGACGATAGGACAAAGGGAAGTGAACGGCGAAACCGACGACGGGACCAAGGGTGAAGCCAACGACGGGACCATGGGGCGAACGTCGCTGCCCTTGGTCGTCGTCGCCGGTCGCTACCCTTGGTACCGTCGTCATTCTCACCATCCTTCACCCTTGGTCCCGTCGTCGTCTTCGTCGGTTGCTGCCCTTGGTCCCGTCATCCTCATCGTTCGCTGCCCTTGGTCTCGTCATCGATTTCGCCGCCGCTCCCCTTTGATGCTCTAAACATTTTACAAGTCGTGTGTTAAGGGGATATGAGGTGGCCGGTTGAATAGGTTGTAGGTTTAGTTTTTACCCATTTTAAGTAAGTAAATGAAAGTTTATGGGTTAAATAGAAATATATTTAAAGTTTAAGGTTTAAATCATTTAGAAACAAAGTTTAAGGTTTAAACCAACAAGTAAAATAAAGTTTAAGGTTTAAACCAAAAATAAAATAAAGTTTAAGGTTTAAATCATGTAAAAACAAATATTAAGATTTAAACCAAAAAATAAAGTAAAGTTTGAGGTTTTTTTCATTATTAACCCTTTCTCTTTGTACCCATTCATCTTTATACCTCGGACCAAAATATTTGTATTACTCATCTTTCTACCCTATAACCACCTAAATAAAAAATAAAAAAATAGGACCCATAATTAAATAAAAAATTAAAATTAATTTGAAAAAAAGACAACTTCTAGTTAGGTTAAGAAAGAAAAATAAAACATAAAACAATATAATATTTTATAAATGAAACCTATGCATAAAACTGATTTGTTTTTCAACTTGATAGTTGATTTTACTGATCACATGAAATAAGGGGAAAGACATCAGGTAGTCGGTTCCCCTCTTGGCTTCAAAATAAAAAAAGATATATGTTCTCAAATTTAGTTAAATTTGTGGTTGTCTGTAATTTTTTCCGCTTTTCTTGAAGTCAAACATTTCCGTAACCCTTGCTATCATACTATGACGAGATCGTGCTTCTTCGACGTCTTGTGCGATAGCCTTCCATATGCTGTCAGCGATCATTTAATGTAACTCGGTTTCTTGTGTGATTTGTTTACCCTTGTTTTTATTCATATTGGAAAGTGAGAGAATTCTATAGTGTAGAGAGGATTATACAGTGCGAGTGTGAAAGAATGAAGTGATATTTATATAAGAAAATAGACAATAAATATAGAAAAATAATAATTTATTACAACCGAAAACAAATTTTAGGGGTGAGCATGGTTCCGTTTTGGCATAAACCCGAAAACAAATCGAAATTTCAGTTTTTGAGTGGTTCGGTTTTCGGTTTTTGGTTCGGTTTTACAAATTTTATATTTTAACTATCAATATTTGAAGACATACAACGATCATTGTAAGGTTATGAAATTAAATATGATTGAAGTTATATTAGAAACATCAAGATGTGTGACACTTAATTCAAGCTATATACATTGCAATTGATATAATCAAAATGTCTGTCAAATGTTTAAACTTTAAAGCCAAATTTGAAATAAAGCAAAACTCAAAACAATAATATATTAACAAAACTAAAAATTTAGATGAACAACCAATTTCAGATAAACTACATGCAACTTATAAAAATAGAACCTAAAAATCGAGATAAACAACTTGAAATAGATTTTAATATTAAGTTGTAAATGGATATAATCGATATGAAGTGAACTTGTAGATTTAAAATGAAATGATATTTGCAACATTGCTCCTTAGAATGGTTTGGTTTGGTTTTATCGGTTTTTAAAATTTCAAAAACCAAAACCAAACCGAAAAAGTCGGTTTTTGAAAATTTGAAAACCAAAACCGTCAATTACTACATTGGTTTAGTTTTATTAGTTTGGTTTTTTCAGTTTTTGATTCGGTTTCGGTTTTTTCTGTTCAATCTCTTAAAAATTTATAACATGCTCTTTACCCAGTAACAAGTTTCAGAGTTACTGGAACCATGTGGAGTAATACCAGGAGCACCACATACTCGTTATAGACGTTTAACGATCTCTATTTCGTGAGCTCTTATAGTCATCTTAATATTAAATATCCTTTTATAAAATTTGTGTTCGTGTATAGACAAATCTTGATGGAATCCCGAAATGTAGTATGTGAGTATATGCATGTGTTCCTATTAAATAGGAATTCCCATGTTGAATCTTAAATCGAAAGTGGAAAAACAGTGAGATTCCATTTCTTTCGAATCATGGAAATTGACATATTTTCAAGTAATTAAATTATTTTTTCGTTCCATGATGGAAAACAAGAACATTAGGAAACGAGTGATTTGATAATTTGATTCCATTCAAGTCATGGTAACATGTATACAACATGACCCACAACTACCAAAGTCAAAAATAATCATAATAAAACTAATGTTACTAGTGAGACAAACTTTCGAAATCGAGTAACAAACTATCTCAATTATTATAAGGCTAGAACTAGCGTCTGAATATGATTTGTAACCTTATACTAACACTTATATAGAGCTAGTGTCTGAATATGATTTTTAACCTTATACTAACACTTATAACGATTTCAAAGAATAAGAAACTCTAATTGAACTTATAGTATAACGGATACAAGGGAAATATTAATAAGAAACTTTAATGAACCGACAAAACCATCTTTCTAGTAAATCTTAATATCATTTTATCTAGTGACCTTTAATCTACTTTGCTTTCTACCCTAGTCTAGATGTGCACAAAATGGTTCGGTGGAACCGCTCCAACTTTCTGAACCGGGTCCCAACGGTCCAAGACTGGTCCTTGAGTCGCAGTCCACGTCAATCTAGTCCTTAAGTTGATCAGTCCTTTATCCGGTCTTTGGTCGGTCCTAACCAGACCACTTTCCAAACTAGTTCAAAAAATGAGTCGGTCCAACCAGTCCCAACGGTAACAAGTGTCTTCAACGGATAGTTTTCCCTATCCCAATAGACCTAACCGTCTTCAAAACCGGGTAGTTTTCACCATCCCAATGGTAAGAATTGTTCCGATGGTAATAACTGCTATATATGGCCAGGACATACTAACGACCCAAGCTAGTAACGTAGTTTCGGAATGTTGACTTACTGTAATAGGATTTTTAAACGCAAGACGGTGTATTTTGACGCACAAGTCGGTTGTAAGCTTGAACATTGATTTCATTCATCTCAACCGAAGGTTTGTATATGTCTCAATTAAGGCTTAGTGTGATTAACCCAATTACAAAGATGAAAGATGTACGAAAGGTTAGACAAAAAAGCATTAAAGTACCTTGAGAGTAGAAGATAGAAGAAAATGACGCTACACTATCAACATATATCTAAAGAATATTAACACAAGATAATGAATGTTTAAGTGTTACCAGGCAACATGCACATGAACCGAACCACTCGATATGGTAGTCTACGCATGATGATAGCACCGGCAACCTTGTCCTCTTATGCCATTACTTGTCCAACGATAAGGTTACTACTCCAACTACACAACTAGTTGCAGTATTATTATCATTAGTTAAGAAAAAAAAAGGAATTCCACTAGCGTGCACTATCATGCGAAAATAGTCAATTTGATAAATAGCCTTTCTTTTTCAAACATTCGTGGGGAGATTAAGATTAAATACCTGACCTCTAATGTCATTGTCATCGGTCAGGGCCTTCTATCTTTATGTAGGTGTTGTCCAATCACACGGCCCAACAATCAATTTCAAGAATGTTTTCTTTTTGGGATGCAAGTATAGAAGTAAGTTGCAAGTTTCTCATATTAAAAATAAATAAATGCTTCTATTAAAATATGTATGTTGCTTTGGATATAGATTTAATTTTTATATCTAGAAATTCGAATATATGAATAAATCATAGGCGTTGTTGGAGTTTTACGAACAAAAAAAGTTCATCTTCTAATCAAGTTTATTGTATGATTCTAGCTATTTATTTAACAAATTAATTTTAATTGCGTAGTCTTAAATATTTATTTTGGTAAAAATTAAAATGCAATTTTAGTTTTTCTGGGTCATAATTAGATTTAATTTGAACTTTAGTTTAAATAATCGTTTTAATGATAATTTCATATACGTCTTTATTTCTTTTGATTTTTATAATTCTTTACTATCATTTTCTTAAGGTTTAATAATTATCATTTTGTTAAAGCAATCTGTGTATTACACGGATATCTAATCTAAGTTTACTAATAAAAAGTAGTATAAATGAAGACACCTATAGTAACGGCAACTCTATTCAATTGGTCAATTTACCAACTTATGCACCTTATCATTATTATTATTATTCTCTCTCGTATTCGTATATAGCATCAACCATCAGTTTAATTATGTACGGAACACTTGAGAATTTTATATTCATGAACAAACTTATTTTAAAACATGGTAAAAAGAAACAAAAAGACGCAAGAATAATTTTTTTACTTTATATTATATAGAGACATAAAAAGCAAAGCTCCAAGGGGAAAGTGGTTTGGGGCATTTGGCCCAAGCTATTTGATTGCTTTTTACAAGTCAAGCTGTCAAGGAAAAGATATATATACTGCCATATTACCAAGGACATTAATCTGTTACTGATTTACCAAGGTTGACCTCTACATACATTATCATATAAAATGAAACAGGAAGCTTAAATGTAAAAGTGTCTTAATAATAACAATAATAATATAACTGCAAAATGGCTTTAAATGCTTCACCAGTTTTCCATAACTAACACATATAATAATATCATCATTCTTCGGAGTTGTTGATTTAACAAACTCACAGGTACTGTTGTTGTATCCTTGCTCTGTTCTGTTCCCACCACATTCTCGCACGCGACTCTCCGAATCTTTCTCGACTGTGCATCAAGTATGATATAGCATTATTTAGTATTTTTCTTCTTTTGTTTTTGAAGAACAAACAAGTACTCGTCCTAATCTACACCTAGTATACAGCATGACTTAATGTTATTTAGTATTACTACTTTCTTCATTAATATAATAAAAACAGCATATTATGTTAGTGTGAGATTGGAACAGGTTAAATTAGAGGTGCCAAGATATATGTGTTTGTTTGGTAACAGGTTAAATGGGATGGGTTGAAATGGTTTATTGTAAGTACGTGTGAGATTGGAACTAAAATATATATGGGGTAAAAATGACTCGGGTTGAGTTGGAAATTATGTAAAATTATATTTTATTAATACGTTAAATTATGGTTAAAGTAATAATTTTATCAAACAATAATTTACCCATTAATTTCATAAAAATCATAAATAATCAATGTGTTACATTATGATTACGGAAAAAATATTATCAAAAATAATAATCTTAATTTTTAAATAAAACTACTTGTTACGTGGATCAGTGGCATGCTAATATGTTAGGTGATATTTTGGCGTTTCAAATAAAACACAACCCAAATCGCCATTCACAAGTAAATTGGTCAAAATTGATGTTTTACTTTTTTTTTCCTTTTCTTTGTTCTTTTTTTTTTTTGTTTCTGGTTTTTTGGTTTGTACCTGAATCGGACTCGCCTAAGCTCCCGAGTGCCACCAGGCAGTATTCTGATAGTAATATACACACCAGGCGCATCCTGCTCAACCCATTCGGTTTCAAAATCAGTTGCAGTGCTCAAAGAAAGCTCAGCAGCCTCTTGAGAAGAACTAGTTCTAGCAGAAGCATCTGCTGATGATGTCTCGGTTTTAGCCCCACTGATGCTAGAGAGTTTAGGCACTGAAGCAGGGTTGAGTTGTTGGTCAAGTGAATCTGATGAAGAGTAGCCCATTCCCGTTGGATGGTATAAGTTTCGAGGCGGGTGTTCCTTGCCAAGTGGTGGTGTTACTGGGCTGCTCTCCTCTAAAGACCCGGTCCTAGAGCTCTATAATAATCAACAAATATAGATAAAAATTGATGTCATATCAACATTGTTTAGCTAAAATTTTCAGTCAACCCCTTATAGAACAAAGACCAAATTGAATCATATATTAGTAAATGGGATGAAATTAACACTTCTCCAACTATTTTCAGCAAGCAGGTGAAAACTAAGAAAACAAACCTCATCTTCGGATCTTGGTGGAGATGGTAGGGGTACGCCTTGCTGATTAAAGCGTTGAACGTTGTACAACTCCATAATCTTCTCACAGTTTTCAGACCACCATCTTTGAGCTTGCCATTTATTAAACATTTCACGACTGAGAGATGAGAGCCATAGGTTAAAAGGCCAATATATTTATCGTTGCCTAATGTGTAGTGTTTAGATATTTCTTAGAAAAAATACACCCCAATGCATGTGTTGTTTAGAAGATAACACCACGACACCTTATTGGCTAAAACACACAATAGTACAGAAAAAAAATCACACCAACACGAAGAATGTACATGGGTTTCCGACACAAATAATCGAGAATAATCACACTGTGATAGTAGTCACCATAATCTAATTGCGTGGATATTTCCTTATTTAATATAAATCCATTGATTTATATGTTAACGTTATCTTATTCTCGAACCAATATTACACGTCATAAAAAACTGAAGAGTATACAACAATACTGGATGCACCTTGTATTATTTTACCCCATTGATATCTAAACTTGTCAATTAAGTCTCAACTATATGCATTTGTACTAAATACATGTATATGTGTTACGAACACACCAAACCAAATGAATGAAGTGTGACACAAACAAGACAACATGAATCTAAACAACAAAACAACAAGAAACTCAGGATAACATCTTCAGCGTAGGGAATATCCTACATTCACATTTCACAGTCGCACTAACGAGATTATTGATCACGAATTAGAGTTTACGGCTACTTATGGCTATATATATATATATATAACATAGGAGCAGGGCATATATTTGTACGAGTAGACTGTGGATGCAAGAACTCCATACAGATCAGGCTCCTTACAAAAATCAATCCGGAACACCTTGGTACCGTTAGGCGAGATGCCTTTTGGTATTCAATTAACTACTAAGAATCAATCAAGAACATAAAATTGCCAAGCATTCTTTAATTACCAGGATCCCATTCCAGGGGTTCATAAGTCAAAAGCAATAAACTAATTTTATACATTGATGGATGTAAATAATTTAATGTCATTCCCAAAAAAATTTGGGTGGTCGTATGTATAACAAGCAAAATGGACCCACAAGAAATTTGGACATATGTCACTGTTCGTAGTTTGACTATTTTTATTTGTTTATGCAGATTTTTTATTTATGGTTGTAAAGTCACTATTTCCCATAAAAATTACTACAGCATACATTCTCGAATAGAAATCGTAGGCTCGTGGCCCATGCCCTTTGTATATGATTTATGGATTTATCTATCTTATGGGTCGACCCGAACCTCTGGACAGTTACCAGAAAATTTACTTTTACCTCATTTCCTTGTTTTTATAGTTTACCTGAAAACATTGAAGATTTGAAGGTGCATAATTTATATATAAAATTATATATAACTCTTAAAGCACAAAAATTAAGAGTTTTTTATAAAATAAACTTTATTATCTAAGTATCAATTTTCTTGTTTTGGACTATGTACTTCAATTTATGCTTATCTTATTTTCTACTACGCTAGAATGTACAAGACTGGGATGCAGTTTTGTTATTGTATGTAATGAAATATTCATTTTGCCAAATATTCAATTTACCCGGTCCCACTGGGTTTCAATAAGGGGTGGCCACGGAACATGAGCGGATCCACTTGGGAGCCACCGGGTGGCTGTGAACCCACTATTTAAAAAAATCAATTATATATGTAAAATGTTTATAAATAAAGAATCAACTAAATTTTGGATATGAACCCACAAATCCATTGGCGTGAGATTGTGAACCCACAAATGCAGTGGCAAAGTTATGTTCTAATGAAAAAATAGTTCGACAGACGAAATGCGGAAAAAACTCGAGCTCAGTGGTAAACCACCTAAATTTTTTTTTTCTGGATCCGCCACTGCCAAGGGATGCTTAAAAAGGGCCACGGGTAAAAGCGTTTAACCTCTTAAAACTGAGCCAAAGACTCGATGCCCCCAGGAGGAGCCCTAATCGGAAAAAAGCTTCTTTCAAAAAAATGTAATGAAATATTCAATTTACCCATTGATATTAATATATTTCAAACTTTTATATCGTTGCCATTTGACGGGATTTGACTTACAATAACCAAGAATTTCAATGCAGGTATGAATCGATTAAATGAAACTGGGTTTGTTGGCAGTATTGTAGCACCAAAATGTAATGAAATTTCACAATTTTGTCATTGAGTTACTATAACCATGAGAAATTGTTGGCACACCACTTTTTTAAAGTTATAATAGCTCAAAACCGGTGTCATATTCTCACTGTGTCACGTCAAGTTTTTTCTAAGACCAGACGCATCGGGGGGCTTATCCCACGGGTTGGAGGCCTCAATCATCCATGAACACCATAACACCCCTTAGGGTTGGCTAGAGTTGAGAACCCCACAAGTCCCACAACCCGCTCAGGGTTCCCTTTTTCTTTTTTTTTCCTTTTTTCCCAATCTCTTCTCTCTCTACCAATATATATTTATATATTTTTTTATTAATATTTGATATAGGGTTGAAGAATATTGGATGTGGGGTTGTAGGGTTAGAGAGGGTTGGAGGTTGGGGATGATATGGATGATGATCTCGCGGTGCTTTTGGTAGGGTAATGCAGGGTTGGATGCTGATGGTCTAGCTATAGCAAGCCAATGACAAAAATGTGAAAGTTCGTTACATTTTGATGCAATGAACCCAGTTACTAATAATCGCTTTATACATGCATCGAATTTTTAATTTTTGAGTTATAATTATCTTATCTAATGATTTAGGAGTGAACAGTTTTATGTCGGTTTCATAAAAAACTGGTTACTAAGAGGCATGCTTAACAATCGTAAATGCGTGTTTGAGATTCCTTATTTGAATTTTATCTACCTATTAGCTTTTTAAAAGCATGTGTATTTTTATTGTCTGCTTATGCTTTGGCTCATAGGCTGTATGAAGTTTTTCTCAATAAGCGATTTGAAATTCAGTTTATCCTTCTGTTGTTTGCTTCTGCTGAGCAGTTAGCCCAACGCTGATCTTTTCCTTTTCTTGAATTTCAGTGTAGTTTTATAATTCTAAGCACAGTCCATAACCTATTTTGAAAAAACTTCTATTTTAGAATTACGAGGGATTATATTTTTAATAATCCTCTTAAAATTTTTAAGACTCGAACCAGACTTGAGAACCATATATTATTAAAACTAAAATCCCGAGTCCCTATTTTCTAGGCAATGATTTTAGTGGTCTACCTAATCCCATATGGGGAAATCATCCGTAATGTTAACATTACACAATTTAGGTGATGTTACACTCACAATCTACTTTAATAAAGGGTAGTTTAGTCATTTCAGTATTTACTCATTTAAATGGTTTGTAATTGTAACATCACCTAAGTTATGTGATGTTAACATTATGGATCATTTATAATCAGTTTCTAAATAATTTCAATCTGCTCGTTAGAATCTCAAGATGTGGATTGAAATACAAACCTGAAACGAATTCGTTTTAGATCGTTTCCCCCACGAGCCATGGTAACAAACGTGATGAGAACACCAGGTTCCACCTGGGCAACCCATTCTTTCCCCTCATCTTCTTCCATAAACACCACCGCCGGATCACTCCTCCCGCTCACCGATGCCGGAGTGCTTGTGCCGCTTGAAATACCCTTGAGTCTCGCCTCCATTTCCTTCCCCCAAACCCTAGGCGTCGTGTCTCCGGTTCTTTGATACCCGCCATAGAACCTTCCGGAGTCTGAACCACCTTCAGAGTCCGGATAGGGTTTGCGGTTCTTATACGGATTCGCCGTGTTAGAACCCACACAAGGCTTACAGTTCTTGTACGCTCCAGATGCCTTCAATGCCATATCCTTAATCTACAAACCATCAACTTCGTTATGATTATCGTAAATTCTTGCATCAAAACGATCAATGAGTACGATTTTACCTGAGATGTAAGCGATTTCATGGCTTGCTTGGTTCTAGGTGTCGCAGCAGTATCTCCTTCCTCTTGCTCGTTTAGAGATCCGCCGTTGAGCTGCTTCGTACAAACGATACACGTCAACATCTTCAATTTGATCTCGTGATCACCGATTCTCCTACGAATTACGAGATGAACACCTTAAATTTGGGAAAAGAACACGAACACGAAGAACAGTGTCAAACACAACTTCAATTCTCCTGCAGAATTAGGTTATAGAACACCTATTCGCCCTCATTTGACGAGAAAAAAAAATGTCATACGAACACGATGAACAGAATCACAGTTGTTTATGAACAACTCACTTCAATTCGGCTACAAACTTGGATTGTTAACAACTTAAATTCGCCGATAAAGAAAACGTAAAAGGAAGACGGGAAAAGCAAACTAGGAATTTGCATTCATGCGACTACAGAATTAGGTTACAAAACAGCACAAGGAAGAACACTGAAAAACAGAGTTAGAAATAGTATTCGTACATACCACACGGTGCAGATGTAAGGAGAACTATTAATGGCGTGATCCTAGGGTCTGAATTGTTGGTGGAAAGCGAAGCAAAACACTGACGAGACGAACGCACGTTCTCCGGCAAGTAATGGATGGGTGCATATGAAGATACAGTAACATACACAGAGTTGGCATAAACTTGAGGAAGATGGTGGGGGCAGATATTATGATGGAATGGGAAAGAAGAAACGTGTGATCGGGTGTTTATAAAGGTGATGGGGTCTGGTATATCGCCGGCGAGTAGTAGCGGCGGCCGGTGATTGATCGATGGAAAAGGTAAAAAAGGTTGGCTAGTGAGTAGGAAGCTCTTTTGCATCGGTACTCCAAATAAAACCCCATTCTTGTGTCTATTTGCAGCTTCTCTTGAATATTAATTTAAAATTTGTAATTACACCAGTAGATACAGGGTAAGAAAAAATTATATATCCTTTGTTATTTTTTTCTATTTTAGTTTTACAAGTTTATACATGGATTAATTAATTTTTTCTTTTTTATTTTTTTCTAAATTTTAATACTTGTGTTGATTTTATTAATACAAAAATATGTTATATCTCATTAGTAATACTTATTATAGATGATTTTATACTTACAAATAACTAATGAATGATATATTAATCATTTAATTATTTATTCTTTTAAATATTTGTAAACGTAAAAACAACTAAAAGTAAAATGGTGGATTATTCTATGGCTCATTTTATCTTGGCATCATATAATTTGATTTATATTTATTTTGATACACTTTAATTTATAAATCGATCTTCACACCTTAAATTTTATCATTCATATTTACTGTAATGTGACATCATGCAAACTACAGAGTGACACCATATAACCATGACACTAGTCATTTACCGCTTTTTTTTACCGAACCATTGTCACATAAATTGATCATATACAATGTTATGGATATTAACACAACAATCATATGACCATCACACATACCACTCAATTTACCACAGCAGCAACCATTCCATTAACTGTATACAATACTTTACTGCAGTTGTATCACAACTGTAGCCAATTCCGTTTCATAAACCATTCAATAACGTTAAGGTGTCCCTAACGTAGAGTATATACCCACAAAGAAAACTCATTTCACAACTTGCCTGCTCGGTCAAAACATGCAACATGAGGGGCAGGACTCCTACCGGTAACATAAATCTCGAGAATATCTCCGCTTTTGCTACTTCGATGTGCAATTACAAGTGTCGTGTTGTCATTAAATTGTAAGTACTAACGAAGCTGACCGAGAGTTCAACCCCTCCTCACACCAATTTGATGCATGATCTAGCTTCGCTAGCCTACTTCACTACCGTACATGGACTCCTAAATGTTCGTGTACCATGTGTTAAATATAGTCATCTAGAACAACCAAACAACGTGATCATTAGCCCTTTTATCTAAAAGGTCATAAACAATCAACTAGGCCCAAGGTTTATACTATTGTAGATATCCTAGAATGTTACAACTAACCTACTAGTCTTGTAGTTTGTTATGAGCACAATAGGTTTCTACCCCACCCCACTAAGTCTGAGAGTGCAAGCAAACTATTCATTAGCATGCAATGCATCCAATAATCACATCATAATCTAATATGAAAATGAAAAATAGCAAAAAATGGTTTTCGTTGGAAAATCATCGGGTATTCTTTCTTACACTTTTGCAATCATTTAGACAGTTTCATTTCACCAATTGGTTATGATTTAATAGATTTTTTTTGTTGTGTATTTAATTGTTCGAGTTTGTCAATGAACCGAGGGTTGTGAGTCACTTTTGATCCATAAAACGGTATGAAAACACAATGAGTCGGTAAGGATTGGACTATATGACATTAGGAAATCATTTTGTCAAGAATTAATCAGGGTGACTACTAATTTGGTAAGTTTGAGCTTTAATGATGTCGATTGTTCTTCACGAATCGCCAACCGAGGGTGAGTGTTTTAGTAACAATCGCAAAATGAAAACTTTTTTGTTAAATTGCTAAGTTTTGAGGGTTGAGTCATCTAGAGGTTCCCCTGTATCGCCATCCACGTTTGTTGTATCGCCATCTTTGCTACTAAGTGGAATTGCAATCCTCGTTACAACATTGAGTCGCCAAGTAATATTCAAACTCAGATTGCGAAGGGGAAGTTTAGTATAAATCGCCAAGCAGGTTTAGACACTCGGTCACCAAGTGCTTGATGCACTTGGATAGCCAAGTGTTCTATTAGGAATTTTGGGAAACTTTCATAGTTTTCAAGTGTGGAAAGGGAACTTAGCATTAGTAGATGACTAACGATGTGGAAACCAATGTTGTAGGTGATCTCTAGTATATGTGTATCTCCCGAATATTTACTAAATTGTTGTTGCTTATTACTTGTGCTGCTATTACGTGAGTTAAGCTAACCTGCTCATCATATTAGTGTTTAATGTTCATGTTATGTGTGAGTACATTGACTTGTATATGATGGTAGTAAGTGTGACATGTTATGTATGTGATATGTATGAGTACTTGAGTAGTATATTATGACCTTTTACTTCGGTAGCAGGTATGGTATGATCGTCTACTTTATTAATAGGTATGTTATGTCCGTTTACTTCAGTAGCATGTATAAGCGCGCTTCAATCAATTTAGGGATTTGTTGTAATGATAGATTTTCTATAATTGGATCTCACTGTTTAGTTTCCTTTAGGGTCAAGAATCCTATCTGGGCACTAGTTTTGCCAAACGTATACGCTTCAATCAATTTCCAGATTTGTTGTAATGGTATCAATTGAACGGTGTCTCTAAATATCTTCAGTGAATTACGCATTTGGTATATGTGGTTTGTTGCTAATTTCAATATCGGATCCTGGACTTCGTTTATTACCTTGGAGTAACTATAGTTTTATGCTTTTGTTTCACAGATGGTCCAAACATGTAACGAGTGATCGGGCGTTGGCATACACGACCACATGAGTGTCTATGAAGTGTTCAACTCCACATGCATGTTCTTTTAGGGCTACAAAAACATTATACATTATATATAATTATATATCTAGATCTACTTTCAAGTCCATGTATTAAGCTCAAATGCCCAATAGATGTTACATGGTCATATATTTCTTGATTTTAATTGTCAATTCATGATGTGGTTGCGACCAGATCACCGTGTGTGGTGACTATGCATGAGTATTCTCCACATAAGAAGGAGCATGGGGAGGTGGGGTTAATTTGTGTATCTTTGTTCACTTATATTTTATTATTAATTGGTTAGTTTGGTAGTATGTTGGTTATAGAGTAAGTGTGCGGGGGAGTTGCCACACCAAGTGTTATAAAGATCATACGATGCCATCAACCAAAATTGTGCAAGATTAATATAGGATCATCGGAAGGTAAGATTGAGGTCAGAATCGTGGGATTGGTTCTAAGATTTGATTTCATCAATAACCATATATTTTAAAATTTAGTTTGAGCTGGAAGCTTTAAAAGCAATGAGATTTGAGCCTATACACATTTAATATTAGTGTATGAGATACTTTTATACTTAAGTTAGACTAAGCTTGACCTAATTTTAATGTTATTGAGTTTAAGTCTTTCAAACTCATGTTATCAAACTTTTTATAACATGTGAAGTTGTGTTTAATTCCTGTAATCCTACTATATATATGCTGATGACATAAACTCATTACCTGCATCACACTATTGTTATAATGTATGATGTTATGAACTTTGACTTTGACGTGAATTTATATTATATGTTTGTATTGGATATGAACTATAACATGTTGTAAGAAAATACAACATTTAAAGGATCTTACTATCTCGATATGATCCCGCTGTTGCGGAGAAGAAAATGACATAGGGTAAAATCTCGATCTTGACAACTTTAATCATACCATAATTTAGTAGTAAGAGTAAAAAGAATATCTAAAGGTGTGTCAACGCATTGTACTTTAATTCCTCAACCTCACAAGTGACAAGAATAATCTGTTTTCATTTATTTTTGTTTTTTACTTTATTTTATTTTATCTTATTCTTAGGTAGATAATTCGTAAGATCTCAAATACATCAATTATTTCTTATAAATTTAGGTCTGTTATATTTGTCAACTAAAACTATATCCTCACACACACTAAATCAAAAAAGATCAAAATAATTTTTTTATGCAATCAAGGATAACTAGTAGAATATAAATTTTATCATTATATGCATATAAGAATGAAACGAGCAAAAGGATTGTCATTGTTTACACAAAAAAAGATCTACATATTTATTAGAGCATAGCTCGATTTATAAAGTACTGTTAAAACGAAAAATCATTTGTAACTAAACCGATCGTGACTTCTTGCCATAATATCCCCTTAACTCAAAGACTACTTGTGGAGCATATATAAATTGACTGACAACCCAATAAATAAAGCATTTACTATGATATATTTATACGTGATGTATCAATATAAACAAAAACATTTATGGTATTTAATATGAATTAATGGAATAATCAATTTTTTTTAAACAAAAAAATTAATAAGCATTGACTAGGGCACATGTGAGTAGGGTTAAAGATGATGATATTTGGATGGACCCATAGCCATCAAGGTCCCGATCTGTTTCCTGTATGCGGACTGCTTGCATCGGTGCACCCAACCCACGCTTCATCATGCTTTTTTATTTAGCATAAACATGGTTATTATGGGGTGGGCCTCTTTTCATACCATATATATCTTCCAAATTATATATATTATATATATATTTACAGACAAAAGTTTAAACGAGAACTGTTTTTCGTACGAGAACTGTTTTTAACCCTATTAAAGATCCATTAACAGGGGTATTTTGGTAATTTATATGTTTACCCAACCGTGAATTGCGTCCGGGTGAGTTGTCATTAATTTGAGAGACTTGATTTTCCCTAAATTACCCTCATTAATGCGTCATTAATAAGCCATTAATGAGACGCCAAAAAATCTTAGCCATTGATTAGCTTTAATAAAGGGCTAAGATTGGTTCTCGCAGTTCTCGTACGAAAAATAGTTTTCGTTTAAACCGTCCCCTATATATATATATATATATATGTATCTTTTTACAAAATATTTTTACTTGTTATCTCACTCACAAGATTAAGACAAATGTAAAAATTAATTGAGAAGATGAGAAAAGGAGAAGTAATGTTTCTATCCTTACACCAGAAAAAAAAATGTTGTGTACACATGAAAGAAAGTATGACACTTAGACGGTAGAGGTGCAATAAAATATTTTTTGTTTTTGAATTAATTTATGAGTATTTTTTTTTACTTTGACCTTCAACATTTTTGTTTGTGTTATATAAACTTGAAAAAAATTATATCAGTAAAAAATACAGTCAAAACACAATCCTTTCATATACTTTGCATCAAGTGTAATACAACAAAAATAAAATATTTAAGGTCAACGTTAAAAAAATAGACCCCAAAAGTTATAAGTAAACAATAATTTTTTAAGACGAATTGAGTGTTAATGGAGAT
The DNA here is from genome assembly GCA_947179395.2 of Pulicaria dysenterica. Taxonomy (NCBI): domain Eukaryota; kingdom Viridiplantae; phylum Streptophyta; class Magnoliopsida; order Asterales; family Asteraceae; genus Pulicaria; species Pulicaria dysenterica. Next base: position 1,067,201 of record OX359292.1, read on the forward strand.
TTGAAAAAATTTACACTTATAAACAATTATTTTAAAACTTCTAAGTATGTTGATTTAACCCAAGTGTGAAGATGTAGACTTGATTTGTGGCATTAAACTTCTTCGTGTGTATGTATGTGTACAATTCTACACACTTTTGGAGTACGGAAATTCTCAAAATGTTGTGTAAAAAGTATAGTTTATGTTGTAATGATCCAAAGATAAAATAGATTAATCCAACTTTTTTAACATGTATGAAACTTTTATCTTTTAACTAGAATTATTCAGAGAATAATATATTGTTTCAATAATAGTTTGTTTAACTCATAATAAAAGTATGATTAATTTCAACATGTTATATAACTTTGCTTAATATAACAAATATTTGGAGCATGCAAAATTTAGATTTTTCTTGCTAAGAAAAGTAAGAGTTAAAGTTAAAAATGTAGCTTTGAATCTTTAAATCTTTAAAACTTATTGAGCGCAAGTGTTTCTTTAGTAAAAGCTAAAGGTTAAAAAAAGAAAAGAAAGAAAGTTAAAGGACTTGAGAAACAATTTCCTTTTAGTTTTAGGAGGGGCACATTGATCAACAAATGCATTTTGAGTATTCTTAAATCATCTTTCGTATATACTCTTAGAAGTTGTTTTGCTTATTTGCTGGTATAATTGTTTAGAATAGTCTCAAAAACAGGATGACACATAACTAATATAATATTTTACAATTTTTTACAATTTCTTATCACAATTTGTTTATAAAACTAAATGAATAAGGTCTTATCAAAGTATAGATTTTCTTTAATAGCTAAACACACACCAACTAATTCCACACCATGTGGTCACTTCAGAATTTGAATCCATAACTTTAAAATTAAGTAACATATTCTTTAAACTCTAATACCGTTAAAACAGTACGCTTTGTATCAAATTATAGATACTAATATCAATTGTGTATACATTTATCAATTATAAATATATAATGTGGTGAGTGATAAATATGGTTTACATCACTATGACTATGAGGGCATGAAGCAAGAAGCCACTTTTTGCTTGTATTAATTAAGCAAACTTATAACTCATTATTTAAAAGGCACCTACTCTCTCATCAATCTCATTACACGGATACCGTGACTTTGTCATCCTACCATCATATAATTTTTCATATTTTATACCAACTCCATTTTACGTGTTTAACTCCCACATTAAAGATTATGTATTTCTTTTATTAACAAATTATACAAAATTACATAGAAAAGTTACTTAACTTTTTACAACTTTATTTGAAATACTCATTTTTTCATTTAAGGTATTAAAGTTCATATTTTGTTTCAGAGGAGATTTTTTTTTACTTGTTTAACAGCTAACCGGTAGGAGCAACAATAAATAAGGAAGAAATCTCCTTTGATGACTTTTTGGCGATGAATAAAGAAAAACTTTCTGGCGACGCACAATAACTAATCGACGACTTTTGGATGGACTCTGATGAGGATCACATAAACAAGTCGACGGTTAGGAAAACTGCCTGTCAGACGGCTACCCTAATCGAGTTAGTCTTCGATGGATTCAATGGGGTGTCTAGCAATGGTGATGGACTAAGCAATCAAGGGTTAGTAAATAATGAGATTAAGGGCCTGGAACATTCGATGATGATGGACTGAGCAAACCATGTTCGTCATTAAATCACAAAACCCATTCGGTCATTCCACTAAGCCACATCTAGGATTTTTGATGATGTGGAGGCAGAATTTCTTCAACATTTGATCGTTTCACCAAGCCACAAATCTCTTTGTGTTCAAGGACATCTAGAAAAATCACGGGCATGGAACAAACCCTGACAGCGGAAAGGTCCTGGAACATCTGGTACCTTTGATCGGAGGAACGAGGAGTCGTTGCAGTGGAGGAATCACTCGTGGGGAGTCTCCAAAGTAAGCGGTTGAAGTGGACGAGAAACCTAGAAAAGTTTCCTTTTATAAGCAAAAGGCAAACTTAAACGCCGTATATCAAGAAAAATTCGAGTTGGATACCTCTAATGGGAAATTACAAAAAAAATGGTACATTTTTGTGCAATTTGTCCTTTTTATATACCGTGTTATAAGTAACTAGTTTAATACATTTTTTTATTAAACACAACTCTCTTTATTCCTCAAAAAAAAAAAAAAAAATTCAGTCATCTATACTCTCGGCTTTGACCCCCATAAAGGACACCACCCGCTTGGACCTACCGATTTGAATGTAGAAGTTCAATGAAGAGTTGGACGATGTGCACTACACACCCACCAACATATTTATCAAAGTTTAATTAAATTCTTTGTGTTACACTAATATTAATTAGCGCCACAAAAGCAATGAAATATGAAATTACATTTACCCCGTAATTTAGTTTTACATATTTGCTAATGCTTACCAAACAATGCAGTTGTCTTTAATACACTTCTAACTCTTTATAAAAGTTGTTACTTTAAAGTTTAAATGGTTGCTTAATTGGATGCAGGTATAGCAAGAAAAAATTATTGTTTAATCCTTCTCCCTGTTATTTCTCATTGTACTTTATAAAAGAAATATTCTAGAACATATAAAAATTGAGATATTGTTTTTGTATCTTTGCCAAAGCTCGTATCAAATGCATGTAGATTATACTATTATCTTAAGTACATTAAAAAAAACAGAACATGTTATGAGTTAATTGTTACCCTATGTGTTTTCAAGTAATATAGCACATTACATGTTTCAAACAAAATATGATATTTATTTGTTTATTTCACTTGGAATCCATAAAAAAACTCGAAATGTATATAATAAAGAAACATGTTTTGCAAAAGAAGTAAATTGATGTAAATTATTTTGTATTTTATTTTAAAAATACATTATATATAGTAAATTGGTCTAAGATGACATTATTTTAGTTTATAGTGTTTAAACTTGTATGATATCTACTCTACATGTTAGTGAAAAAAATAATTTGTTACTTGTAACTAATTATCCTAAATCAAATTGTCAATAGAGTTATTACAAATGCTGAAATTAGTCGATAAAGATAATATCCTAATTTTTTTAGGTCAATAACAATAAGTCAATAAGGATGATAAATTTCAATTAAGTAATATAATCATCTAAATGATATGTTGTGTGCCAAATTAATATTTTAAAAGTGACATGATATTCTATGTTGAAAGTCATATAAGCAACACATCATTAGTATATCTGTTGAGATGACAATTCATGTCATTAAATCATTATCACGTAATAACTCTCAGTATTTTAAGAAAAATATAAAATAATTTTTAATTGATAATCATTAGTTATACTATTTTAAATAAGTCATTTTTAGAGTTTTTCTAATATTTTAATATTTTATTAATTAATTGATTTATTATCATAATTAACTATTTAATTGTTTCGGTAACGTTTATTAACTAACCCTTTAAAATTAGTTTATTATTACATCTTATTAGTATCTTGTTTAATCTATATGAACTTGTCATTAGAATCATAACAAACCATGTTTGATTTAAGAAACAAGATGGTGATGAAAAACAATAGATTTGAAGCACCTGAAGAACACTAACTAAATTATTAAATCTTACTTCTCTAATAAATAAGTAAAAGAAGTACACGTGTCATCTTTCTAAAGCTTCATTTTCTTAAATTCCCGCCTCCTAACTAAGCATATGGTAATGACACGTGTATTAAAGGAAGGAAGCATCTTCTGAAATTTAATTTATTTATGGAATTTGCACCTAATAAGCTAATTTAAGGGAGCCTCCTAACTAATTTAAGGGAGGATTTCTCTCTACCGACTTCCTAGCTATTAGTTTCCCTATCTTCAACTTTCTCTCTTAAATTTTAATTTATTTAAAATAGCAATTATGTTTGTTTTTATTTTGTTTCAATCCGTTCTTTATAATGAAGTATTTTTTGCGAAAATATTAGCTCATGCAAAATAATTTAAATTATTTCTCGCTTGCAGCGTAGAATTTGCTGTCGCAGAAGGATAATTTTTTTGTATAAGGTCATTAAATCTCTGAAATTTATGTGGCCTTACAGTTCATCTAATAGGAAATTGAAATTAAATATTGATTTAAATAATCGAACGACAATAATGATCTGACTTGATTGGCATGTAGAAATTATGTGTTCCAAACAGATTTGTTACTATGATATTGTATCCTCTACCCTTGAGCTATTTTCAATTATTAATTCATTAATAATTAATAATTAATATTATTGCAGGAATTTAATAACTCCAAGCTTCATACGAGACATTATGCATATTTTTTTCTTTAGTTTTTATGTTGCAAAAACATGTAAATGTAGTAGTAAAATATCGAATATTGTATACAAGTATCTATAACTTGTGATATATAACTCTCTTTAAATTTTGTTGTGACATCTGTTTCTATATAGATATTTATGATTTCTCTAATTTTTTAAACTAACCCGTGTAATACACGGGTCACTAACCTAGTATGATAATAGAAAAGGTAATGACGTTAATTAATGAAGAGTCTCGCCAACCATGACAGATGGACACTACCGTCGGAACCACTAAGAAATATACGAAATTAAAGTATATGAATATAAAGGAAAGAAAACTCACACACAAATACAAGTCCTAAAGAAGAACCTAGATTCAAACACAATACATTTTTCTTGTTACAAATTGAAAAATAATGTGAGAGGAACTAGACTACTCAAAAATTTCACATTTCATTTATGTCATAACGAATCTATCCCCTTTTGACTGTATAAGAATATGTGAAGCTCATCATGTCTGGAAGCTTGTGTTTGCGTTGAATCCCTCTATTAGATAGTCATGCATAATTCATCATTCTTTATTACCCTAAAATTTAAGACTTTTAGATTTACTTGTAAATTGTGACTATACTTTATCTTACTTGGTAATTTGCTAATGATTCTAATGTTTAATAAAAAAATAACATTACTCAACAAAAGTTACAATTTTTGCCGGCTATTAATTATTGCTACGGAAAGTGTATCACAAAAAATTATCAATCTGTTCTAAGTTTAATATAGGGAGAAAAATAAAAAGAAGGAAATGAAATGTTTTCCTTTCAATTTATTTCAATTTTTAAAGGATATATAGATTTGAGATTAAAATAAATATAAACTCTTTATTCAAACCTCTTCATTTCGTTTCATTTTCTTCTTAGTATAAATCTCAAGAACAAGTTTTTCTAAAAATTTTCTTTCAAATTATTTCCTTTTCCTTTCTTAACTCAATATCATGAAATACATTATAAATTGATCAAAGACTAGTTTTTGGTCTATATTATTTTCTCATTAACTCTTGCTAAGTATAAATAGTTTTTGTTTAAATAGAATGTTCATCTTCTTCATAGTAAATAATGTGTTAAAGATCAAAATAATAGAATTTCTACTATTTTAAATATTTCTTGGTGGGGAATTTTTTTCAGTTTTGTCTTTATAGAGTAGAACTTATGTTTGTAACTTTATTTCCTCCCTTTGTTTCCAAAGTATTTATTTTATATTATTTATTTCTTTTCCTCTTTACTTCGTGCACCCCAAAGTCTAGTGCCGCCATTGCAATTCCAAAAAAACAAAAGTAAAAAAAGAAAAAAGAAAAAAAGAAAGAAAGAAAGAAAAAACAGACAATTTTGTATTAAAGGGAGGTTGAGATGTGAGAGTTTCGTAAAATATGGCGAGACCTTTATTTATTTAAAAATAAAAGTGAGTCAATTTTGTAAGTCTTGTTTTCATTTATGAGATAATATAAATTGTAACAATCCATCCAAAAAGCTTTATACTTGGAGAAGTATCCACACTTTTATAAATCATGTTTCGTTCTCCTCTTCAACCGATGTGGAATATACATAAATAGTTCCGTTTAATTACAATATGAAAAGATGTCAATCGATAGGAGGATAATGTTTGATTTTTAAGACGGATAACTAATTATATTATCACCTTTTCATAAAATAAGTGATATAAAAGTCTGTTTTCTAGAAAATTTGTTTAATTATTTTTCTATGACCCTTAAGATTTTTGCACACAATCCTTAAACTTGAGTGGTCCTTTGTCAAATAACATACATGGATATCGCTTTATACAAAATTTTCATAACATCCATCCAAAAACAGAAAAGAAGAACATGAATTCCAAACAATGTAAATAATATGGTTTTGATAAAAAAAAAAGAACAAGATAAGGAATTAGGTTCTAATGAACAATAAAAACAATACTAGGAACTAGGGTTTGGCAATTAGGGTTCCAGAAGAAATATTGGTTGGAAGAGATAGAGCGGCTAGAGGTCCAAGTGACAAGAGTGGTTGATGATCTCAAGGTGTCAAGCGATTACGTTACAAGCAACGAGAATGGTCAATAACCAAAGGGCAGCGGTATTTGTTGGTTGTGCAGTAGTGTCCCTTCCTAAGAGGTTGTGGGTTAAAATACGGCTGTAGACAATAGAGTAGATTCAGGAGTAGGTTTCTTGAGTATGTGAGTTTGCCATAAAAAAAAAAGAGTGGTCAATAGTTAGAGGGTCTTTACAAAGACGGTTGAAGGTTTGATGATTAGTACAAGATACGAACACATGATTAACTATGTATTGGTGGAGTATAATATAACTAAAAAATAAATCGATTTGTCATTTTAAAATGGCTAATCCATTCCTTTTTAAAATAAAAAATCTTTCTCCCTCGTTTTTCATTTTGATAAAAATGTATCTTTTTTCTCTTTTATGTGCATGTATGTAGGCATGGAGATTGTTATATATGTATTTTTTAAAGAATGAAAACTCTTTTAAATATTTTATATTAAGATCAATGTAATTATTATAATAATTGCTTAAGATACTTTTAAATCATTAAAATATATGTTAATGCACTGAGTGATTAGTGTTATAATTATTGACATTTTGATGATAATAATAAGAAATAGTACGGAGTAATACATTATGAATGTGACATGTAATTAATCATATAATGATTCCGGATCAAGAAACCTTAAGTTTAGTAAAGTCATTCTAAATTACAAAAAGGAAATTGGTTTGTATGTCTAATTGAGGTGCACGAAAAATCCGAATATCCGATTTTGTGTAAAAACTATCCGAACCGAATTTTTATAAAACCGGAGCGGATTTAACCGGTTTTATCCGATCTGATCCGATCCGAAACCGGTTAAACCGGTTACACTTTTGTTCGAGAAAATCCGGTTTTAATCCGTACAAAACCGGTTACACCTCTGTTCGAGAAAATCCGGTTACAATCCGAAAATCCGGTCCCAAAAAAATCCGGTCCGGATTTTATCCGATCCGGATCGGATTAAAATCCGAAGATGTGCACGTCTAAATCGTATACTTAAATGTATGTTGAAGAAAGAGATAATAACCCATAATTTAATTGAAAATAAAGATTTGAAGAGAGAAAATAACTAAGTGACATGTCAATTAATGAATAAATTAGACATATAATTAGACTGACTTATTAGACGTATATATATATATATATATATATATAGCTTGGTAGTTAAAAGTTATTATATTTATATAAAAATATAAAATACATAAATACAAATATTAGATTTATGTATAAAGTCAAGAGTTGTATTCAACATAGTCCTTCTTTTTTGTGTAGTCCTGAGGGACGAATCTCAGCCGTCCGATCAACACATCATTTTCCGGTGATCCCGCCGTCGGATCATCGTGATTTTTGGTGAGGGTGATCGGTTTTAACTCCTCTACAAGACTATGGAGCCTGATCGTCCTCACGATCCTCCATTAACGAGAAATCGAGCAAACTCCGACCACCATGGCCGGCGGTGCAAAATCCGACCACCACGGCCGGAGTTAATGGTGGTGTCGCACATGGTTCAACTCGGTTTGATGAGAGGAGTCCAGATCTGGTCTTGGATTCGTCGTTGGATGCTTAAAAAAAGATCTCGAGTTTTATGTCTCAGATCGCCGCCGACGAGGCCAAATTCGCCGGTTGCCGGAGTTGTTCAGGGTGGGGATGGTGGTGGTTCAACTCGGTTTGATGAGAGGAGTTCAGATTCGTCGTTTGATGCTTCAAAAAAAGATCTGGTCGGCGGCGGTGGTGGTGGTGGCCAACAGTGTGCAATCACATGTGATTGCGTCGCCAGAGGAGGTGGCCGGAGGTGATGGTCGGTGGTGGTGGTTGGCGGTGTGCAATCACATGTGATTGTGGCTTCAATCACATGTGATTGTGTAGCCGGAGGTGATGGTCGGTGGTGGTGGTTGGAGTTGTGCAATCACATGTGATTGTGGCTTCAATCACATGTAATTGAGGTGGCAGAAGGTGGTGGTCGGTGGCTGTGGTGGTGGCCGGAGGTGATGGTCGGTGGTGGTGGTTGGCGGTGTGCAATCACATGTGATTGTGGCTTCAATCACATGTGATTGGGTCGCCGGAGGTGATGGTCGGTGTTGGTGGTTGGCGGTGTGCAATCACATGTGATTGCGGCGGTCGGATGTGGTGGTCGGCGGCTGTGGTGGTGGACTGAGGTGGTGGTCGGTGGTGGTGGTTGGCCCTAATCACATGTGATTGTGCTTCAATCACATGTGATTGAGGTGGCCGGAGGTGGTGGTCGGTGGCAGTGGTGGTGTCCCGAGGTGCTGGTGGGCATTTGCCTTTCTTTTGATCTTATGGCTGAGATTTGTCACTCAGGATTACACAAAAACTTTAGACTATATTGAACATTTCACATAAAGTCAAACTTATACAAAAATGTTAAAATAACAAAATTACAAACTGTTAAGAGCCCAAATTTAATCCCAAGTGAAAACCCAAATCCATTTGAGGCCTGATTTACACACACCAGTCACCACTTCCAGTGGTCAATAATAGTCAAACCACACAATTTCCCCTAATTATTCGCTCATAGATAAAACAAACAAACATTCAAGAGGTCAACATTGACCAAACGTTACCGCGAAGACACGTTTCAACTATTAACCTACTAAACCCCCCACCACATTTCTCCCTCCCTCCACCCATGTCTCCGCCGCAACCAACCGTCGCCTCACATCCCATCCACCACCTCCGATTCAAAATCCATCACTACGCATCATTCAATGGCGTTGATCCGGAGACGAAAACGAACCGACGACGATTCGCAACCTCCGGCGGAAGAAGACGATGACGACGATAGCAAGAGAATCAAATCAGAGAAGAGATTGACAAATAGGAGAAAGAATTACTCGTGTTTGGACAACTGTTGCTGGTCAATCGGGTGCATATGCACGACATGGTGGTTATTATTGTTTTTATACAACACGATGCCGGCGTCTTTCCCGGAGTACGTGACGGAGAAGATCACTGGACCGTTGCCGGACCCTCCCGGCGTCAAGTGTTTAAAAGAGGGATTGAAACCGAAACATCCGGTGGTGTTTGTGCCAGGAATTGTGACCGGCGGTCTTGAGCTGTGGGAGGGCCACCAATGTGCCGACGGCTTGTTCCGAAAGAGGCTTTGGGGCGGTACGTTTGGCGAGGTGTACAAGAGGTAAGGTATTTCTTTTCTTGTATAAGAATCTCTTTCTTTCTGATGGAAGGGGGTTGACTGTTGATGTTGTAATTTAATAATGCTAAACAAATATTAAATATTAATAAAAATTTTAAATAATTGTAATGCAAGAAAAATTAAAATTAAAAAGTTGTAATGATTGTATATTTTATATATAATATCGAACACTATTATTATAACTAGAGCTATAAGTTCAAGGGTTTAATGGATATATTAAAATTGATATAATATAACTATAAACTATTTTAAATCGATAATATTAAAAATTTAGTTAAATATGATATTTTCAAATTTATAAAGGATAAATATGATATAGATAAATTATAATGGACATATAGGTAAATTATAATGGACATATAACCAGTTCGGCTTTATGCCAGGGAGGTCCTCGATAGAAGCAGTGCATCTGATTAGAAACCTGGTCGAAAAGCATAGGGAGAGACAACGAGATTTGCATATGGTGTTCTTAAATATAGAGAAAGCTTACGACAGTGTTCCTAGGGAACTTATTTGGAAGACCCTTAACGATAGAAGAATCCCAGAGAGATACATTAGGGTTTTGAAAGACATGTATGAGAGTGCGATGTCTTGCGTATCCACCCCAGTAGGAGACAGTGAGTACTTTCCGGTGGTACGAGGTCTCCACCAGGGGTCTGCACTTAGCCCTTTCCTTTTTGCAGTCATCCTTGACGAGCTAACATCAGGGATTCAAAGAGGAATCCCTTGGTGTATGATATTCGCAGACGACGTCGTTTTGGTTTCTGATTCGAAGGAGGACTTGAACTTACATTTAGAACAGTAGAGGACAACGCTGGAGGAGACAGGACTAAGGATTAGTAGGAGTAAGACCGAATATCTTTATTGTCATTTCAACATGATAGAAATTGATGAGAGCCTAGATATACGCCTTGGGGACCACATTTTGAGACCCCAAGATTCCTTTAGGTATCTGGGCTCTATAGTACATAAAACAGGGAGGGTAGACGAAGATGTTACTAACCGTATCCAAGCGGCGTGGGACAAGTGGAGAGCGGCTACAGGAGTTCTATGCGACAAGAAAGTACCGCTCAAACTTAAAGGAAAATTTTACAGACTAGCAGTTAGACCGGCCATGTTATATGGATCTGAATGTTGGCCCCTGAAAAATGCGCAAGCAGAGAAGTTGGAAGTGGCCGAGATGAGGATGCTTATATGGATCTGTGGGAAGACTTTGCTGGATAAAATCCCGGTGGGTGTCTTTAGAAACGAATTAGGAGTAACGTCTATCACCAGAAAGTTCAGGGAAGGTAGACTACGGTGGTTTGGTCACGTTAAAAGGAGACAACCAACTGCACCAGTTAGGAGAACGGAATCGATTGTAGTTGAAGGCACTAGGAGGCGGGGTCGCCCTTATCTGAGGTGGGTAGATAGAGTGAGAACAGATTTACAATAGCTTTCTCTTTCCGAAGACATGATCTCAAATAGGGTGTTTTGGAGAAGGAGGATTAAGATCCAGGGTTAGGAAGGACCGAGGCGACAGCTAGCAACATAGAGCTTAGGGAATAGGATCAACCTCTTTTCTTATTTTTTCGTTAATTTTTATTTATTTTTTATTACTTTTTATATTTTATATTTTATATTTTTTTTATTTTTTTAAATTTATTTATTTATTTATTTTATTATTATTACTACTACTATTATTATTATTATTTTTATTATTATTATTATTATTATTATTTACTTTTATAGTTGATGTTTATATTTCTTATCCATATGTACGGCCTTGTATTGCCCCTTGATTTATTACGGTGAATCTTTTTAGAACCTGTGTTTGTATTTCTATTTTCCTCCCACTATATACTTTTTAGGGTTATGTTTAGTATTCTCATTTTACTCGCTCCCCTTTTTTCTGACTGCTTTTCAAGTGGTTTCCTTTTTTATTTTTATTTTTTATTGTTTTTTTTATATTATTATTATTCTTTTCTATTATTATTATTATTTTTTTTTTTTTTTTATTTTATTTTCTTTTATTTTTTCAGTGATCTTTTACCGCGGCCGGAGGTCCTTTGCAGGAAGCAATCTCCCTACTTGTCAGTGGGGGTATGATTGTCTATATTTCTACCTCCCCCATACCCTGCTTTTGCGGGATTGGGTACCATTGTTGTTGTTGTGTTGTATAATGGACATATATGATATTTCAAAGTTTGAAAACAATGTATTTTAATATTTTGTAGTAATTTTGACTAAGAAAAGTTAAAATTGGAATTCTATTTCTGATTAAATGGATGATTAAAATTAAATAGTTAAGTTTTTTTACTAAATAAATAGTTAAGACCATTCAACAAATTTGATACATGTTAATCTTTTATTTATTTCATAAAGAAGTTAGAGTGTAAAAAATTGAAATCTAACAAAAAAACCAAATTAATACAGAAACAAATGGTTTTGGTTTCCAATTTTTTAAAAACCACCTTTTTGGTTTCACAACCGGAACTGAACCAGTAAGTAACAACGAACCAAGGGAAAATATTATATACATTTCTCTTTAACTTACAAAGTATCTTATATATCCAAAACATAAGTTTCTGATACATAATATACGATGGTATTAAAATATGTTTTAGGTATGTAAGATATTTTACATTATGATCTTACTCGATAAACGGACCGAGTTAGGCTAAACGAGTTTGGGCTTCGATAGACTATAGGGTCTTGGTTGGCTGCCAAATCCATTTCCTATCCTCTAATCCGTGTTTTAACTTATGAGCTAAAAGGTTAATAAGAAAGATAAAATTCAAGATATAAATTTCGGACTTTATAAATTGGGAGTGTCAAATATGAACAAATTTAGAGGTTGGTTCTCCGTTTGGATGTTTTTATTTTAATTTATTTACAAATTTGGTTGTTTTATATAAGAAAACATTAAAATGGAATAAAATGATAAAAGTGTAGTAAATCTGGGAAAGGCCGTGAGTGATTATGGATAGTTTTTGCAGGCCGTCGTGTTGGCTACAACATATGTCTCTTGACAACGAAACTGGATTGGACCCTCCTGGTATAAGGGTCAGGCCAGTCAGTGGGCTTGTAGCTGCTGACTACTTTGCTCCAGGCTACTTCGTTTGGGCTGTTTTAATTGCCAACTTGGCCCGTGTCGGATATGAAGAAAAAAACATGTACATGGCTGCCTATGACTGGAGGCTATCGTTTCAAAACACAGAGGTACAGTTTTGATCAAAATCTTTAGAGGTAGACTTGTTTCGACACATTTACTTATGAGCGGGTCGATATATGTTGCATTTTTACTTGCTGGTTTCTTGGATGAAAAATGGTTCTTTAATCTCTTGGTAGGTAAGAGACCGGACACTTAGTCGTATAAAGAGTAATATAGAATTAATGGTTGAAGTAAACGGTGGTCAAAGGGCGGTTATTATTCCACATTCGATGGGCGTTCTTTATTTCTTGCATTTCATGAAATGGGTGGAAGCACCGGCTCCAATGGGTGGGGGTGGAGGTGCAGATTGGTGCGCGAAACACATAAAGGCAGTGATGAACATTGGAGGACCACTTTTAGGTGCACCTAAAGCTTTAGCAGGCCTCTTCTCTGCAGAAGCCAAAGATGTTGCCTTTGCCAGGTTTATAATTCAATTATCTAACTATCATCTTGGTCTCATGAACATTGTTAGACCGCTTTTGACCACCTGTGATGAATTTGCAGGGGCATTGCACCAGGTGTGTTAGACTCGGATGTATTTCACATTCAAACACTACAACACATTATGAGAATGAGTCGCACATGGGACTCGACCATGTCCATGATACCAAAAGGCGGTGACACCATCTGGGGTGGGCTTGACTGGTCGCCTGAGGAAGGATATCATCCAAATAAGAGCTCACATGGAAACATAACAGCTTCTTTTTGCAGTCAAAACGAGTCGAATAGTAATGTCTGTCAAGGGAGATACCCTAATTATGGAAGACTCGTATCTTTTGGGAGAGATGCAGCAGAGTCACATTCATCACAAATTGAGCGTATTGACTTTAAGGTAAAAAAAAAAACAAAATCTTACATCAATCACGTCATTTGTATTGAAACTTTTGCTTCTTATATGGTAGGGAGCTGTAAAGGGTAATAGTTTTGCAAACAGTACATGTTGTGATGTGTGGACCGAGTATCATGACATGGGGTTGAGTGGTATAAAGGCAATAGCCGAGTATAAGGCGTATACAGCTGACGACCTTGTAGATATGCTCGACTTTGTTGCTCCAAAGATGATGAAACGAGGCAGTGCTCATTATTCACACGGCTTGGCTGATGATCTTGATGACCCGAAATACCAACATTACAAATATTGGTCTAACGCCTTAGAGACAAAGTAAGAACCTTTTTCTTTCTTGAAACTGATTTACCTGATTATCTTGATTCATGTCATAATAATCTATCTGTATATGGACAACAGATTCTGCATTTGATTGTCTTGTCATCTTTTAGGACAAATAATCAGTTATATCAGCTTAGAATATAACTGTTAAATGATCAAATTTTGATTTTTCAATGTCATGTAACCATTACTAACATCTGATCATTCGCTTTTAGGTTACCAGATGCTCCAGAGATTGAGATATACTCCATGTATGGCGTTGGCATCCCCACAGAAAGAGCTTATGTTTACAAGCTGACCCCCACTACAGAATGCTACATTCCATTCCAGATTGACAACACAGCAGGGGACACTGACCCTCACGTTTGTTTAAAAGATGGCGTGTACACCGTGGACGGTGATGAAACTGTACCTGCTCTTAGTGCAGGATTCATGTGTGCAAAAGGATGGCGTGGGAAAACAAGATTCAATCCCTCGGGGATTAAAACGTATGTTCGCGAGTACGATCATAACCCGCCCTTGAATTTTCTCGAGGGCCGGGGCACGGAGAGCGGAGCCCACGTGGATATTATGGGCAACTTTCAGTTGATCGAAGATGTAATTAGGGTGGCAGCTGGTGCTTCCGGTGAAGAACTGGGAGGTGATAGAGTTTCCACGGACATATTTAAATGGTCTGAAAAAATTAACTTAAAGTTGTAAATGAAATATGATTAAATTTATTGATTATTGTAAATCTTGAAATTTTGAATTTTTTTTTTTGTTTTTTCAGTATATAATGTATGCATAGTTTATAAATTTTTTATAGTTAATTACATTTTTAATTCTTTTGGTCTTCTAGAAATTATGGGTTTGGTTTTTAGTTTGGAGTTGATTATTCCACTTATAAATTTGATTCATCCACTAAAGGTATAATACCTTTAAAGTTATGTTACAAGTTAGTGAAGCATGAGTTTGTAGTGTATGAATCAACTTTATAAGTGAAAATATTATCTCCTTTTTTAGTTCTACCGTCTTCTGCGAACTTATGGGTTTAATCCTTATTGATCCAATTTTATTATACTTTTGGTCCCTTCTAGACTTGAGATGGTGTACTGTTTACCTTTAATTTTTATGTCACGATATGACCATCCTCCGTCGCCTAGGTGGGGGGTGTTTTTGTTGGAAATGGGCATAGAGATCGCCTGATCTCTTGCTCTCGGGTTAGATTTTTGGTTCGATAATCATCTCCAGAACCAAATTTAAGTTCGATTTAGGTATATATTTGTGTTCAAGTTCAAGTTTAAGTTTGTGCTCTTGGTTCAAGCTTAGGTTACGATTTTTGGGATTTCATTTCATCTTCAAATAGGGTTATAGACGAATCGAACTTTCATGAACTGTTCGTGAAAATTGCTTGTTTGTTTGTTTTCATTTGTTTAATAAACGAGCGAAAATGAAGATGATTATCCTTCCGTTCATTTATATTCGTGAATGTTCGGTTATCCGTTTGTTTATGTGCGTGTGTGCGTTTATGTATATTGTTTATTTGTGTTTAGTGAAGTTGGATGCATTATAGTGTGTTCCTTCGTTTATGACTTGTATATCATTTAAATGAATGAACAAAAATGTACACGGACTAACCAGTCTTCTCTACAGTTGAACACAAAAGCTCGTTTGTGTTCGTTTATTTGTTCGGCTAAAGTTAAAACGAACGAACACGAACAAAAAAATCCATTCGTTTATTTGTTCGGCTAGAGTTAAACAAACGAACACGAACAAGCATTGTTCGTGTTCGTTCGGTTCTTTTGTAATCCTATCTTCAAGTGATTTCATCTTGTCCATAAGATTGAGATTAGGATTTCTTGGTTCATCTTCAAGTTCAAATTTGGGTATACGATGTACGGGTTTCATCTTCAAGTTCAAAATTGGGTATACGATTTATGGGTTTCATCTTCAAGTTCAA
The DNA here is from genome assembly GCA_947179395.2 of Pulicaria dysenterica. Taxonomy (NCBI): domain Eukaryota; kingdom Viridiplantae; phylum Streptophyta; class Magnoliopsida; order Asterales; family Asteraceae; genus Pulicaria; species Pulicaria dysenterica. The sequence continues at coordinate 1,082,990 of OX359292.1, forward strand.
AATTGGGAATAAGATTTATGGGTTTCATCTTCAAGTTCAAAATTGGGTATACGATTTATGGGTTTCATTTTCAAGTTAATTATTTCATCTTCATAGAAATTCTGTGATTTAATCTAGGATTTTCTGTTTCATTTTCAAGTTTAAATTTGTGTGTGATTATGGGGTGATCTTTTAGTTTGTTTTGACGATTCTAGTTAGATTGTGATGTATAAAGCTGGAGATGATAGAGGTGGCCGGAGATGACAGCCTGATGATGGCTAGTGGTATGGTGGCTGGCAATGTTGTCTATGTGTGTCAAATGAGAGAGAGAATGTGAGGTTTTATATTGTTTAAATATTATTAAGTATATAAAAACAATTAATAAGTATTATAAAATAGCTAAAATAATGGGATAAAGGCATTTTAGATACTTCAGGTTTAAGATGAGACTAAAAGTGCAATAAAGTCAGGTAAAAACTGACTGAACTCGTAATTTTACGGACCGAGTGATCAGGACAAAAAATGGAATTAACTTTTTTTTAATTGAAGTTACCTATCTACTAAAGTTATGACATATGACATATGATATGGTTAATAGAAGCCCATATGTATCAATTTGGTTTTATTAATGTCGATTCCTAAAAGAGTTGTTGGAAAATTTAGACATGACAAATGCCCTTAGAGCATCCGCAATACTGCAAAATCGAACTCGTTATTGAACTTCAAAACCGCTATCACGAGCCTTTAACTCATTATTGATATTGCCATTAGCTAGTTATCCGGTCATCATAATTGAGCTCGGGAAATGAGAAAGGTGGCTTGTTATTTTTTTTACTTTTTTCCTTTTTTTTCAACTAGTAATGGCTGAGATAAATATTTGTGTGTATGATGTCTAGTGATAATAGTTATTAGCGTAGGTGATTGGTGATGAGTATATAATGCTGATACGGTGGTTGGTAATGATAGTAATAATAGATATGATAGAGGTGTGATGGATTCAAAAACTGGAACAGACTAATATCCGAAAGTTATTAAAAAAACTAGAACATAAGACGAACCATTCTTTTCTTTCAAAATATATATAAAATCCTTTTCTTCCTCTTGAAAAACATCACAACAAAATGAATTCATGAATCATCTTCTTCCTCTAAAATATCGATGACCATTGACGATATAAATATCGCATCTATGAAGTAGAAGAGACAGAGAATAACCAATGTTGTTGATATGCTCTTTCAATCTTCTAGCATGAAACAAAAAATCATACACCATTTACATATAAAGATGAAGAATTGAGTAAGTGCAAAGAAAAGATATAGAAAATGCTCAACGACGTACGAAAAACTAATCAATTTTGAAATGTGCACTCCTTGTCAAAAAGTGATTAGCCAAATAACCTTTTAGTTGACGCAAAAATTAGACTAATACGTAAGTTTAAAGATTTATATATTGTTTATTATATTTAATGTAGTTTTCATTATGTATTGTTTGTAAATGTAACTTTTGATTAATGTGTCGATCCATCAAATTAACGCGTTGTTTTTATTTTACTTTTTGTGTAATGTTTTTTATTAATATATTATTCTTTATAGGTTACTTGTATTGAAGTGTCAATAATGTTATGACAGTTATGTTAGCTATTGTTATAGACAATTAGTCATACGTTACTTATACTGATCGACGTGTCACAACAATCATACATTACCACAGTTAAGAATTATCATCCAATCCGATGATCATCCAACCCATCCGATCTATTGAAGGTAAATATAGATTAAGTCACATGAGTGAACATCGAATATGAAATAGATATGAATTTGATTTTTCATTTATTGATTGAATCCACCAGCCTCAAATTATTTTTATTCCTATTTATAACTTGTGTAATTAACTATATAACATATTTATTGAGGTTTTGAAATTTATATATACAAGGCAACATCAATGATACATCAACGTGTAGACTATTCTTATATGCAAGTGATCTTTAATCACATGTCGCTACTTTTGTTCCAACCAGTTACCGAATTTTATATTAGTATTCTTTATTTCCTTAAAAGTAAGTTTAATACGAAGATGAAGATTGCATAACATGAAGGACCTCTTATGATGTTTCAATTCTCTACTACACATACACAAATTAAATCTAATTGGGTTTCATTAATTATGAAGTTTTGATAGACATATGGTGAGATCGTTTCAGAAGCTAGATGAAGGGTTTCAAGCTTATATATGTTGAAGGCTTGCACAATCGAACAATGTGATTTGGGTTACACATGCAACCGATCTACAAGAGAGATCGTTTCAAGCCATTGTTAATGCATGGGTTACACAATCGACCAAGATGATTTGTATTATTATTCTGAGTATATTTTATGCGTTTATCCGTTGAAGTTTCTCCACTTACTTCATTTTGATTCTCATTCTTCTTCATTTTTGATACATGTCATTTAAGCTTTGCAATCTGACAGTTTGACCCCAAGTTTGTAACTTGGAGTTGATAGGAATAACAACTGATAATATAAATACCACAACAATATAATTTAAATAGCATTCACATATGTTTTAAATAATTTTTTACTGTTGCTTTCAAATACTTAATGTTCTTGGGTTTATTGTTTTAACTATTTTTCTACTAAGCTGTACGAGGATGATGATGACACACACATCAACATTATCATATATGTTACAAATATTATAATATATTTTTATTTATATCTACATTGGTAATTTCGAAGAGAAGCACCAGATTTAAACGAATTCTATTTATATCTAATTAATTAAATAAACCAGACACACGTTTTAATAAGTGCATGCTTTGCTTTAATCCAAATCAATCCCATTAATTAGTTGATTAGTTAAATTATCATAGTCATTAGATAAAGATGAAGAGGTATAATTATTCTTGGTCGGCTTTAAGTATTATTTAAAAATAAAATGTTCTTTCTTATCCGCTATATAATTTAATATTTAAATAAATTGAGGTTGGCCCTTTTAGTTTTGAAAATGAAGTCAATTGCTAATTAAAAAATGTTATTAAAGTAAATTTAATCAGATCATAAAAGAATGAGTATGGATTCCAGTTCAAGAAAAGAGATTCGACTGTATTTTAAGTATTATTTTTTATTTAAAAATAACAAATATTTTTTTTCACGCAGTATTATATTGCTTTAGATCATTAGCATTCATCACATACTTTACATGTTTTTTTACCCGCCACATCATTCCCCCACCGTTCCCTCATCCCATCACACAAACCCCACATCCATCACATGCTTCACATCACAAAAAATAAAAGAAAAAGAAAAAAAAGCCCTTCTCTCACACGATCTCGCTCACGCAAGCGATGGTGGTCACGAGTGTGACCGTGAAGCCTCCCTCACGAAGCTCAGCGATGGTGCTCGCTCTCCCTCACGCTCGTGAACTCCCCTCACACGACCAATGACGCGATGGATGAGGCCGGTCTTAGAAAATACAGATATTAGTTTGGATATGAATGAAGGTCTAAATACTATTAAGAATACGAGGAGTATCTATGGGTGGACCCATGTGTTAATTGATGGTGGTAGAGGTTATCATCTAATTTTATATACGAAGTGAAAATTTTTAACATTCTTAAATTGATGTCACTAGTTTAACTTTGAGGTACCATCGGTGATTTTTTTATGCCATCAAAATTTTATAAAAAATGACATTTAAAAAAAAGATATAGTTCAATTTTCGATTTATAACTTCAAAACATTTTAGTTTACCTTAAAAGTAACAATTTAATTAACAGCGTTTCATATAAATTGTGTTTTGTTTCAAAATTTAGTTTTAAAATACTATAACAACAACCGAAACCTCATTAATCTGACCCAATTAACTAGGAAATAAAAAAACGAACAACACCCTCAATTTTAATTAATTTTATTTGTGTCATTATATGGTGCCACAATTCAATAAAAATCCTTGGTCCATCACTTGGAGTATCTTCGGCTTGCTATCGATATAATGAGGTGACCATTTGATAGAAAGAAAATAGAGAAAGAGAGAAAAACAGGAAAGAGGAGATATGAGATAGAAATTATAAAAAAACCTTAAAAATATGTGAAACATGTGTATTAACTAGGTTTAAGCATGGATAAGTAAGAAGCGTAATAATAATGGTTACTTTCCACCACATTCACCACACTATTAAGTCAGTTTTTTTTCCAGTCACTCAACCCATCGTTTAGCTCCGTAGTAGTAATTCTCTACCACACCAAATTATAGGACCACCTAATATTGACTACCAGTAAAAAATTAAATAAATAAATCCAAAAGTTATAATAAGAATGTGACAGGGGGAGAAATAGTCGGGCTCACACAAAACTTAACCCCTTTAATACCGTGTAATTACTCTCGCCTCATATAACCTGCCTCCACGCTGCGGTGAGTGACACCACCACTATCCATGGCGGCTTTTCTTCACTATGTGCCGACCCCATCCTTCACTCCCTTTGCTCTAATTTTGTGTTCTTTCTCGGAGTTTCTCTTGGTTGTGAAGTTAATAATAATAAAAAATTGCATGTTGTTGATATGATAAATCATGCGACCGTATAAAATAACAGAATTTTGATCTATTTAGTGGTTATGTTATTGTCGTTGTATTTTAAAGCTTATATATTGTAGTTATTAGACATTGAAATAATTAATAAAAAATAACAGAATTTTGGGTTCTTTCTCAAAGTTTTTCTCTTGGTTGTGAAGTTAATAGTAATAAAAAATTGCATGTTGTTGATATGATAAATCATGCGACCATATAAAATCACAGACTTTTGATCTGTTTAGTGGTTATGTTATTGTCGTTGTATTTTAAAGGTCACATATGATAAGTTATTAGACAGTGAAATAATTAATAAAAAATAATAGAATTTTGGGTTCTTTCTAAGAGTTTCTCTTGGTTGTGAAGTTAATAATAATATAAAATTGAATGTTGCTAATATGATAAATTACGCGACCGTATAAAATAACAGACTTTTGATCTGTTTAGCAGGGAAGTTATTGTTGTTATATTTTAAAGCTTACATATTGTAGTTGTTAGTGAAATAATTAATAGAAAAAGTTTATTAAACTACTTATGAGAATACTGTAAATCTAGTTCATGATTTATATGAATGATAATCGCCTTTCGAACATGTTCAATTGTCCGTCTCAAAAAATGACTAATTAAGGAAAAGAAGAATCGTCTACAAGGATGAAAATTATTGACATCGACACATAAATAAACGTGTTTAGTTGAACATTAACATGTTCATGTTATTTTTGAGTTGACCCGTCAATCCTATAAGAAACTGGTTGTGTTAGGGTTGGTTAGCGGGATCGTGGGTCCAACCCGCCGATCCGTATAATCTTTTTGATATATTTATTTTTCACGTTTCCTATTCAGCCATTATATTTTCTCTTATTCCTTAATCCTTGTAAACTTAGTACAAAACAAATCCGCTGTTACCCTTTTGTGCATTTACCATTTCGAGACCATCGAGGGTAGACACCATAAAATTGTCGATGTTCATAACTTGTAGCTAAATTGTTTTTTTTTTTTGAAATCATCAAATTTTTGTATATGAATATAATTTTTAGGTAAGGTTGAACCTTACTTGGTAAAAGAATTAGTAAAAATATTACCCTGACCCACAAACCCGTTTATAACTCGTCCAATCTGTTTATGACCGTTAACATGCAAACTGGTTACCCAAGTTATATAATATTTTAAGAATATAGATTCATTGTCACACACCTTAATATGAATAATTAAACGGGATGTGTTAGTATAATGACCCTCCAACCGCCAAGCCACAAACCCGAGCACGATGTGTTGCCACCCCTAAATTCCTACACAACATTAACCGGATAAAATCATTGATATGGTGAATAATGAAGACATGTTCAGAAAACCATTATAACCCCAATCAACACAATATTCAAAGCAACCTTTAGTTTTTCTAAACATTAATAGATATATTAATAATAATATTAGAACTAGAAAGATCATAGATGATTACAAAGATAACAATTATAAATGATCCATAACAGAGGCTTATTATAATTAATAGAAATCTAAGAGTTATTGAACAAATTTATGTAGTAAAGTTTCCTTGCCAACTATCTAGTTGAGCCAAAAGAAAGCTTGACTTTGCACCAAACCAAAAGATCTCTGCCGTGATCCTTTACTGGAGGGAAATACCAAAGAGTTCCTAAAACTCCAAACAACCCAACATTATGCATACACTAGCCAAAGTAATCCTTTGAGTTTGTTCCCCTTAAAACCCAAGTTAAGCCCAACTAAGTAATGCGAATTTGGAATCACCAAACAGTCTTATGACCATATAACATATCATCTCATGTATCTTTTTTCTTTGTTATTTATGTTTTCTATAGTGATTTTTATTTTATGTTGTGATAGTATTTATATACGAGATATTTATTATCGATATATGTATTTATAAACGGAGTATTATCTATTTATACTTTTTGTATGTTCTAAAAATTTTTAGTATACATAAACTTTTAAAATTAACTTTAATCATCCCGTGTTTATACACGGGGTGTTAAACTAGTATTTACTACAAGAAAAGTATTATGTCTTCTCATATAATATTTGAATAAAAGTTTTTAAGGTTATTTCAAAAAATTAATGATTTAAATGAAAGAGCTAAATGAGATAATGTTGGTTACATGCATTATTTTTTTTTATATAACAATATTTAAGTAGATAATAAGATGAAGTAAAAGATAGATAAGAGGAACATAATTATTTTTATTAAAAATAGTAAAAAAAAATATAAGTGAAAAGAATACTTACTGAATAAACATGTTGAGAGAAAAGGGCGGTAAATAGCACGCTCTAAGGGAAACGCGTGGCGACATATATGGAGGTTTATAGGGGCGGCTGATGCAGAGCCACAGATAACATTAAAATAAGAGTTAATTACAAAGATGGTCCTTGTGTTCTTGTCCAAATTTCACATTTAGTCCTTTAAACTCGAAAATTACATTGATAGTCCTTATAGTTAACGTTTTGTTTCACTTTTAGTCCTTTAGACTAACTGGTGTTAAAGTTGACCGTTAGTCAAAGGGTATTCTGGTCATTTTCCATCTTATCCTTGTTACCAAACTTCCTAACCCTATTAAAACTATTTCCAAACACAATTATTTATAGGTTATCTTCTGTACTTGTTTCCAAACACAAACTCACTCTCTCTTTCACTAATTTCTTATTCTCTCCATAACAAGGCCATTTGCTTCATCTTTTGCAGATTCACTTATAGCATAAGATTCATCTGCTTCATCTCTCACGAATTTCTTATTCACTAATTTCTCATTCTTGCAAAGATTGCCATCAGATTCACTTTTGTAGATTCAAACACCACTCTCACCGGAGCACCATAGCAGAACAACGACCACCATTACCGTCCGCCATCGTACGATCACCACCACCGTCTCGTAGATCAGATCAGATCTGAACCGCCGTCGTAGATCAGATCTGAACCACCGCCGCCGTAGATAAGATCTGAACCGCCGCCGTAGATCAGATCTGAACCGCCGCCGTAGATCAGATCTAAACCACCGCCGCGGTAGATTAGATCTAAACCATCGCCACCGTCGCTCCACAGATCTGAACCGCCGAGCTTGGAGTCACCACCACCACAACCCCTTTCTCTCCGACCACCACCACCATGCGACCACAGCCTCGCCACCCCCGTCTTCTCTGTGTGATTCGCCCGCCACCACTCTTCAAGTAAAGCTTTCCCGACCAGATTTTACTGGATTTTATTGAAAAAACTCGATATGGAAATCATAATGAGCTCAAGCAGTTTAGATGTTAGCACAAAAGCATTTAATTAAGGAGCTATTGCGTAATTCATACGAATCAATTCACTACAGTAAAATCTTCTCATCTTCCTCACCCTTTTATTTTATTTTATTTTTTAATTATTTGTGGATTTGTTTGTAGATCTAATGTGGGAGTATTGTTTGTTCCAGGTCTGAATGTTTAGATGTGTGTTGGTGTTAAGTTTGTTTCAGATTTGAGTATTTAGGTGGGTGTGGTTTTTTATTTGGTTCAAAGTTTTTATGTCACCATCATTGAAAGCATGATCCAGATATGAGTTGTGTTTTTGGTAAAAAAATATGAACATGAACCCTAAAAAAGCTATGAAGAAGAACTCCAAGAACACTAAAGAAATAGATAGAAAGGTGTTTGGTTACAAAGATAAGTGGTAAAATGACTAAATTACCCTTTGACTAACGGTCAACTTTAACTGGAGTTAGCATAAAGGACCAAAAGTGAAACAACATGTCAACCATAAGGACTATCAGTGTAATTTTCGAGTTTAAAGGACTAAATGTGAAATTTGGGCAAGACCACAGGGACCATCTTTGTAATTAACTCTTAAAATAAGTCGCATGATTCATAGACTACAATTTTTACCCTCCCTCTCACTATACGACAAAATACTCTTACCCATTCTTTAATTTTCCTTTCAAAAAGCTTCTCCTTCCAGTCGGTCTTCTGTTTAAACCCACACGCCGGAGCCTCCTGCCGCCGGAACCCCTGAAACGACGGTGATGTAAACCCTTTGTCGTTTTCTGCTTCCACCACGGATATATTTACATACACAAACACACACGCACACTTGTATATCGATATTTCTAGAGAGAGAAAGTGTGTGTCTGTGTGTGAGAGAGAAAGAGAGAGAGAGAAATACAGAGCGCCAAGTTTCAAGAAAAGAAGCATGCCTCGATTCTTCCCAACAAAGGGTATAATTAATATAGTTTCTTCCGTTCTTGTTTTAATTCGATTCTTTGATCTATGAATCCGTTTACTGTTCATACTTTATGTGTTGACTTTATATGGTTTGTTTGAATCTTGACTTCATCAAGACCATTTTCTGCATGTTTTACTTTGGTTCCCAATCTGTGCATTTGCTTATAAAATAATTAGGTACTAAATGCCGTGCTCCATATCTTGAATTCACACAATCTTGATTCTTGATTTTCTGATTCTTGATGATAATATATGCATGTTTCACTTTGATTCCCAATCTGGGCATTTGGTTAGCATCTGTTCAAAACATTAAAAGTTACTATTCACAAGAGACAACATCAATTTGGTTATATTCTTGTTTTTGTAAGATTCTGGCTCTTGATTTCTTGGTTTTGATCTGTGATTGTGATATATGCATGTTTCACTTCGATTCCCATTCTGGGCATTTGGTTATTTTGTAAGATTTTGGTTCTTGGTTTCTTGATTATTTCTTAAATTTATTGAATATCTGATTAACTAAAAGAACAGGTATGTAAATGTCATATGTCTAATCTTGATATCTGATGTATGCATGTTTCACTATAGTTCTCATTCTGGTCATTTGGATATTATTATAATTTAAATAAAATTATATAAATATAATACTTCTATTAACATTTTTGGTAGTTTTCCATCTTATTTCATAATTTTTTATAACTTTTATCCACATAAAACGCAACTTCAGAATGACACTTCTGAAGGTGTATCAGGAATCGTATGAGAGGGACTGTTTTTGTTGTTGATATGTTATATGTAATCTTTGGGCCATTTATTGCTTAGAAAATTCTGACCAATCTTCATTTTTTGACCTTGACTTCTAAGACACCCTTTGTGTGTTGTGTAGTTCTTATTCATCCTTTAAACTTTTTGTGGGACTGAATGGGACCCACCAGAGAACAATATTATTGTTGCTAAGCTAATCTCCTGTGATTATTCTGTTCTTGATATGGTCTACCATGTTCTTAATAGTTAATTGTGTGGATTTTTCCCTTAAATCATTACATTCACTTCAAGATTCTTTAGTCATGTCATCAAGAATTGTGTAATTGTTGTACTTAACTTTATTTTATTTTAATTTGTGGGTTCAAATTCGCTCATAATAGGAAGCTAATTGTTTGTTTCTTTATTTCTTAACATCTGTAGTGGAATGTCGGTACAAGACAAGCATCTAATTCTTGACATTATCTTGTTTATTTAATTGCATCATAATCTACTAACGTTTACAGCCTTTATTTTTTTAAAATTCTTTCTTTTGCTGTGCGGAATAGTGATAGATATATAACCATTTGCAGGTAATCTGCTATACAGTGAGTGATTTTCATATAAAGTTACTGTTTTTTAGAAGCCGTGTTTAGTCCTGAAAGCATGCAAGAACTGCTTAAGAAGAACTGTGAACCGTGTGGTATTGGGTATCCATCTCAATGGACTGGTGCCGAGTCTTTTGTTGACCAGTCAACACTGTCTAATAACTTGAGTTTGAAAATGGGGTCTTCAACACCATGTCATCAAAACACGAAACAGTTCGGTCTTCAGATTCAGTTTCAAGATCAAGATTCTTCATCAACTCAATCCACATGTCAATCTTACCCGGAAGTAGCCAGTGCTGGAGACAGCTATCAGTATGGGGAAAACAAGTTTTCCGTTCAATCAGGTAACGTGATCGATCTGTCACTGTTGATGTAGTCAATCGAGTCTAGTAAACTTTCTATGTATTTCTGTTTTGTATACTTGTCATAAGGATTTATGTTTTTATCAACTCTAATAACCTTTAAATGAATAAAGAAATATTAAAAATTGTATTTGTGATTATAGTAAAACTCAAACTGATATCTTGTTGATTGCTTAAACATTTGAAGCTGATATCTGTTGTATACTTGTCATAAGAATATTGACGGTTTTGATTATTGGAATGTCCAGATAACGTCTGACTATAAATTCATAAGCCCATAAAAATTGTTTGGTGTTTTTGCGTTCCTCTTGTTAACCAGCTCACACAACACATGAAGAAGGTAGTGTTGGATCAGCTTTGCCACTTGGTACTCAGGATTATGCTTTTGCTTCTCATGCTGATCGCAAACAGCCATATGTAAGTTGAAATTGGTCCCAGGGTTTAAATTATGGTTTTAGACTCTGCTCGCTACTTCCTAGCTATGTTACCGTCTGTAATACATAAGCTATATTGTTTACAAATGCAATAACGGGTCGGGCGAGTCAAGTCAGGTGAATCTAAGGGTTGAAATGGCCGGGTTGTGCTGGGTTAGCTTGAAACATTTTTTTTTATATAAAAATTGAACTTTTTTTCATTAAATTATGTTTTTTTGAACCAAGATAAAAATTATGTGACTACATACGTTTATACGTTATATTGTGTCGTCAATGTATTTGGAGGTTTATGCACTCGAAAAGGTTAAATGCCATCTGTGACCTTTTTACCACTGACTGATATGAGGAGGTAATAATACACTTTAGGTGAATTCGACTCAATCCTTATTAAGCTATTCTACTTTTTTAAGTTTTACCTGTTTGACCCCGTTGACCTCAAATATTCGTGGGTGATGATATTTTTTTCCCCATTTTTATTTCAGGCCTGTATTCCTCTTCTATACCCTGATCCATACTATCATGGGTTGCTAGCGTCTTGCGGTTCACAAACTATGGTGAGCACATTACTAGTACTTCTTTAGTTCTTCATGATTTGTGTTAAACAAGATCTATTACTGTGTCATAAACTCATAATTAATCATATTCTTTCTTGATTATCCAACTTCTCTTTATGGCATAGTTGTTTATTCGCTTTCTAAATTAGCATATTACTCTGCTCTGCTAACTTAATTGATACAACGATATATTTGGCTTCTATTCATCTTGGCCATCTTGGCATATTGTTTTGTGGGTCCCATAAGGAATACGTGGATGTAGATCTTAGTAATTTGTACAACAATCTTGAAAAAAAAATAACCAACTGCTTTTGTTTTAATGTCGCATCGTCTAAATTCTAATTTATTCTGCAGAATTAAGAATGTTTTTCTGTACTTACCAGACCCTTTAATCCCAGTTTATGCACGGATGCGCCCTTTTTTGCCTTGATGAGTTTTTAGAGCATGTTAGTACGTGTGACGTCAATACCATAATTATGTTGTAGTTAGTTGATCAAGATTCCTTTGCATTAAAAAACGGCATAATTATGCAAGTTTTGTATAATGGACATGATTATATACCCCGTTTTCACCTAGATTTGATACCCGCCTATGATTGGGAATTTATTAGTCATCTGGCTTGGCAAATAAACTCGAAACTGTTTTTTTACTTGGTATGTGGGTTTTACTATTCATAAGATGCCCTGCTTTTTCTGATTATTTAGCTTATATATTCCTCATTTTCTTTGTTCCTCCTTTTCAATAAAAGTAGCGTTTACTTAATCTGAAAAAAGATTCTTAGTCTTTCCAATTTATACATATTTTAAAGATTCTTGTTGTTTCCAGTTATTTAAGTTTTATATGTTTATTAGAGTCTAATTGTTAACATATCACCAGCTTCCCCGACCTCAAGGAATGAACATAATGTCTCCTCGTGTCCCCCTTCCTCTTGAATTTGCTCAAGATGAACCCATATACGTGAATGCAAAGCAGTACAATGCGATTCTTCGCAGGAGACAGTATCGTGCAAAACTTGAGGCTCAAAACAAGCTTTCAAAACCACGCAAGGTATGCATGCGTAGCTTCTCTACTCATTTTCTTTCAAACCACACAGAATTTTGTTTTATATGGGTTAAGATCTCCAAACATGATCTATCATGTTCTCTAACAAACAAGAGTGGACCCTTCAAAGAGGACCTATTCTTGACTAATATAAGGGACCCACTCTCATGTTTGTAAGAGAACATAATGGGTCATGTTTGAGTGATCCTAACCTTTTTTATATATGGGAATATGTCACTTAAGTCGCTCAAATGTTCTTGACTAATTTATTCAAGATTTTCTTCAACGTTGTCCCGGGACCTGATTCTTTCAAAGTTTTGAGTGTTTCTTTTTTCCAAATCAAAGTTTTGAGGGTTTTTATAGAACCTCTTTGATACTTTTAATGTTTTTCTTAAGAAAGAAAAAGATATCTGAGATGAAACTGGCTGTATATAACGTCTTTCCTTTTTTTGGAAAAACCTGGCAGCCTTATCTCCATGAATCGAGGCATGTTCATGCACTCAAGAGGGCTAGAGGACCAGGTGGTCGGTTTTTAAACTTAAAGAAAATTCAAGAAACCCGGTCTGAAGGCTTGATGAATGAAGAAGATAATATGGGATCCGCTCCATGTCATGAGCGTAATGATCGTGGTGGTTGTGGTGGTGGTACATGCTCTGATATCACAACTGCCTCCAATGGGGACAATTTCTTCCGCCAGCAAGAACTCAGGTTCTCCATCTACAGTTCTTGTGCAGGTGGGTCCGCACAGAGCGGCAGTCGTGATACCCTTGGTGGGGTCCACCATATGTTTCGCTGATGAAGCGAAATTGACTCGGTGAATCAACAAACAACCATATAGTCTATATGGATTTTGGTGGTTGGTTCATAAGGGAAGTCATCCTTGGCTCTTTACTTTGTCGTTAGTTCCTTAGCTTAAATTGTTGGTACTGCTTGAAAAGGGAATCAAGTTCGTGATATTTGGATGGGATTGATCTTCGATTCTAATGGCATGTTGTTTAAATTCATGGCGTACCAAATCTTTTTTCGCAGTTGGTGTTGGGTTCAATTTCAAGTCATAACTTTATGTTTTTAGAAACTGGTCTTGGTGTAATCTTGCATATTCAACAGTCTGCCCGTCGTCGTGTAATTGGACTTCAACATTCTATTGATCTAGGCATGATTAAAGTTAAAGAAAGGGCTGAAATGGAGAGATTGCTTTTTAAATTTTCTATCGATCACATTTGATAAACTATTAGGTCCTGTTTGTTACGGCAAATGAATAGAAATGATTTTAATTCCATCCCTGTTAGTTACGTAATGACATTTCTCTACCTAAAGTAATATTAACACTTCGAAGAACTTAATTCCTTTTAAAATAATGTTACCAAACGCAATATACAACGGAATTTGATTTCAATTCTATTACATTCTTCACATTACGGTGAAACAAACTGGACCTTAAGCTTTTTCTTTTATGTGCGAACATGTTTTGTGATTCTTTAGGTGACACGTATTTTAAACATGAACAATATGCAATATTGTGGTTACATATACATCGGCTAGCTAGAAAAGATGAGCGTCTTCTTTTAGCCAAGTTTGTAAGTATCAGTAGGTGATATATAGACGGTTGACTATCTTTAAGCGATTAATCGGCGGTGGCAAATAATTATTTTATAAGTTAGACCAAAATTATTAAGATATTTGTTTTAGAAAAAATAATTGAATTACCCTAAAAAGTTAGTAAATAACCATAAAAAAGTTTAACAAGTTTGTGAGATAAAGAAATATTAGTCCCTAATTAATAATATCCTAACAAAATAAGTAAAGAAAATCATGAGATTTCAAAATTTCTTAAAATAAATCAAGTCAAACCTTTTCTTTGACCGTGAGGACTGGTTTGCACCATAACCGATAATCCTAGCCGATCATGTGATATCTAGGTCAGTGGGCCCTCGGCAATTGTCTAGGCGTTGGTTGATCAACTGTCAAGACTGATTTTTACAATACAGCTTTTAGCTAGTGATGGGTTGTGGTAAGTTATGTCTAATGCACATGAAGTTGCTCAAAAACAAATTCTTATATAGCATACAAAGAATGACGAATGTGTAGGCATATGCAGCGACGGAGTTGCACTTGCAACTCAAGTGGCTGCCGATCTTGTAATGCTTGCTCTTCAAAAGGGTAGCAAAGATAGTGTTTTCGTGATTGTTTCAGACTTAAAAACAAAAATAAAGTTTAGGGTTAAAGCCATAAAATAACGGTCTACTTTCCCCATTTTACCATTGTGGCACGTCATGTTTTTTTTACACATTTGGCCAGTCAACTCATTAATAACGTGTCAATGTGCCAAAAAACGACCTGCAACTTTTCCAACCGGTTTCTCATCGTTTTCGCTAATTTTTTGATCGTTTTCGCTAATTCTTTTTGCATAACCTTGTAAATAATCATTTTACCTTTCAAAGGACACCAAATTCATGATTTTTCATCAAGTGTAGGCCAAGAATTTGCTAATTAAAGTCGGTTATGGCCATCTTAGTGTTTTTTAAAGAATTGATTCACTTTAAACTCGTTTTTGGCCATTTTTTTGTACTACTTAAAAAAAACTTGATTTCCTTTCCATAGGATCAAGAATCATAAATTTTCATGATGTATAAATGGATAATTTCGAGATTAAAGTGTTGGAATGTTGTTTGAATTTAGTTAAAAAACAGAGCAGGAAAAAAACTCATTTTTCGCTCGATTCTTACTCGTTTTACATAATTCTTTTTACAAATTATTATAGATAATCTTTTTACCTTTCAAAGGACACCAAATTCATGAATTTTCATCAACTATAGGCCAAGAAATTGTTAAATAAAGTCGGGTATTACCCCTTAAGCACCCTTACGGAAATTGACACATTTTAAACTCGTTTTTATTCGTTTTTTGTACTACTTGATAGACAACTCGATTACCTTTCCATAGACTCAAGAATTATTAATTTTCATCAAGTATAAATGGAGAATTTCGGGTTTAAAGTTTTGATTTTAAGATGAAGAAGAAAATGGGGAAAGGTGACCTGCTATAGCAGGTCAAAATAAACAAAATTGGCACAATAACACGTTTTTTATAAGTTAGCTGACCAAAAGTGTAAAAAAAAAACATGACGTACCACAATGGTAAAATAGGAAAAGTAGACCGTTATTTTATGGCTTTAACCCTAAAGTTTAATGCGAAATCTTGATTTGTCAATTTCCCTATAATATCTTTATAAAAATATAAATTTTATATTATCTTTACCAAAACAAATATTTTTATTTAAAAATAAAATGAAATAGAGAAATCAGTAGTTTTTTCTGCAACTAAGCATACCTTTAGCTTGTTAATGAAAGTATACAATATATGTGAATGAAGTACTTAAATCACAATCAAGATATTGTTTTAGTTTTCAAATCTACCACAATAACATAAATATTATCTTTGCTTCCCTTTTGAAGAGTAAGTATTGCAAGATTATCGGCTGCCGCTTGAGCAGCATGATGAATTTCTTTGCGACTTATGCTACGGCTACATTCGATCCATATTTTTAATGCCAAATAATAATTTGTTTCCTAGCACCTTCACGTATTTCCTCATTATACATCACATATCCTGCAACCCATCACTAGCTAAAACATGACACTTTAGCTGGTGGTGTAAATGTGACATGAGGTTCTTGTATCGTTCATGGTTGTAAAAACCTGTAACCTAGAAAACACAACAATGCACACACAAGACAAGAAAAAAGGGCTTCATGACACATACTCAAGCCTGAAATTTGACTATTGACTTGGAATGCATTGTATCATCTTTATTAGTACACAACATCCTTGGAGTTATCCAAAGCTTCATATGTTCTGTTTCCTTAATTATAAATATAGTGTGTAGGCTGTAGTTCTCCAGAAGTAGGATAGCATGTAGAATTTTTTTCATCCTCAACATGTGACCTCATTGTTCCCACACCACTACTTGAAACCAACCTCCAAAAGTAGTAAATGTACATTCTGGAAAATTAAGGATCAATTCGCGAAATGCTCTTTGTCCCGGTTGCCTTCTCAAGTATTCCAGTACCCAACACCATAGAGTGATGCCAACCCACTTCCTTGCCATTCCAGCATTCATATTCACACCCTTTTGGCTGCTCAAATGTAGAATGAAGTACCAATATAAGAAAGTTTTTAACTTGGTAATGAGCAAAGATTTTCATATCTTCATGAATAGAAGATATAAAATGTACTTAACCAGGACTTTCAAAAATGCCATAGCTTCCTAGAATCCATTGTAGCAGCACCCAAAAGTTTCCAGATGGCTGATCTCCCCTATATAGCCGTTCGGAAGACAATCAAACGAGTCAATGTGTTTGAGAGATTTAACAAGCAAATGCTGATCAGATATGGTTTTTTTTTTTCTCTTTCATCACAATTTGTGATCTCTAATAGTGAGCTTTTAATTTCGTCTGTTAATGGTGGTTTAACTGCTAATCATAGAAACCAACCTTTGGGATTTTTAAAGTGGAGACTTAATATTATAGTATTATCTATTTTGTATCTTGATTTAACACAATGGCATGCTATTATTTACAAATAAAGAAAAAGAAAAAAAGCCTACTTGTCTAAGAAACATTACCAACATTGAAATACTTTATGTTCCATGTTCTTGGTGGTTTTAAAGAATCCCAATTAATATGAAAAAGTTACAAAATAAAAAAAAGACTGTCATCCATTAAGAAAAGTCTAGCTATCATATTAACATTATAATCCCCATAAGGCTCTTTTGTGCATTAAATTACTAAAAGGCATACAAGTATTCTAAACTGATATTTGATGTTTCATTTAGAATGTTTGGTATGCATATATCAAGAACTGGGCGTTGGATAAAAGTATGGTTAATGGAATGGAGAGTTAGGTTATTTTTTTGGGGTGAAGTGCATTTTGATACAGAAATTGAGGTATTAATTTTCTTCTCTTCCAAAATTTTACAACTTGATTATTAATGCATCAGGAATTATAGGAATTGGAGTTTTTGGAGTTTTTATTTTTCAACAAATTACTTGTATAGTTAAATTGAATTTCTTTCTATTTTTATTGAATATATATGAACTAAATCACGCAAGAAACACAATTTAATAAATCATTTGGTATATATAAATATTATTGTTGGGAAAATAGGAATATAATTTATATCCTCTTTTGTTAATTCAAAGATTTACAATATGTTTATATAATTGTATACACTAACATTAACATATGTGCACATATACATATATATATATATATATATATATATATATATATATATATATATATATATAATCAAGCAAATAAATATTTATATTTATTTGTTACAAATTAAATCGTATAAATCATCAAAATCCAAATCGTCCAAGATAAAGCGCCATCAACGTTCAAGATGAAGCCTTCGATGAAGATTCCTACAAGAATAAATTCAAATGATCGAGCTTACAAATAAAATAATTAAATTAGTTTAAGTTTTTATAAAATTATTTTTATAAAAACTTTTATAAAAATGACAAAGATTTTATAAAATTCATTTGTGTTGGTTGATTAAATCTAAGACTTCCCATTTTAAGCAAATAACAAACACAATCCTACTTTGAAACAATACACCACCATAATTAGCAAAGGAATCTCCCAAAGGGGTAAAATTCCAACATGTTTTGTGTATTGGTTTTCAAACTTCCATTTT
This sequence comes from Pulicaria dysenterica, assembly GCA_947179395.2. Taxonomy (NCBI): domain Eukaryota; kingdom Viridiplantae; phylum Streptophyta; class Magnoliopsida; order Asterales; family Asteraceae; genus Pulicaria; species Pulicaria dysenterica. The sequence goes on from OX359292.1 coordinate 1,101,200, forward strand.
TGTGTTTAAATTCAAACATTAGAAGTATAGGATCAACCAACATTTTGAACATCTACTTTTCAGTTGATTTTTATGGTAAAAATGAGTTGAGTGTGGTTTTAAATAAAGTTCAACGTCTATATTGCAAAGAACAAGAAAGTTCAGGTGACTGACGGTCGAAGCCACGGTCGACCGTGGTTCGACCGTGAGAAGTCTGGACAGCTTTTGGACTTTCAACTTTTTCTTTATTTAAACCAACTCAAACCTTATTCATTACTCACCTCTTGCAAACACAAAACATCCAGAATACTCTCTAATACTTGAGCTCATATCTTTGAATATCAATTCATCTTTCAAGTTCAAGATTCAAGCAAGAGTCAAACCCATCAAAGCTTAAACACTACTCCATACTTTCATTTACTTGTAATAGTGTAAGGATCAACTCTATCCTACCAAATTAGAGTGAAGTGAGAATCAACTTTAGCCTTTAGAATTAGAGTGAAGAAAGGTTATCTTTACCTTATTTGCAAGTTTGAAGATTAATTCTTGCAAGTGTAAAAAGAGAAGTGTAAAAGGTTTATCTCTACCTTCAAAGAGAGAAGCTAATGGATCAAACTCTTGGTGGGTGAGGCCAAGGAGTGGATGTAGTGCAAGTTTGTTAACATTTGCATGAACCACTATAAATCATTGTGTTCAACTTGTGATTGGTGATATCTCTCTAACTCTATATCTTTTATTTTCTTGCAAGAACTTTTAAAAACTTCAAAAATTGGACATATAACTTATTCACCCCCTTTAGGTTCCAACAATTATGTTGAAAATAGGTTTAAAATATGCTTGAAAAATGAGGATATGGACAACGTGGTAGTTGAAAGATGTAAGCCTGGAATACCAATTTTTCAAAATAAAAGCCACATCATCTGCAATTTTTTAAACTTTTATGATATGTTCCCTTAACTAAATTTACATTTGTTGCCCTTTTTTGTAGCTTGAATACCAATTTTGTTACTAAAATGACAAAGTTATTGACTAACACACTTTTAAAGAGAATTGGATCATTAAAATATACTCATGCAGCTGCATTGGCATGCTAAAGAATATGTTATTGTAACTTTTCTTCTTATTTCATTTTGTATCTGGTTTTTAGGATGTAAAGGAAAACCTTGTGATGGTTTATATGAAAGGATCCTAATCCCCCTCTTTGTGGATTCAACTCACTAGCTAGCAGTCAAAACATTGCAAGAATAGAGTAAGTGTGCTCAAAATTTGAAATTGTTGTTTTTTTACTAGGACTAAAATTAAACTTGCATTTGTGGAATACAATGGAGATCGCATTTATAAGTGACTTGTATTTGATAGGAAGTAAAGCTACCTTTAAAACATAATATAGCCACGTTTAATCAACACTAACAAGTAAATGTTGACCAATTATAAAATTCGTAAAACATATTTAAGAATCATTTTATAATGTTCTATCAATTTCTTTAATTTTCATCTACGACAACCATTATAATATTTTCAGAATCATGTTATGTGTAGTTGCTTGAGGAAGAGTGGTGTATAGTCATGAAGCCGAACATCAATAGGAGGATGTCGATCAAAAGCATACAAAACTTCCTTCAGTATCAATATCGTCATTTTAGTAGCAATCTCATCACACAGTCTCCCAAATATGTATTCCTTAATTGCAAGTGTAATAAGTACAATGTTTGAAAGTGTATTCTTGAGTTTTCTGATAAATCAAACATTTTCTAACTCAATTCCGAATATAATGTTTTTAGTGCCTTGCTCAATCCTAACTAAAGCTGAAATTTCAACCAACTACCTATGAATGGGTCGATTTTAGTTATGTTTATCCGGATAGGGGAATGTTCAAATGAGAATAATAAATTAATTGAGAATGTGAGACTAAATCTCAGCCATTTATTTTGTAAGTGGAATTCATGGATGGAAAGCGTGGGGAAATCAATGTAACGCCGCCGGTTCACAAGCTTACTTTTATAAAATATAGTTATGCGTTTATCCAAAAGATATATTTACAAAACACAGCGGAAGCTAAATTTAGTTATTACATAAACTGTATCAGTGTTTAAACAAAACCACCAGCGGAGTTACCAAATATCTGCCGACCATTACCCAGAAAATCAGAGCTAACAAAAACAACCAGAAAGTAGTGTTCCCCAAAAACTTCGGCAGTACAAACCAAAACATGGCACCCCGTCTCACCAGCAGCTAATTACCTGAACATTGGATATAAACATGGAGGGGTTAGCTATAAATAGCTAGTGAGTAACGATTAAACATAAGTATCGTTACAAAAACGTTATAGCATGCAGAAGGTATCACAAAGTATCAAACAAGTCTATCCAAACAGCTAGTGATGTTCCGGTGCCCAGGAGGAGTCACGTCTTGCAGGGTTGTGAGCCCGGCTCAATGATCCAAACTGGGGGAAACCGAACACATCCATAATATCGCGCTGGTGGGGGAGCGGGTAGCAGTCCACCATTGCGTTAACGAGCGGGGAAGTCCAATGAGAGCCCCTTTAACGAGCGGGGAAGTCCAATGAGAGCCCCTGGTTGAGGCACGGGGTTTTCCAAGAACCCGATCCGCGGCCGCGAATCACCGTACCTCAACAATAACAAAGTGTCGGCACGAACACGTATTGGCCGACTCTGGCCGCATCATAAACATAACTGGCCTACTCAAGCCATAGCATATCATATTGGCTTACAAAAGCCATAACATACATATTGGCCTACAAAAAGCCATAATACCAGCATATACCGAGTTTATAACATGATTGGCCTACTCAAGCCTAACATAAGTGCATAGCAACGTATACCATAACAAATTAACAACACATAAACCATAACTTACCTTAAACATGGTTATAACATGTTTATCACGAAACCTAAGGTTAACCGGTACTCACCTCGAGATCACATAAGGCAAATATGAATCCGGGAATCCCAGGAGCACACAGAATCGACCGAATCACCTAACACATCATGTGCAGGTTCAGTCAACATCTAAAAGTACTATCAATGCTTCTATGTAAACGTGCAACGAACAACAAGAAACAGGCAACCTAAAAGAACTACTACGGCCGTAGTAGATAGGTCCTACGGCCGTAGGACACCTCCCAAAACACCTCCTACGGCCGTAGGAATACATCCTACGCTCGCCAGAGTTCCTTTCCTAAAAACCATATCCTACGGCCGAAGGAACCATACCCTACGCCCGTAGGAGTGATTCTTTGGGTACCAACGGTCGTAGGTTATGTACCTACGCCCGAAGGCTTCTTTCCATCACCCGTAGGTGGTAAACCATGCAAAACACATTACTACGGCTGCAGAGAACCCTGCCTACGGCCGTAGTGACACAGACAACCTACTACGGCCGTAGGAAATACTTCCTACGCCCGTAGTAACTCCTGTTACAGCAGACCTTCGTCCCTGTTCTTGGACAGCCGCTGCAACATCGATTTTTACCACTATTTTCAACCCAAAACTCCATTCCAACAGTTTATACATGTTACTTAATACCCATTTGAACTTACCAAATCAATTGACACAAAAGAAAAACACCTAAACACCACTTGAACCCTCAAAATGGTGAATCTCCCTCAAGAACACAAAATTAGGCTTTTGAACACAAACACTTACAAAGATGAAGGAATTCAGCAGATTAGCACTTGGATTTGGTATTGAAATCGCAAACAATCTCTTCTCTTTGATCCTTTCTTCAAAATCCCCAAGAGCAAAGTGTGTGTGTGCTTTTACGTATATTAGTGTGTGTAGATAGTGTGTGTTTGAAGTGTTCACAGGGATAGGAACACAACAAACCGACTTGTGGTTTAATTAATTAGATCACAGGTATTTTGTTCCCCTTTTCAACCTACAATTTAATACCCGTATACCCGTTTCACCTAACGGAGATATATTTGGAACCCTTATCTAAAACCAGTTACTAATATACCAATTTTACTTATTAACATTACTATTTTATATAACACCTTTTTATCACGTATAATTAACAAATAATACATTTAACAACAAAATACATTGATTAAAATCAATGTACAAGCATACAAGCACATAGTACAACACAGTACAACTAGGCCCTAATTTAGGATGTTACAAATCTACCCCCCTAAGAAGATTCCGTCCTCGGAATCTGTTCTACCGCAAACAAATGAGGGTATCGAGCTTTCATCTCATCCTCTGCCTCCCAAGTCAAGTTAGGACCCAAATTGTGCTTCCACTTTACCAAAACCAACTTGATCATCTTTTTACGTAGCTTTTTGACTTTAGCATCTAAGATTTCAACATGTTCCTCCACAAGGCGTTTAGCTGGATCAACTTTTAACTCTTGCAGAGGTAAAATCTGATCATCTTCAACCTTACACTTTCTCAGATAACATACGTTAAAAGTGTTGTGAATACCAGACAATTCAGGTGGCAACTCAAGCGATACTGTCTGATCGTTAACGCGTTGTAGAATCTTAAACGGACCAACATACCTGGGACTTAGTTTACCTTTACGACCAAATCGTATCACCCCTTTCCAAGGTGAAACTTTTAAAAACACGCGGTCACCCACTTCGAACGTAACGGGTCGCCGTTTAGGATCTGCGTATATTTTCTGCCTGTCACGTGCCGCTTTCAACTTCTCGCGTGCTACTTTAACTTTATCAGCGGTTATTTGAACAATATCAGGACCCGCATATTGCTTCTCGCCAGGTTCTAACCAACAGGTAGGAGTACGACATCGCCGACCGTATAACATCTCATAAGGCGACATACCAATACTCGAATGATAAGAATTATTATAAGCAAATTCGATTAAGGGTAGATGAGAATCCCACGAACCACCAAATTCGAGTATACACGCTCGTAGCATATCTTCAAGAGTTTGAATCGTTCGCTCGGACTGACCGTCAGTTTGAGGATGATACGCCGTACTAAGATTTACCCGCGTACCAAGCTCACGTTGAAGACTACTCCAGAAGTGAGACGTAAAACGCGCATCTCGATCACAAACAATAGACAACGGTATACCATGACGAGATACTATTTTGTTAACGTAGAGTTGGGCTAACCGATTCATAGGCGCAGACTCGTTAGTCGCAAGAAAATGAGCGCTCTTGGTAAGTCGATCGACTATAACCCATATCATATCGTGCCCTTTAGAAGTCCGAGGTAATTTTGTCACAAAATCCATGGTGATGTGATCCCATTTCCACTCCGGAATTTCTAACTGTTGTAAATTACCATAGGGCTTCTGGTGTTCCGTCTTGACTTGAGCACAGATCTGACACTTTTCAACGAACGAAGCTATATCACGTTTTAAGGTAGGCCACGAATACAAAGTCTTCAAATCCTGGTACATCTTGGTACTGCCAGGATGGACAGACAACTTTGACTTATGCGCCTCTTGCAAAATGATTTCTCGATTACCACCAACATTGGGCACCCAGATTCGAGATTGAAATGTTTTCAAACCTCGACTATCTTCTTCTAATAGCTTTTCCAATTTAACCATCGTCTCAGCCTTCAAATTAGCTTCTTGTAGTGCTTCCCGTTGTGCCTCCTTCAATTTAGCAATAATATCTGACACAATCGTAAGTCTCATGAACTTAGCAACTCCAGGAGAACTTTTCCGACTTAGTGCATCAGCAACAACATTGGCTTTTCCAGGATGATACTTGATCTCACAATCATAATCCTTGATCAACTCCAACCAGCGTCGTTGTCTCATGTTAAGTTCCTTTTGTGTGAATACATACTGCAAGCTTTTGTGGTCGGAATATACCACACATTTGGTACCGTATAAGTAATGTCGCCACAGCTTCAAAGCAAACACCACGGCTGCAAGCTCAAGATCATGGGTCGGGTAATTCCTCTCGTGAGGTTTCAGTTGACGCGAAGCGTACGCAATCACCTTATCTCGTTGCATCAGAACGCAGCCGAGACCTGCATATGAAGCATCGCAGTACACAACAAAATCTTCGCACCCACTAGGCAGCGTTAGAATAGGAGCTTGACATAATAATTGCTTCAGAGTTTGAAACGCTTTCTCCTGTTCATCAGCCCACACATAAGCAACATCTTTGCGAGTCAATCGGGTTAACGGACCAGCAAGTTTAGAGAAATTTTGAATGAAACGCCGATAATACCCAGCAAGACCCAAGAAACTCTTAATCTCTGAAGGATTACGAGGAGTTTCCCAGTTCATCACAGCTTCAATTTTGATTAGGTCGACTTTAACACCTTCGTTACAAATAACATGACCCAGAAAGTGCACCTCTTTGAGCCATAACTCACATTTGGACAGCTTAGCATAAAGTTGTTCCCGCTGAAGGGTTTCTAAAACCACACGTAGGTGTTGCTCGTGCTCCGCTTCGGTTTTGGAATAGATCAAAATGTCATCAATAAAAACAATAACAAATTTATCAAGGAAAGGACGACACACACGGTTCATCAAATCCATGAAAACAGCAGGGGCGTTGGTTAAACCAAATGGCATCACCAAGAATTCATAGTGCCCATACCGAGTTCGAAAAGCAGTTTTAGAAATATCATCATCATGAACGCGGACCTGATGATAACCAGAACGAAGATCAATCTTCGAGAAACATGTAGCACCTTGCAACTGATCAAACAGATCATCAATACGGGGTAGCGGATATTTGTTCTTTACCGTTCGCTTATTCAGCTCCCGGTAATCGATACACATGCGTAAGGTTCCGTCTTTCTTCTTAACAAACAAAACCGGAGCTCCCCATGGTGAAGAACTCGGGCGTATGAAACCTTTATCAAGCAGTTCTTGGATCTGTGTCATCATCTCCCGAATCTTAGACGGTGCAAGACGATACGGAGATTTAGCTACAGGTGTAGCACCAGGAACAAGATCAATCCGGTATTCTACATCCCTGACAGGAGGTAAACCCGGTAATTCCTCAGGAAACACTTCAGGGTACTCCGAAACCACTCTGATATCTTTGACAGTCTTTCCTTCCGCCTCAGCATTAATTACATATGCCAAGTAAGAATCACAGCCTTTAATAATGGATTTCTGTGCTTTGATCATTGTCATCAACGGAATATCATATCTAGGTCTTTCTCCTCGCGCCACCGAATAAGTACCATCAGGTAGTGGGATTTTGATTAACTTTTTGGAACACAATATCTTGGCATTTTGACTGGTAAGCCAATCCATGCCAATAACGACATCAAAACCAGTAATCGGCATGAGGAGTAAGGAAACAACAAAACAGTGCCCATCAATAGTTATAGAAACCTGAGGTACGTGCGACGTAACACGAACTCGACTACCGTTAGCTACTTCTATTCTAATAGAGTCTTTCATCATTATAACAGGTAGTTGCCATTTATCACAGAAAATGGTTGACACATAGGAATAGGTAGCACCAGTGTCAAACAAAACACATGCTGGTACAGAATTAATTAAGAAAGTACCAGTAATAACATCACCTTCACTCTTTGCTTCGTCTGTAGTCATTTGGAAGGCTCTCCCTTGAGGACGCGGAGCACCTCCCTTTTTCTGAGCAGCAGCTCCAGACGATCCACCAGCACCCGAACCTTGCCACTGCGGGCAATCAGCTATTCTGTGTCCAGACTTATGACATTTAAAACAAACATTATCTTTGAACCTACAGTCACGCGTCTGGTGACCCTTCACTCCACACTTACCGCACTTTACCACGTCCCAGCTTCCAGACCTCTGGAACGAATCACCTCTTGGCCTATTTCCAGACCCACTATCACCTCTCCTATTACCAGACGACTGATCGAATTTCCTCTTGTACCCTCCTCCCTGTTGCTGTGGTTGTGCCTTCGGTTTCTGCCTATAATCATCTTCAGTCTGCCGTGCTAGATCAAAGGCTGCATCCAAGGTTGCTGCAGACCTCACAGCAGATCGGTATTCAACAGGTAAAGCGTTGGCAAACTTGCTAATCTTAGCTCTCTCGTCCGGTAGCAAATGAGGAACAAACTTCATCTTGTCTGAAAACTTGGATATCAAATCCTCTACTGGTTTATCGCCTTTATGGAGAGCTCGGAACTCATCCTCGATCTTTTGCATGTCGTAATCTGAACAGTATTTCTTTCGAAGCTTTACCAAAAAATCCTCCCAAGTTAAAGCATCCAAAACCTCTGGCGGTGTAACACGCACAACAGTATCCCACCAGGTAAGTGCTCGATCACGTAACATCTGTCTAGCAAAAGTAACCTTCTTCTTCTCTTCACACTCGCTGGACTCGAAAGCGTTTCGTATGTTCCGAATCCAAGTTTCCACAACCGACGGATCACTTACACCATTAAAAACCGGAGGTTTACAGCTCAAAAAATTCTTATAACCCGCAGACTTAGAGACTTCATGAGCAATTCGTAATGACTCTCGATCATTTGCTTGCTTCAATTGGGTCTCCAACTGACGTATGTAAGCATCCCTGTCTTCATTACCGGAAGAACTAGCCATCTGATTCAATTTCTATACCAAAACAAGAATACTAGCTATAACTCTAGTAATCTAACAGTTATCACATACTAATACTAATTTAACACATAACAATTTACATATAACTCTCATCACACCCCAATGCCACCCAGGGAACACTTAATAATGGTCGGGCCTAGGTTTGAGATTGAATACTCGTCAAAGTACCCAATTCCCTCAAACCAAGGCTCTGATACCAACTTGTAACGCCGCCGGTTCACAAGCTTACTTTTATAAAATATAGTTATGCGTTTATCCAAAAGATATATTTACAAAACACAGCGGAAGCTAAATTTAGTTATTACATAAACTGTATCAGTGTTTAAACAAAACCACCAGCGGAGTTACCAAATATCTGCCGACCATTACCCAGAAAATCAGAGCTAACAAAAACAACCAGAAAGTAGTGTTCCCCAAAAACTTCGGCAGTACAAACCAAAACATGGCACCCCGTCTCACCAGCAGCTAATTACCTGAACATTGGATATAAACATGGAGGGGTTAGTTATAAATAGCTAGTGAGTAACGATTAAACATAAGTATCGTTACAAAAACGTTATAGCATGCAGAAGGTATCACAAAGTATCAAACAAGTCTATCCAAACAGCTAGTGATGTTCCGGTGCCCAGGAGGAGTCACGTCTTGCAGGGTTGTGAGCCCGGCTCAATGATCCAAACTGGGGGAAACCGAACACATCCATAATATCGCGCTGGTGGGGGAGCGGGTAGCAGTCCACCATTGCGTTAACGAGCGGGGAAGTCCAATGAGAGCCCCTTTAACGAGCGGGGAAGTCCAATGAGAGCCCCTGGTTGAGGCACGGGGTTTTCCAAGAACCCGATCCGCGGCCGCGAATCACCGTACCTCAACAATAACAAAGTGTCGGCACGAACACGTATTGGCCGACTCTGGCCGCATCATAAACATAACTGGCCTACTCAAGCCATAGCATATCATATTGGCTTACAAAAGCCATAACATACATATTGGCCTACAAAAAGCCATAATACCAGCATATACCGAGTTTATAACATGATTGGCCTACTCAAGCCTAACATAAGTGCATAGCAACGTATACCATAACAAATTAACAACACATAAACCATAACTTACCTTAAACATGGTTATAACATGTTTATCACGAAACCTAAGGTTAACCGGTACTCACCTCGAGATCACATAAGGCAAATATGAATCCGGGAATCCCAGGAGCACACAGAATCGACCGAATCACCTAACACATCATGTGCAGGTTCAGTCAACATCTAAAAGTACTATCAATGCTTCTATGTAAACGTGCAACGAACAACAAGAAACAGGCAACCTAAAAGAACTACTACGGCCGTAGTAGATAGGTCCTACGGCTGTAGGACACCTCCCAAAACACCTCCTACGGCCGTAGGAATACATCCTACGCTCGCCAGAGTTCCTTTCCTAAAAACCATATCCTACGGCCGAAGGAACCATACCCTACGCCCGTAGGAGTGATTCTTTGGGTACCAACGGTCGTAGGTTATGTACCTACGCCCGAAGGCTTCTTTCCATCACCCGTAGGTGGTAAACCATGCAAAACACATTACTACGGCTGCAGAGAACCCTGCCTACGGCCGTAGTGACACAGACAACCTACTACGGCCGTAGGAAATACTTCCTACGCCCGTAGTAACTCCTGTTACAGCAGACCTTCGTCCCTGTTCTTGGACAGCCGCTGCAACATCGATTTTTACCACTCTTTTCAACCCAAAAGTCCATTCCAATAGTTTATACATGTTACTTAATACCCATTTGAACTTACAAAATCAATTGACACAAAAGAAAAACACCTAAACACCACTTGAACCCTCAAAATGGTGAATCTCCCTCAAGAACACAAAATTAGGCTTTTGAACACAAACACTTACAAAGATGAAGGAATTCAGCAGATTATCACTTGGATTTGGTATTGAAATCGCAAACAATCTCTTCTCTTTGATCCTTTCTTCAAAATCCCCAAGAGCAAAGTGTGTGTGTGCTTTTACGTATATTAGTGTGTGTAGATAGTGTGTGTTTGAAGTGTTCACAGGGATAAGAACACAACAAACTGACTTGTGGTTTAATTAATTAGATCACAGGTATTTTGTTCCCCTTTTCAACCTACAATTTAATACCCGTATACCCGTTTCACCTAACGGAGATATATTTGGAACCCTTATCTAAAACCAGTGACTAATATACCAATTTTACTTATTAACATTACTATTTTATATAAAACCTTTTTATCACGTATAATTAACAAACAATACATTTAACAACAAAATACATTGATTAAAATCAATGTACAAGCATACAAGCACATAGTACAACACAGTACAACTAGGCCCTAATTTAGGATGTTACAATCAAGTGTGGCAGGGTGCATGTGAGAAATTCATGGGTGGACAATGACATTGAAGGAGAGGGAATTTGATTGCTGGGATTGAGTCTCCAATTCTAAAAAATATTTAAGTTCTCATTTGTACCTTCCACTATCTGGATAAATCCAAATAAGAATGTAAGTTAGCAAAGAGTAAGTGGGTTCACGGTTCCCAACAATGATTTTAATAATACAAGCCTCACGAACCATTTTATCAAAAAAATCATATATACACTGGTTAAAAAAAATCGTATATTAAATATAAAAGTTTTATTTAGATTCCAGAACACCGCACGGATCTAATACTAGTATATTTTTGTTAATGCTTCAAGTACAATAACATATATAAAATATCAACATCATGATGAAAACATATCAACATATTTAGAATTACAAAAAAAATAATAATGAAATAAAACAATTGTTATTTAAAAATTTCATAAAAACATACAACCCAGGACCGTGAACCAAATGCCATATGTTGGTTAATTTTGGAAACCTTATTACATAAGTACTAATACACCATATAGATTCGGTTAGGTTTATGTGTATCATTTCCAAACAAAAACCGTAACCAAACCAATAAACTGATAAAGTTGGTTTTACATATCGAAACCACCTGTTTGACATTGCACTTCTCAAATCGACCAAGCTGACCACTTAGCCTCGGTGGACAGTTTGGTCGTTTGTGACATTTGCATAACCAAAAGATTTAAGAACCAAAAGCAAAATAAATTATAAAGGTAAAATTGTCATTTACATAGACTTAACATTGCTTGATGAGACTTAATAGATTCAGAGCCACAATAACTTCCTAAAATCCGGGAGCAAAAATTGAAAAAAGAAAAAGAAAGTTACAAACGAAAGGAACTGTAATCTATAATTTACTCTTATCTTTTGGGAGTTTCTGGAGCACTAAACACAATTATCTACTTCAGTCATCATTCACCGGACTACAAACAGAAATCTTAGGCTGTGATCAAATTGAAGTGCTCTATAACTCGAATAGAAAAATGTTGTTTAGTGTCGTCGTCTGAAAACTGCTCGTATCCAACGCCTGGATATACAAGAAAGTAGTTACCAAAAATTAGGAAATGAGGTATATCACACCAAAATTATTTGCAACAAGCCAACAATAATTTATAGCCCATTTATAAGACTTGTTAACTAATTTTGGCTAACTCAAAAGCAAATTTATGGCCAAGAAAAGGAACCATTGGGGTATATACCGTTGCATGGAAATATTTCGGGCTCGATTGTTTATTTCTCTATTGTATGTATTCACATCCACTATGGTAAATCCAGCTTTAACAAAGAGTTCCGACAATACATCTTCTGAGAAGTAGAATGAAGACTGCAGAAAAACATTCAAAAATAAAAATAAGAGTCTGCAAATGATGGATATGAATAGTCCCATAAAAGAGCAAAAGTGGATATTATTCCTACGGTGCCATCTCCACGGAAATAGAAGTTCTCACTGATAATCTGATTTTTGTTCATTAGCATCACCTGCATAATGACCATGAAATTATGGTAAAAAGATTCTTTCTTAATGCTGGGATAACAATTTGGTAACCCGCCGATATATATACTTGAATAAGATACCACAAAAAGCTAATGGAAACTCACTTGAGCATAATCCCCAATAGCATAATCTCGCAAAAGAATGTGACCATTAGGCTGCATATTCAGATGGTATTCACACTTAAGGAATGTGAAAAAAAGAAATACTATAATGCAATAAAAATGAAGGGCTAAATTCATACAACAGTAACCAACTATTTTCTAAATTCTATTTCACGTAATCAATTTTGTTTAGACCTGAAAAAACAATCAAACTTTCAATAAACTTGATTTTAAGTTTATCTTCACCCTCTAGCTAGAAACAGTTTCTCAGCCATTGCATCAAAGAAAAGATGGGATATTAAAACCATTTTACAATGTCACTCAAGTACGTATCCAGTTTCGTTTATATCAAATCCGGCCAAAAACATTGCTACGTCAAGAGGATGAGGTTCAAATTATTGAAGGGAAAGTTTCCTTGGTGAAGTTATCCATATAGTAAAGTGAAAAGTATTGAACGACATGTTTATGGCGACATTTTGTACAAACTAAACTGGAACATATTTGATTGACCTATTGTGTAATGTCAAAAGTTGGATGACCTTAATGAAAAAAGTTGAATAGGTGGGTGGCCTCCATATACATTATCCCAAAAAGTTAAACATGGTCAAAGTTTTTAAAAGTTCCTTAAGAATGACCTTTCATACGCTTCTACAATTTTACCAAGAAAAAAAGATGGTTACTTGAAATGGAAATAAGACCAAAGCTGGTTACATCATTTATGGAATTTGCCCTTAAAAAAACACAACTTTTGTGGGAATGACCTTTAATACTCGCCAAAGGTTTTGTATCACAAAAGGCATCTTCCCGGGAGAAACCGAAGATAATGTAAAAATCTGCTTAATACATTACATGTTTATCTACAAGTTCTGCATAATCAGAATAAAAAAACAGAACCATGAATTCGTAGATCAATGCTTACCAATGTGACAATATCAACAGATTCAGGCATGACATGATCACAAAGATTGTCTTCGGCTATATTGCAAGCAAAAACATTAACTTGGTCGTTGTGGAAATTTGGATGTGACTGCATTAAGTACAAGATCCAAACCCAACAACGTAAAATAATATACTAGTTAATGTAGGCCTGTAGTTTTATTTTTCCTAAGGATAAACTAACTAGTATATTTATTCATAATTTTGTATATCATTCGAAGTAACAAACCTTAACAAGTGTAATTGCATGATGTGAGAAATCACAAGCATGAATATAAAGTTGAGGATATTTCTTGGCAAGAGGAAATATCGTGTTGCCAGCTCCGCAACCAGCCTGCATACGATGGTTGAAAATTATTCTTGAACTTCAAATTTTGTATTTGAAAATTTTAAATTTCAATTATATTATTCTTGAACTATGAATTTTGCAACGTATATTACCTCCAAGATGATTTTTCCATCACAAAAGTAATGCCCCCAATCCTTCTCAAGGTAATGTCGATCCTTGAAGAACTGCATAACTTGATAAAATCAAAGAACAACTTTTGAAATCTAGAATTTGAGTTCCCTTAATGCTCAGCATCCCCAAACTTAATTTAGATAGATGTTTAGCAGATTTTGATGATTTCAATTTATCAGTTCTGTTGTATCTGACCTAAACTAGTTATCCAAAACCGGTTATTAACCTCTAGATAATCGAATTCGCATATATTAGTAGTAATTGCTGATATCTTGCATAATCGAGATCAAATTAATAGATACCTTGTTTTGATGTCGCTCGTAGAAGTTATCCCAGTTTTTTCTGGAGTCGTGGCTATGTTGCTCGGCATCAACGTCGCCGTAAATCCCTAAACACCGTAATTTCAGGGTGGCGGAACGCCGACTAGGGATTTCGACGGCGGAATGTACGGAGGGCGGCGGCGTGACGGAAATGGCGGGAAGAGAAACCGCCATTACAGTCTGCTTGTAGTTTGTACTTCTGCAGTTCCTAGTGTGAGCCGGAATTGCGCAAGGGGCGAAGAGGTAAGTTGTATCAATAGCCCCCTGCACTTTGATGTATTGACTCTTTTGTCACAAACTATTTAGATTAACTTATCTTTAAACATTAAACACTCGACAATTTACGCCTACGGGGTTACTTTATTGAAATAGGGATGGTGAACTTGAGAATTACTCGAGTATTGCGATTACTAATCTTGCTCTTTGAATAAAATAAATAAGTGGTCAATAAAATGACGAATAACGTATTAATGAGGTAATTAGGAGCATGTTTAGCATAAATCGTATTAACATGGTCAACATATATTTTTACGCTATAACAGTCAGAGCATATGTACTATAATTTGTCTAAAGAAGCATAAATAGTTCGTATGTGTGTTTCTTGAAATGAGGATTTAGAACTGCTTTTATAGTGATTTTTGTAACTGAGATTACTTCTTCTTTACCTAATACTTAAATAAACTTATATCTGAATTAAATCACATTTAAGTTGAGATTGTTTTAACACCTTTAATGTCTTTTAGTTACTAAAAATGAACTCGGCAAAAAGTAAGGCTATATAATCCATAGCAAAACCTAATTATTAACTTGCTTGTATATACATAAACAAGTTGGCTGTTATTTAAAAGTCTTGATCTTTAAAAACTAACTTTAAACTCATATTAAAAGGCTCGTCTTGACTTTATCATACCTCAGTCAAAACTTGAGGCTTGACAATATCGTCACGACTAGTCATCACCTACTCGAATATTTATATGTATTATACTTTAAAAAAATTATTTATATAATTAACTTTTAAAAACTTTTCTTTTATATGTATTCAACAACCTAGAAATATGGATATTAATTCACGTGATGACAGCTTTAGCCAACAAGTCATCACCTACTTTCATATGTCAGCACGATGTAATCAAACCAGTGTCATTTTATCAATAAACCGACTCTCGGTCTCAAGTCTCAACATACCAATTTTATGGCTCAGCCAGAGTCGCAAACTATTCAAGTGTGTGAAGTGAGATCAAGTCACTTGGGCAAACAATCCCGAGTAACTTGTAGTTGATGTTAGCCAAAAATCCTACATTGAAACTGGATATGTGATCAAACAGAGACTAAAAAACCAAAAAGATGCAATGGCCATAACAGCGACAAATGTGCTTCCATATATAGAAAGCCAACTCTTATTGCTCAATAGAGTCATATAACTATATCAAATCTAAGATACAAAGAAAACAACACACACATGTCAATTTCAAGATCCCAAGACCATTCTCATAGCTTCTTCATAACCACATCTCCATTTTCTGTGCAAGGTTCCATGTTTATGACTCACTCATTGTTTCCTTCCAAATCTTAGATATATATCCTTCTTAAAATTCATATCATCTTTAATCTTTCAAAACACAAAGTGTCATATTTATCCATTCCATACACCTAATGAAAATAGACCAGAACAATGAAGAGATAACTATGGAACGGAACAATGAACAATGTTCTGTTCATTATTAATATGATGAAGAGGAAAGCAACATTATTAATATGGATCAGAACAATGTTATGTTCGTTTGTTCTGTTATAACTTATAAGTAACTGATGTTATTTATCTTTACTATGGAACAGATAACTATGACGATCCAGTGTTGAAAGGTTAAGTATGATGATTTGAAGTTTAGAATAAACAAAAGAACAGTAAAAACTTCATGCAGTGTATATGATTGCACTCGGGAGTACCAGAATCAACCAGAAACGAGCTTTACAACAATGCAAAGGGAATTGAGGATCATAAGAAGAACTCTTAAGTATTGTGTTGCATAGATGAGACCGATAATCTGTCCTTTGAGTGAATTCCTTTTAACCCCAGAATACTCCTGGAAGCTCCAACCTCTAGGAGCAAGAAAACGGTCCTCGTTTAATATTGCCAGTGCATTGGCAATAAGCAGACAACCCTCCAATAGAGTCCACAAACCCATAACCTGAAATCTGGTTCAATAGCTTGCTTTAGTTTTGTGAAGATTTGTAACATCAATCAATCATAATCATATTGATTGTTGCTTTGTGTCACAAAACCAAAATCGCTAGGGGGTCTAATAAGATTGGTTATTTAATACAAGTTATTTCCATATAAAAGGCAAGGTTGAAATAAGCAATCTCAAACTGTTTATTGAAACAACTTATATTACCCTCAAGTAAGCAAAGCAATCTCAAACTGTTTATTGAAACAACTTATAGTACCCTCAAGTAAGCAAATAAACAACTTATAATTATGCAATAAACATATAGACATTTACAGTAAACAATCTAAATTCCCCTTATTCGGTTAATTCCATTTCCATACGACTGCTTACAGTCTCAATCATTCAGATGGAGTTAACTGATATATAATTCGATGTGATTATCTTATAACAGTCGGCCCAAGATAGTTCTTCACTGAACTACACAGTAAAATAGATAGAATCTCGAAATAAACATTGCCTGTGCACAAAAGTAGGGCATTGTAGATCTAGAAATTAACATTTGCAGCAACAACGTTGAAATTTACATTAAAAAGGCACGAATTTAACAGATTTAGAGTGAAGTTACCTCCGATCTTGAATGTAGACCGACGATAAGCGATCGTTTTAGAAGTACGTTGAAGATCTAGGGTTTTCAAAAGGGGTACAAAAGTGATAGTACGGTAGCACCTGGAATTATCAAAATATTTATAGTTTTTGTTAGGCTTTCTTGTCAAGGCTTTTATTTCAGATTAAAAAGATAAAAATGGATGTGGTTAAAAAGAAACGTAGGGGGTGTTTGGTTGGAGGGAATTGGAGGAATTTCATGGGAATGAGATTTCAAATCCCATGAAATGTGATGTTTGGTTTGCAAAAGAGAGTAAGGATTTTAATTCCTAAGATTGTTTGAAATCCCTTGGATGAGGGATTTCTAAATCCTCCCACTCCTCATGGTATTCTGAAATCCCTCATGTGAGGTATTCTCTCCGGCGACCATCCGGTGACCTCCGGCGAATAACCTAGTTGCATCACCCACTGTCCTCGTCGCCCACCGTCCTTCTAGAAACCCCCACTGTCCCCGTCGCCGTCACCATCACCATTGACCTCTTCCTTCGAGAAACCCTAGTTGCATCGCCGTCGATCTCTTCCTTCGCAAACCCTAGTCGCTGTCGACCTCTTCCTTCGCAAACCCTAGTCGCATCGTCGTTGCCTTCGCCGTCGAAGAAACCCTAGCTACAGTCTCGGTCGAAGAAACCCGTAGCCGCTATCTTCTTCGTCTTCTCCGTCTTTGCCTTCGATTCAAACAGAAACCCTAGCCTCCGTCTTCTTCGTCTTCTCCGTCTTTGCCTTCGATTCAAACAGAAACCCTAGCCGCCGTCTTCTCCGTCAAACACTGCCGCCGTCGTTCTATTCTTCGTTGTTGATGGTGGCAACAGTCGCCGGCGTTGTTCGCCTTCGTCGTACACCATCGTTCCCGTTGTTCACCTTCGCCGGAAAATAAAAGATGGTGACAACAGATGTCGTGGTTGGTGGTGGGGACTGAGGTGGTGGCCGGCGGTTTGGTGTTGGTTTTAAAGGGTTTGTGTTGGTGAGGTGAACCAAACAAGGGAATGGGATTTTGAATCCCACCAAATGCATTCCCACCAAATGCAAATCCCATGCATAAATCTCAATCCCACCAAAAACAATACTTGAACCAAACGCCCCCTTATGTTTGCAAAATTGTTGTTAAAAAATCTAGAAGAATAAAAAGGGTGTTGAACGATGGGCAGCTACGGGTACTGATGGTGTTGGGTTTAAAACTCTTACCCTTTAAAACTAATTTTAAACTTACATTCATAAAAGTCAAATAAAATGATATGTGATATACAAATTTACATAAAAACGACACAAATAAGAACAAAAACGCTATCGAAACACAACATAATTAGGAAATTGAAAACTTATATAAAATATACATCCACATGTTTTCTGGTTTTTTCTAAATTTTCTACCGAAAAAGTTAGAGTTCTACCACTTTTTTAAAAAACTTTTTACAGAAAACTGAAAACACTTTTTCTCAATCAAACGCAATGTAATATTTTGTTTTGGAGGAACTCAATCCTTAAATCTATAAAAAGATTATAAATATGTATTATATAAATTATAAATATAATACTTAATTAAGCGAAAGAGCTTGAGGGAAATAATCTACTTCTGCCCATATGAAGTTCATCTACT
The DNA here is from genome assembly GCA_947179395.2 of Pulicaria dysenterica. Taxonomy (NCBI): domain Eukaryota; kingdom Viridiplantae; phylum Streptophyta; class Magnoliopsida; order Asterales; family Asteraceae; genus Pulicaria; species Pulicaria dysenterica. The sequence continues at coordinate 1,119,857 of OX359292.1, forward strand.
TACTACAATTGATATCTAAAATGAGATGTGGAGCAACACGTTTTGGTCTTTGTGTTTTACTTCTAATTATTATACTAACAATTTTTATTTTTACTTTTAAAATGGATATTAGAGAGGGAGTAAAGGTGAAACAAATAAAATAAGTAAACTATTTATCTGTATATATTTAACGAGATTTTGTCAAAGGAGTACAATAAATTTTGATTTGAGAGGCAAAAAATGTAATTACTAATTAGAGTAAAATTTGTTACCCATACCGAATTTTTTTGATCAAAAAGAGTAATTGGTAAAAGTATTTAACAAACTAGTATAGTTACAAAAATATTTACCAAACTCATCATTGGAAAATTTTACCAATTTTCTTACAAAACATCATCTAAAGCGTGTATCGGTATTAAAGCTTTTCAGAGCTGTTAGTTTTTTATTTGAAAAGAAAAAGCTTTAATTTCATTCCGATGGAAAGCTAGAAGCTTTTTTTTTAACAAAAAACTTCAAAAATAAAAAACGTATTGAAATAGCTTTTAAAACTAACTGAATTTTTTTTAAATACAAAATTACCTAAATACCGCTTTTAATTATTTTACAATTCCTCATATTTTTTTATTATTTCACACTACCCAACTTCAGTTAACCGCTACTTTAACAAACACATATACAAATAAAATATATAGCTTCCTGCTTCAATACTACTTTCACCAAACATACCATAACTATTAAGCCAAAAACCCCCTCTCCTAAGTCCACCCTAACGTCGAGTAGAGCCAGGAACAACATTCCGGCCTCTATTGGGTTGGTGAACTCGATTAAACAGCACCAACCTCCACCTCCAACGGCCTTTTTGAAAAAAAAATTCACCGTTATTCTACAGTAAAAACAAAAATAAATATATCTTATCCTTTTCTCCTTTTAAAATACAAAGCTCTTCATAAATACATTTCAACTTAAGTCTTTTATGTCTTCATCAAACGGATCATAATCATCAACTTCAACCGACGGTCATGTCGAAAAATAACAGGATTATGGTTGCAATTGCGAGAGAAGTAGAACGTCAAGTTGAGAAACAAGAAGGCCGGAGAAAAATAGCTATTCGTCTTGCTGGACACAACTTGAATGAGCAACTTCTTATTCCACCCTAAAATAAGTCTTTAAAGAAAGACTTATTTACAGAATACATTGAATTTATGATAGCAAGCAAAACATTAAAAACTTCAAACATATTAAGTAAAGATAAAAAAAATGTAGCACAAGGGCGAAACTTGCGAACCATACAACTCGGCAACATACAAGCATTATACTTGATGTAAAGTGCATCCAACAACTAGAACAATATTAGTACCAGCAATAGAAAAACTTAACCCTCTTCCCCAATTACCACATATCGATTTGCTTGCTTATTAATAGTTTAATACTACTTAATTGCTTCAAGACGGACATAAGCAACTTCAAAATATTGATCTCAGACCACCCGCATCGGTGGGCAACCCGAGAGTCGGGTACCAACTGGTTCACAACCAGCTCCATCGCCGCCATGCTGGTTCAACAACCTTTGAAGCCTGGCTGGTTAGGAGACTAGTTGCGGGTTCCAAATTTTTTTTTCCTTTTCTTCTCTATATCTCTCTTAATTTATACATATTATTATTCATATTTAATATGGGGTGAAAAGAGTTGGATATGAAGGTTTGTAGGTTAGAGAGGGTTGAAGGTATGGATGACAATCATCACCCCATCCAATGATCATCCACCCGATCCGATCCATTTGTGATGGATATGGACAAAGTTAAATGAGTAAATTTCGGATATGGAGTGAATATGAATGTTTATTGGATCGGATATGGATAACGATTTTCCATTCATGGATAAATTCATTAACCCGAATTAAATTTAATATAATTAAGTATAATTTCATATGTATTTTACTTTTAAAACTTATATGTAAATATATTATTAAATATATACATAATTATGTAGGTTAAATTTACACTCTGTTATATAATATTTTGGTACAATTGTATCGATTATATATATATATATATATATATATATATATATATATATATATATATATATATATATATATATATATAGGGGAGGGTTCATGTGAGAACCGTTGTTAGTGCGAGAACCGCGAGAACCAATCTTGGCCGTTCCTTGGATATGGGAAGTTTCATGGATGGTGAGCGTGGAGGGATAGGGTGTTGCAGGGTGCATATGAGGAATTCATGGGTGGGCAATGATATTGAAAGAGGGGGAATTGGATGGCTCAGATTGGTTCTCGCGGTTCTCGCACTAAGAATGGTTCTCACATGAACTTTTGTCTATATATATATATATATAAGTGTATAAGTGAAAAAAACTATGATTCCTATCTTTTTTATGAAAGAAAAAATGTATTTATATCAATAAAGATCATACATTATATATGAATTTGAGGCAAAAGTTCTTTTGACATTCAATGGATATCCAATTACCCGTTTAATTCGATGGATATGGATACGGACGGATGAAATTATTTTAAATGGACATGGATATGGATATGGATGATGAAAAAATAAATGGATGTGGATATAGCGTCACCCAGTCCATTGCCATCCCTAGTTGGAAGCTGAACATGGTGTGGATACTGATGCAATTAGTTAGAGAGGGTAACTTTTATCAAACCATCTGTTGTATCAATAACCAACTTTTATCAAGATTTAGCTTCTCCAATTCTGATTATTATTTGTAAACCCTAACTAATCTTCAAATCAAAATCATAACTGATTTCAAACATACACTAGCCAAAACAGGTTCAGTTTGAATAAGCAGCACATAAACATATAATTCTAAGCAGTTTATTTCTATCCAAACAATTCAGTTAATCACAGTCATCCCTAAACATAAGTAGGCATCTGCAGAAATCAGATATAAATTCAAACAAATATTTAAAATTATTATAAATTTAAAGATTTTAAATGTCACAGAAGAGCGAAACTTGCAAACCATACAACTTGGTGTACAAGCATTATACTTCTGTTATGCTACTACTATTCGGGGAATTTTACTAAACCGTAAGCTGAATCGGATAACAGACCAAAACACCTTACCCTCTTCCCCAATTACCACATTTCAAAGCAATTATTATTGTGATTTCAAGAATTAGACTAAACCCTAATGTAACCTTTGTTGTATCAAAATCGATACTGTAATAATCAAAAAACACAATCGCTTTCACGCAAAGGCCAAGATCGATTACAGTTAAGATAAGTGACTGAAATTTTAGCAGTTGACGAAGCAGAATCAAACCACTTCAATTAAGAGTACAAAATGATAATCGATCAGAGAAGATGGATCTATAATCATACTACAATGAACAAAGACAGAAACTAGAAGCGGAAAATATTAGGGAAATGAATAGATGTGTAATGCCGTTAAAAGCTATATGAGAATCTAGTGGTATGCAGCTAGGGTTTCTTGAACTCCATGGGAATCATGGGGATGCACATGAGAGTTAGAAGTGTATTTATAGTGATAGCTTTGACAATTAGGTTTAGGGATAGTATCGAGTTAGGGAGTTTTTGATCAAAACAGGCTTTTTCCAATGTATTTACCATCTATTATTATTATATATTCAAAAATATTTACTAAATTAGTGTATTTTATATTTGGATTTTGATTTTAATTTAATTTAAATTTTTAATAAGGATATGAAACCACTTATCTCTTCATTCTTGAATGAAAATAACACTAACGTATTTTAAAAACAAAGCTCTTGATTGTCACCTAACGATTGCTGCCGGCCACTAGAAGACGGCGACAAAACCGCCACCCACCCTACCACCTCACCCCTTCACTGCATTTCTTCCTTGCGTTGCATTTCTCTTCCTGTCTAGCATCTTCTCTTCTTCTTCACCGCGAGGCTTCACCATCTGTTGCTAATGAATCCCCTAATCCCAACAAATGTAAGTGATAACTTCCATCATCTTCCTCTTTTGGTACATGATATGTTCTAGTCTTGCCTGTCAAGCCATATGGGGTCATCAAATCTGATGGTCCAAAGCTATGTTAATAACTTGTTTATTCTTTTTAATTGGTCCTAAGCTATGTTAAATAACTATTTTAAATCCATGAAGCATGGCTTACTTTGTGAGAAAATTTAGCTTGTTTTTGATCTTATAAATTTAGTTACATTTTTTCACTATTGGGGTGACACAACCTGTGAAGGTGTAAATGATTTAGCATATAATAGATCTTATTGCTGAAGAACTTCTTAGAGTTGCTTAAAAACTGCTTTTCTCTAAAAGCAATAAGATAAACAGCTGTAACTTTTAATGAGTAATCTTTTAAAAATGCAATGATTGCGAAGATGGTTAGGTGTGGGTATCGATATTGTTCATGTTGTTCGTATAGCAAGCATAAAAGTAGTATAATGCATCTATACCAAGTTTTATGGTTTGCTAACATCTATATCTATCTAGAGTTAACAACTTTATATGGGGGGTTTTACAAGAAATATTAATAATGTTACATAATACTTTTAGAGTTATGTTTAATAAATTTCATATAAAAAACATAGTTATGAAATTTTAATATGCAGTCATAGGTGATTTCATATACAATCACATGTGATTTATAAAAGCATCACATGTGAATTACGAAAATGACCCTCCGCCTAAAAATTTAAAATGTAATATGGACCATTGATGTGATAATCCAAAGGCTAGAATTAGTCTCTTAGAATTATAGATTAAATATGAATTATATTGAACATTCTTAATATTTTTATATACATTTTTTTAACATATCTATTTTTAATTAAATAATGTTCTTGGTATTATTCTTTAGTGTTCTTGATTTCATGATATACATCTTCATGGTGTTCAAAAAGAAAAACATCTTCAAGTTAAATAAAACCCTAATTTGGATTCAAATACACACACCTGGATCTTAATTTACAACACAAACACAACACACATACACACATGGTTCTTGATTACAACAAAAACATAAAACACAAAGAATCCTAGATATGGATTCAATCAGAATCAATACACACCCAAATCTGTAACTAGATGGAAGATTCAAAAAACCAAAGTCTTGAAAAAACCCTAACCCGAATATGTCACTTGATACACACTCAAAGACCCACACATAGAAGAAAACACAAGCTTGAAACTATTGAAGAACCCTAGCGAAGAACACACACTAGGATTTGTCAAAGATCCTTAACGGAAAACCCTAAATCGGACTTTGTGAAAGTATTAGTGAAGATGATGGTGTACTAGAGCTTTATGGTCTTGGTGGCGTCCGGCGGAGGGAAGAATGTGAGATGAAGAAAGGTAGAGGTTAGAGATAGATATGTGTTAAAGAATCCTATTGAACCCCCCCCCCCCCCCCCCCCCCCCCCAAGGTATGTCGCTCTCACGACCACGGTGGTGGCTTCTGGTAGAGGGAGAATGTGAGATGAAGACGAGTAGAGATTAGGGAGATGGTGAATGTTTGTGTTTGGTAGAAAAGCTTAAAAAAGAATCTTTAGAAAAAAATGTTTGAAAATAGTGATAACAAGTACCATGTTTAGTAACAAGAATAAAATAGAAAATAACTATAATACCTCTTATTTAACAACAAATGTTAACAACACGTAAAGAACCAAAAGTAAAACAAATAATAATGACCGGTAACTATTTACGTAAAGTTAAATAAAGTCAATGAAAAAGGCCATTTTTACAATTAACTCTTTCTTTTATAAATATGTATTTTATACATTTATATATGTACACATTTTAATATCATGACTTTCACGGGTCGAGTTACCAATAAAAAGTGTATGATTTTACGTTGAGTTGATAGCAACGTATATTTTGACGTTACAACAAGGAACTAGTAGTAGGCAATAAAAATTATCCACAACATAACATCTCATAACATGAGAGAAAAGAATATCAATTCTCATAACGACACAGTAGTAGCAGGGTCGTCAATGATGCAAACCCCGCACTTCCATGTAATTCTTTTATACACAACGATTTCAAGAAACATTTACAAGTCGGGGAGGGTGGCAGTGTTGTAATTCGTGTTAGAAATGCATGCCCTCAATACCCTTGAGGGTTGATTCAAAGTTGTTCTTAAGGTTACTGCTTGAAGCATTTCTAGAGACGGGTCGTTTCTGATCCGAGGTCACAACAGGTGAGCTCCTCTGGGCTGGGCTTGACCCCCTGTTAAACGTCCCAGGGCTCGCATCTGTTGTGCGTGCACGAGACGAGTCCGGCTCACCAGTTGTTAGCCTTGAAGACCCAGTCGTTCGCAAAAAGGTTGATCTTGATACCTGCAAACACGAAACGCGGTTTTTTCTGTTATCACGGTTCTGTTGATTCAATTTAGTAATTTACTGCTTATGCTTACAGAATTTTGAAACCAAAATTTGGTTTTGAGTTGGTTTGGATCAGAAATCGAGCTTATTTTTTCGGTTTGTGTGATTCCAGACCAACTCAAACCAAACAGTTGATTTTGTATGTCGTATAATTTTGTGATTTTAGCCTGATTATGTTCACTTTGATTGGAATTCAGTAATGTTTTCCATTTAAATTGTAAATTGAAAAGGGTGCGATGATGTATACTTCTCTACTCATAGACGGGTCACTGGTAGTGGGGATTTTCTGCCTAGATAGCCCCCCGGAATTGGTTGTTCCTGCATTTCGGCTCCATGAAGGGTTTGCACCAGACCAACCAGATGGCCTACTTTCTTCACCACCTGCAGAAAAACATCAGTATCATTCCTGGCAAACATCATCAAGCTTACATATAATTTTTAAAAGTGGCAAGTTTAACCCACTTATACATGAATAAATTCGGGATATATTTTATCTCCGATGGGGCAAATGAATCAAATATTTTTTATTCATTAAAAAGTTAAGCTTAGAAGGAAATGAAACAAATGGGCAGAACAAGTTGGATAATGCTTCTCTTTGCCTTTCAAAAAAAAGAAGTTGAAACTCGCCAATCTTTAACGCGTTAAACCTCCCAAGTCCTTTAATTAGAAAACTAAGACTATTGCTATAGAAATATAATTTTTGTAAGCGTATTTGACATGGTAATTACTAATTATATATAAAACAATTGAGACAAGTATTTTGGGTCAACCCGACCTGAACTGATTCAAGCAGTGAAAACTTCCTGTTTTGGCCCATTACCATACCCCCATTTTGTCATATCTAATATTAATTGATGATCTTGAAGTGGGATGATGAGATTCCATAACTTATATTGATTAATGGCTGTTTTAGGTATCTGACCAAATGGTGGAATGTAACAAACATCCATGTTGAACAATTTGTCAAAGATTACAGAAGAGCAATAGTTGGCAACACACGAACTAGCAAACAAACAAAGGGCAATAATTGCTCCTGAAATTACATACAACTTTAATGGCAGGCGTAAAGGTGGCAAAATGGGCTGGCCTGGGCCATTTAAAAAGGTCAATGAATGTGGTAAACACTTATTAGGCCCTTGTAGATCCATAACCCTTCTTTTAAGCAATTAACACATCGCATATGTGACAGAAACTAAGATTAGCATAACGACCCTTTATAACGGGAATATGTCACTCAATATTAACCATGTTCGGTCATTGTTCCAATTAGGTCACCAAAACTCTTTTTTTTCAAATGCTAAAACCACTCAAAATTTAATATTGTTTTGTGTAAACCAATAACAAAAAGGTTTAACTGATCTCCAATATGTTATTGAAGCCTGTGACATCACACTGAACTTGATAAAGAAGTTGCTAAATAGTACCACGATCCATAACTAGTCCATTAGGTTGCTGACTTCAATTAGTTATGAATTAGTTTTACAACAATGGAATAATATTGAAACCTGATTAGTTTTAGCACTTAAATGTTTGAGTGACCTCATTGGAACAATGGTCAAACTTAGTTACTAGCTACTGATTTTTCGCCTTTTCTAGTAGATAAGATTAGTAGGTTGTAAAGATTTAAGTATGCGTTGGTGACTTTTTAAACTATTCAACCCATTTCCTTTCTGGCCAACTTTTTACAATTATATCATTCAACACCCGGTAGCAATAAAATCTAACCCAAACTGAACCATACTTCAATCAACGAGTAAAAAATCCGAGTTACACTAATTTGAAAAATCTCACCTGATTGCCTATTCAGGTTAGAAACCACAGGAGGGACTCCAGTACTCGGTCCCGCATTAGCACCCTGTAAAAATAGTACAAGTTATTCAGCTGTACAGGTTCTGTCAACAATTCCCTCCCAAATAGAAGAAAGAAAAAGAAGAGAAAAAAAAGATATTACAAGAGCACGAGATGGTGGATTGGCCAGTTGTGATTGTTGATACTTCAGAATAGTCCAATCAAAGACATAATCAAACTGGAAGCCTGAAGCAAAAAAAGTAGATCAGCCAAATAAACATCATGTCAACCTATTTCAACTTTAAAGATCTAAAAAGTAGGGTAGAGATTAAAACCTTCACGAATAAAAAGATCACGGAAGATTCTTTTCAAATAGGCATAATCTGGTTTATCATCAAATCTTAATGATCGACAGTAATGAAAGTATGATGCGAACTCTGTAGGATAGCCTCGGCATAAAGCCTGAAAAGGAAGGGGATGTCCTGTCAGTTACATAGGCGGGTAATCTTTACAAGGATCTAATGGGCCAGCTTGGCCCAAACACTTTTTGTGCAAAATATTCATCCTATTTTTAGTTCAGTTTATAGAAAGTCATCTTGACAAGGGTCAAAATGGGCCAAGTTGACCCAAAACACTTTTCAAGATAAAATTTATAGACAAATAGTCTCAGATACGATTAAAAAATTATATTAATTCAAGAATAATGCAATTTTTTGAATAATATTATGTACAAGGCTTTGACAATAAAAAATACAGTTTAGCCCGCTTGAGATCAAACAAAACTTCAATTGATCCATTCACAAGAAAATAGGTCAAAACCACCACCTCTACTAAAAACTACTTGACAACAAATAAAGATATGGATGATTATTAGTTTATTACTTACTTCAATAGATGTCATAACCTTCTTCTCACTGATCTTTTCGTATTTTTGTTTCTTATTCCCAGCTTTCAGTCCTTGCCATGGGAGACTACAGCGTTGAGAACATATAACCACAGTGAGAAGACATGATGTGGTAATTTTATAGAAAGGTAGACATATATGAACTTAGGGATATGTATTGTATCTACCTTCCTCTCAAGAAGTACATGAGGACATAACCGAGTGATTCTAAATCATCTCTTCTGCTTTGTTCTAAACATGTAAAAAGACTAACAAGTGAACGATAGGTTCATTAATCAGATACTTGAGAATACCTTTTAGTGTATCACAAGCTTACCAATTCCAAGGTGAGTGTTCATGCTCGCATATCTAGCTGTCCCTGTCAAATTCTTGTTCTCTCTGCATTATATGGCATGTCCTTAAATAAACTCAGTAGCAATCTGTACTCTTATGTGTGTGTGAATAATCTGTGTGTACATATATATAATCAGCTACAGCTTACCTATACGGGATGTGCTGATGCGTCGAGGAGTCCCTATATTTCTTAGCTAGCCCAAAGTCAATAGCATAGACCTGCAGACAATGAAAATTATTACAAATGATTTTTGTGGCTGCATAAAAGATAATACATGGTAATCAATAAATAAAAATGGTCTCAAACCTGATTAGCGCGCCTCCCTAAACCCATAAGGAAGTTATCTGGCTTGATATCCCGGTGTAGAAATGATTTAGAATGAATAAATTCAACACGATTGATCTGCAACGATAATAAAGAGAGGAAAATAATGAGGAAACATGCCAACTGATACTAGAAAGGGCACAACTGACTGGAATGTAGAAGAAAGACACACCATTTGATCTGCAAGCATAAGAACAGACTTCAATGAGAGCTTTCTACTACAGAAATTAAACAAATCCTCAAGACTAGGTCCCAATAAATCCAGCACTAAAACATTGTAGTCCCCTTCAACACCAAACCATCTCACATTTGGGATTCCAGCTAACAAATGAGAAGGCACAATAAGTCAACAATGATCAATAACAAAAAGAATTTTACCCAAAAAAAAAAGAATTAATGCTGTAAATGGCAACATTACTTCCTCCCTGCAGTATCTTATACAACTTCGATTCATATAGCAATTGAGGATGTTTTGTCTTGACATTTTCCTGAAACAAAAATAGGCACATTACAGCAGACCATTGGCTACCAAAAACAAAAAACAGACAAACGTAATATGTGGTCAAGTCTGCAAAGCAAAAAAATTCACCCACATATTCTACAACAAACTTCCTAACAATAACAACCACACAGAAATCCATTGATAATAAAACAGAAAAAAGGAAACAAAAATTATAGAACAAGTATATGGCCTAAATTTAAGAGATGGGTTTACTCTGCACAATAATTGTTAACGTTTGAGAGGTAGAACAAGTATCCTATAAGGATTGATCTATTTGTTTATAGGAGAAGTTTTAGTATTTCCATAATTCGTCTATAGATAAAAAGGAAAGAAAAAGAAAGACAGGGGAAGGGGGATGTAATGCTCTATTGCTTTAAGACTAATGTGATAGTAAATGGATAGAAATATTCCAATAACTAAGAGAAAATCGAACAAAATAATAATTACCAAACTGAATAAAACAAGGCCCCAAATTTGAAACTCGAGAGTATACTAACTGTCCAAGATAATGGTCTATCTTTAAGATGTAGACCAGCTTTTCTATAAAGCTCATTGATTCGATTCTAATTGATAATGATAATCAGCGTAAGTGGTGAATAGACAGAATATCAACTATATTTTCTTCCTTGTTATTTTATATATTTTGCTATTACATTTTTATATTTTTTATTTTATTTATTTGTAATTTTTATTTTATTACATTTTGATTTTTACCCATAGTTTTTTTTATTATTATTTTTTATTCTTATATTACTTTAATATGTTTAATTTTATCTATTTAAATATATATTTTACCTGCCCTATTTGTTGTTTTTGTTGTAGTGAGGGCGTAAGTAACATTACTCGGTCAACTTTTTATTACCAACTTACTTACATAGTACTACTATCCGTCTGTCCCCAACATTTGAAAACTTCTAATGACATACAATAGTAAAGATGTAGACACCAGTATGATTGAATTGATCATGACTGCAACCCTGAAAGAAAGGATAAATCGATAAAGATAGCATCTGTCCACTACACAGGACCTGGACTTATTCTTTAACTTGTATTCTACTTCGAAGACGCATGAATAACAAAGCATAATAATACTATACCATTGAAACCAAAGTCACTTCAGATTAGAATTTTGATCTCCAAAGGTCTTATCACACTAATAACATGACTAACACCACGTAGAAAGTACAAAAGTGGGAGGATGAGAACCGGATGCTCTGTCCATATTTGAAATCAATAACATTTAGGGGGTGTTTGGGATTGCTTTGTTAAATAGCTTATCTATTATTGTGGTTTTTAAGCCAATAAATACTCATGAGTGGTTGGATGAAAAAAGTGCTTATGCTCATCTGCTTATTTCAGGATGAACCAAGTTTCTGAGGTAAGCAGTTTGAGATTCTTATTGCAAACTGATAATTCTTGGTGGGTTCAAAATTACAAGTTTATCCTTATGGTGAAATATAGCATTAAGCTATTTAAATTAGCCAAAATCCAAACACCCTGGTCATATAATGAATTTGAATGGTATCTAATTTATTTTATGCAAATAATTCAAATCATAAAAGATCTATTTTCCTATACCAGCAGTAGTTATACATCTAGACATGAAAATTTGTGGACATCTAAACAAATATTTAGAAGTCCTAATCATGCAATTTTTAAGGGGTTTATATACTATAAGTAGCAAAAATGCTAATGCAACTGTAAAATCAAATATGTTACATACAATGTAAACGAAATCAAATCTAACTACAAACGAAATATTAATCAATTACACACCAGCTTAATTGCAACTTCTTCATTAGTCTGAATATTAGTACCTGTAAAATAAAACAAGAGAAATCATATCAGCTACCAATGCTTAAACAGAACCAAAATTGAAGGCAATAATCATAATCACAGATATACAAACCCAGATAGATCTCTCCAAAGGAACCGCTACCAATCTTCCTGCCAAGTCGAAACTTATTTCCCACACGAGGTTCCATCAAGGAACAAACTATTCAATGGAAACTTGGGTTGAATTTTCCTAACTCACGAACTCAACAAATATTGATATAAAAGAACAACAAACAATATCCGGCCCGATCATCACCTCATCGAAGAAAAGGCGAATCGGACAATCGAGATGAAATTGTTGGATAACCGATAACGTCAGGGATAAGTAATCATCCTGAAGAGTATTATATTGAAACTTTGAATTGAAGGTCGGAAAATCAAATAGGAATGTTGGGGGTTGATGAAATTAAGATCAATTGAAAGGAATAATATGAATTGTTGGGAAGGGAAAGAAAAACAGGGTAATCTGTGACAAAGGAACCAGAATTTGGGTGAATTTTTAATGGAGGTTTAGGTTGAAAATGGTGATATGAAAGGGGAGAAGAAAGACGAAAGCATCATGATTTCAATCGAAAGCAGGACCTTTGTTAAGTTTTGAGCTGGTTATTTACGTTTCAAGTCTTATGGTGTTTGGACACGGTTTACTAGTTTCTAATGACTTGCCTATTTATTTAGATGTAAAATTATCAATTGTTAAAACTCCACCATCATCACTCATACCAATCAAATCCACATCCTTATAGAGTCATATAGGTATAAAAAATCAAATTTACTTAATACAGGTTGGGTTATTCGGTGGTTGGGTTGCTAATTCAGGTTAATGGGATAAACCAAATTCAGTTCGGGTCAGGTAGTTAGATGTTCGGGTTTCAGATATTCCAAATTAAGAATTTTATGTTTGCAGTATATGATTTTATGCGTATCTTTATATAGATAAGGAGGAGAAGATTGTTGTAAAAGACAGTGAAACTGGAAACAGATATTTATTGATTAATTAGAAACAAAATCTCGATGATGGTATCATTTAGCTATGAGCTATTACTTAAAGCTAGCATGTACATATTATAAAGGGTTTTAAAATCTTGTGCTATCGTTTAACACCCTTCTTAGACATGACATCGAAAAAATTTTGGTCATTCCTTCTTAAAGGTATGACCTCATAAAAGCTACAATTATGATATATGACAAATATAATGAACAATAACACAAGAGTTTAAAGTTTAAACTCTCTACAATATGTAAATATTAAAGATGACGTATACTAGCTTTAAGTAATAGCCGAATGGTACCATCAGGGGCGGATTTATGTGTAAGCTTGGGTATGCACTTGCATACCCTTAACAAAAAAATTTAGTGTTAAATAATTAGACATATCTTGTTAAAAAAATATTTTTTATAGATTTTCCATAGAGTGCATACCCTTAAACAATTTTCTGGATCCGCCACTGGGTACCATCATCCAAATTTGGATTACAATCAATCAACATATTATATCCCCAAATTCACTATGTCTTCCACAAGAATATTCACCTCCTTATCTTGAAGATGATAGTCACATAATCATATATAATCTAAAATAATTTGAGAAAAAAAACTTAATTGGGCTATTTGGGTATACCCAAAACCCACACATCTAACCCGCTACTTGATCCTAAATAAATTATGTTTATCAAATTAACCCGAATCTTCCTCTCTTTTTTTGTTAATATGTTTTAACTTTATATGAAATAATATATTCATATTCATGTTAACATTAGGTTACAAGATTAGTGAAAGAAGTAGCAGTGAAAATGACTTTAGCAATTGGAGATGGTGCAAATGATGTAGGAATGGTTCAAGAGGCAGATATTGGTGCTTGAATAAGTAGTGTTCAAGGAATGCAATAGCCTAATGCATAATCTGTTGTTTCCAATATTCTAATTACTTGATTATAAATATCGATCGAGTCACAGCAATCCTTTTTTAACTACCCATAAAATGCTACTCATGTAGCTCCAGCATTATACTAGCAAAGGCCAAGAAACCTATTTTCTATTGGTACGAAATCTTTTGGTGGATAGGAAACGGTCTCTACTGTTCTCTCGTTGTCTTCTTACTCAACATTATCAATTTCCATGACCAATCTTTCCGGGTAGGTAGGTAGACAGCCGATATGACCATGGTGGGAACGCCATGTTCGCTGTTGTCATATATGTTGTCAACTGCCAGATTGCCATCACCATGAGCCACTTCACATACATCCAACATTTTTTAATTGGTTCCAACATCATCGTGCGGGTACGAATTTCTAATACTATACTGGATGATGTCCCCGAAACTTTCCGGAAATGAGTATAAAATTTTTGTGGAAGCCCTTGCTCCCGCCCTGATATTTTGATTGAGCACATTGCTAGTCAACGTCGCGTGTAATCTCCCATATTTCACTCATATATCATTCAAAGATCCTTTAACCAATGGATCATCATGTGATTCAAGAGATTAAATATTACAAGAAAGACGTTGAGGATTGATAAAGATCGAAAGCAAGACAAGAAACAAAGATTGGGTTTTCAGTAAGAGTTGATGCGAATATTAGACATTCCAGACAAATGTTGCAAAAGAAATCTTCTGTGTTGAGTCCTCGGCGTGCCTTGGCTGCAACACAAACTTAAATTTCTACTTTCGGTAGTGTTTTTTATTTACTCGTTATACGTGGTGAAATTACAATAGGTTTTTTTATAAACATTATCAAACCAAAACTAAGACAATTTTTTAAAAGAAATTACGTTCGTGTTGGAGTCAAGGCAACCCGAGGACTCAACACAAAAGATTTCTTATGCAACATTTGTCTCAAATGTCTAATTTTTGCATTAACTCTTGCTGAAAACCCAATATTTGTTTCTTGTCTCACTTTCGATCTTTCTCGGGTCCACATGTGTCGCTCCTCAGCGTCTTTCTAATAATATTTAATCTCTTGAATCACATGATAATCCATTGGATTACAGGATCTTTGAAATGATATATGAGCCAAATATGAAAGATTACAAGCCACAGTGACTAGTAATGTGCTCAACCAAAATATTAGGGAGGGGGCAAGGGCTTTCACAAAGATTTTATATGCGTTTCCGAAGAGTTCTGGTGACGTCATCCCATATAGTATTAGAAACACGTACCATGTGATGATACTAAAACTCAATTTAAAATTGTTGGATCCATGTAAAGTGGCTCAAGGTGAGGGAAATTTGGCAGTTGATGGCATATAAGACAGTAGTGAACATGGCGGTCCCCATCACGGTCATGTCGGTAATGTGTCCACCTACCTAGAAAGCTTGGTCATAGAATAGATAATTACAAGAAAAAGACAGTAAGGGAATAGTAGAGACTGATTCCCATCTACCAAAAGATTTAGTACCAATCGAAAAACAAGTTTTTTGGCTCGTGCCGGTATAACACTTGAAACTGCCAGAGTAGCATTTTATGAGTGGGTAAAAAAGGATTGTTGTGACCCCACTCGAAATATATAATAAAGTAATTAGAATGTTGTAAATAGTAGCTAATGCGCTAGGGATCTACACTGCTTAACCAGTATTTGCTTCATGAAACATCATTACATCATTTGCACCATCTCCAATTGCTAATTCAACTTCCTTACTACTTTTTTCACCAATCTCTCACCAATCTTTGAGTAAAAGGGAAATGGTTTGTATTGTTCCTTCATCGTTTTTTTCTCAAAATTATCATATTCTATGACCAAGATTTTCGGGTATGTGGGCAGACGGCCTACATTACTGTGGCAGGGACAACCATGTTCAATAGTGTCATATATGACATCAAATGCGAGATTGTCCTCACCATGAGCCACTTCACATGAATCCAACATTTTTAATTGGTTTCAGTATCATCGAGTGGTACGTGTTTCTAATACTCTATGGGATGATGTCACCATAACTCTTCGAAAACACATACAAAATCTTGGTAGAAGCCCTTGCCTCCTCCCTAATATTTTGGTTGAGCACATTGCTAGTCACCGTGGCGTGTAATCTCCCATATTTGGCTCATATATCATTTCAAAGTTCCTTTTCTCCAATGGATAATCATGTGATTCAAGAGATTAAATATTATAACAGAGACGTTAAGGATCGACACATGTGGACTCGAGAAAAATCGAAAGCAAGACAAGAAACAAAGATTGGGCTTTCAGCAAGAGTTGATGCGAAGATTAGACATTTGAGACAAATGTTGCAGAAGAAATCTTTTTTGTTGAGTCTTACCTTCGGTGCAACGCAAACCTAATTTTC
The DNA here is from genome assembly GCA_947179395.2 of Pulicaria dysenterica. Classification (NCBI taxonomy): domain Eukaryota; kingdom Viridiplantae; phylum Streptophyta; class Magnoliopsida; order Asterales; family Asteraceae; genus Pulicaria; species Pulicaria dysenterica. The sequence goes on from OX359292.1 coordinate 1,136,168, forward strand.
TACTTGTTACAGAAAGAAAATCTTTTATGTTCTTTATTCTGGTTCGATAATGTTTTATATGTGTTGGCCTTCAACACTATTTTTCAGTTGTGATTTTTTTATTTACTTGTTATACGTGGTGAAATTACAATATGTGTTTTTAAAAACATTATCATACCAAAACCAAGACAAAAGGATTTTTTTAAAGAGATTACGTTCGCGTTGCAGCCAAAGGCAACCTGAGAACTCGAAACAGAAGATTTTGCGTGCATCATTTGTCTCAATGTCTAATCTTCGTATCAGCTCTTGCTAAAAATCCAATCTTTGTTTCTTATCTCGCTTTCGATCTTCCTCAAGTCCACATGTGTCAATCCTCAACGTGTCTCTTATAATATTTAATCTCTTGAATCACATGATGATCCATTGGATTAAAGGATCTTTGAAATGATATATGAGCCAAATATGGGAGATTACATGCCATGGTGACTAAAAATATGCTTAACCAAAATATTAGGGAGGGGGCAAGGTCTTTCACAAAGATTTTATACGCGGTTCAGGAGAGTTCTGGTGACATCATCCCATATAGTATTAGAATAACGTACAATGCGATGATACTCATACCAATTTAAAAATGTTGGATCCATGTGAAGTGGCTCACGGCGAGGGCAATCTGACAGTTGATGCCATATAAGATAGTAGTGAACACGGCGGTCCCTAGCACGGACATGTTGGCAGTGTGCCCGCCTACTCGGAAAGCTTGGTCATAGAATATGATAATGTTAAAAAAAAACAATGACGGAACAATAGAGACCATTTCTCATTTACCCAAAGATTGGTGAAAGATTGCTGAAAAAAGTAGCAAGGAATGTGACTTTAGCAATTGGAGATGGTGCAAATGATGTAGCAATGATTCAAGAAGCAAATACTGGTGTTGGAATAAGCAGTTTTCAAGAAATATAGATCGCCTAATACATAATACACTACTCACAACATTCTATTTGCATTATTATAAAGGGTTTAGTATCAAAAAGTGTATCAAACTTGTCACTTTTTGCTATTGTGTATACCCAACTCTTAAAACTACCATTTAGTGTATCCAACTTTTCAAAATTACCATTTAATGCATTTGGTTACCTGCTCAATAGGTTTTGATGACGTGGCACCGGTTTTGCTGAGGTGGCATTAAACAAGAGTGATGACATGTAATTATTTATATAAAAATAAGTGAAACTATAATAATAATAATAATAATAATAATAATAATAATAATAATAATAAACTTGAAACCTGTGCCACCGATACACCATTAGAGCTTCGATCGGCCCAAAGCATCACAATCGATCTGCCCAAGCATCACCACTATCGCCACCATTGCAGATCACCATGACCACTATCGCCACCATTGCAGATCACCATCATCGTTTTTGGCATCCATTAGGGTTGTACGCGATTTAGGGTTTCATAGATCTGTCGACGGCGATTTAGGGTTTCACGCGACCACCACCATCATCGATCTGTGTTTAGGCCTACAACCACCACAACAAACACCCGACTCAAAGAGTCGATTTGGGTTTCTGGATTCGAACGCGATTTAGCGTTTCTGGGTTTCTGGATGAAGATCTGTTCTTAGAAGGAGATGAATATGTTCTTGTGTTCTTGATTGTTCATCTTTTAGCGTTTTAATTACAGATCTTGATTTATGTTTATCTTTTGATTTGTTTGGGTTTTTGATCTATGTTTATCTTTCAATCGATTCCAGATTATGGTTTCAATTTAGGGTTTTCGTTTATTTGAGTTTTTGATTTAGGGTTTTCTGATTTGGTTCTCCGGCGACCTACTTTCTTTGTCTGTTCTCACAGATCGATTAGGGTTCTTCGAGCAACCTCTTTTCTTCCACTGTTCTCATAGATCGAATATGTTCTTGTGTTCTTGATTGTTCATCTTTTCTTCGAGCAACCTCTTTGATTTAGGGTTTTCTGATTAGCGTTTTAATTACAGATGGATTATGTTCTTGAGCTTGGATGAATCAAATTTTAAAGATGAACATGTAAATTGAAATGAATAAGAAGATGAATATGACGATGATAATGAAGAAGATAATAATAATAATAATAATAATAATAATAATAATAATAATAATAATAATAATAATTTAAAGAAATATGACTTGGCATTAATAGCTTATGTGGATGTACATGTGGCAAGTCAAGGTATGAAAAATAAATAAAATCAAATCAAATGACATGCTACCTTCTCAATAGGTAAACCAGTGTATTAAATGGTAAACATGAGAAGTTGGATACACTAAACGGTAGTTTTGAAAATTGGGTATATACAATAGCAAAAAGTGGCAAGTTCAATACATTTTTTATAACTAAACCCTATTATAAATATCAGATGGGGTTACAACGATCCTTTTTTACTCACCCATATAATCTACCATATTTGGCTCCGAACACTTATGCTCAAGCTCATCTTTTTTCGATTAAAACTAGTCCTACCCATGCAAAACTTGAACAATTACTAGAGTTTGCTTTTTCATGAATCAATTTTGGGCTAAATAATCATCACTAATTTTTCCATTTTGGGCTTGACAAATTTAAACAATTACATGCATATCAATGACAATTAAAAAGATATGTGTATGCGATGGCTGCTTATAGGCAAAGAACTATATTCTATCTCTTTCTGTAATTTATGAATTCTTGACACCAATCTGAAACAAATTATCAAACACATTGTGCAAAGATTAGAAAAGTTGTTGGACAAATAAGTAGAAGTCAACACATGTGTATATTGACTTGTTTCACTTGATACAAAAACAACCCTAGTATGAATCTACATACAAAAGCCCACTATACTTTCACCACATATCAAGAATGAATAAAAAAACCAGTTGTTTAAAAAGAAGAAAGGAATGAAGAACTAAGAAAGGCCTACACATAATTATAAACATTATCAAACCACAACCAAGGCAAAAAAGTTTTTTTTAGTAGAAATTACGTTCGCGTTGCAGCCAAGGCAACCCGAGGACTCAACACAGAAGATTTCTTCTGCAACATTCTCAAATGTCTAATCTTAGCATCAACTCTTGCTGAAAACCCAATCTTTGTTTCTTGTCTCGCTTTCGATCTTTCTCGAGTCCACATGTGTCGATCCTCAACGTCTTTCTTATAATATTTAATCTCTTGAATCACATGATGATCCATTGGATTAAAGGATCTTTGAAATGATATATGATTCAAATATGAAAGATTACAAGCCACGGTGACTAGCAATGTGCTCAACCAAAATATCGGGGTGGGGGTAAGGGCTTCCACAAAGATTTTATACGCGTTTCCGGAGAGTTCCGGTGACATCATCCCATATAGTATTAGAAACGCGTACCACGCGATGATACTGGAACCAATTAGAAATGTTGAATCCATGTGAAGTGGCTCATGGTGAGGGCGATCTGGCAGTTCACGGGATATATGACACCAGTGAACATGGCGGTCCCCACCACGGTCATGTCAGCTGTCTGCCCGCCTACCCGGAAAGCTTGGTCATAGAATATAATAATGTTGAGAAAGAAGACGATGAGGGAACACCGTTTCCCATCCACCCAAAGATTCAGTACCAGTCGAAAAACAAGTTTCTTGGCCCTTGCTGGTATAATGCTGGAAACTGCAGTGGATTCCATGAGACATGATTATCGTTACAATAAAAAAAGAGAACATAATATATCATTTAGAAAGTGCTCGAATGTATGGTGTTAAAGGGATTTTGAAGAAAAAAGTTGTTAATGTGTTTTGCAGTTTGAATTTATAATAACTCTATATTAAGTTATTTGAGTGTTTTACAAATTTTTATTATTAATATATAATAAATAAAATGATCAAAAAGGATATTAATGTGATAAGAGGTGATACATACGGAACTAATTATTTCAACCCTATTTCTAAAGCAAAATTTAATCCAAACATTAAGAACGAACTCATATTGGCATTAACAATAAAATGCAACCCAATTCGACCCATTTTCACATAAATTGGTGAACATTATGAACTCATATGAAAAAACTAACCTGTAAGCAGATCTCTGAAGATACATCCTGTTCAAAAACACCAAGTGCAATCACGGGCAATGATGTAAGAACGACAATGAACAAAAGCATATACCAATCGTCATACACTGATTGCCCTGAGAACCCCATGAACGCCTCAAAGTAGAACAATGTAAGCCCAAAAGCTAGTAAAAGCAGAAGGCACTTGAATATCATAATTCATTCCATCTACATGTATGTCCGATCTTTCAGTTTCCCGAGTATAATTATCAGTTTCATCTTCACCAATAATTTTATCATCTTCTAGCATGTCTCCTGCATCAAACTCATCGTCCATGTCAAATCCACTATTCATTGCATTGTTCACCACAGCTATTTGAGAGATGATGCTAAAGTCATCATTCTGAATCATTTCTGACATAACATTAGCATGACTCGTATTAGATGGTAGCTCACTGCTTCTTTCTTCTAGCAAAACTGATTCTTGAGTTCTGCAAGATAATGTTACGAATGTTACAAACCAAATTAATGAAAACAAGAATAACTAAAATCTTAAAATTGACACAAAAAACATTTTATTTACCTGCATGCCATCTCTTTATCTTGTATTGATTCGTTGTCTTCAATCTCTAAATAGAGATCAATGTTACTGAGCTCTTGATGGAGACTAAGCACATCAAACATGATGCTAACCTCCTCATCACCTTCAATGGGGATAGGGATATATTTCATCACTTTTCCCACAACAGAAGGATATCTACAAACAATCTTGATACGGTGGTGTTTTTTATCAATAGATGCAGCAAGATGGATTTGGTTTACTAACTCGTTGTATTTGATTCCATATTGGACTTTGAGAGCCTTTTTTGGAGCTTTATCGTATGCTACACCTTCTAGTCCCTCACATATTGCGCCCCCCCCCCCCCCCCAATAGCATAATATAGTAACAAACTTGTGTGACATATCTAAACAATTTTATCAAGAACATAATACAAATAATTAGAAATACTATATTGTAATTTGAATCATACACTACATTTACTGTTAAAACTACATAGAATACTTGCTTTTTAGTGAACTCATTTACTGGTCAAGATAAACCCACAAATCTTATATAAAGTTGTTATTGCTTGACACGAAATACAATTGTGGTTTGATGAGTATTGAAGCAAATATAATTATAAGAAGAAAATCACATTCGATGGGTTCATATATATATATATATATATATATATATATATATATATAGGGTAGGGATATTCTACAAAGAGTCTTATTCTACAAAAAGTTTGGAGAAATCTCAGCCATTCAAATTCTTATAACCGCTCCTATAAAAATGGTTTTTTTTTCTTTTTAAATTAATTATAAAAAATGAAGTAAAGGGTATAATAGTCTTTTAATTATAAAAATGGCTTTTTCCTAAAATTACATAATCAACAGTCAGCAGCGATTAAAACAAATAATTCAAAATTAAAGAATTTACAATTAACAGATCTAGAGAATTCAGTAACTGATGCGTAAGAAATAAATGGATGCACAATAAATAAATCATCAATACACAGATACACAATCCAAAGAATGTGTATGAACTTCTTGGTTTACATATGATTCAGATTCATCCAACATTGATGCATTGATTCATCAAAGGATATTAAAAAAGAACTGAAGCACAATCTCAATCTGATGCACAGTATCAAACCTTGAATTAAAAGTAATGATACATTTTTCTCAAAATACAAATAATGCATCCGAATCAGAAATCTAATGCACTGATGCACAATTCAAAAAGAATTCAAGAACTGATATTTACAAAACTGATTAAACCCCTGCTACAACAAACAAACAGATGGTGTAGATGCACAGATGGTGCCTCGTAAAAAATTCAAAGCAATATCAACAGTTCCTTTGATTGGAGATGAAAATGGACAAATGGTGTAAACAAGGATTGAAATTAACCTTACTTCCGGCGACAGAGATCGTCGGTCTCACATCCGTAGGTGGTCTCCGATTTGGGCGGCGGCAACAACAGCAACATTGGCAGATCTATGGTGGTCGCCGGATATGCAGAGGCGGCGGAGAGCAGCGACTCACAAGCACGGCGCAACCGGCAGATTTATAGGTGGAGGATTAGGGCTGCAGGGATGCTACACGGGTGCGGCTCACAAAAAGCGACGGCGAGATTTGCAGGGATGCTACACGTCGGCGAGATAACGCAGGGATGCAAGGCGGCGCTCACAAAGGGACATCGGAGGTTACCTTTCCAGGCGGCGGCGGTGGTTATGTTTCAAATCAACGGCGGTGGTCCAGGCGACGGCGGTTATGCTTCAAATCAACGGCGGTGGTCAACGCACGATGGTCGACGCGAGGGTGGTCATGCTTAAAATCAATGGCGGTGAATGGAGGATTGGTGGCAGGCGACGATGGATGAGAGGCTGCCGATTTAGGGTTTTTAGTTTTTAGGGAGTGAACAACTCTGATATATTGGGGGAACGTGGATGGTAGGTAGTGGGGTAATAGGAGAGAGAAATAATATCATAGTTCCTAATTTAACCTTTGACAATGTATGTCACATGTCAGGCCAGGAATCCTTCCTACTCTTTTTACCCTAAAACTCTTTTTATTTGATCCTGATATATATATATATATATAATCAGGATCAAGTAAAAATAAAATTAGAGTACAAAATGTAGGAACAAACCTGGTGTTGACACGTGTACTTTAATTAAATTTAATTAGAAGGGGTAAACTTGGAAGATTAATGTATTTTCTCTCTCCCCCTTTTATTTCTCCATCCCACGATCCTACGTCACCCTAGGTCTGCATTTTCATTTTTCCGCCTCCACTCATACGTCGCTGCCAAAACCATTCCGCCCCTATCCCTGCGCAAATCGTTTCCATCGCTGACTTGATTACACCATCGCTGCTTTGATTATCGCCGCTAGTTTGCGCAGACCGGCCTGTCGCTGTTTTGATTATCGCAGCTGCTTTGCATCGCCTCCATCTGTCACATATGTCACCGGTTGCATTGCGGAGCACCACCGTCGATGCACCACCACCGCCGCAGAACCCCAACCGCCGCTGCTTTGGATCTCGAGCAACATAACGATCGGAAGTTCATCCCGATGATTCTGTAAATATATATTTTTTTTTTTGCGATTATATATTAATATCTGATGAATATTCAAAGTTTCTCTGATAATAGTGAAGGAATTGGAATGGATTGTTGTTGTATTGTGTTTTTGAATTGTTGTCGGAGTTGTTCATCCAATTTCAAGTTTTGATGCACAGGTAACATGTTGATTGTGCATCAGATCCTTTGACAGTGATTGTGAATCAGTTTATAAACATTTTTTTGGGTTCAACTGGTTGTGAATATCCTTTTTAGTAAGATATAAGCTTAGAGAATCTGATTTTGATCTGTTTTGTGTTTTTGTGTATCTTTAAAGCTGTTTCTAAATTGTGCACCGGTTAATTTGTGAATCAAATGCCTATGCATCAGGTTCCACTGTGCATCAGTGTATTTCGTTTTTTTGCTGTAAATCTCACTGATTTTTTTTTTTGAATCGTTGATTGTTGATTAGGTAACTACAGGAGATGGTTAATAATTAAAAGACTATTATACCCTTTAATGTATTTTTTATAATTAATATAAAAAGAATAAAGTCATTTTTATAGGAGCGGTTATGGGGAAAATGATTGGCTGAGATTTCTCCTTACTCTTTGTAGAATTAGGATCAAATAAAAAGAGTTTTAAGGTGAAAATGATAGGGAGAAACATGGGCTTGACATGTAATATACATATTAAAAAAATAAAAAAAAAGTAAAAAGAGTATAATTGAAAGTTTAAAAGAAAGTCTCTCTCCTAAAACCCCACTACCCCCCATGTCGTTATCCCCGTTCCCTCAAACTCTAATTCCATCGAGACCTACGTTACTGCTTCTCGCCCAAACCCTTATTATTTTTTACCAATTACTAGCCGTATCATTTGCCTCTCATCTATTGATGCACAAACTATCGTCTTTTATATATTTCTGAGCCGCCAAGAAACATTGACTCGTTTTCTTCTATTTGGTGAGCATCAAAACAGCATCAGTGATTTCACTGGCGAAGATGCATGCTGGCGGTTGCAGGGACGGTACACGGCGGCGGTTGTGATGCAAAGGCAGTTTGCGAGGCGAAGGCAGGGACTTCGTACAGGGCGGCGATTTCCCAAGGGTAGCGGCAGCGTCGGAGAAGATATGTATTACGGACCGGAAAACCACAATCATCCCCGATAACGGAATCCACCGTTGCCCCTCCGTTGGTTGCCGTCGTTCATCCGTACGTTGCATTTATGGTGCCGGTTTGTTTATTGTCGTAGTCTGTATTTGTTGTATATATTCTTTTTGTATCTATTTTGTTATTTTGTATCATTTTATCGATTATGTGTCCATCAAGATACCTATATCTTCTTTTCTGTTTCTGTGCATCATGCTATGTGTTTAATTTTTGTTATGCATTCATGAGGATCTTATGTATCTTATGCATCATGATCTTTTTTCTTTTGGATTATGCGTCATTCTATTTGATGATTTCTATTTGTTGTGCATCAGGTATTTATTATTGTGCAGTAAATCTCACTATAAAACTTTAATTTTTGAATTTGTTGATTGTTGATTCCGTAGTTGTAGGAGAAGGACAATAATTAAAAGACTATTATACCTTTTAATGTATTTTTTTAAAATTAAAATTAAAAAAAAATCATTTTTATAGGGGCGGTTATTAGAAAATGATTGGCTGAGATTTCTCTTACTTTTAGTAGAATAAGATTCTTTTTAGTGGATTTCCTGCAAAAGTTCAAACGAGAACTGTTTTTCGTACGAGAACTGTGAGAACCAATCTGAGCCGTCCAATTCCCCCTCCTTTAATGTCATTGCCCACCCATGAATTCCTCACATGCACCCTGCCACACTTGATCCCCTCCACGCTCTCCATCCATGAACTTTCCATATCCAAGGAACGGCTGAGATTGGTTCTCGCAGTTCTCGTACGAAAAACAGTTCTCGTTTGAACCCTCCCCTATATATATATATATATATATATATATATATATATATATATATATATATATATATATATATATATACACACACCCACGAGTAAAACCAGAATCGAAACTCACTTGCCTCTTGTATTGTCGGCGATTACGGGAAGGAATCACTGCAGATTATCGGAAAGAAGAGACGGCGAAAACCCGACAAAGAATGGTGCGTTGAAGATTACGGACGGCGAGGTCTGATCGACAATGGAGGTTAGGGCAGCGACGGTGAAATCTTTCGTAGGGCTTCGATTGAAATTGAAACGGCGATATCGTACATTATTTCCGTTGTTTTCTTACTTTACTATAATATTGTAATTTTTTTTAAACCACCATGTTTTGGTAAATATTTTTGTGAAGTACGTGGGTTTAGTCAAAAACTCCGTAATCCTCCTCCTGCTGGGCTTGGGCTTCTCGTTTCCAAAAATATTAACAATCCCTCTTTTGGTGTAATGGGCTTCGTAGCCGAAAAGAAACCTTCACAAAAAAAAAAAAATTTGCAAATCGCCATTTGAGAAACATATCACCTCTTTAACTTTTAATTAACTTGAAGCCCACATGTTAGTTTCTTTTATTTGGGCCTTCTCATGCAATTTTCAGCCCAAGAACCTAACTAAATCACCATGGTTCTTTTTCTTGATTTATTTGTACGTCTATATGCTACCAACCAGCTTCTCATTTCTTTCTTTTTTTTCTAATTATGACCAAGAAGCATACCCATGTGAAGTGGCTCATGATGAGGGCAATTTGACAGTTGATGACATACAAGACAGTAGTGAACATAACGGTCCACAGCACGGTCATGTCGGAAGTGTGCCCACCTACCTAGAAAGATTGATCATAGAATAGATAATTATAAGAAAAAGACAGTAAGGGAACAGTAGAGACCGATTCCCATCTACCAAATGATTCGGTACCAGTCGAAAAACAGGTTTTTTTTTGCTCGTGCTGATATAAAGCTTGAAACTGCCAGAGCAACATTTTATGAGTGGGTAAAAAAGGATTGATGTGACCTCACTCGAAATATATAATAAAGTAATTAGAATGTTGTAAATAGTATATTATGTGATAGGGATCTACACTGCTTACCCAGTATTTGCTTCATGAAACATCATTACATCATTTGCACCATCTCCAATTGCTAATTCACCTTCCTTACTACTTTTTTCACCAATCTCTCACCAATCTTTGGGTAAAAGGGAAATGGTCTATATTGTTCCTTCATCGTTTTTTCTCTCTCAAAATTATCATATTCTATGACCAAGATTTTTGGGTATGTGGGCAGACGTTCTACATTACTGTGGCAGGAACAACCATGTTCAATAGTGTCATATATGACATCAAATGCGAGATTGTCCTCACCATGAGCCACTTCACATGAATCCAACATTTTTAATTGGTTTAAGTATCATCGAGTGGTACGTGTTTCTAATACTCTATGGGATGATGTCACCATAACTCTTCGAAAACACATATAAAATCTTGGTAGAAGCCCTTGCCCCCTCCCTAATATTTTGGTTGACCACATTGCTAGTCACCGTGGCGTGTAATCTCCCATATTTGGCTCATATATCATTTCAAAGGTCCTTTAATCCAATGGATAATCATGTGATTCAAGAGATTAAATATTATAACAGAGACGTTAAGGATCGACACATGTGGACTCGGGAAAATTGAAAGCAAGACAAGAAACAAAGATTGGGTTTTCAGCAAGAGTTGATGCGAAGATTAGACGTTTGAGACAAATGTTGCAGAAGAAATCTTCTTTGTTGAGTTTGATAATGTTGCAGAAGAAATCTACTTGTTACAGAAAGAAAATCTTTTATGTTCTTTATTCTGGTTTGATAATGTTTTATATGTGTTGGCCTTCAACACTATTTTTCAGTAGTGATTTTTTTATTTACTCGTTATACGTAGTGAAATTACAATAAATGTTTTTAAAAACATTATCATACCAAAACCAAGACAAAAAGATTTTTTTTAAGGAGATTACGTTCGCGTTGCAACCAAAGGTAACCTGAGAACTCGAAACAGAAGATTTTTCGTGCAACATTTGTCTCAATGTTCAATCTTCGTATCAACTCTTGCTAAAAATCCAATCTTTGTTTCTTATCTCGCTTTCGATCTTCCTCAAGTCCACATGTGTCGATCCTCAACGTGTCTCTTATAATATTTAATCTCTTGAATCACATGATGATCCATTGGATTAAAGGATCTTTGAAATGATATATGAGCCAAATATGGGAGATGACATGCCACAGTGACTAAAAATGTGCTTAACCAAAATATTAGGGAGGGGGCAAGGGCTTTCACAAAGATTTTATACGCGATTCCAAAGAGTTCTGGTGACATTATCTCATATAGTATTAGAAAAACATACCATGTGATGATACTGATACCAATTAAAAAATGTTGGATCAAGTGAAGTGGCTCATGGTGAGGGCAATCTGACAGTTGATGTCATATAAGATAGTAGTGAACATGATGGTCCCTAGCACGGCATGTTGGCAGTGTGCCCGCCTACCCGGAAAGCTTGGTCATAGAATATGATAATGTTGAGAAAAAAACAATGACTGAACAATAGAGACCATTTTCCATTTACCCAAAGATTGGTGAATGATTGCTGAAAAAAGTTGCAGGGAAATGACTTTAGCAATTGGAGATGGTGCAAATGATATAGCAATGATTCAAGAAGCAAATACTGGTGTTGGAATAAGCAGTTTTCAAGAAATGTAGATCGCCAAATACATAATATACTACTCACAACATTCTATTTGCATTATTATAAATATCCGATGGGGTTACAACGATCCTTTTTTACTCACCCATATAATCTACCATATTTGGCTCCGAACACTTATGCTCAAGCTCATCTTTTTTCGATTAAAACTAGTCCTACCCATGCAAAACTTGAACAATTACTAGAGTTTGCTTTTTCATGAATCAATTTTGGGCTAAATAATCATCACTGTTTTTACCATTTTGGGCTTAACAAATTTAAACAATTACATGCATATCAATGACAATTATAGAATAAAAAGATATGTTTATGCGATGGCTGCTTATAGGCAAAGAACTATATTCAATCTCTCTCTGTAATTTATGAATTCTTGACACCAATCTAAAACAGAAATCAAACACATTGTGCAATGATTAGCAAAATTATTGGACAAATAAGTAAAAGTCAACACATATGTATATTGACTGGTTTCACTTGCTGAAAAAACAACCCTAGTATGAATCTACATACAAAACCCACTATACTTTCACCACATATCAAGAATGAATAAAAAAACCAGTTGTTTAAAAAACAAAGGAATGAAGAACTAAGAAAGGCCTACACATAATTATAAACATTATCAAACCAAAACCAAGGCAAAAAAGTTTTTTTCTTAGTAAAAATTACGTTCGCGTTGCAGCCAAGGCAACCCGAGGACTCAACACAGAAGATTTCTTCTGCAACATTTGTCTCAAATGTCTAATCTTCGCATCAACTCTTGCTGAAAACCCAATCTTTGTTTCTTGTCTCGCTTTCGATCTTTCTCGAGTCCACATGTGTCGATCCTCAACGTCTTTCTTATAATATTTAATCTCTTGAATCACATGATGATCCATTGGATTAAAGGATCTTTGAAATGATATATGAGCCAAATATGGAAGATTACAAGCCACGGTGACTAGCAATGTGCTCAACCAAAATATCGGGGCGGGGGCAAGGGCTTCCACAAAGATTTTATACGCGTTTCCAGAGAGTTCCGGTGACATCATCCCATATAGTATTAGAAACACGTACCATGCGATGATACTGAAACCAATTAGAAAATGTTGAATCCATGTGAAGTGGCTCATGGTGAGGGAAATCTGACAGTTGACGGCATATATGACACCAGTGAACATGGCGGTCCCCACCACGGTCATGTCAGCTGTCTGCCCGCCTACCCGGAAAGCTTGGTCATAAAATATGATAATGTTGAGAAAGAAGACAATGAGGGAACAGTAGAGACCGTTTCCCATCCACCCAAAGATTCGGTACCAATCGAAAAACAGGTTTCTTGGCCCTTGCTGGTATAATGCTGGAAACTGCAGTGGATTCCAAGAGACATGATTATCGTTAAAAGAGAAAAAGAGAACATATCATTTAAAGAGTTCGGATGTATGGTGTTAAAGCGAACGGGGTATATGAAAAAGCTAACCTGTAAGCAGATCTCTGAAGATACATCCTGTTCAAAAACACCAAGTGCTATCACGGGCAATGATGTAAGAACGACATTGAATAAAAGCATATACCAATCGTCATACACTGATTGCCCTGAGAACCCCGTGAACGCCTCAAAGTAGAACAATGTAAGCCCAAAAGCTATGTTCTTGTAGAAGAAATAGCAAATCTGTATTCAACATAATCATTTTATATAAGCAAAATATAAATAAGTTAACAAACACCAATCCTATTTTGTTTGCCATTTTGCTCATATTTTTTAGTTACCATTTGAGCTATTCTCTTATAGCACCAGTGACCATGTACGACCAGAAGCCTCTCAAGAAACCGAAACTGTGCAATAGAAAAGTCACTAGCCATCACAGCCTGCGAAGAAATAACTGAATTTGTAAGAAAAAAAAGTTATGCAATTTTACACTCGAACAGACTTTACAATCTAAATTTATGAACCTGCATTCCTTCAACACCACTTATTCCAACACCAATATCTGCTTCTTGAATCATTCCTACATCATTTGCTCCATCTCCAATTGCTAACGTTGTTTTCCCCGTTCCTTCTTTCACCAATCTTGTAACCTAATGTTAACATGAATATGAATATATGATAATCCAAAAGAAGACAAACATATTTAATAGATTAATTAATTATGTACATCAAGAAATTAGAAAAACATCTTTGTAGGTCAATCCAACCTGTCCTTACTGCCAATTTTGCAAAATTCAGACCAAAAGAACCAATAATATTTTGGCCCATTTGGTTAAGGGCATCGATTGTGTTGTGTTTTATCTCAAACTAGTCAAATAATATAACAGATTTTTTTTTTTTTATGTTAGATGATATTACCATGGCCTTTTGCTTAGGAGAGACACGGCAGCATATGACAGAAGCACAATTAACGGCTAAATTCAAGAACTCATGCTTCAAATCTTCCTCCAAAGCATAAGTTAACGTCTTCCCATCGATAATTAATGCAAATGCAGCATGTGGGTCCTTTTCAAGCTTAATCATTTGAGACGCGTTCGTGATTTGCATTACAACATTATCCTTTACAGCCTGATCAATAACCAATACAACAATAGTAATAACATTAAGCTTTCATGTTTTTAACTACCCATAAAACCATAAGTAAAATTTCCATTGTTTGTCAAAAATCCAAAAAGTAACTAATATAGTGAAGTTGATAGAATATTCCATCTTATACCCTTAAATAAAAAAGGAGGGGGGGGGGGGGGGAATTCTAGTGGAATCAAATCAGTATCATCAACTTAATCCAATGACAATAAAAAGTACCTTCTTCGAATCTTGGTTTAACATGTCCACATTTGTTGATATACATATTTGCTTCATGCCTTGCCGAAGCAAACTGCATGCAAACCTGCACCAACCAAGAAAAGTTTATATTCTTCTCAATGTTATCATTATGCGCAAATTAGTTATTGCAATTTAAAGAAGGGTGTCAACTGTGACCAACATAGTTGTGAGTTGTGACCAACGATGACCCGGAGTGGTGACCTATGGAGTGGTGGCTTGGACCTGAAAAGAGGGTGGCCAACCGTGACCAACGAGGATGTTGGTCCCGAAAGTAAATTTAGTTGGTGGCTTATAAATCTAAGGGGTGAGTTCTACACTTGGGCTTATGGCGTGATACACTGATACAGGCCTAGTATGCTATGGGTCCGTATCAAAGTCATAATAATCAATGTAGAGATGGGATCTAGCCCTTCTTTCCAAATGGAGAGACATACCCTATGTTGATTGCCGTTTCCATTTTATCGCCAGTTAGAACCCATAGCTTAAGACCAGCTTGCGCCAATTTATCAATACATTGAGGCACCTATACAAACAGTGAAAGAAGGTTAAACAAACAACACAATGAAAACTACTGGATGAAGATAAGAAAAGGAGGTGGAAAATCGAACCCATTTACTTATATATGGGATCCTGCCATACTGATAACGTATTATATCTAACGGGTCAAATGGGGCATACAGGTCCCATGTGTATTAGTTATACATATAGCCTCCTAGATCGTTTTATACAAAATACTCAGATTGTTATTGAAGTTATATAACTTTTGGAATCAAGATTTACACACTTTTGCATTATTTTTATAAAATTGAAAGGAAGTGTTTACGGCCATTCAGACTCGACCTAGCCCAAGTAAATAATGACCCAGTTTGACCCTGAGCCAACCTGTTTTAGCCCAAAACAAAGCACAACTAAATTTTAACCGGCAACCCAACTCTCTAAATCACATCTTGCCACCTCTTATAACTTCAGTAATCATAATTCACACACTTACTATTTGTAGAAAGAATTCTTTTTTAAAGAACATATTAAAGTGTTTAAGACCCCAACCTGACCTGACCCAAATCAGACACTGAGCAGCGGATCTGTTACCTAACCCACCCGTTTTACTATTTCTAAAAAAGGTAATTGGAGTAACATAAGTGGATACCCCTTGCTGCAGCTTATCTTCCACAGCAGTTGCACCAACAAGTATCAGATCTTTTTCCATCATGTCAGATACCCGTTCAAGCATCGCCTCCCTATCACCGCCAATTGAAGTTTTGGCCTTTATAAACTCTTCATTCCATGCAACATATTCTGATTCTTCGAGTTTTTTATAAGCAAGTGCAAGCGTACGTAAACCAGCTTCCCCATAATCATTTAGATGCTTTGTGGTGGCCTCCTCAAACCCTCTTCCATTTTTAGATAAACGATCAAAGATGATGCTGAAAGTCAACCCATAATATCAAAACTAGGCTCGAGTATTGATACATGTGTATATGTGAGAGTTGAAAATGACAACTTGAAACCAACCTGTCTGCCCCTTTGCACAATAGAAGTATCTCTCCAGTTTCGTCTTGAACAATAACCGACATCCGTTTTCTTTTGCTTGTAAAATCTAAGAGATTTAGTAGTTTGAACTCCCTGGAAAGAAAGCAAATATTACAATACGAAAAGATGATGTAAACTTGCCCATAACAAGAATTGGAGGTGACATAACAGTGGTCTAAACGGGTCAAATTACACTCGTCGATTTTTTATAATTCTTTTATAAATAACTAATGTGATCAACAAACACACACACTAAAATAATAATCTAATTCTTTCTATAAAGCAATTAAGGTGTTACACTTTCAGTCACGGTTGACATGCTTGACCATATAAGTATGTTACAATATTAATTTAATAAAAGAAAGTCAAATTCATATCCAAACCTTTCAACAAATTCTTGAGAAGAAGGATGCCTCTCACGAACAAATATGCTTGATTGTGTTCTTCTGCAGAATTCAAACCCGAACTCTCTTGCAGCAACAAGAAATGCGCCTTCATCTGGTGATTCTGCTTCATAACTATAAGTATCTGTTTCTTCACTAAACTCGGGAATTGCAGTGTGACATAGAGCAAGTATTCTAAAAAACAACAACAGAACATCAGCATTAGCCTCTCGTGCCCAGTTCCCATTCATTAATCGGTTATCCTCAAAACTAAACCCCTTAATTGGTACTCCCAAACTTTCTCCTTTAGGAGTCTGGACCACCTCTAACTCAATTTCCGATCCGTTTTGACCACCATGACCTTCAAGATCCATAGCCATTTGACTGGCTGCAGCCAGCTCAACTTCACTTGACCGCATGCCATACGGGACCCCTGCAATCGAGCACTTCAAGAAATCCATTTGATTACACGTTAAAGTCCCAGTTTTATCAGATAAAATGGTGTCCACCATTCCTAATTCCTCATTCAAATTTGAAGTACGGGCTTGGGCAGGAGTACCCGTTTCTTCATCATACATGTTTATATCTTGATTTATGAACAATGCTTGCAAAACCTTCACAAGCTCTATAGAAACATAAAGCGAAATAGGTATCAAATACCCGTAAAGAATTAAAGCAGTAACCAAATGATAAAAACCCGACAATGAAGCTTTATTGGGATCATATAAACCTTCATCATCAGGAGCTTGCAGATACCACCAGCTCGGCATTTGTGTTTTTGTCTTGATAGCAAAACCCGTTGAGCTTATCAAAGAAATCAACACCAAAAGGGTAAAAAGGACATAAATAATCTTGTCCATTTGTTTCTCAATTGTGCTCCTTTTTGAAGGCGATTTAGTAGCATTTTGCATAACCTTACTATCATGGCCAGAGAATATTACCACCCCGTAAATATGACCCGTGTTTCGAAGCTTCGAGTCCCGAAGCAAAATCTGACTAGGATCGAGTGGAAACACTTGGCGTTCATATTCAAGATTACCCACAAAAGTATAAAGATTCGGGTTTGGGTCCTCACATTTGATTGTTCCTCTAAAATCTCTAAAAGTGGAATCATCATCTAAAGATAAAGTCACTTCTAAAGATCTTTTAACTTTTAAATTCGTCTCGCCGTCTAAATTCATAGTTTCAACATAACAGATCCCATCCTCATAACTAGATGATAATAACAATAAATCTGCAGGAAAAAACTGATCCTTTTCCACTTTGACCACATCCCCAACCCGAATATTCATCCATGGTTTTAAGGAAAACACTCCATCTCCATTATGAACCCTAACTTTCCTCATATTTACCTTCATGTCCTGCATGAACCGGTGCCAGTTTTCAACTGCTTCTTTGGCCATACTAAGACCGATCACAAAGGTTAATGGTGCAATCATGCTGTAAGCCGAAAAGGGCGAAACGGGAGTCAATGACAGGAATGCAGCAAGCAGAAAGTACACATTAGCTACACGCCTGAATTGCTCAAAAAGGGCTTTTGGTAAAAACGTAATTACATTGTACTTTGTGGTAGATATGTAATTCTTGCAGTATTTGAGGGGTTTCTTTTGGTGAATATGAGGCTGGTTACAACAAACGTGCCTTGAAAATCCGGGCCCGCGAAATTGATGAGGCTCATCTGTTGATTCACGGGGCGGTCTTATGCATCCAAATGTGTAAAGACTGCTTCTTCTTATCTTTGCTCTTATCCTCCCGTGAGCCATTTTTGGATTATTTTATTACTAAAAGCACATCCCTCAAAGAACCTTTGTGTTTTAGATTTCTAAATCACAAGTACAATTCAAAGGACGGGCCTCGTGTGCCTAGAATATTTTAGAACACCAAGCCCACAACTAAAGCAGCAGAAAAGTCCTGCATAATTATGTTCCCTTTAATTAAACTGTATAAGCCTAATTACTTAAAATTCATTAAAACATTCAATATATATCATAGCAGAAGGATTTTCTATTTACAGATTGAAAAAAAAGGAAAATAATGAATAATCAGAAACAACAGAGTTAATAAGTTTTTTGAAAACGCCAAGCTCCAAATTAAACAAAAACATAATAACTCAGAATCAATCCACAAATATTATCCATTGTCCATTGACAAATTAGTCGTTCCAAGTGGTAGCTAAGCATTTGCATTCAACAATATAATATAATTAGCATTATACAATAAGGCTTCTAGTTTTAATAGCGAGTAATCGAAAACAATGATAGAAAGCAATAGACTGAATAACTTATTTGACACTAGACGTGCCGAATTTGAAACAAAAAAAAAAACAGAAAAGCAAAACAAAGGCGACTAAATCCTTTGATCAAATTCTTAAAGCCCCAAATTGTGCATAAATGGTTGTTACTTCTTTAACCAAATTTAATGGTCCCAATTAGTGCCCAAGCATGTTCGTTGTTCGAATCACAAAAGTAGTAAGTTTTCAGATCTTCATTCAACCAAACAATACAATATACAAGGGTTTCAACCTTTTTAATTTACATAACCATAAACTGAAAGCATTGATCTGAATTCTGAAACAAGCTTCTTCAAAATAAACAACCTTCGAATTAGAGAAACTAATTTAGTAGTGATACATGATTATGATTACATAACTTTTTTTTCAATTTGGGGAGAGGGGTTGATCGGCTTCTAAACCTTTCCATATAACTAAATTACAGTAAGAATTCATGTACACAAAACAAAAGTTATACTGAAACATCATACTTGGTAGCACATATATAAATATTTAAATATCTGAAATCAGCTAAATAAAAGAAAGAATCAGGAAAAGAATATGCATTATCGAAATAATAATTAACAAAAACCCATTGATTAATTCTACAAAATGTCTTATACCCATTACAGAATACATGAATTATAGAAACCCATAATCGTTAATTACAATAACTAGCGGCGGAAATCAAGAAAATACCTTATAATCACGAGATTTCTTCACGAAATCAACAATGGAAGCAAACCCAGATGAGAAATCGATGAGAACACAGAATGCCAGCTGTAAATTCGAGTGAGATCTTAGCGATTATGAAGAACAAGGGTTCAAGACGAAGAGGGAAAACAAACCCCTTTTTTTTCTTGAGTTCGCTGAAATCAATCAAGAACACGCTTTAGAGAGTATATTATTTACGGGCGGGCGGCCCTTTTCTCTACACTGCCCCTAAATTCTAGAAAGAGAGAATTACAAAAATGGTCCCTGTGGTTGTTAAGGAATTTCACTTTTGGTCCTTTAACTTTTAAAATTACAAAAACAGTCACTGTGATTGCTGATTTGTTTCAATTTTGGTCCTTTAATCAAACGGACGTTAAAATTGGCTGTTAAAAGACCCCATGTGCTTTGCACATGAGGGTATTTTAGTCATTTTGTATGTTATCCATGTTGCCAAACACTAACAAATCCCAAACAATTATTTACTCATCTCTCTCTAATCTCTACTCCATATCTCTCATAAACACATTCAACACCCAACAGCAGCCTTCATTCCCACCACCGCCGCCCCACCACCGTCACGGTGGTTGCTTTCAACACCGCCACCGCCACCGCCACCGCCACCGCCGTCCCGTCAATCTCGCCGCCGCCATGGTTCATGTCTCTGTCTTCGTTGCTCAGTAGCACCATCGCCGCCGTACGCCTGGAGATCGAACCAACATCTTACGAACCACCATTAACTTCTCTCTTCAAGATCGCCGCCACCACCACCACCGAAGTCGATCGCCGCCCCCTTTTCTCTCCAGTTCTGCAAATGCTTCGATCGCCGCCCCCTTTTCTCTCCAGATCTGCAAATGCTTCGATCGCCGCCACCACCAGTACGAACCATCATCGAGAGTTTGTTCATAGTTTTCTTGTTCCAGATCTGCAAATGCTTCGATCGCCGCCACCACCACCACGAACCACCATCGAGAGTTTGTCCAAAGTTTTCTTGTTCCAGAGCTGCAAATGCTTCATATTTGTCTTCTATATTTGTTTTCGAGATCAAATGTCTTCAAATGCTTCAAATGCCAAATGATGTTCCAGATCTGCAAGCTTCATTTTTGTCTTCATTTTTTTCGTAATTTTCTATATCTTCTTCATATAGTTTTCTTGTTCAAGGTTTGTTCATAATTTTCTTATTCAAGTGTTTGTTCAAATTTCTCTTGTGCCTTAATCGCTTGCAAGATTTGAACACATCTCTTGTGCCTTAATCGCTTGCAAGATTTTAATTTTCTGAGTGAAATTGGGGCTTTTGTTCTTGTTTGATAGTTAGGGTTTTCATATATAGATTGATGATATGAGCTTTAAAAATCTATATTGGATTTCATATATAATTAAGATTATATATGTTAATAATGCTTAAATTAAAAGTATTTAAATGGAAAATATGTTTGGTAATAAGGATACCAAGTACATTGACTTGCACATGAGGGCTTTTAACACCAAGATTTAACGGCAGTTAACCCAAAGGACTAAAATCGAAACAAAACGACAACCACAGTGATTATTTTTATAATTTTGAAAGTTAAAGGACCAAAAGTGAAATTTCTTTATAACCACAGGGACCATTTTTGTAATTCTCTCTTCTAGAAACTAGGAATTAATTAAACGAAGGTGTCTTTTAGATTAACGCCATATGGAGCATAATATTATGTTATTATTGTAACTACATGTTTGTTATCATTTTTCTTTATAGTTTAATTTAAAATAAGTGGAAAATTATAAAATTACTTATTTATTTATAAGTAATCAAATAAATAAATAGTTTTAATAGTTATTTATAAAATAAACACATCTAAAATAGTTTAATTAAAAAGGATAATAATTTTTTCACAATCATTTTCTGTAATACACAACAATTAAGATATTTTTGTTTCTGTAAATATACTACCTATTAATCTTATCCATAAATTAATGGCGAAGATAGTCTATATGACAACTTTTTTTTATATATGACAAAAAGTTATCGTATAAAAATTATAATCTAATTAAAATTAAATAAATATCCCTTCTCATGTTTATCTTTTATTTAGGGGAATTGGGTGAAGTCGATGATGTCTACCCACACCTCAAGCAAAGTGAGTCTAACAGGTCAACGTGGCAGTTTCGTATTCATTTCCATGTGCGTATTGTTGGGGCTCAATTATAAACATTGTCATACATGTCCTTCTATTTGACCATTTATTTTAGTATAAGATTTTAAATCAAATAGGTAAATGAAAAAAAGAGAATTAGTATATATTAATGTCATCATTTAGTAAGTAGGAAGAAGAAATTGAGTATATAAGTGGAGTAAATAAAACTTTTCTTTATATAACCTCGTATGATGCTAAAGTAATGCAGTTTGGTCGAATAGTTTTGTTTAATAACTTGTTCATCCTTAAAAAATGTAGATATACGCCTATACGGTATTCATGCAATACATTCAACAAATAGTTTTTGTTTGACATCAACATTTATTTAAGCTTCAATGAAACTAGTCAATGGCTCGTATAATTTAACTCAATTCATATTTAAGAAAATGTTAAAATTTGTATAAGCGCATAAACGGAATTTGCAAGTTAACGTACCACTATCTCTATCCTCGACATCGTTACTCTATTCGTGTACGATTCTCTTTTCTTCCGAAAGACCTAGAACACACCCACACCCACACATCTCTTCTTAATCTCATGAAATTCAGTCTCTTTTTTTTTTGTCGTAGGACCATCTTCTTGCTTTCTCATCCACGAGCGCCAAACACAACAGTCGGATTCAGGCAATTTTGTTGAATGAGACAACATCATAGGACTTGTCCTGGTGCGAGAAACCTAGATGGACAAGATTCAGCCATATGTTGAAGTTTATTACTCGTTTCGAAAGTGAGGGTTTCGTAAAAAACAACCATACTAATATATTGTACAACTATAAAATCGTATAAAAATATACAACTGATAATGGTGCTTCAAAATATAGTGTAAACAATCGGATGATAATTTGATAAAAACATATGCTTACTGATTTCATTTTTAAAAGAAGTAATATAAAAAACATATTTCATTGTACGAAAAATATAGAAACTAATCTTAACCGTTGAGCACATCATGTGTCCTCGTCATGGCCGTATTGACTTGATGACGTCCATGCTTCCACTACTTTCTCCTGAAACACTTGATATGGCAGTTGACATCATGAGAATGGCATGTAAAATGTGTTAATCAGGCATTTTAATTAAAAAAATATACAACGTTTAATTTAAAATGGAACGGTAAAGAATAAATTGGCAGTAACAATAAAATTCATGATTAATATAAAACTTAAAAAAATATTTATGAATATTATGATGGAAAAGTTAGAGAATGTTAATGTATGCAACCTTTTTATAATTTGCTAATTATATACTGGTATTTCTTTCAATATTGTATAAACCTATATTAATTAAAAAAATACATTAAAAAGTGATTAAATTAAAAAGGCATTACATTTATGTAATTTTTCCCATTAATAAGGTTTTTATGGGTATTAAAATTTTAAACTACCTTTGTTTGAATCATGGTGAGGGTTTTGGGGTCATGGGGTGAGTGTGATGGGCCCACAACGAGGCATCCCACTCTCGCAAAAACTAAATTGAAGTTGTAATTTGATATTTGCCAGCTTGTTGATTGTCAATATGTCATTGTGTTACAATCCATTGTATTGTTGTTTCCTTCAAAGTCAATGGGACAAAGTCACATATTTAGTTTAAACAAATAAAAACAAATCATTAAAATATAGTCCGAATTTAAACAAGAACTTGTAGTTTTTCTTCAAAATAAAAGATTATCATTCAAAAAAGATGTATGCCAAACACACCGTATAGTTTAATTTTCATATAATTTAGGATTATATTATGCATTAAAAACGTCTTTGTATGCCTTTTTTGTTTAAAAATTTTGTGTGGTAATATTATATTAAGTATTCTTGAAGAATTTCGGTTTGAAGTCATTATTTCCTATTATATTGAAATTAGGGAAGAAAGAACAAATTCTTTTTCACTTTTTAATCGTTTTTACTTTTACCTAATACTTTTTATTAGGGGTGTGCATAGAACCCGAAAAACCGACAAAACCGAACCGATAAAACCGAAACCATTTCAAAACTAACGGTTCGGTTTTCAATTTTGCAGAAACCGATGGGTTCGGTTTGGTTTCGGATTTTAACTAGAAACCGCCCCAATAAGAAACCGACCCATTAATATTAAATATATCATATATATTTTTTTAATTTTATAGTTTTTTGTTAGAAGTCAATAAAGCCCATTAAATATTTCAAGGTCCAATTATTATGGTCAATTACTTTTCATTCCCTTTGTCGTTAATCTCTTTTCATATCGACGTTTATATTATAAATATATAATACAAATTATTTTTATTTTTTAAATATTTGATTTGGAAAATGTATTAAATGTTGAAGTGTGTTATTAGACATTGAATTTAATGCGGGAAAATAAATATTGTGGCTGAAACTTGTATATAATGTTACAAATATGAAGGTGGTACAAGAAATTTGATATTAATATTGAAAACCAAGTGGGTTCAGTTTTAAAACCGAAACCAAACCGTTAATAACCAGAATCCGTCAAAACCGAAACCGTTAGAAACCAAAACCATTGGGTTTAAAAATCCTAAAACCGAAATTAGCGGATTAGGTTCGGTTTGAGCTTGAAACCGCCCCATGCACACTCCTACTTTTTATAGATTATTATAGATGGTCTTTTTACATCTTAAAAGACATCAATTTCTTCTTGGTTCATTAAATGCAGGCCATAAATCACTAACTAAATTCGGGTATGTCCTAAACCGAACCCATTCAACACCCTTAATTTTTTTTCCACTCATTTTTACTCGTTAATAGTTTTTTCCCATTAGTTTATATACAACTTAATTACATTTTCATAGACTCAAGAATCATTACATTTCATCAAGTATTAATGGAGAATTCAAGTTCAAACCTCCCTTTGTAACTTGTGAGTGTTAGCAGTGAACAAGATGACATGTTAATGGGAAAGACGATGGCCTGCAACAACAGGTTAAAATCAATAAAAAAGCATATGTTAAAGTTTAAAGGATAATTATATAAAAAGTTTTATATTGCATCAATTATAAAGGATTAAAGAAACATTTATATATTATACAATTGACATCCTCTTATCATGCTCTATGAACAGTGTATTGCTAACATACGCTGCTTTATTTATGCTACATATTTTGTGTAACAAAACATGACAAATATTAATCATAGATGAGTTGGTTAGTGAAATGTTACTCTATCTAGGCGGTCTCAAGTTCAAGCTTTCTAAATGGTTACCTTTTATTGCATTTTTTTCTTTTTGCTTTCTCCCTATCTCAGACGTATTTCTTTATTCTTTCTTCTTTTTTTTAGCTTCATTTTTTCTTTTTTCAAGATAACAACAATTATTTTGTTGTATTTCTTTTTTTCCTGTACTTCTCTATTTATTCATTACAATAATTTATTTTTTATCTATTTATTTTTGTAACTGTAATGACATATATAATTCATGTTATTCTTTTTTTTAAATATATATACAGTATATTACATAAAGAAATATAGAATTTTATTTGTATTATGTAATATGATAACATCCTTCAATGTAACATAAAACCAAATATATGTAAAATATATGTATATAAATAGATAGTACATTACTTAAGAGTATGATCTGAAACATTCAATAAACTTAATCTTAGAATACATATGACTGATACATGAATAAATTTATATTTTAGAAAATTTTGACTTTTTAATCTCGGTAAATAAATAAACAAAAAAGTAAACATACATAATCCTCGGCGAAGCACAGTTTTATATACAGATGGCTAATATATAAATAAAATTATATTGTAGAAAACGTTGAGTAATTATATAAATAATTAAACAAAAAGTTAGACATTACTAATCCGCAGCAAAACACGGTTTTATTACACTAGTTATAACTATTTCACAACTTTAACCTATTGTTGTAACCATGTCAAATTACCAGTTATGCACGATGGTGAACAATTGCTACAATTGGTAACTAAAGGTATAAGGTACATATTTATGATTGTTTAGTAGTATGGGACATTGAATATCTAGTGAATATTCATGGATTAAACTATAACATATACCCTTTATGTAACACCAAATTTTACGAGCTTAAAATCAGAGTTAATTTAAACTTTTAAGTATGTTTATAAAAAACGTACAGCGGAAACTAAACCCTGATTATAAAACATAGAGTGTTGTTATCCGACTTAGTAGTTAATAATATCAAAAGTCAAGTCTCAAAACAAACCGGTATTACACAACTATAAACCGACCACCGGATCACAAATAATTACAACAAAGTGTTCCATAAAAGCTAAATATTTACCCACAAGCACCCGCCTCGCCAGGCAGCCTAAATCTTTACTTGTAAAGGGGTAAAACATGAACCGGTTAGCTACACTAGCTAGTGAGTACATATTACACATAAGTATCAATAAGCATGCTGTCAAAACACAGGAAAACACACAAGGCTATCCTATCACATCGTATAGTGCCAACATGTCAGAAGGAGTCATATCTGGCGGGGTTGCAAGTCCCGCTCAACAAATCCAACTGGGGAATCAGCAACACCAATCCACACTAGTGGGGGAAGCGAAGAGCAGCCCACCCAGCGCGTTACTGAGCCACCTGGGCTCAAACCAGATCTTGATCATAAACCAAGACCCCGAGGTTGTCAAGGAACGGCGGTCCTGCAGAACCTGAGACACGGTGTGCACCACCGAGCCACCGTTGATCCCGAATAACCAACCATCTAGGCCCTCAAGGGATCCAGCCGCAATATAGCCAGCTGACCTCAACCGTGTCGGGAACTGCTATACAGCCCCCCGAGTGTCCGGACATAAGTACATAAACAAATAGCTTGTTGATGCATACATGGTCATACATTTAAAAGTGCACTCCTTGTTTTGATGATGATAAAAATATACACATGTGATACTATTGCTTATCAAAATTATTCATATGTTCATATCTATATTCTTAAAGAAAATTAACAAGCCTCAAATTGATGATCAAGTGAAGTACAAACAAGTAAAAGACTTCAATTCAACAAGAAAGGAAGAAATCAAGATAAATCAACATTAACGGTCCATACCACGGTCGACCGTGAATCAACCGTCGCTGCTCAGCTCACAACTCTTAAATGTTGTTCTTCTTCAAGTCAACCGAACTCGTACTTAACAAGTGAAGATGATATCTTCAAAGCCGATGACGAAGATATCTAAAAACAAGATTTTATATGACAAACTCTTGTTTGTATAAAATAACAAACACAATCCTACTTTGAAACAATACACCACCATAATTAGCAAAGGAATCTCCCAAATGGGTAAAATTCCAACATGCTTTGTGTATTGGTTTCCAAACTTCCATATATGTGTTTAAATTCAAACTTTAAGAGTATGGGATCAACCAACCTTTTGAACATATACTTTTCAGTTGATTTTTATGGTAAAAATGAGTTGAGTGTGGTTTTAAATAAAGTCCAACGTCTATATTGCAAAGAACAAGAAAGTTCAGGTACCTCACGGTTTTATCCACGGTCGACCGTGGATCGACCGTGAGGGTACTGGACAGCTTTTGAACTTTCACCTTTTTCCTTATTTAAACCAACTCAAACCTCATTTTTTAGTACCTCTTGCACAGCAAAAACACAGAACATATATTCTTATCTTGTGAGCTCATATTCTTTGATAATTCATCTATCATTCAAGATCAAGAATCAAGCAAGAGCAAAGCTTTCAAAGCTTAAACACTACATCATCTTTCTATATATTTTGTAATAGTGTAAGGATCAACTCTAGCCTTCCAAATTAGAGTGAAGTAAGGATCATCTCTAGCCTTTAGAATTAGAGAGAAGTAAGGATCAACTCTAGCCTATAGAATTAGAGTGAAGCAAGGTAATCTTTACCTTACTTGCAAGTTTGAAGTGTTAATTCTTGCAAGTGAAAAAGAGAAGTGTAAAAGGTTTATCTCTACCTTCAAAGAGATAAGCTAGTGGAGCAAACTCTTGGTGGGTGAGGCCAAGGAGTGGATGTAGTGCAAGTTTGTTAACACTTGCATGAACCACTATAAATCTCTTGTGTACTCTTGGTGATATCTCTCTATCTCTACTCTCTTTAAATTCTTATATTAGTTGTGTTGCTATAAATTTCAAGATTATTCTTTATAACACAACTTACTAATTTTTATAAGTGTAAAAATTGGTAAACTAAGTAAAAGAACCTATTCACCCCCCCTCTAGGTTCCAACATAGCTGATCCAATCAGGATCCATTTTTATGCGCGCATATAATCACAATAATTACTATTCATACTAGTAAACAAAGCATGCGAGTATATCTTAAGCGTAATATACACTTACCACATGATTCGTGTCACACGCATTCATTTACTTTCATAGCAAGTTCTAATCATCATAAGCATGGTATATCACATCATAACATACCTTTGCACGCGCACGTAGAAACATTAATCAAAAAATTAAACACATAACAGTTAGCACTACTTACTGAGCATCATGGAAACCGTTACTCGCCTTAAGTTCACGATTAGCTAACACAACGATCAACGCCTTTCGGTTCTTCAAGAATGCCTAACATGTCACACAATACTGGGTCATTGTTTAACACTCAACAACCTTCGTTTAAAATACGCGTCACAATTCTAACAACACTGGACAGGGTCCTACGGCCGCAGCAGACTAAACAACCCTACTACAGCCGTAGGGATCATCCCCTACTCCTGCAGAGGTAGTTCTTTAGGTTCCTAAGCCCGTAGGTTATGTACCCACGCCTGTAGGCTTCGTTCCTTCACCCGTAGTTGGTAAACCACATAAATTATCCTCCTACGACCGCAGAAAACTTTTCCTACGGCCACAGAGGTTTAATTTCTATAATCCTGAAAAACACCCTCCTACGGCCGCAGGAACAATTTACTACGGCCGTAGGAATAATAGGGTCTCTACGGCCGCAGGAACATTCCCCTACGGCCGTAGGAAGGTCCTGCACAGCAACTTCGTCCCTGTTAGCGAAACAGGCCTGTAACTCTCGTTTTTGACACATAAAGCGACCAAAACTTGATTCAAATCATTCATACACTTCACATATCATTGTTTGGAGCTTTCAAACACTTTGGACACCAAAACCCACCATAAAAACATGATTTACACCATTAATTTGGTGTATGTCCTTCAAGAACACAAAACTTGGGTTTAGGAAGAAGAAGACACTTACAATCAAGGAAGAACAACAATTAGAACTCGAATTTAACACTGGAATTACTTGCAACCTACTTGTTTCCTTGATTTCTTTTCTAAAAACTCAAAGCTTGGAGTGTATGTGTGTATACGTAGGATAGTGTATGTTTGTGTGTGTTTTTTGACAACTCCCAGAGGATAAGGGAGCTTAAAACCGACTTGGGTGTTTATTAATTAAACACGAGGCATTTTGTTCCCCTTTTTTAACTTACAACTTGTCACACGATACCCGTTTCAACTAACGGGGATATCTACGGAATCATTAGGCGAAACCGTTTAACATTTTATTACTTTTACTTATTAACCCTATCTTTCATATAACCCCTCATGTATCCACTGCAACTAACAAAATATCATTTAATCACTACAATACTTAATTAAAGTCAATGTACAACCCCTTGAGCAAGAAGTACAACTAGGTACTAATAGGCCTATTTTCAGGATGTTACACTTTAACTCACATAGTTCACTCTATGAAAACATTGAAAATATGAATTACCTTTTTTTGGGTTTGCACATATTTTGTGGTTTATATTTAGTTTAAAAGTAGGGGCTGAAATGAAGAAAAAAAAAATATTATATAAGTTTGGTACCATTACGTTTTATTTACGTCAATTTGTCAATCACACTAAGGGATATCACATCGTGATATTTTTCTGCATTACAATACAAAACTACATTCTTAAAGATTCAAAATTTCATTTTCATTATATAGAAACAATCTATTGTATACAAAATATCTATAAATAAAGATACAAAAATACAATGTTAATGAAAAAACAAATTAATATCGACATCACTTTTGAACTTTGAATGTTTGTAAAATTTACTTCTAGAGGGCCATATATGCGTGACCATTATTATCTATACTATCAATTCTCGAACTAGATTACTATTTATTTTAATTTTTAATTTTAACTTTTAAATTTATTTTTTTTATTATACATCCTTAACCAATTTTCAGTTTTAACCTTTAAATTAATTTTTTTCATTATACACCGTTAACCCAAGTAAATTTTCAATTTTAACCCTTAATTTTTTTTATTATACACCTTTAAGTTTATATAAATACATTTGATCTGATACAACTATTTACTATTATTTAGAAGTTAAATGTTCTTTATTTTTTCTCTCTCACTTTAAGTTTAAGGGTTCAATTAGTGTTATACATCATTTCGATTTTTCAATCCAACCTTTAATAAATTTTCACTTTTTACCCTTCAGTTTGTATATGTTACTTTTGATCTTATAACATTAACAGCTAATGTAGCCCCATGTACGTAATGTAATCAACAAATACAGTAGATGCATGTTAACCTAAATTTTTTCTATGCATTCTAACTTTGAACAACCATCTTATATAGTATATTATATTATATATAATTAAATTACTAAGAATATGATTGTTTAAATATCACCCAACGCAACACGTATGCTTGATATACCTTGTTTATTTCAACTTTTATTTTCTTATATTTCTATTGGGATTTATTTGAGTTGATTATTTATAATATATATAATTGGCAAGGTCTTACCCTACGCTATGAATGATGTTTTTCTAACTTACGCCACACTGTAATATATATTTGATGTCATAAAAAAGGGAAATGATATTTACACTTATAAAGTTAATTCATCCACTACAAAGTCATACTTTACTAACTTGTAACATAATTTCAAATGTGTTATACCTTTAATGGACGAATCAAATTTATAAGTAGAAAAATGATCAACCCCTCACAAAAAAGGCTCATGGTCAAATGTAGCTGAAGTGGTTATCAACATGTGCCCATATATATTTGGTCAAGGGTTCAATCCTTTTCCAATGCATTTTTTATTTTCCTCCTCCATTTAATCTAACGAGTGTCTCGTTTTTTTCCTCCTTAGTATTCTGTTTACCTTTTTTCTTTAGTTTCTTCTTTCGCTGTATTCCATTCTTTATTAATTAATAACAATAATAATTTATATATGCTTTAATTTCTTATAATAACATATAATTTTAACTATTTTTTTATTATATATAAAGTAAGTTACTTAAAGAAATATAGATTTATTAAAGGGTCTCTATCCTAACGATATTTAGATGTATTTAAGATGTTTCACTTCTTTTGAGATTAAGGGTTTAGGTCATCTTATATACTTATTAAAAGAAAATGATGTTTAACTCATCATTCCTCTTCCCTAAAAAATCTCCACCAATTATTTAAAAAAATAATAATTAAAAAAATGGAAAATAAAGCATTATGACATTACATGGGCTTGAAAGGCTTAAGTATTTACAATTCTTTCTACATAATTACATTAATTGAAAGGGGTTTAATGTAAATTGTTAAGGGGGTAGTATGAAATATGTGAGGGGGTTTAAAGAAAATTGTATATTAATGTAATTAATTATAAGTTATTTGAAAATTATGTTTAATAACTTCAAATATATTTGTTTTGAGAAAAAATAATTATATATTTGTAATCGTATCATTTTTATCTACGTTTTGATATAAATTTTATCGTAATATGAGTTTTTTTTAAATTAGTATAATTTAATTGTTTTATCAACATCTAAGTAGTTATTGGACATTTTATTCGTATTTTATAGTTATTTCATCTACATAATGTAATCGATATAATCATTGATTTCTTGATATTTTGATAAAAGAATTAAAAGTATACTATAACTAATGGTTAGTGTCATAAAGTTGTTTACAAAACTACCACTACCGTTAAAGTTTTCTAAAATTAATTGTTAGTTGTAAGTAAATAACCCTTCAGAAACTAGAGCTCTATATAATTAATGGGTAGTGAAACAACTGTAATGATAGTGAGTTTTGTAACTACACATACAACTTGGAATTTTATATAATTTTTTTTATTTTGTCTAAGTTTTCTTATTTTTGAACTAAGAACTTGATACATAAAATAAAAGTTATTATTACATGGATATTTGAATTTAGTGAGATATCGTGTTTTTATATTTAACTGAATAATAAATTACACGTAAGTGATTTACGTATGTATAGATATAATCTGTTCTATTTTATAATCTTATTTTTATGCGATCTAATTTGCGTATACTTAGATGGATGTCATCATAATCTAACTTTTAATAAATTTAGTTTACAATTTCAAATATTCAAATATATACTTGGCTAATAAAAATGTCTTTAAAACACTTGATATTATAACATCGACAATAATATTATAGTTATCTCTTTAAAATGTAGGGATAAAGCTCCATCACGAGAAACACATTAATATTTCTTAAAAATAGTATTTATAAAAAGTATTAAAAATACACGTTTTTACTCATGGATAGTTATATGTTAAGTTATTAAACATATTTTATAAAAAACCTATAATTAATTATACTAAAGTTCCAATCACTTCCCCAGCTTACTATTCTGCATCTGCTTGTGATATTAAAGTTCCAATCACTTCCCCAGCTTACTATTCTGAAAAACCAAAATTGAATAGCTATTTACTAGAAATCGGACATGAAATATGCACATAAACGATTATATACAATGAAATTGAGTCTCTCAAGCAATGAGTTTTGCATAATTGATAGGTTTATTATTAAGTAATAGAGTTAAAGTACTCTGTTAGTATTTGTAATTCTCTGTAACTCTAAGTATCTTAACAATTGTTAATATTCTTGTAACTTAGCAAGAAACAAATAAAAAGAGAACAAACATGTTATGGAAAGGCTCATCTGCATTCAATAAACGAAGGTGCTTTAAATACATTTACATGTAAAACAAACTTTTCTGCTAAGAGGGAAACTCAGTGTTTATAACATACAATAACTCAATTGTTTATAACAGTATGTTTTTTTATACCTTCTTTGTTTATAATTTTGAATTTGATCATGATTATTTAATTATAATCTTATGTATGGATTTCAAAATTCTGTAATGGTTATTTATTTCTTAATTTCTTACGATATTTTATTTTCCTATCTATGTTTTGTAACTATTTAAACTATACGTGTTATGACTCTTTAAAACAATATAAATTTAAAATTGGCTTATATAATCCTGTGTTAATACACGGGTCACTTAGATAGTAATAATAATAATCTAATATATATAAAAGACTAATTTGAAAAAAATTATTAGATGATCTGGACCTTTCATTTAGTAAAATATTTAATCTTGACCGTTAATTTCTTTAATTCTAAAATCTTGATTTTGACTTTTTAGAGTCAAACTAATGTGAATTAGATAAAGATAACTCTTAATCAAATCAATAATAAATATAAAAAATTATCTTTACTCTTTAATTAAAAGAATAAAAGTATGATGTCATTAATAAATTTTTAGAAAACTATGTATATTAGAACACATCAATTAAAAAATTCGAATATATAAGATATATTTAAAAAATACAAATCAAATAAAATATATTAAAAACATATCACATCGTATGATAAAATACAAATCAAATAAAAAAATCTATTAAAAACAATATTTATCATACGATGCCGTATGATAAATACTAGAACATATTAATTTGAAAAATATATAACTCAAATTTAAATATAGTTCATGGATATTTCTAATTTTTAATATATATCTAATCTATTTATTAGAAGAATAGATTTTAAAAAAAACTTTCTTTTTTAAAATATAATTTGATTAATAGGAGTTTTTTTTAAAATAAAATATATTAGGCTTACAAATAAAGATGATGTAATTATTTTTAATCCTAACCCTCACATTCGTTTAATTCAATTCACACTTTTTACATGAGATATTTTTTCAAATTCTACTAAATTTACGTGGATGTTTAATCTATATCTTAAATTTACATGAATATTTTATATATTAAATATGAAAACATATTTTAATTTTATCTTTAATTTTATGATTTAGTTTAGAAATAGGTTCTAGATAATCACCTATATATTATCTATGATTACATGTTTAGACCTTATTTTTGATATTTTTTTCACTTGGACGTCAATTATAGAGAATAAACAACCTTTTTCATCATTTTCAAATAGACATTCGTTCGAACAACCTTCAACAAAAAAAGAAGAAAAGACGGGTGATAAACACTTCTTATGTACGTTTTACAGTTATTTTACTATACTTCTTACAATTTCACACCATCAAATTTTATACTTTACTTTAAACATCCCGTGTTTATACACGGGGTAATAAACTAGTTATTATTAATACTTAATTATAACTTGGGTTTGTAGAAATTTGAAATGGTTTAATAGCTTAGAGTCCACCCAGCCGTTAACTAAGCCCATAAATAGATCAGCCCTAAACCATTTTGACGGCTTTTTATCCAACCGAGAAGTAGAGAAACGACCTCCCCTACGAATCGGCGAAGATCACTTGCAGAACCCCAACGAACTCACCTATAAGTACATATCAACTCATCCTATATCTGCATTCATTCGAAATCGAGAGTGAGAGAGGGAGTTAGGGCATAGATAGTGAAGGTGCAGCAGTACGAGGGCGAGAAAGGGAATCGATGCCTGGAAGCGTAATACAGCACAACAAGACTGCGATTGAGTTCAATTGAGAACCGAATTCACCTCTTGTCTTCCTAGTTCAACAACAATTAAGGTTAGTTTCCTTTCTTTGTTCACGAGATAAAAACACAGGAATTCGATTAGTCCCCTGTTGCCATCACAACTACGCTTCTTAATTATGAGTCTGACCCACGAATTCTTAGTGAATTATACTCAATGAAGTGATCATCGATCAGTACAGACACACAGCATACATCAATCTCATGAATTCAGTCAAGAAAATGGTAAACTAATCTCACATTATCAAGGAGTAAGTTGTTCATAAACAATTCTGTTATTTTTTACTCCATCAAGGACACAAGCAAACTTATGAATTCTGAATGTTACAATCAGTTTTAGTTAATTACAGTGGGTGGGTACCCTATGGAATAAAAACTCTTAAAAAAATCAGGACTCGATTAGTTGTACTGATGGGTTTTAAGTTGTTGTTTAGTGGAAATTTAATCACTTTCTTTTGTAAACGCTACACTAGTAGATTAGTTAAACTAAACGTTAGTGTAGTAATTATATCCAGGCAAAACAATCTGTTGGTTAGCATGTAAAATACATATAAGTGATGGTTGAGGGTTAACTCAGGTAAGAACTAAAAGTCAAATCTGATAGTCTAATTACATGAAGTGAAGCACAAACAGTGACCTAATTGTAGTAAGAGATACCAAGGAGTCGAGTTAACAGCATTTGAGGTAGGTCCCTGTTCTATATGTAAGTTTGCTTCTAAGCCATAAAGTCAACTCAATGAGGTTAGTAATCAACATAAAATACTTGAGGAAGATGACCAGATAACAGTCTGTATCTGCATGCATTAGACTTATGGACAGCAGTGACTTGTAAACCTAATTAATGTCAATTTATTGCTTAAACTTGGTATGCACAGGCAATGGGTAGAATGGTTTGATTAATATATCATAATAACGATTAACATATTGATAAAAACGGTTAATCTATTCTAAGTATTCAAATCCGACTTGTTGGAAGGTGAACTTTAAAATAAAGATAGTAATAGATGAAAGTTAAAGGAGAGAGTTGGATTCTTAGAAACCAAAAAGTAGGGTTGCTATTGCGGGAACTAATTTTAGGTGAACTATATGAATGTAGACTTTGTTGAAGGCTTAAGTGGAACTTCCCAACTTTAGAAGAACTTAGAGAGCTATCGAGGTACGGATTCTAAATCTTCTTCTTGTCGTACGGAATCCTGTTCTTAGAATATAAAATGTCGGGTTTTTTTTGAATTCTTATTATTCCTTCGTCGATGATCCTTGTCATTTGATAGTTGAGATCTTGATTCTTTTGATATGCTTCTATTGTCGGATTTATGAGAATAATTGATCTTTTAAGCGAGTCGGAAAGGTCAAGTTTTCTTTTTATTAAAAGCGTTCCACATGATGCTTTTAAAACTTATTTTGACTATTATTTCAACTACAAATGTTTTTATAAAACTTGTGGAACACAAAACTATATTTTGATATATATGTTGTTTTGGATATTTTATGTTTTGATCATAGTCACATGGATCGCGGAACGCTCCGGTACGGGAACGCGGAACGGGAACGCGGATCGCTAATTTCTAAAATTCGGTACGGTGGGGGGTAGGCTCATTCCGGATCGCTTCGGTACGATGTACCATATAAATTGGTACGATGTACCCAATAAATAATATTAATTTTTTTATAGTTTTTATAAATATACAAACACACAAACTCACAACCAAGTAACCAAAATTTCATACTATATTAATATTAATACTTTCAAAATGTGGTTAATACTTAATAATCAAAATCGCAAATAGAACATACTTAAATGAAAACATAAATAATAAATCTAAAAAAGGTCATTGCTTCAAAGTTCAAACTCTCAAATTCTTTCAATCTTCATCAAGATTCTCCCATTGCATCTCTTCCAATCTTGAAGTTGATCCTTCTATGTAAGTACTATCGGGAGTCATATCCCATTTCTTTTGTGACCCTTCTTTGTACGCCTCTGAAAACCGTGATTGAAGACGAATATTAGAATGTATGTAAACTAACTTGTCGGCCCTTTTGTTGTTTAACCGATTCCTCTTCACGCTTTGAATAAATGAATATGTACTCCAATTTCTTTCTGCTGAAGAACTACTTATCGGCTGTGATAAAACTTTTTTCGCTATCTCTGCCAATTCCGGAGTCTCTGAACCGTATGTAGACCACCAGTCAATTGCATCCATGGTAACAGCATCTAGTTGAGCCGCTGGGAAAGCATACATACCCTTTTTCATGGTAAATGATGCAAACTGCTCTCTTAAAAGTTTTTGTTCTTCTTGATTTTCTGCTATTCTTTCAAAGGATTTCATCACACCAATCATTACTTCCCTGTCAAGGTTAGGCGCTTTTCTAGCAATTCCTCCGGGCGCTATTTTTTCTAGATAGTTAGTATCATAGAATCGTGGAGTTAATGCAAATCCCAAGCAATGTAATGGGATTGACATTTTCTCCCATCTGGCCAAAATTATCGACTCAACTTCGGGGTAATACATTCCAAAAACATTGTCTTTCATAATGTCTTTGATTTCCCCGAGCATGTTATCCATTCTCTCATAAATTTCACCCATTCTTGGACCCTCCCCATCACAAAATTTAATTAACAAGAAAATTGGCTTTGTTATTGCAAGAATTTGATCAAGATCATCCCAAAATGTTTCATTGTTTATAATATCAGCAACTTCTTGGCCAATTTTTCTTGTGTTTTCATCTCCTTGCTTAACCCATTCCCGCCATGCGTTAAGTACAATTGTAGTAGCTAAAGATTCCCGACAATCCTTTAGCGTTTTTAACAAGATATAATGAGACGCAAATCTTGTCTTTGCTACTTTCAACAATTCAAGATTTGAATTGGCTCTAAAAATTGCTAAGGCTTGACTGTGGTTCAAAAAATATTTCACGATCTTTTTTCCTTTTTTATACACATTCATCAACCAAGTGAATTCTTTTGCAAAATCTTTGAAAATTAGATTTAAAGTGTGCACACAACATGGTGACCAGAAGATATGATTATATACCTTTTCAATTTCTTTTCCAGCTGCTTTGCAATTAGTTGCGTTGTCTGTTACAACTTGGAGGACGTTACTCGGTCCTATGCTTTCAATAGCTCCAAGTAAAAACTTTGCTATTGCTACACCCGTTTTTTCCATTCCTGAGAAGTCTTCGGCATACATAAAAACGGCACCACGGCTGTTGACAGCAAGCACGTTGATCAGCGGGTTATGTTTCACATTAGTCCAACCATCCGATACAATGGAAACACCTTGTGTAAACCACGTGTCTTTGATTGAAGTCATATCTTTTTCAACATCACGAGCACATTCATCTAGCAAGACGGTTCTTGCTTTTTCACTTGAAGGTGCTTTATAACCGGGAGGAGCCTTTTGAATTGCACTAACCATTTCTTGAAATTGAGGGCTACGTAAAACATTAAACGGAATACCATTTGCACATAAGAACCGCATGATCTTTAAATCAACTAAATTTCTCTCCATTACACCAAAAGATTGTTCAATAGGACTTTTAGAGGATGTATTGGGTTTTTTGGATATCACGGAATTCTTCAAAGATTTTGAAACTCCAGCTTGTTCAGCCTTCTTTACCTTGTTCAGTAGCAAAGTGTATTTTTCCCGATCAGCAAGCAACGCACTACACCTTCTTATTTCTGCTTTTTTTCCCGGCTGAGCTCCAAAAAAGTGTGTATGAATTCTTGAATACGAGCTTGTAAATTGTATCTTGCAATGTTTACAAACCCAAACTTTTGCTCCTCCAGCGTTTTTGCTATTCCCGGCTCCAACAAACGTTACCTCATCGAGCAGTGGCTTCGATTCATCCTTTTGTGATGATGGTTGTTGCTGTGTTTCAGATGGTTCTTCTTGAAATTGAGTTTCACTAACATGATCGACATCTTCGACATCATAAACGTCACTTTCCTGTTGCTCGTGGGTTCTCTTTTTACCAAATGCCATGTTTAAATTACAGAACAGTAGGAATTATAGAACAGAGAGGTTATGAATTTATCGTGGAAGCTATGAAACTATGAATTGAAATTGGAAAACCTACACATATATATACATTTAGGAATTAGAAATTAATGTTAATTAGAAGATTGAAGGCCACGATTCAGAATTTCAGATCATAATCCATTGCTGAAATTAGGATTCGATGTACCTATGATGTGAATTCATCGGTTCGTTTATTTCCCGCTATAGAGAATTTAATACAGCAGTCAACGAAACAATTAATATTTCTTGAAATTAGGATTCGATGTACCTGTTGGCGTTTAATCGGACATGATCGACTCCCAAATCGCGTACTACAATAACGAATTGAAGGTTGGAATTCGGTGTTCATCAGCGTCGAAGTCGCGTTTAGACGATTTAGGGTTCGCGAATGGACAACCGATTGGAACGCGTTTGGGATTGTGCGATCCGGATCGCAGATCGTGGGGAGGGGGGCGATTTATGTGACTATGGTTTTGATGCATCGAGCTATATATCCACCTATGGGGGTACCATGGGCATATCATTGGGTGCACCGATGGTGTGACACTTTCTATGGCGGTGTGATTAGTCCACGGCGTTTCCTAAGGGTTTGGCTCCGAGAGCTATTTGGTGGGGAGGCGTATGGGTATAACTACATGCTAAATCTGTGGTGAATTATCCTTGTTTGGATAAGTAATGTTCTCCTTTTGGTGGTAGTTGTATCATTTTGCATCTCTAACAAAGAACATGTTGTATATGTGTTTTTTAGTCTGTGGCAATGTTCTCTAGCGGTGAAAGTGTTAATGTAAAAGAGGATGAAGACGTGATGGTTAAAACATGGTATCATGATTGTATTCTTCATACAAGCCATCAATCATTCTGGTCACAATAAGGGGCAATAAGGTTGAATCATAAATGGTTATAAGTAAAGAGAATTTTAAATAATAATAAAATATTTTAAAATGATAAACTACGAATTTGATTAAATATGATATTTTAAAATATTATAAAGGGTAAATATGATATTTGTAAATTAGAATAGTTAAATACGATATTCTAAAGTATAAGAATAGCATATATTAAACAATGAAGCCCTAAAGTTTACCCCTTTTGAATTCGATATGAATCCCTC
Source organism: Pulicaria dysenterica (assembly GCA_947179395.2). Taxonomy (NCBI): domain Eukaryota; kingdom Viridiplantae; phylum Streptophyta; class Magnoliopsida; order Asterales; family Asteraceae; genus Pulicaria; species Pulicaria dysenterica. The sequence goes on from OX359292.1 coordinate 1,175,724, forward strand.
CTGACTTCAAATATAGAGCGAGCGAGAGAGATTGAGGAGTGACGACTTGGAGCTGCAAGTGAGGGGCAGATTGATCCATCAAGGGCTGAAATTAGAGACCGAGATAGTGATTGCAATTACGTACAATTAAGGTAAGCATCGATTTTGTTTTCTGTTTCGTAACAAATACAAACGTACGACAACTACACTATTAATATATTCGAATCAATTTTCTGTTTTTATTATCTGCTCTCTCGGTTTCTTTCATTCTGACGATGTTATTGGTAATGTGTCACAATCGATTTATTTTTTATTTTAAATTCGCTAACCCACCTACGTTCTCATATAATTCAGTAAACTTGTATTCGTATATTGTTTAAGAAACCCACATTATTTATTCGACACATTATGCCTTTTGGAATTTAAAAAAATTAAAAAAATAGGATTAATGTAGGTCATTAGATAAATACAAGTATAAGACTACGATTGCTTCTCACACTTCTCGTAAAAACAATAATTCTCACATGAACCCTCCCCTGGGATAATAATTTTGAGAACGTAAAAAAACTTGGGAATGAGTGACAGTTTAATTATATAATTAACCATATTGATAAATTATGCATGTTTATATGTATATGCTGTTTTTTGTTTCAGGAGAAGCTCGATTTTATGTCTGCATTACTCATGCGACTTGATGATGGCAGTTTATATAATGAATCGAATTGATAAATTATTTAATACAAAAGAAAGCGCATTTTATACATATTAATTAATTTATATGATTTCTTAGATCGATGGAGATGGAGATGGAGATGGAGGTGGAGGAGGAGGAGATGGAGATGGAGAAGATATATTGTGACGGATTACCCGGTACTCTATTTACAAACAACCCATGGTTGGTTTCACAGAACCTGGATGACGACAGTGGAATCTTGAATTTCTACACCATTGACGAACAACCATCCAACTATGAGTGTCGAATCCCTAAGCTGCAGCAGCTGGGGAAGATATGTATCGAAGGGTTTTGCCATGGCTGGATGATTCTCTCTGACGTTCCACACAACGTAATGTGGTCTCTTTGGAATCCTGTCGCTTCAAAGTTAATCCGTCTCCCACCATTACCTGGAGATTCAGATCATGCGATCGGATATTCTTGTCTGTCGTCCCCTCCTGGTGATCCCGTGGGTTCAATCCTCCTGTTAACAAGATGGAAAATCCCTAACTTCGTGTTTTGTAGGTTAGACCGTAAAAGAAAGAGATCAAAATGGACTGAAATGTCATACGCTAAACAGCTCAAGAGGCTAACGGGCGGCGAAAAAATTGGCACTCTACATTACCTAACTTGTTGCAATGGCAAAGTATACGCCTTGTGTAAAGGTAACTTCTCTGTAGTGCAGATAGACATTGTTGTTACTGATAAACAAGTTGTGATCAATATATTGCCATTTCAAGAGTACCCTTTTCCTTACATTCATGATCTCCCCGACTTCTATGTGCTAAAAGGATCTGGTACAGAGTTATTTGTCATCACAGGGAGGTATGATGCATCTCCCGTTGTTTATTTATTTAAACTAGACTTGACTACTACTCCGTTGTCAACATGGGAGGAAATCCATGACCTTAAAGATGCTGTGTTCTTTGTGGACTTACACGGTCTTCAGTGGGTATCTTATATCCCTGCAGTTGCCTCCTCCGGTTTGGGTGGTTATATACACATTCGTGGTCATGAATGTAGGGTAATAATATACTCGTTCCATGTAAAAGACAGAACCCTTTCGGTATTGCCTGTGCGTTGTCTAGGGAAAGCATGGACAATGTTAATGTTGGAATGCTACAGGTATATATATATATATGTGTGTGTGTGTGTATTGATAGCTTTTTATTCGATTTGTGTTTCTTAATTAGAAATGTTAAAATTCACTTTCAAATCACAAATTAATTTTGTGTAGGGGGGTAGAGTCCGGTAATGATAGAGAAGTCAAGTGCGCAGATGATTATAAACAAGAAGAAGAAGAAGACGACGACAAGGAGAATGATGATGATCAGATAGTAGTTTTGATGAGATCATCATCATCATCATCAAAGATAGAAGAAGACGATGAATCACGCCTTCTCGATGTTCCTTTTCATGTTTTGGAAATGATCATGGAGCATTGTGTTGGTATCGAGTACATGAACTTCCGTTCTACATGCAAACGTTGCTATTTAGCAGCACCTCAGATACACTGGAGGAACAAAACAGCGATAACGAAACTGCAGAATTATTCATTAGTTTCGCCATGGCTAATGGTGGTAGAAGACATTATCAACGGAGGAGGTATTATCAGTTTTACAAATCCAGTATCCGGTGACAAATACTTCATGAAATTACGATTACCAGCTGCATTATCTCTTAATTATGACGAACTTACCTCAGTATCCTGTTCCAAGTATGGTTGGTTGTTGTTTTATACTTGTAGTAATAATAATATTTTAGGAGACCACCACCAGCTAGTGTTCTTTAACCCCTTCACAAATGATGTCCGCAAGCTTCCACCTACGCCGCCTCATTATTTGGATAACTTATGTTTCTCAGCACCGCCTACTTCCACCAATTGTTTGGTGGTTGGATTTTCGACAAAAGGTCATGCGGCTTACATTCTTCGATATGTAGATCAGGGGGAGGAAGAGGAGTTGTTATGGCGTAGATTTGATGTGGATTATGGCGGCGCTTCATATGCTTTTCGTTTTCCAACATTCCATGGCCGAGATGTTTATGCCTTGTGTAACGAGGGACAACTTGTTGTTTTCAAAGATATGAGTGAAGGAATATTCTCTCAGCCGGAGGTTGTAGCCGAACCCCCAGAATGTACTTCGTCGCATCTACCTCAACATTTCCTAATGAAACGCGGCCAATTTCTTTTGCTAGTGATTGTGGGCAAGTTTGTTGGAGGAGATCCTGAGTTATTCCAGTTTAATGATTCAACAAAAGAGTGGAGCCAAATCAAGAGTCTAGAAAGGCACGCGATTTTTATTGGTGATACAACATGTGTGTGCATTGAAACTGAAAGGACTCCGAAAGTACAAAACAAGATCTACTTTCCGCGGTTAAAAGATGAGAAATTAATCTTTTATTCACTTGAAACATCCAAATATCACATGTTTGATGGTAAATTAGCTCCCGAGGCATGGACATCCGCATGTTTTAGTTTCCGCAGTACTATACATCTCTCCCTTAATGCATGGATTGAACCAAGTTGGTACTAGCTAGCTACACAAGTATTCATCATATAAGTATTATTAGATCTTATAACAATATGTCCTATTTGTTGAGTACGTATGTTATTATTATTAACTTATAAACTAGTTAGAGTTATTAAATTATTATTATTACTATACATGACTGTTGTCGATCATCATTATTTCTTGCATTAACTTTAACGAGTTTTTATACCTTCTTACTGATTTGTGTTAAAGATAATTGCTTGGATCAGAGGTGAGTACTAACTTAATCATTAATCGTACATGCTACTTACAAAATTTTTGAATGGCATTACTTATGTTTGAAAAATAATGATTTTTTAGTATATGGGTGACCTAGATAGTAATTCTGAGAATGATAATTGGAAAACTAATTTAACAATTTTATGGGTTGATTGGCACGAATAACCAGAAAAATGAATATTAAAAATAATTAAATTATGCTTATAATAATTAGAGCTAATGCTACGTATAATGGTATGATAATTCAACGAGCAAGTATCAATAATCGAAGAATGCATGCTTGAAGTAATACAAAGCATAGATGCTAATGAAGTGTAGGAAAGCGAATTTGGAGTACTTTAAACTTGTTGGTACACAATGTATATATACTATGTTTAAGATCATGATAATATGATGAATACAATGCCCATGTTGGCTAGGTTCACTATGATAGTGAATGAATGCATGTTTATGATTCATGCATTGATTCTATTCCAGGGCAAAGTTATACTCGTATGTTCTACTCATCGTGTATCGATATTCGTTATTGTTGTATTTTTGCATACATGCTATTAGATCCTGATTGGATCACCGATGTGTATGTGATATGTGCGGACATTTAGGGATCCTTTCTACAATCGTGTGGTTTAGGTTAACTAATATGGGATCTCAGTAGATTCTTCGGGGACAACAACAACAACAACAAACGATGATGACGACGACAGACATATATTTTTATACTTCACCTTTTATTATCAAAACTTATTAATCTCTGACGCGAAGCGCGGGTAAGCTACCACTAGTTCTAAACATATGGATATTCAATATTCGGATGCATGTAAGCCAATCGTTTTTATCAAAACATGAACCATTTCATAAGTGAACTTAAATTTTGTATTTTTTTCAAAAACTTAAATGTATCATTAACTATACTACATTATAAAGCATTTAACACTCTCTCTATTAAAATTTAAAACTACTTAATTTTAAATAGTATATATTTTTATGTAAATAGTACAAATACTCAAATCAATAGTCCAATCAATCATCTCTCTATTTAACTCATCAAGTTAGTGGAAATTGTTACTCATTAAACATAATTAGATATTTTTTTGTCGAAAGAGAAAAAACAAGAAAAATGATATTTTGTCGAAAGAAAGTATTCCTATAATATTCCGTAAATACTATACCCTTACATTATTGAAACAAGACATGTTGTCAAGCATAAACTATTCGATGTTGTCGCATTGTGCGCATCTATTATAGTGATAATCCATATGTAATCGGTCTTTGGGTCCGGTTATGTTTTTGAGAAATTGATTTTATAAATTTTTTATGTCCTATTTTAGTCTATATTTCATTTAATTCCTAGATTTTGTAGATGTATTCAGTATTCCTATTCCGAACTTCCTAACTCGTATTTGTTGTCAGAACAAAGTTTCCAAGAATCTACAGCGAACGAAGCTAGAAATATGTATTATCAAGATGGTAGTGACGATCATATCATATACGTGGAACTCCAAATTAAGAAACAAGACATTAGTTTTGCTTTAACGCAAACACCAAATTAAGTGCTTAGTGCATTAAGCAATGGTTGAAACGTCCAAATGAATATATATTCCTTTGTAAATGTCACGCATTAGTATAGGTATATGGTGAAGCGGACCAGATTTTAAATTAATTTTTTTATATGTACAACACAATGTGGGACCGGACCTACATTTAGACCGGTTTTCGTTAATTTTACAGACAAAGTAAAAAAGATTTCAACTATTTCAAAACAATGTCACTAGTGAAAATTTTTAGTGGCACCATTTTTTTAATGTCATCAAAATGTAATGGAAAATTAAATGTTTTTTTAAATGATAAAATATAGATTAATGTTCGATTTATATCTTTGTCAGGCCCTAAAATACCTTAACAGTTAATAGTAACTGAAATCTCGTTAAATCGACGATTGACTAGAAACCTGTAGATCTGGTTTTTCTAGTATAACCCAAGAAACAAAAAGGTTGCAGTTGTCATCTTTACATGGTTCATATTTGTACGGATTTATGACAGATTTCTAAAATAAAGCTATATATTTTTGTATTTATTTAAAATTCCTCTTTTCAATACAAATATAATCATAACACTAAAATCTTAAATTCATTATTTTTATTTTTATTTTTTATATACAATTGTTACAGGCTAAACATGCGCTTGCTAAAATACGCCACACTCATATTTAATTAACAATCCATAAAAGGGTGTTGTAAGTTTTATTGATGGAGTTGGTAGATGCCATGCAGTCTTAGCTAAATGTTACGAGTTTGAAACATTTCATACTCCTTTTTTTTCATATATATTCAAGTTTGAACGTATCTTTCTACTAAAAGACAAAACACAAAACAGCCGACTTAGCTTTATAAGTCATTTATGCAGTTCAATAAAACATTTTATATTTTGTTTTTAGCCTTTCTTGAATTCAATTCTGACTTTTTTAATTTAATATTTTTTTTATTTTGTCGTATCTTTTAAGATAATTATGCTGACGGAAATTAAAAAGCGATTTGTTATACAGTTATTTACTTCACTAATCATATCATTTCTACAAACAAATTAAACTAACTCTACATAATATAATTTATGGACGTACTTACATAATACTAATTATTTTTAAAAACTATTTCTTTAAGGTTACCACCATTTATTTCATATTATAAAATTTTCTATATGATTTTACAGATGTGCTTATATCCACCCGTATGAGATATGTTGGGAATTCTTACCTTTGTGGATTCAATTATCTTGATAAACATAAAGTGTATATTTACTATTTAGAAGTAGGATTAAAGAGTATTTGTTCTTTCTTAAAAAAAAATAGAGTTGTAACTTTTTATGTAAACAAAATTAAGCTAATTTCTGATTTTAATGAACAAAAGACTTATATAGTCCGCAGCAACGCACAGATTACTTAAATTCGTTTATTTACAAATATAAAATAAAATAACAAAACTACATTATGTAATATAGTCACTTATATTACAATTCAATCATCTTCCACGATATACCAAAATGAAATGTATATAAAGTTTTAAAGAAGCCTAGATGTCAATGAAAAACCCTAAACTATCCATTATTTGAATAGTCACTTATATTACAATTCAATCATCTTCCACGATATACCAAAATGAAATGTATATAAAGTTTTAAAGAAGCCTAGATGTCAATGAAAAACCCTAAACTATCCATTATTTGAATAAAAACTCATTAGTCTCTTTGGCGAACTTCATGCTTGCTAGATGACCCTAATGTTAAGGGGGTGTTTGTTTTAGCTTATTTTTTGGGCTTATTAGCTTTTTAGCTTATTTTGTGGGTTTATCAAGTTTTAAGTGTTTGGATAGGCTTATTAGCTTATTTTAGTGAAAATAAGCCTCTTTTCATAAGCCATCTTGTCTTAGCTTATTTTCTAGGATGTGAGCTTATTTTAACATATTTACCATTCTACCCCTCTTTGACATCCTATTTAACACACAAATAATATAATGATGTCTTTTTTGATCATTTTCATTAATAAGTCAACTCAACCACATTTTAAGCTAGTCCAAACACTTTTTTCTTTCAACCACATTTTAAGCTTAAGCCCAAAAAAATAAGCTTAAACAAACACCCCCTAAATTTTACTTTAAAATAGTACTTGCAATAACCTGATAGAAAAGTTAGAGACTTCTTAAGATGCATTTCACAAATCCTATATCCTATAATAATATGTAAAAGACTTGCTACCTTGTTACAAGTGTAAATAGTGCAACTATCCTATAACAAGTGGAGTAGCCGGAGGTGGTGAAGTCGCCGGAGAAGAGGCAGTCGCCGGAGGGAGAGGAGCAGAGTCGAAAGGACCCTCCCTATAAGTTTAAGCTACTTTAGCCTATTGACCATATAACCAGCCCAAATCAGAAGCCCTACAACTTTTTTCTGTGGACTGCTCAACAGCGATAGATGGAGTAACGTTCCTCCCGAATCACTGAGCTTGCTGTTTTCCTCAGCTTCCTTCATGTCACCTTCAAAGATTGATTCGGACTGACCATAATCAACCTCATCTAATTCTATCTCTTCCTTTTCTTGAGCCATAATACATACATCATCATCTGAGGTAGATGATTATGTATCCCAGGTTTTAGCATATAAACCTTTTGCACTGGAGTTGTCTGGCTTTCCTTTCTTGAGCTAAGTATATTTCTTCTTGTATTTATCAGCTCTGTATGCATTCTTATCAACAACTGATGTTGATTCCACCTTCTTTGATCTGCACTCAGTAGCAATGTGTCCCTTCTTCTGATAGTTGAAGCACACAACATTCTTGGGATTAAAAGAACTCATCCCTTTACCCCTGTCAGATCTTCATCTTCCCCTTTGAGCTCTTCTCAAACGTCTGGCTAACATTGCCATTTGCTTAGTGATATTCTGAACATCATCAGTATCACTTGAGTCTGAGTCTGATTGGTCAGCTTGAGATTCTGACTCAGTCTCAGATTCAACAACCAGTGTCTTGGAACTCTTCTTCTTTTTCTGTGCAATCAATGCAACTTCATTCTTATCCAGAGACTCCTTGAGTTGTTGTTGAGAAGTTCTCTTGTGTTCAGTGATCTGTTCATGATTTAGCAAGAACCCATATATGGACTTTAGGTTGTACACGTGCAGTGTTCCTCCAACCCTCAGTGCTGTAGTTACATCATTAAACTTTTCTGGTAACACATCCAGAAATTTCAGCACAAGTTCAGCTTCATCTTTCTTTACACCCACACTAGGTCATTTATCAAACACTGAAACTTTGTGAACAAATCTGACAAGGTTTCATTCTTCTTTGAAAAGAAGTTTTCATAAGATTGATTCAAGTGATTTTTCTTTTGCTACTTGACTAGATCCGTGCCCTCATATGTAACACTCAGTGTATCCCAGATATCTTTTATAGATTGACACCCAGTCACAGTACGTAAGATCTCATTAGACATGGCATTTGCTAGAATAATTTTTGCCTTGTCATCCAAATTGAAGAGATTCCAATCTTCATCAGTCCAGGATTCAATAGGCTTTCTTGTTTCCTTTTTAGTTCTGCCAGGAGACGTATCACTGATAGTAGCAGGAATCTTGGGGATGCTAGGTCCTTTTGTGACAACATCTGACATACGGTTGTCAATGGACTTGAGGAATAACATGGCTTTGAACTGCCACATAGGATAGTTAGATCCATCAAATATGGGACATCATTTGGCAGACATCTGTGAAAAGTTTGAAGAATTGTTGCTTGTAGACATTGTAAACTTTCTCAGAATCTTGAACTTTCAACTTATGAAATCGTTCAGCCTGCTCTGATACCAGTTGTTGGTCCCTTGGTGAGAATAACAACAAGCAACAGGTGTGTAGAAGAGGGGTTGAATACACTTTCTGCGGAAATTGAACAAATCAAATAAAAGTGTTACACAAAGTAAATAAAACCACAATCAATCGAATGCTTTCATTAAGAAGATGATTACAATGCTTTGAATAAGAAGATGATTACAGTAACTATCAAGTAAGCAACTCTTGATATATAACCACCTAATATAAATCTCTCAATCTCTCAAACTTAGCTATCTATAATCAACTTATGATTATAGATACTAACGACTCTCTAAACAGGATTTACACAGATTGATAACTTACCAATATCACAACTAATGTGATTATTCGAACACACGAACAGCTTGGCAATCTGTGAATATCTTGATCACGTTGAACTTACAAACATTGATTCAAGAATCGTAACACATACGGTGATGTGAGGTTTTGGCTCTGCAACACTTAGTTGTAATTCTTAGTCGTACCTCTACATTTATCAGGAGATAAGTATTTATAATCCTGTGCCTACGAAATCTAACAAACTAAGACTTAGCCTAATTCGCTAACTAATTATCGGATAACCCGGAATCTTGAATCTTGAATTTTCTTATCTTGAGTCTTCAATCTTCAATCTTGATTCTGGAATCTTCTTATCCTTGCCGTAGATATAGAGATAAAAGATAAATTTAAAACACATTTAAATTATCTTTAAACTGACTTCTTTTGTCGGACTGAGTTACTCAGCTTGAAACTCATCAAGCTGAGTTCTTCGAGAACATACTCGAAAACAAACATGGACTAACATGTATAATTATTAACTCATCCTTAGAAGTCCAAAGAGTTAACTAAAACATATTTAGCAACTCTATTGAGCTGACTCAGTATACACACTGAGTGACTCAGCTTGAGACTCATCAAGTTAAAACTCAATATATATATATATATATATATATATATATATATATATATATATATATATATATCTTAGTTTACATACACAACTTATCAAACACATTGATAATCTAACTAAGATATAGTCTAAGCTGATCAAACATATGTACAGCTTACACTCAGCTTATACTTAGTCTGAATCACTATGAGTGTTTAGTCTGACTAAGCTTTTATAATTCTGTTTAAGTTATATGTACAACACATCTTACAAACTTAACTTTGTCTCATCAAATCTTAACTTATGAGATCATTTTCTGAACAAGAGTACCGCCGGCAGCCAGTAAATTAGGATCATAACTAGACAGATTTGGAACGGTTTTTAACAATTGTTAGAAATACGAATCAGTGATACCACAGTACGTTTCACCAATGGAAGCAACACCCATGATAGCAAGTGACGAAAAGAAAAAGCTAAAACAATGAGAGTAAGAACAAGCGCATAATGTAGCAAAGAAGAAGAGGGTTACCAACCTTTACGCATGATCAAAACAGCCGGATGACGAAAGAAATGAAGGCCCAGATAAGCGACGAGAAAGAGAAACCTAGGGTTCGCCAGAAAATCAAAGGGGAAAGTAAGGAACCTTCAAAGGGCGGTTTTCAAAAATAAAACCGATGGCATCTCAGCTCTACACGTATACAGCTAAATAGACCAAATCATGAGAATAGGGAATTGAGTGTCTGACGGGGCAGTTATTAGAGTGACGTGGGCTGTCAACAAGATAGTTATGCAGACTAATCAATTGTGGAGAATTAAGAGCTAGGTGACAAAAGAGGCAGGCACGCTGAACAGTAGGATCCCCAAGACCAGTGACAGGGGACGCCTCCTGGAAAAGAGAAAATACTAGCCTATGAGTCTGATACCATACTACAAGAGTACTATGCCATCAAACTGGGGGGGCTTAATGGTATAGGGTCCTGGACATGAGACTCCAGGACCCAAATCCGAAGAGGGCCACCTCAAGCAGATAGGTAGACGTTAGAACAACGAAAGGCCTAACTCCGGTTTAAGAGGATCAGACTGGTCCAGGAGAAGACACTCCTGGATCCAGGACAGGAGAGTATCACACTCCCAAGATGAGAGTTTACATATCTGACCGCATTTAATGATAATTTCGGCAAATGTAACATCAAAGTACAATAGGCAGGCTTTCCCGTACAAAAGGAGATCTTCTCATGTTGGTGTCCAACAGACATGGCAGGGAATAATCATAACATCCTCCCAAACGCTGACACCTGGACGTGCATCCAAAGGCCAGGTACAACTCCTCACTTCTATTAATAAACTAAAAACAAGTCATAACGCATTTAGATAACACATACTACATATACACTTACACATTGGCAAGAACTCTCTCTAAAAATATACGCTGACTTAAGCATCGGAGAGGAATACGGGTAACTCGAGGTGTTATTATTTTTACAGCTTTGTTCGAGGGCTAGATCACTTCTAGCACTCCCAAGATGAGAGTTTACATATCTGACCGCATTTAATGATAATTACGGCAAATGTAACATCAAAGTACAATAGTCAGGCTTTCCCGTACAAAAGGAGATCTTCTCATGTTGGTGTCCAGCAGACATGGCAGGGAATAATCATAACATCCTCCCAAACGCTGACACCTGGACGTGCATCCAAAGGCCAGGTACAACTCCTCACTTCTATTAATAAACTAAAAACAAGTCATAACGCATTCAGATAACACATACTACACATACACTTACACATTGGCAAGAACTCTCTCTAAAAATATATGCTGACTTAAGCATCGGAGAGGAATACGGGGACAACTCCCCGTCTTCCTCTAACTTGAGGTGTTATTATTTTTTACAGGTTTGTTTGAGGGCTAGATCACTTCTAGCACTCACGTATTAGTTAAAGATCCAAGGTTCTAATGCGTGACCGGAGTCTGTTATACCAGAAGAGGTACATACGTACACTTCATCATATATTTTAACTTACAAAGAATCCCTTAAGTTTGAACATTTAATTTTCAAAATTTTCAATTTTAAGGTAATTCGTATAGCTTACTATGTCAAAATGATTGCATGACAATAGGTTTGATAAAAAAGTTAACTGTTTTACTTATAAAATGTCTCTTGGAAGATGATTATCTTAAAATGAAATTCTTGAATCCTGGTTACCTTCTTATATATGGGTGGAAATAAAGATGGTGTTCCATAACAAAACTCAAACCAAACTACAAGTCATGTTATAAAATGAATGGATAAGTCTTGAAAAAGACTACAAATAATGTGTGTCTTACTTAAATCACTCTTGTAATGAAAATTGTATGGCAAAATTTTAGCAAGTCGAAGAATCAAAATATCACATACATGATGAATTTAAACAATGGATTTGGTAACTTGATAGCGACTATCGAGAATCTACCTCCAGGAATCCAAGAATTGTAGTTTAGTGAACCAAGAAAAGTGATTCAAGCGGCTTCATCTTGTTGGGCAATATTACTTCATAGAATTTGTTGCAGGTGTCTCATTCAGACCGGCGCTCAACTGAATGACCAATGCGCTATTGTTTTAACACAACTATGTACCGCCCTTGCTTGCTTTCAATGTCTAAGTTGTTGTTGTGACATGTGCGATTCATGCGCTGAATTGTGCTTAAACTGCCTTTAGAAAGTCTGTTTAGTAAAACACAAGTATGTGATTCATAATGCACTGAGTTGTGCATGTGCACTATAAAAAGTTAGTTTAGAAAAGACGTATTTTGGTATACAAAATTGTGGATTGTATTCATCTAATTTATAATGTTTTTACAACTTGTTCAAGTTGTGTACATGATCATGCTCTACATCCCAACAATAAATACAAGTTACTCGGTGGCAATTTCAGACATGATGGTGATAGAGTGTAGTGGTAGTGGTCTGTGGACAAATACTCACATGTATCCATGGCGATAGTGGTGGTGGTGAAGACAGTGTCGGTGGCGACTATGATGTTGGCAGGGGCGTCCCGTGAATTTTAGAGGCCGTGTGCGAAGTGAGAAAATGGGCCCCTTACACACACATATGTATATATATATATATATATATATATATAAGAAAAAATCACTAATGCAACAATATTATTAATCAAAAACTAAACAAAAGAAGGGTAGTGAAATAGTTTATCTTCATTATCTAACTGACCTCTCGGAAGCCCTTTTCTACATATTTTACAACAAAAACAAAAAACTTTGTCAAGCTCTTTCGAGTATACTAACCATTCTCTGTCACACTTCTCCTTATTTGGTAGAATTCTAGTATACATAGTTGTTGAAAACCGTCTATTAGTTTTATTGGTAGGACCCTTATCAACAGTGTAATCTCTTTTAGGACCTTTTTCTACCAAAATTTTGATCATGTCTTCACTAAGTCCCTCCTAAGTTCTTGGATCAAATACATCAACATGGTTAACATTAACATTTGCACCATTATTAGCATTATCATCTTCGACATCATCATCATTAACATTATCAACATGATCTCTACCAACGTTAACATCATCGACTCTAACATGATCAGTTTGATCTTCATCAACATCCATTTCATTAACATTAATATCATCGGTATTTTGTTTCTGATGAGGAACTTTTGGCTTAATCTGAACAAACCTATCTAGAGCCCCGCTTTGAGATTTTCTTAATTCTTCATCCCTTTTTCTCTTTTTACTTTTTTCGCTACCAGATAGATGCTTAGGAGGCATAAAGAACTGAAAATCATATAACAAATTAACAATAATATTAGGTTTATAATAAAAAAACTATTATATGAATTCAATTAATCAATTAGACAATGACCATCGCAAATTGTAGTAGTGCAGCATATATATAAATAAACAAGTAGAATTCAATAACACCTATATACTACAATTACTTCATCGCATATATTAGCAATATTTAAGCTACTAAAATATTAAACTAACAACATATTATATATAAATAAATAAACCTAACCTTGTAAATTGGGATGTGATGAATGGATGAAAGTTATTTGGTGGTTGTTTTCTGCTTTATGGCTTCAATTCGGATTCTTGATTTCCAGTTTACACCGCAAATTTTGATTCCAAGTGTTAAAAAGAATACCTAATCTGTTATGTTTTCTTGGGCTTAATATACAAATTACAATATATTTTCTTGGTCTTAATATTATAATATACTAATTAAAATATGTGGTCTTTTTAAACTTCATTTTTTACGTTGTAGACTTGAATAATTATATATATATATATATATATATATATATATATATATATATAAGTGGGCCCCCCCTTAAATTGTGGGTCATGTGCGGCCGCATCTCCTGCACTCCCTTAAAGACACCCTTGGATGTTGGTGAAGGCGATAATACATGGTAATTGATTGTGGCAAGCGATGGTTGATGATATCAAGTGTTGGTTGATTGGATGACGATTGTAACGGGTGGTGGTGGTGGTGGGGACAAGTAGCAGTGCTGATGGGGGTGGAGGTGGAGGTGGTAGTAGGGGTGGTGATTGTGCGACGAGGTACGATGGTGTGACGGTTTTGGCTGATGGTGGCTGCTTCGATGACGGTGGTGGTGATAACAATATTGGTGTTGTGAGTGGTGATTAGTGAGGACATACACATATATGAATCAATTATCTTAAATTTACCGAAGAACAATTCATTACCCACTAATAAATAATAATTGATTATATTCAATCTAAACCAACCTGTATCAATAAATTTCGTTTTGGTTCCACTCGCAATCACGATTGTAACTGGTGGTGGTGGTGGTGGGGAAAAGTAGCAGTGGTGATGGAGGTGGAGGTGGAGGTGGCGGTCGAGGTGGAGGTGGAAGTGGCGGTAAGGGTGGTGATTGTGAGACGAGGCACGATGGTGTGACGGTTTCGGCTGATGGTGGCCGTTGCGGTGACGGTGGTGGTGGTGCCGAAGTGTGGTGATAACAATATTGGTGTTGTCTGTGGTGATTAGTGAGGACATACCATACCTGAATCCATTAACTTGAATTTACCGAAGAATAATTCATTACCCACTAATAAATAACAATTGATTATATTTCCATCTAAACCAACTTGTATTAATAATTTTCGTTACACCCACCGGAAGCCAACATACTTGAGTAGGAATTTACCCACTTACGCTCCGTTCTCGAGAAGAAAAGATATAATATAGTTGTATTCTTAAGTTAAAAGGAAAATGAAGAAAGAAAAGGATTCCAAATCATCCCATTTTTAAAGGATAATTTTTAATCAAATAATCAGACCTTCTCCCTTCCTTCCCCACTCCTTAATTTTTTTAGAACACATAACACTAACATTCTTGCTCCAAAAAATAACTCAACACCAACCAACTCATTTTCTTTCTGCAACTGAGCAACTTCACGCATTCTCGCCTCTTCTTTCCTTATATTGCAGCTCTGTAACACTTTCTGTTCCACTCGCAATCACGATTCACGGAAGATCATCGTCGAAAGGTTCTTCTTCTTTCTTTATACTGCGTTCTTATTACAAATGAACCTACATTCATTTCTTAGTTGATGAATGCTTATGTTCAGATTTTGATTATTCGACGAATTTGATAACTGGTTGCTTTTGTTTAGATGCTTGTGAATCACCGTTGCGATTTCCACTTTGGGGAATTCGTAATAGTCATCCTTTTAGCCTCTGTTGCTTTGCTATCTCTCAGGTCATAATGAACTTCAGTGGAACTATTAATTTGAAACCGTTAGATGTACTTGAACTATTTTCAGGCCCGGCCCAAGCCATGTATCTTAGGGTAGGTTCATTTGGCAGGCTTGGCAGCCCATACTTCATATCCTCAATTATAACCGGTCTAGAATAGAGGCAGCAGGCTTGGCAGCCCATACTTCATATCCTCAATTGGGTCGGTCCCTGGCCGGTCCGGTCCTCGGCGGACCGGTCTTCGCGTAAGACCATTTCGATAAATTCGGTCCTCGGGCGGTCCTAGACCACTTCCGGACCGGTCCAAGTCCGGACCGGTCCGACTTCGGTCCTGGACCGGTCCGTTTTTCGGTCGGGTATTTTCCGGTTCGGTTTAGACATTTCCGGGTTTTTTAATTCCGTTTTTCGGCCCGGTTTTTTTAGTTTTTCGGTCGGGTTTTTTTTTTTTTTAGTTTTCGGTTTGTTTTTTTGTTTGAAAAAAAAGTGACTTGTAAATTTAAAAAAAAAATTGCAAGTTATAAAATATAAAGTATAAACATATATAATTGCAAGTTAATAAAAACATATAAATAACATTACGATACAATTACGAAATAAAATTACATATTGTTGAAACTTGAATTATATTTTTAACAAGAAAAGGGGACTCTAGCAATGGAGCTTCGGCATGGCCATCACCCCAAGTTAGAGACCCGAAAAATACATATTGTTCGAAAGAAATAACGTCACAAAATATAAAGAGACAACTACTGAAATGGATAGTCGGAATTGATATTCCAATAGTTGTAACTATCGTCGGCATATGGCCCATGCCCATAATAGGCGAAATCGTTCGATTGGACGTTGGATGATGAACCTGCGTTTATTCTATTTTGAGTGTCGTCAACGTATTCTTCGCCGGGTTCGGGTTCTTCACTTTCAGCTTCGGTGTTAGTGTTTGATGTTCCCGATTGGAAGTCTCTATTGTAATCGTCTTCGAGAATCGCTTCCTCCAAATTAGTTATGCCTTCTTCGAGATCCGCATCGTTTTGACATCTTTCCAAAGAATCATAGTAATCCTTAAGCATCACGACCATTTGCACCGACTCGGCCTTCAACATACACCGCCGTGCGCTTAAAATCCTGCCACTAAGAGAAAAACAACATTCCGAAGCTACGCTACTAGCTTGGACGGTTAGTACGTCCCTAGCCATACGGGCTAGGATCTTAAATTGACCAACGTTTTCTCTTTCTTGCCACCATTTTAATACATCAAATTTTGTAAAATCTTCGGTGCCAATATAATTAGTGTAATCAGTTTCTTTATATATGGAAAGTTCGTCTAAAGACGATTGAACCCGTGTACGTTTCGATTGAGATATATTATTAAACCAAGACGATCCAATACTAAAAGTATTGTTTGGCCGAGTAGCCGATGTTTGTGAAGTCGAAGACCTCGGGGTGGAAGCAACTTCTCCCCGTGGTGCACATTCATTATCATAAATAGTATATAAGCGTTTAACATAATTTTCAAAATTTGATATACTTATCGTAATCTCATCCGGAGATTGACCCAATGCTTCCCCGATAGTAGTTAAAGATTCCGTTACACCCTTAAAATTAACAAGAGGGTTTAATGCCGAAACAATCAAATTTTTTTTTGGAAACTCTTTAAAATATTTTGTAAGACTTACACACATTTCGTTGGTAATCATATCCCATGTTTCATCCAAAGAACCAAAAGAGTGTAATGTTCTCAAAATTTCACAAACACCTATCATAGCGGAGTGAGATGTTGGAAAATATGTTTGTGATAGCATCAATGTGGCTTGATACAAAACTCCCAAACCGGTGTGTAATTCTTCTAAAATAGTCCAATCAGTTTCCGTAATGACTTCATAAAATTGGGGTAGGTGTTCTCGATGATATTCGGTAAGTAAATCTTTATTTTATATCAAACGCCCTATCATTTTATAAGTCGAGTTCCATCTCACGGGCATATCTAAGAGAGGTCTCAAACATCTTCTTCTTTTTGTTCTACAAAAATGCTCATATTTTTCTAACGCAACGGGTCCGCTTTTAAAAATTGCCTCATTTAAATATTAAAATTTCAAAAGACGAGTTTCCATAGACTCCAAACCTTTTTGGACCGCGAGGTTGAAAATATGACAACAACAACGTACATGTAAAAATTCCCCGTCACATACTGGGTTTAAAACTCGTTTCAATCGTCCCATAGCATTTGTATTGTTGCTTGCATTATCTAAGGTGATTGAAAGTATTTTTTCTTTAATTCCAAAACCATTAAAAATCCTAAATAAAATATCGTAAATTTTTTCACCTCCATGCGGGTGAGGAAAGTTTTCAAAAGCAATAATGCGTTTTTGCATAAACCATGTTTTAGGGTCTATCCAATGTATCGTAACACAAATAAATGAATAATGGGTTGTATGTGGAGCGGACCAAATGTCGGTGGTTATGGAAACTCTACCATCGAATCTAGTAAAAAATTCCTTTAAGTCTTGATATATTATTTTCCATTTTGCCATAGCATTACGTTTAAGAGTTCTTCGACTTACAGCGCAATAATGAGGTTGTAGTGCTTTTTTGATAAACCTTGTGACTCTTGGGCGGGAGAAGAAGTCAAATGGTAATGCTTCTTGCATTGTTAACTGCATGCTTAATTCTCTAGCTAAAGCGGCATCGAAACGCCATGTTTGACCATCAACTTGAGTTTGACTCTCAACCGCAACGGCTTGTTGCGCTAAGCATTTAGTCTAATTTTTTAAAGTTCATATTAGAATAAACTAAGTTCAAGTAATGTAAACTATATTTAACTAAGATCATGTACTTAATTCAAGTATTCAAACTATAGTTATTGATTATAAAGTAATACGTTTGACTACCAAGCAAAGAGTGGCCATGCAGGTCAGTCGGGGGCAGGATCCTTTCGGTTTAAAACCTTTCGAAAAATCCAACAACCACAAGCCGGTCGTGACTATTCTAGACACCACTCTCCGGGTTATATCTACTAGTATTACGATTAGAATGAATAACTAAGTTATGAATAGCTTAAATATATAAAAACTAGTATTTAAATAAACTAAACTTAAATATATAAAAACTAGTATTTAAATAAACTAAACTTAAATATATAAAAACTAGTATTTAAATAAACTAAACTTAAATATATAAATACTAGTATTTAAATAAACTAAACTTAAATATATAAAAACTAGTATTTAAATAAACTAAACTTAAATATATAAAAACTAGTATTTAAATAAACTAAACTTAAATATATAAATACTAGTATTTAAATAAACTAAACTTAAATATATAAAAACTAGTATTTAAATAAACTAAACTTAAATATATAAAAACTAGTATTTAAATAAACTAAACTTAAATATATAAAAACTATTATTTAAATAAACTAAACTTAAATATAAAAGAATACTTACTAAATGTCGAGCGAGAGAAGAATTAGAGCCGGATAAGATATGTCCACAATGCATACACTTCGCGTATTTCTTGTTATTTTGTTTGAGTTGTACAAAATCGTTCCAAATTTCCGCATGTCGATTTGTTTTTGGAACTTCTTCATACGGGAGACTTACGTTGAAATCACTTCGACCCGCGTTCAAATTGCTAGATCCTTCACCGGCCATTTTTTATAATCTTGAAGCAAATCGAAATATTATATATAACACTTGTATTGTATATAGAACACAAACTTGAATTATAAAACTAGAAAAATCAAGATTCAAGAATGAGAGAATTGGAGATTTGGAGAATGAGAGAATTGGAGAATGAGAGAATGTGAGAATGTGAGAAAGATTGGTGCAATTTTTGGTTTCAAGAATGGGGTATATATATAGGGAAATTTTCGAAAAAAAAAAAAATTCAAAATCTAGCCGTTGGGACTGGTCTTGGACCGGTTCGGACCGGTTTTTTACCGTTTTTTTCAAAAAACATATCCGTTGGAACTTGGACCGGTTTGGACCGAGTTTGGACCGGTTCGGTCCTGGACCGGTCTTGGACCGTTTTTGGACCGGTTCGGACCGTTTTTCGCGTTTTCAGTCTTGGACCGGTTTTGGACCGGCTCGGTCTGGGCGGTTCTCGTCGGACCGGTCCGGTCGGTCTGGGCGGCTCATGTCAAGGCTGCAGCGACGAACTTTGACTATCGTCTATCGAGGCAGGGCAACGATTACGAGGCGACGGGGAGGGCAACCAGGCGTCGAGTCTATTGCACGGTCGTTTGGAGTTCTCAATGCCTTCTCCATTCTCGATTACACAGGTTAGCCAGTTAGGTTTTGCACCTTTAGCTATTTCGATGTCTAACGGTCTATGTAACATCCTCAAATGGGCCTAGTCGTCTATACTCTCGGTACGTTCCGAATCTCGAGTTTATTAATAAATATTAGAATTATTATTAAACTAATTAAGAAATCATGGTATTAAATATTATAACGAAAAATTAATAAAATTAATATATTAGTTAACGGTTTTGAATAAGGATTCCGGAAACATCCCCGTTAGTTGAAACGGATATTAATTGTAAGTTGAAAAGGGGAACAAAATACCTTTAGTGGGTATTAGTGAGACTTGATAAGTCTCTTTTCTTCCTTTCTCTTCTCAGACACGTCAAACACCCACACCTCTCATTTCTTTTTGTTGTTCTTGAATCGTGAAGGAGAAAGAGGAGAAGAGATCTTCAAGTTTTGTTCCAACAACAAAATCGAGTTATAATCTGATCTTAGACATCATCTTCTTTATCAATCTACCATTGTAAGTCCCAATCTTCATCTTCTTCATGATTTGAGGTTTTAGGTTAAAATGGAAGATTTTGATTTCCAAACTTGAAATCTTTGGTTTGATGTTGTTATATGTATGTTTTTGGATTCATTTGGATGTCTAAAATCATATGGAAACACTGGAAATTGGATTGGGATTGCTGGAATTGGGTTTGGATTGCAAATGGACTGAACAGGGGCTGTTTCTCGCACACTGACTGTAAATTGGTTACTACGGCCGTAGTAAGTTTTCCCTACGGCCGTAGGAGGGTATTCTATAAAAATGGTCCTACGGCCGTAGGACATTTTTACTACGGCCGTAGGGACTGTCTGTTATGAACAGTGCACTGTTGTGCTGTTTTTCGACGTTTTGTCGTACGGGATGCTCGTTTAGGATTCTGAGTAGTCTAATGGCATCATTAGGGGTATCATATTAGTTTATTAGTTAATGTACTTGTGTGAAGTGACTAAACACGAGTATTATCTTATAGGTAAGCTGTACGACCTGGAAGAAGAGCGCGAAGATCACGATTTTTGTTTGCTTTAGTCTCTAGCCTCACAGGTGAGTATAGGATAACATACTAATTAATATAATCGTATTACATGTTATTTGTATGTGCAAGTAATTCCATGAAATGTACTTAACACTGTTGTATGCTTGAAATGCGTACTGTATGCTATATTTATGCATGACATACGTAACCATTGAATCATGATTATAATATGATATGTATGCGCGCTATGAAGCCCTGAATGGGTCAATTATGTGTTTGTGGTCGGATCCGAAATATGGGGGCTATTTGTAGTCCTTGAACGAGGCCAGACTGCGGTCTGGGATGCCTTGAGGCCTGCGGGTCGATGATAGCGTCAACGGTACCTAGAGAGGTATTTAGGGTTTGGCTAGCCCAATGTTCCTCGTGCGATGAGGGGGATCAGCTGATTGTTGTACCCCATGGAGTCTATGGCTCCATAACGCAACGGTGGACCGCTACCCGCTCACCCACCCGCGCGGTTGATGTGTCTGGTTTCCCCAGTTAGGAGTGTTGAGCCGGGCTCGCTACCCTGCAAGATTATGCTTCCTTCTGGCTGTGCCAGCTCATCGCGAGATGCTAGGATAGCACTGTTTGATATATTGATGATATGTGATATGTTTATATTACTAAATATGCTATCTTATGCTCACTAGCTTTAATTAGCTAACAGATACTCTCCCCATGACTGCAGGTGACACTTAGGCGTGTGAGCTTTGGGTACCTGCTGGATGTTAATTATCTTTTGGAGGAACACTTGTCTTAGTTATTTATATTGCTGTTTATGTTTGTATAAACTTGATGTGTGGTCGGTGAACAGTTTAGTAACACCAACTGATCTTTTGTATACTGTGGCTGATTTTTTGGTTGTAATTATAGCCACTTTTATATTTCCGCTGCTATTAATGAGTTTTGAAAAACAGGTTTGGCTTAAGTTCAGCGTACAAACGGATCCACGCAGTTTGGATTCTTGAATTTCTATTATTAAAATGAAAAATCTGGTTTTCAAAAGTGAGGTGTTACAAGTTGGTATCAGAGCCTAGGTTTGAGTGAATTGGGTACTTGTAAAAGTATTCAGTCTCAAACCCAGGCCCGACCATTGTTTAGTGTTCCTCTGGGGGTCATGGGGTGTGTGAAAGAGTGTTAAATTCTTGAAATGCTATTGTTTACTTGCTTGTTATGTAAGAAAAAAATGATAAAAAGTACTAGGTATGTTATCTATGTTTTGTTTGGTCAGGTTATTTACAAGAATAACATGGCTAAACATAGAGATAGAGAGGCTTACATAAGAGATTTAGAGGCTCGTTTGAAAGCTTCTGAGGAAAGAGTGTTGGTGCAACCAGTGGCAGAACCCAAGATGTCACCAGATCTTAAAATTTTTCTATCTTGCCAGCCACCTACCTTTGAAGGTAGCATGGATCCAAGTGTTACGGAGCGGTGGATCCGCGAGATGGATTTAGCTTTCGACAACAGCAGTTGTAAGGAATCCAACAAAGTGGGATTTGCTCGGAAGCAGTTAAGGGGTAATGCACAGACATGGTATGACACCGTGATCTCATCCACGCCAGCAGAGGTGAGAGCTACTTATACTTGGGCAGATTTTGTGGGAATCCTCCGAAGTAAGTATTGTTCAGATCAAGTGATGGATAGATTGGAGGAGGAGTTCATGGCATTGAAAAAGGTGATAAACCGGTTGAAGACTTGATCGAGCGGTTTTCTGATAAGATGAGGTTTGTGAATCACTTACTGCCTGATGAGAAGTCAAAGATAAAACGGTTTGCAAAAACTCTTCCACCGGATTATCGAGCTTCGGTTAGGAGTGCTCTGTCTTTGGATATCGCGTTTGAGATGGCGCGACAGTATGAAAGCGATCACGCACAGAAAAAGGAGCCTACTAGTGGGAACTTTAAGAGGAAGTTTGATCAGTCTTCAGGGTCGAGAAATTGGAGTGGTGGGTCTCGGCAGCAATAGGGGACTCAGAAGTATAACCCGTCTACTACTCCATGGTGTTCCCAATGTCGTACTTATCATACTGGCCATTGTACTCGGGACACAGTCCGTTGTTTCAAGTGTGGGCAGAAGGGGCATTCTACTGATGCGTGTCAATTTAAAGGAAATGTTTGTTATAAATGCTTCAAACCGGGACATCGCTCGTCTGAATGCAGATCAAGTCAGGGACGGGGATCAGGAGGAGCTGGAGGATCATCGTCGGGGCCGAAAAAGGAGAATGCACCACGAGCAGCTGGCAGGGCTTTCCAGATGACGGCTGACGAGGCTAAGACAGCAGGTGATGTTATTACAGGCACATTCTTAATTAATTCAATGCCTGCATGTATTCTGTTTGATTCTGGTGCTACTTACTCCTTTATTTCTCCTAAATTCTGTGAAAGAATTCAACTTCCTAGTTCTCTTATGACAAGTCCTGTTGATGTGGAAGTTGCTGATGGTAAGTTAGTGCCCGTTACTTCATCAATTCCACAAGCTTCGCTTGAAATTGACAGTCATAGTTTTCCGATATCTTTATTGCTTTTACCTATCTCTAGTTTTGATGCGGTTGTCGGCATGGATTGGCTTGTTAGTCAAAATGCTGAAATTCTATGTTCTAAAAAGCTAATCAAGATTCCTCTACCAAATGGGTCATATGCTATGGCTCGTGGTGAACGGAGGAAATCTGAAATTCCTTTGATCTCAGCAATTAAAGCTCACAAATCAATAGCCAAAGGGTGTGAATTATATTTGGCTCGTGTGATTGATACGAAAATGGAAAAGAAAGTTGTTAGTGACATAAGGGTGGTGTCGGAATACCCTGATGTCTTTCCTGATGAATTACCCGGATTACCACCGATACGAGATGTAGAATATCAAATTAATCTTGTTCCAGGTGCTACACCTGTGGCAAGAGCTCCTTATCGTCTCGCTCCATCTGAAATTCGCGAGATGATGACTCAAATTCAAGAACTCCTTGATAAAGGCTTTATTCGTCCCAGCTCTTCACCTTGGGGAGCTCCAGTCTTATTTGTTAAAAAGAAAGACGGGACGATGCGTATGTGCATAGACTACAGGGAGTTAAATAAAAGAACAATAAAGAATAAGTACTCTCTTCCTCGCATAGATGATTTGTTTGATCAGCTACAGGGTGCTACTTGTTTTTCTAAAATTGATCTTCGGTCTGGTTATCATCAAGTTCGGGTACGCGAGGAGGATATTCCTATAACAGCTTTTCAAACCAGATATGGGCATTACGAATTTCTGGTGATGCCTTTTGGTTTGACAAATGCTCCGGCTGTGTTTATGGACTTGATGAATCATGTATGTCGCCCTTTTCTTGACAAGTTCGTGATAATATTCATTGACGATATTCTCATATATTCCAAGTCTGAGGCAGAACATGAGACTCATCTTCGTGTGGTTCTTGATACTCTTTTACGCGAGCATTTATATGCTAAATTTTCTAAGTGTGAGTTCTGGCTTGAAGAAATAAATTTCCTTGGTCATGTTATATGCAAGAATGGTGTAATGGTTGATCCAGTCAAAGTCGAGGCCGTGATGAATTGGGGAGTTCCTAAAACCCCATCTGAAATCAAAAGCTTCTTAGGACTTGCCGGTTACTATCGGCGTTTTATTCAAAATTTCTCCAAAATAGCAGGTCCTTTAACTAAACTCACGCGAAAGGATGTTGCTTATGATTGGTCTGCTGAACAAGATAAGGCCTTTCAAACTCTGAAGCAGTTGTTATGTCAAGCTCCAGTTCTGACCTTACCCAACGGGTCAGAAGACTTTATTGTTTATTGTGATGCTTCTTATGCAGGTTTGGGAAGTGTCCTAATGCAGAGGGACAAGGTTATTGCTTATGCTTCTCGCCAATTAAAGCCTCACGAGAAGAACTACCCAACACACGATCTTGAATTGGCTGCTGTAGTATTTGCTTTGAAACTATGGCGCCATTATCTTTATGGTACTAAGTGTGTGGTATACACAGATCATAAAAGCCTGCAGTATGTTTTCACTCAAAAGGAGCTTAATATGAGGCAACGGAGATGGTTAGAGTTGATCAAAGACTATGATTGTGAAATCAAATATCACCCGGGAAAGGCAAACATTGTAGCAGATGCGTTAAGCCGAAAAGGCTCTTCGGAGAGTGTCAGATTCATGAAGCTTACTATTGTATCTGATATCATCACTAGGCTTAAGGAGGCGCAATATGAGGCTTTGTTAGAGGCTAACTTGAAAGCAGAAACAATGACTAAACTGAAGGATCAATTGGAAGATGATAACCGTGGGCTAAAGACTTTTAAATCCCGAATCTGGGTGCCTAGCCTTGGAGGAAACCGTGATCTAATTCTCCAGGAGGCTCATAAATCAAAGTTGTCTATTCACCCTGGATGTACTAAAATGTATCATGATCTAAGGGTACTTTATTGGTGGCCCACCTTGAAGCGTGATATAGCTTCATATGTCGAGAAATGTCAAACATGTGCACAAGTCAAAACGGAACATCAAAAGCCTTATGGTAATTTGCAGCAATTACCTATTCCAGAATGGAAGTGGGATAATATTACCATGGATTTTGTCACTAAATTGCCCAGAACTTCAAAAGGGCATGATATGATCTGGGTAATAGTCGATCGTCTCACTAAGAGTGCACATTTTCTTGTAGTCTGCGAATCTTGGTCTATGACTCGCCTTGCTCAGTTATATATCAACGAGATTGTATCTCGCCACGGTATTCCTTTATCAATTGTTTCTGATAGGGATACTCGTTTTGCATCGAACTTTTGGGCCAGTCTTCAAAGAGAGCTTGGTACTCGTATTCATTTGAGTACCGCATACCACCCCCAAACTGACGGACAGTCCGAAAGGACTATTCAAACTCTTGAAGATATGTTACGCGCGTGTGTACTTGAATATGGTGGTTCGTGGGATTCTCATCTACCTTTGATCGAATTTGCTTATAATAATTCGTATCATTCTAGCATTGGTATGCCACCGTACGAGATGCTTTATGGTAGGCGTTGTCGTACCCCTACTTGTTGGCTAGAACCGGGAGAGAAACAATATGCAGGACCTGATTTGGTTCAAATTACAGCCGATAAAGTCAAAGTTGCACGTGAAAAGTTAAAGGCGGCTCGTGATAGACAGAAGATGTATGCAGATTCGAAACGCAGACCTGTTACCTTTGAAATTGGTGACCGGGTATTCTTAAAGGTTTCTCCATGGAAGGGTGTAATTCGGTTTGGTAAGAAGGGCAAGCTAAGTCCGCGTTACATTGGTCCTTTCAAGATTCTTGCCAAAGTCAACGAGCAGACTGTATCTTTGGAATTGCCTCCAGAATTGTCAGGTATTCACAGCACTTTCAACGTTTGTTATCTGCGAAAGTGTAAAGTAGAGGAAGATCAGATTTTGCCTCTACAAGACCTGAAGGTTGATTCTACCAAGCGCTTGGTGGAAGAACCGATTGAAATATTAGACACTAAGGTCAAACGGTTGAGGAAGAAGAACATCCGATTGGTCTTGGTCAAATGGAAACACAACCTTGGGTCAAACTTGACGTGGGAGACTGAGGATGACATGAAGGCCCGATATCCCCAATTGTTTACAGAAGAGCAGATTCCGAGGACGGAATCTTCTTAAGGGGGGTAGATTTGTAACATCCTCAAATGGGCCTAGTCGTCTATACTCTCGGTACGTTCCGAATCTCGAGTTTATTAATAAATATTAGAATTATTATTAAACTAATTAAGAAATCATGGTATTAAATATTATAACGAAAAATTAATAAAATTAATATATTAGTTAACGGTTTTGAATAAGGATTTCGGAAACATCACCGTTAGTTGAAACGGATATTAATTGTAAGTTGAAAAAGGGAACAAAATACCTTTAGTGGGTATTAGTGAGACTTGATAAGTCTCTTTTCTTCCTTTCTCTTCTCAGACACGTCAAACACCCACACCTCTCATTTCTTTTTGTTGTTCTTGAATCGTGAAGGAGAAAGAGGAGAAGAGATCTTCAAGTTTTGTTCCAACAACAAAATCGAGTTATAATCTGATCTTAGACATCATCTTCTTTATCAATCTACCATTGTAAGTCCCAATCTTCATCTTCTTCATGATTTGAGGTTTTAGGTTAAAATGGAAGATTTTGATTTCCAAACTTGAAATCTTTGGTTTGATGTTGTTATATGTATGTTTTTGGATTCATTTGGATGTCTAAAATCATATGGAAACACTGGAAATTGGATTGGGATTGCTGGAATTGGGTTTGGATTGCAAATGGACTGAACAGGGGCTGTTTCTCGCACACTGACTGTAAATTGGTTACTACGGCCGTAGTAAGTTTTCCCTACGGCCGTAGGAGGGTATTCTATAAAAATGGTCCTACGGCCGTAGGACATTTTTACTACGGCCGTAGGGACTGTCTGTTATGAACAGTGCACTGTTGTGCTGTTTTTCGACGTTTTGTCGTACGGGATGCTCGTTTAGGATTCTGAGTAGTCTAATGGCATCATTAGGGGTATCATATTAGTTTATTAGTTAATGTACTTGTGTGAAGTGACTAAACACGAGTATTATCTTATAGGTAAGCTGTACGACCTGGAAGAAGAGCGCGAAGATCACGATTTTTGTTTGCTTTAGTCTCTAGCCTCACAGGTGAGTATAGGATAACATACTAATTAATATAATCGTATTACATGTTATTTGTATGTGCAAGTAATTCCATGAAATGTACTTAACACTGTTGTATGCTTGAAATGCGTACTGTATGCTATATTTATGCATGACATACGTAACCATTGAATCATGATT
Organism: Pulicaria dysenterica; assembly: GCA_947179395.2. Classification (NCBI taxonomy): domain Eukaryota; kingdom Viridiplantae; phylum Streptophyta; class Magnoliopsida; order Asterales; family Asteraceae; genus Pulicaria; species Pulicaria dysenterica. Next base: position 1,203,249 of record OX359292.1, read on the forward strand.
ATAATATGATATGTATGCGCGCTATGAAGCCCTGAATGGGTCAATTATGTGTTTGTGGTCGGATCCGAAATATGGGGGCTATTTGTAGTCCTTGAACGAGGCCAGACTGCGGTCTGGGATGCCTTGAGGCCTGCGGGTCGATGATAGCGTCAACGGTACCTAGAGAGGTATTTAGGGTTTGGCTAGCCCAATGTTCCTCGTGCGATGAGGGGGATCAGCTGATTGTTGTACCCCATGGAGTCTATGGCTCCATAACGCAACGGTGGACCGCTACCCGCTCACCCACCCGCGCGGTTGATGTGTCTGGTTTCCCCAGTTAGGAGTGTTGAGCCGGGCTCGCTACCCTGCAAGATTATGCTTCCTTCTGGCTGTGCCAGCTCATCGCGAGATGCTAGGATAGCACTGTTTGATATATTGATGATATGTGATATGTTTATATTACTAAATATGCTATCTTATGCTCACTAGCTTTAATTAGCTAACAGATACTCTCCCCATGACTGCAGGTGACACTTAGGCGTGTGAGCTTTGGGTACCTGCTGGATGTTAATTATCTTTTGGAGGAACACTTGTCTTAGTTATTTATATTGCTGTTTATGTTTGTATAAACTTGATGTGTGGTCGGTGAACAGTTTAGTAACACCAACTGATCTTTTGTATACTGTGGCTGATTTTTTGGTTGTAATTATAGCCACTTTTATATTTTTCCGCTGCTATTAATGAGTTTTGAAAAACAGGTTTGGCTTAAGTTCAGCGTACAAACGGATCCACGCAGTTTGGATTCTTGAATTTCTATTATTAAAATGAAAAATCTGGTTTTCAAAAGTGAGGTGTTACAGTCTATCACGAATTCACGATTAAGTTCACTGATTCACAAGTAGTCGATTCACGATATCGTCGATTACAGAGTCATAATCGATTACACAGTTACTGATTTACACAGTAGAGTCGTCGCCTGTGCCTACTTAGTCGTTTACTTGTTTGTGTTTCTGTTTGCTGCGCTGACGTGCTGTGCGCCTGTGTGCCTTGTTCGTCCTTTGTGTTTCTGTTTGAAGTTTTGCAAATTTCAAGTGCTGAACTAATCAACCGCTGAGTGCTGAAACATGTTTCTTTTTTGTTTATGTTTTGTATTTCGTGATTATTTTGCTATTCCTGTTTTGTGTTTCTATTTGGCATTTTGGTGTTTGCTTTTAAGAGCATACGGAGTACCTTGAAGCATGGCTTCGGCATGCTTATGTGTCATGCGGTACCGCATGGCACACCACCCCTCATGCTTAGGTACCGAATCGGAGCATGCTTTCTCGGTGAATGGATGCCGAGAGTGAGAAGTGAGAGAGAGGTGAGAGAAAGAGAGAAAAAGAGGAGAGAGGAGAGATAAAATATGAGAGAAGGTATTTTTTAAAATTAAAAATCTTTAAGCGTTGAAGCATGAGTAGTACGGGGTTCAAGCATAGGTGAAGCATAGATGATGTGGTGGTGATGTGGCACGAACCATTGGAATGCCTAAGCATGGGTACTCCCCATGCTCTAATGAGATTCGATTTTGCACATATGACAGGTTTCAGATTTGTTTGCTGAACTAGTCAACTGCTGAGTGCTTGGTGAAGTGGTGAACTATTTAACTGCTGAGTGTTGAAACATGTTTGTTTGTTGTTTCTATTTCTGTTTTGTATTTCGTTACTAAGATTCGTGTTTCGTGTTTCTATTTGCTTTTGGCCTTTTCTGTTTGCAAGTGCTGAACTGGTTTAAAACTACTCAACTGTTTGCCATTTCTGTTTCTGTTTTTTATTTGATCAGGTTCTATCTTTCTAAGCTTGAGAATAACTTAATCTATACATCTTTTTGATTTCATGATTGATTAGTTTGATTGCTTAATGCTAAGTTGTTTGATTTCATGATTGATTAGTTTGATTGCTTAATGCTTAGTTGTTTTATTTCATGTTTACTTTGTTGATTGTTTAGTTGTTTGATAAAAAATTTAACATGCGCGTAGACATCGGTTTAGGTAGTTTGTAAGCATTGATGTAATGGTTTGAACTTTTTCAAGTATAAAGTTATGTTACTTTTAAATTTTACATATATATGCTATGTGTTTTTCATATGTTGTGAAGTTTATTAATAGGGGCATTTTTAATTCACTTTGCATGGGGCATCCAAAATTATTGGACCGGCCCTGACTATTTTAGAACCGAAGCATAAGCTGTCTAGCCTTGATGTTATACTTGGTGATTTATATACATTAGTCTACTACTGTCATGTAGTTTTTCTAAATTCATTTAGTGTTCCGTCTTTAGCTTATATTTGATGATTTATAAACCTTAGTCTACTACTTTCACACACATCCTTTATGTAGCTTGCGTTTATGGCTTTGCTATGGCGATGTGTTAGGGTTTCAAGTTTGTGAATGCTATGAAGAATGAACTTCAGTGGAACAATAAAATTGAGACCTGTAGATGTAATTAAACTTATCCAGAACAGGAACCGAAGCTATCTAGCCTTGTTGTGATATAAGGTTGACTAGTTAAACACAATAATATTAGGAAAACATGATATGCATATCCAGTATTTGAAGATTAACAAATTGAATACTAGTTACTATGTTCCGTGAGAAAATTTTATGCCAAAAGCTACCTCTCTCTCAATTCCATACAGTTTCTCTATTTAGTGTATGTTTGATGCTTTATACACCTTAGTCTCTACTATTGTCATGTAGATGGTTTATGTATATCTCTTTTGTTGCTTTTGCTATCGCCTCATGTGATTAATCTCGGAGTTGAAAGATATCAGGAATGAATGTCAGTGGATTTATGAAATTGAAAGCAGTATGATAAAACTCTTATTCTCAATCGAATCAACAAAACAACACAAATCACAAAACGTGATCCTTGAATAAAAGCCACAGGTTTCGATCTCAAAGAAACAATGCGGAATACAAGAAACAATACTAACTCTCTACAATCAACCTGAACCTTCTATTTGTTTTTTTAAAAGATGAAAAAGAAAAAAGAACCCTAAGACTCTCTCAACTTCCAGTGCATTACGTAATCACTCAAAAAGAAGTCAAAGTATATTTGACTTAATAAAATGAAACTAAAACCCTTAAAAGAGAAAAATATTTATAACTAACAGTATAGGCACTGTAATTGAACCACGAAAGGAAGTATTACACGAGTGATGTAATACGACAAAATACAAGGCAGCTAAGGGGAGAATCCGGGCCACATCCGCACTAGGTGCGCACCCGACCCGGGTCTCAACCCGGTCTCAAGCTTGCCCCCTTCAAGCCCAAACGGATCCTGACTTTCTCGAGCCCAACAGCTACCAATCAGCCCACTTCCATACTTCGTAAGCCCAGCAACAAAATGCCTACAAAATACAAAACTAACCCAGAAACTTAAACATTACAAAATAAATAAATCCATCCTATGTTGGTCTTGGAGAACCTTATTTATTTCAACACCCCCCCTCAAGACCAACAAGGGACTTAACGTCACTCTTGAAAAGGATTAACAAGACCCATTTCAGAGTAGAGGACATCAAGTTGTACTGAGGGCAAAGACTTTGTGAACACATCTGCAACCTGTTCTGCAGATGGAACTTTAACAACCTTTATAACACCTTTAACAACCTTATCTCTTACAAAATGCACATCAGTTTCAAAATGCTTGGTTTTTTCATGAAACACCGGATTATGAACTAATTTAATAGCAGACTCATTGTCACAATAAACGGTAACAGGACTTAAACCTTTTATACCCAAATCAAAAAGTAATTTCAAAACCCAGATGACTTCACAAGTAACAGAGCCTAAAACTCTGTACTCAGACTCGGTAGAAGAGCGAGACACAGTATCCTGTTTCTTGCTTTTCCAGGCTACCATACTTTTTCCCAAAAAAATATAGTATCCTGTGACAGACCTTCTAGTCACAAGACATTTAGCCCAATCTGCATCAGAAAAAGCAGTCAAATGAGTTAAATCACCTCTCACAATATTTACACCACTACCAGGACTACTTTTTAAGTATCTCAAAACCCGTAAAGCAACAGCAAGATGTGATCTTCTTGGACTATGCATAAACTGACTCAAAGTCTGCACCGTGTAAGAAATATCAGGTCTAGTCATAGTCAAATAAATAAGCTTCCCGATTAACTTCTGAAATTCAGTAACATTTTTAAGCAAAACATCCCTATCATCAACACCTTGACTGGAAATTAAAGCATTAGGATCCAATGGTGTTTTTACAGGTTTACACCCAAGCATACCAAATTCATGAAGCAATTCCAAACAATATTTTCTCTGAGTAAGACAAACACCAACGGGAGTCTCAATAACCTCAATTCCCAAAAAAAACTTTAACTTACCCAGATCTTTTATCAAAAATTTAGATTTCAAAAATAACTTAACTTTTTCAATTTCATCTAAACTATTCCCCGTCAGAATAATGTCGTCAACATAAACAAGCAAAAAAACAGAAATACCATCTTTTTCTTTAGTAAACAGAGAATAGTCATTGACACTTTGAATAAACCCAAACTCAAACAAAGCAGAACACAACTTCTCATTCCACTTCCTAGGGGCCTGCTTAAGACCATAAAGAGACCTTTTCAACCTACAAACATCAGTGCTATTCTTATTATTATACCCTTCAGGCAATACCATATACACCTCCTCATCTAACTCTCCATATAAAAAAGCATTATTGATATCAAGTTGATACAAACCCCAATTGTTACTAACAGCAACAGAAATGACAACTCTCACTGTAACCATTTTAGCTACAGGTGAAAAAGTCTCCTCATAATCTATACCTTCTTTCTGTCTATAACCTTTAGCCACTAACCTAGCTTTGTACCTTTCTATCTCACCATTAGCCCTATACTTTATCTTATACACCCATCTACAGCCTATAGGCCTTCTATTAGCAGGTAAAGAGGTTATTTCCCAAGTCTGATTCCTATATAAGGCCTCCATCTCATCATTCATGGCCTTAACCCAATTTGGATCAGAAGCAGCTTCATTATAAGTTCTAGGCTCAAAGGACTTATCTAGATTAGACACAAAACACAAATTCTCAGAACTAAGAGACGAATAATTTATTGATCTCTCTATTCCATACTTATGTTTTCCTTCTACAAGAAAATCATTAAATCTAGCAGGCATTCTTGACTCTCTAATAGGCCTAGCCGATCTAACAGGAATACTACCACTGGACAAATTTTCATTATCAGAAGTAGTTCCCTCAGAATTATCAAGTGTAGTGGGACTACCTTCCTGCGACTGAGGCGTAAGTACCTCCACACCCTGACCATCGACAGAGTGCTCTGCACTAACACCATCAATCTGGTGGCTATCACTAACACTACTCAAGTGTTGTTCTTCAAGAACAGAATCAGAATTACTACAACCTTCATCATTGGGAACACAATAAGAATCATCAGACACAACAAACTTCTCATCAAAAAAATTGCAACAATCTTTAAGGAACTCAGAATCATCACTGAGACCAGTGGATCTCATTTTAAACGGAAAAATTTCTTCATAAAACTTCACATCCCTGGAAAAGAAAACAACATTTGAATCAAGACTAAGAAGTTTGTATCCCTTTTTCTTATTAGAATAACCCAACAAGAAAGTTTTCTCAGCTCGAAATTCTAACTTGTCATTATTATTTAATCTAGTAGAATAACATAAACAACCAAACACTCTCAAATTATCAAATTTAGGTGGGTACTTATATACATTTTCAAAAGGAGTAACACCATTTAAAACAGCAGTTGGTGTTCTATTTATTAAAAACACAGCAGTTAAAACTGCTTCACCCCAAAATCTCAACGGAAGACCAGATTGAAACAATAACGACCTAGTCACATTCAGAATATGCCTATGTTTTCTCTCCACAACGCAATTTTGTTGTGGAGTATACACACAGCTAGTCTGATGTAAAATGCCTTTTTCTTTAAAAAACTCTCTCATGTTGTGATTTACAAACTCTGTTCCATTATCAGATCTGACAACTTTGACTTTTGTTTTAAAATGTGTAAACAGAATGTTGTAAAAAACATTAAACCAATGGAATACTTCATATTTAGATTTTAAAAGATAAACCCAAACCGCCCTAGTAAAATCATCCACAACAGTCAAAAAATATTTATATCCATCATAAGTAGCTTTCCTATACGGACCCCACACATCAAGATGAATGAGATCACCTAGCTTGAAAACATTATGATCACTAACCGGGAAAGAGTTCCTAGTTTGTTTGGACCTATGACACACATCACAAGGCAAACTAGGTTCATTTCCTAATCTAAGATTGTTCTTGATGCAAAACAGAGCTTGATCAGAAGGATGACCAAGTCTGCAATGCCACAAGAACTTAGAAGCATGACAGATACCACTAGGTCTTACAGATATATGCTTACCCTTAGAAACACTCTCAAGATAGTAAAGTCCTCCCATTTCACTACCAGTCTCCACAGTCTCCCTGGACTGAGAATCCTGAATGTTACAAGAATATTCATCAAAAACAACCTTACATTTACTATCCTTGCACAACTTATGAACCGACAGAAGATTCACATTAAAGTCAGGCACAACAAACACATCAAACAACGTTACATTGTTTGACAGATTCATATTTCCTATTTTATTAATCTTAGCAGAAGAACCATTAGGGTGCCCAACCCTTAAATCCAACTCAGACACATCAACAAGATCAACAAGGCTTGATTCAGTTCTAGCCATATGATGGTTAGCACCTGAATCAACAACCCATTTCTTATTTCCTGAATCATTAAAAACATCAATATTACCAGAACAACACATACCCGCCATATTAGCAGTGACCGTCTCTACTCCAGAATTAGCATTGATCAAGGCAAGCAATTTAGCATATTGCTCACCAGTGAGAAAAAACTTATCATTATCAGAAGCCTTAGCAGAGACAGAATTATCAGTAGTAGAAACATTATTAGCAAAGGATCTATTATTGCCTTGAGATTCAGATTTATTTTGAAAATCATTCCCATTTCTAAACTTGAAATCCTTTGGATACCCAATGAGTTTAAAACATCTTTCTATAGTATGACCTTTAATACCACAATGTTTACACTGCATATTATTAGAAGGACCGCTATAACCAGAATTAAGGTTTTTTCTTTTGTTATTTCTTTTAGGATCATTGAATTTACTTGCAAAAACAGCTGGTTGAGATCCAACCTTGTTAGAACTAGAGGTTAATGAGCCACCCCTCTGAAGTGACTCTTCCCTAGATATGATTGAAAAAGCAGTTCTAACAGATGGCAATGGCTCCATAAGAAGAATGTGACTCTTAACTTGATTATATTCATCATCCAAACCATTTAAAAATTGCATCAACTTCATAAGCTTAGAGTGATTTTTGAGACTTTTATTAGCTTCACAAGTACACTCAGTTAAGTTGGTTAGGGAATCAAACTCCTTCCACAAGGAATCAAGTCTAGAAAAGTACTCAAACACAGTTAAACCATTCTGAGTTAGTGCATTTATTCTTTGATGAACATTAAAAATGACTGACCAATCAGATTTCTGATAAGTCTCGGTAAGTTCATTCCAAATCTCAGAGGCAATCTCAGAGCAAACATGACTAGAGTAAATTGATTCATAAATTGAACCAAGAATCCAAGAGCAAACAACTGCATTCACTCTCTCCCATTTACTATAATTTTTTTCATCTGTTTCATCAGGGATAGTATAAGATCCATCAACAAAACAAAGTTTATTTCTACCTTTTAAGGCTCTTATCATAGAACTTTTCCACATCCTAAAGTTATCAGTTCCAGTCAACTTAATACTAACAATTGATACCACAGTACTATCCGACGGATGCAAATATAAAGGATCATCAACATCAATTGAATCTTTAAACCCGGACCTTTTAGGACTAGTATCTTTAGGACTCGACATAGCGAATCAAAAACACAGAAAACACACCAAAAAAAAAAACCAAGAACAACTTTAATAGCTTTATACGAAACACAAAGAAGAATATCAGTTCATGGCTTCATATGAGAATCAAAAACAATAACACCAGCAGAACAATCAGAAGTCAACTAACAATGACATGTGAGAAAACAGTAGCATGCCAGTCTCAATAGAACATATGAACCAAAAGAGAAAACAAGGACCACATCAGTTCACTGATTTCACACAAGAATCAAAATCAGTAGCAAGAACAAGTAACATATCAGGATCTGAATCAGAATCAAATCAGACCACAAACAAGAACCAAACGAGAATCAAAGTCAGTAACAAGAGATTAGGAAGAATACTTACAGAGTCTTGCTCAAGTTGAATGAGCAAGAACACAAACCTGTTCCTCCGGTCTCTCAGCTCCTCAGAAATTCAACCAGTATATCAGAATCGGACAGCAGAATCATCAAACCCAGGGTCATCGCCCAAACAAACAGAAAACAACTAGGGTTACTGGTTAGATCCAATCTCGATTGATGAAAACACGAGTAGATACAGTCTTGTCGAACCCAAATCAGACCGAAACAGCGCACAGACTTAATCGAAATCAGCTTAGGGTTTTACGCACAATAGCCACTCGAAGGGACCAACACTCGATCTGAAACTACGACTATGAACAGAGGAAGATCGATCAAACAATCAATCGATTTACGAGCCATAGCTCTGATACCATGATAAAACTCTTATTCTCAATCGAATAAACAAAACAACACAAATCACAAAACGTGATCCTTGAATAAAAGCCACAGGTTTCGATCTCAAAGAAACAATGCGGAATACAAGAAACAATACTAACTCTCTACAATCAACCTGAACCTTCTATTTGTTTTTTTAAAAGATGAAAAAGAAAAAAGAACCCTAAGACTCTCTCAACTTCCAGTGCATTACGTAATCACTCAAAAAGAAGTCAAAGTATATTTGACTTAATAAAATGAAACTAAAACCCTTAAAAGAGAAAAATATTTATAACTGACAGTATAGGCACTGTAATTGAACCACGAAAGGAAGTATTACACGAGTGATGTAATACGACAAAATACAAGGCAGCTAAGGGGAGAATCCGGGCCACATCCGCACTAGGTGCGCACCCGACCCGGGTCTCAACCCGGTCTCAAGCTTGCCCCCTTCAAGCCCAAACGGATCCTGACTTTCTCGAGCCCAACAGCTACCAATCAGCCCACTTCCATACTTCGTAAGCCCAGCAACAAAATGCCTACAAAATACAAAATTAACCCAGAAAC